>CM061535.1:48782140-49419100 GCA_030545055.2 Neoaliturus tenellus | reverse complement strand
TTATAGAACATTGTATAAAGTAAATCTCTTTTATGCCAAACTTAGATTTACTACCTATGTAGGAACAATTTTAAATTTTTAAGTGTAGAAAGGTAATTATTGAGTTTAGCTGCTGCGGCCATCGGAAAATGGGAAATTTTTTCAAAATGTTGGAAATTTTACGCTGATTCCGAAAATGATAGTTTTTTCCTGTGTAAAGGTCGGAAACCCCCAGAAAAATCGGAAAACCCGGAAATAACGTTTTTATTCCAAAATACGTCGTGTGGGTATTTAAAATAACCAGAATACCGAGCTCACGAATATGAAAATTATTTCGATCCGATTTTAAATAATCCGGAAAATGCGAGAAAAGTGTCGGAAAAGCTATAAGATGAACTATTTTTAAAGTATGTCATGTGGGTACTCAACTTATGCGGAATTCCATGTAGAATATGAATATGTATATATTATTTGAATGCAACAAATGTTCAATAAAGATTAAAAAAAAACACCTAGGAAACAAATAAAACGCACTGAAACTCACATAAATGAACCACTAACAATGTTACAAGTGGTTGTTATTGATGAAGCCTAAGGTATGTAATAGGTAGTACTATATACATTACATTTTAATATAACATACCATAACCTAAATATGGAACCTAACCTAACCTAACTAAGTCTAACTGGTTTTAACTTAACCATCAAATGGGTACTAGCTTCATATGTTTTTCCCATAAACATGTATATATATTTTTATTTACATAAAAAGTTGCATAGTTGTACCCACTGTGATGGTTAAGTTAGGTTATTTTAAATTACCTACAGTATTTGTAATATACGTTAAGTAGTAACCTATGGGTATAAGTTTTAGTACTGCCTATTACAAGTGGATTTTATTGATGCAGCTTAGAGTGTTAGGTAAGAGTACTATGTATACTTAACTTACATTACAAATCCTGTAATCTAAAATAACATAACCTAACCTAACCATAATGTGGGTACAACTAAGCAACATTTTATGTGAAATAAGCATATATATATATATTTTATAATACTACCTATTATCTAATAACTTATTATCAATAACAAACACTTGTAACATTGTTAGTGATTCATTTATATAAATTTCAGTGTTTTTATCTGTTTTCTAAGTGTTTTATTTTTATTGATTATTAATTTGTTGTATTCAATGAATATATACATATTCATATTCTACATGAATTTCCACGTAATTTGAGTACCCACATGACATAGGCCTACTTTAAAAATAGTTCTTCTTATAGCTTTTTGACACTTTTCCGGAATTCTCTGCTTATTTAAAATCGGATTGAAATTATTTTTACAATTTCTTGATCGGCTTAGCATCCCGCTTAATTAAAATAACCGCGATAAATTCAAGGTAAAAGGTCATTTCCGGGTTTTCCAATTTTCCGGGGTTTCCGAGCTTTTCCGCGGGTAAACTATCATTTTCGGAATCAGCGTGAAATTTTCAACATTTTGAAAAAAATTCTATTTTCCGATGGCCGTAGCTAAACTCAATAATTACCTTACATTTAAAACATCACACCATGTGAAAAAATTAGGTAAAACTGTTTTAATCGCTAAGGCCTAGGCTTTGTCACATTAGTGTATGTAAGTTAATGTTTATTTTTCAAATTTTTCCACAATTCCACAGGCCTATAACTGGTCCTTAGGCTACTTTGGTTCTCCAACATCCTTATTATGAGCAAGTTCTTCCCTTTCGATCCGTAGTCCTTCAGCGCGTAATATAAGTTCTTCTATTTCTTCGCTATCTTCTGACAATGTTTCATACAAAACACTTGTTAATACTGGTCGCATCTCATCATCTATTTTCTGCAAAACTGCAGCACAAATGCTCCTGGTTTGAGCAAAGCTCAGCAAGGCATTCTCATCGCACATGAATGCTTCGTGGATGAGGCCCTGGCGATGCATCTCCATCAGTTCTGTGAACATTGTTTGTTTTACCTCATCCGGATTCATCTTTGGCATTACGTGTGAGAAGGAGGAGCGGACTTTTCGCCCAGGTGCATAAGGAGGCGATGAAGCAGGTGATAGCTGCAACTCAACGTGCTCCAACGCTTACTAGGAGGAGGAGCTGATGACGATCCTGGAGTAGGAGAAGAGCCACGTGATGATCCCGGAGATGAGCCCGGCAATAATCTTTTTAAGTTAGGCTTGGAAGGTCCGGGCTGCTGTGGTTCGTCGGACATTTTAAAATAGGTTTTGAAATAACTCAAAAATAATAAGTCTGTTAAAAAGCCTTCCGATAAGGTTCACAATGGTACTGTTCTACGAGACTGCAGAAAACCAACTCAAGTCAGTATGGTTGAATCTACTCCCTAACTAAAGCAGGTGACCGCCTTTAGTGGAATTATGGGTAGGCAGAACTTTGATTACTTGACTTACTAACTGGCTCTAGATTCGATTTGATTGATTTTGTTTACAAAAGGCCAGTATATTATTCATATTAGTTATACATACAACATTAAAATTAGATCGGTTGATTTGCTATTCTTGTATAAATAATGACTACAATACTTATACGTTTCTGTCAGTAACGTAATTTGGTATAGCAAATATCATCCACATTGTCCAAAAATTCTGGATTTTTTTTCTATAATCCTGTAAAAAACTTAAGTAGTACAAACTTCTTTTATCATTTCTACTTAGTAAAAAACTACCAGGCCTGGCCTACTCGTTATCACAAATTACCCTCGCAAAGATGAAGAAAAGTCGTTTTTTTTTACAAGAAAAGACACTTTTTACTGTGAAGAGGTTCCAACCCCTTCAACAGATGCACCAACCAATAGCCACTGGAAATTAAATTTGCTCAGTCCATTAAATGTATCTTAAATGAACATATTATTGACAGTACTACTCAAATAACTTCAGAAGTGCCTTTATCAAAATGCCTTTGGTCAAAAACACTGCTCACTAATTTTCATATGGTTTGCGTGCTTATTGTCATGTCTTCAACTTTGTTTTCATGCTATTTAAGTTTTGCACGTTTTTGCCCCTTTGCTGTAATATTTTACATTGTTAAACCAGTGGCGGCTTCAGGGGGGGGGGGCATGCCCCCCCCCCGAGAATTTTCGGCCAATAATTTTTTGGGGGCTTAAAAAATAATACGTTATATTTTAGTCACGAAAATTATCTATTTTTAATGAAATTATGACATTGTTTTTTATATTTATCTTTAATTTGTATTAATTATGATTAATAACAACATTATTACATTTTGAGGAAGTTTTGGAGGTACTTAAATTGCGTGCGCGGGCGGCAGACGACACGGACAACGAACGGGATGAGGGACGAGAAGACTGTGACGTGAATGCCATCAGCTGATCGGGATTGTTGACAGTGACTTCAGGGGAGGGGGGGCGATCGAGCCATGGCCCCTTCCCCTCAAGAATTTTTTGCTAGTAGATTAATTGGGAGTTTAAAAATAAAACGTTAAATTCAGTGTCCGAACCTTGCTCGTTGGTTTAAATTTACTTTTGCTATTAGTCATGATAATCAGGCTATTAATATTACAACAATCAACTATAGGCTACCTCTTCACAGTTAACAGATGCAATAAGAATGCTTAAAAGTAGTATTGTTTTATTTTTGTTTACCTGTCATTGTTATTCCGTTACAAAAATGGCAAAACACTATACAAATGTTAAAAATTACACTTTTAAAACTTAATTTTAGACCATTTGATTTTTGCTGGGGTTGATGCTATGTATTAACTTATTTTTGAGCCGAAACACTATTAAACGCAATGTCCAAACAAAATCTACCCGCTTTATTTCAAGGTTGTGGAAATACATATCGCCATAGACACTCCTCGTAATAAGATTTTGCACTGCGCGCAGCAGACGACACGGGCAAAGCGCCGAGAAGGACAGTACAGTATTTTATTGGTGGTATTATTGATTATTGTGAAGGTCGTCGTCTGGTCGATGTTGTTGAATAGAGTCATAGCCATAGCCTTCTTTTTGGAACATGGTTTAGGACTTAATAACCGTACAATATTTCAAACAATTTTAATTTTGTATTAAGTGCTGAGAATAAAGTTTGAGCTGTGATAATTTAGAATTGATGGAGTAGGCCAACCGTAGGCCTACTTTTGTTTTACTATGGGGTAGATCGTGGAGCTACATCTGTCGAATTTATATGATCACTTGGAAACCATAACGGACTAACATTAAAACTTAGCCGTATTAGAGGGGGGAAATAAATTTCAAATCTCGCTTTTATGAAAATAATACCTGATAGGGGAGTTCTCAAAGTCAGAGTTAATTTCGATAGTCATGACGACACTGGACCACGGGTTTTGTTTTTATTAGGGGCCGTCCATAAATTACGTCATCGCTTTTTGGCTATTTTTGGACCCCCCCTCCCTAAAATCATCTTACCACCAAAATTTGGCTGACCCCCCCCCCCCTCACGGAAAAATGACGTAATTTTAAACAAACCTTCGTTATAAGTAAAAATAATGCTTTTTAAACGCTACCTGATAAACTAAAAGAAATTGACCAATCAAATCTGAATTTACCTTCAGAAATAAAGCCAAAATGACTTTCTCAATAGAAAAATTAACTATAAAACAACTCCTAAAAATAGTCTAATGTATTTTATGGATAATTATTTTACAACAGTTGAGTTGTGTTATAATTTATCATTGTTTTACTGTCAAAATTTGATATAAAGCATCATAATTTAAAATGACGTCATATCAAAGCCGACCCCCCCTCCTTGCACATCACCCTACCGTCATTTTCAATCTGGACCCTCCCCCCCTATTTTCAGATGACGTAATTTATGGACGACCCCTTACCGCTAAGTGCATTTAACAAATTAACACCTATATCTGATTTATTATTTAAACTTTTTTTTAATAAAACCCAAAATGACTATAATATTTTAACCATTTACCTTATTTTTAATCAGTCTCTTTAGTTCTACTGCTTAAGAAAATCATGGAAAATCATGAGTCTCAACATTATAACTCCAACTGACTGCAGTTATTTGCGTGATGGCTACCTAGTTTCTGCTGCAACCCACCAGATTGTCTAAATACAGAAACAGGAATGAAAATACCCATTTGATTTACATAAAGAAAATGCCCTTAAAAACTAGTTATGTATTTATGAAGATACATAATCACTCAAAACTTGAAATTAACAATTGTTAGACTAGATTTTAGTAAATCTTGTTAAAAACAGTGATAGTTTTGAAAAATTCAGAGAGATTAGGAGTATTCCTGTCAATTTGTGTCTTCTTTTACTGAAGTTAGGTTTCAATGAGATAGCTAAAATAATATAGTTTGATTTAGCAAATAGTTTCAAAGTAGGCTATCATCCCTATATCCCTTTCATCTAGGAAAATAATACTATTTATAATGGAAAATAATAATACCACCAGAGATCAGAAATTTATACTACCCCCCATCACGATACCTACGGTCACCCCCCCCCCCCCCGTGCCATAGGCAATGGCCGCCCCACCCCCCCCCCCCCCGAAAATCGGTTCTGGAGCCGCCACTGTGTTAAACTGTCAGTTTATTTACAGGAATGTTAATGGGGTTTCAAGTATTCGTTTGTATTGCTTTACACATTACAACCAACTAATGCAGGGCCATTCATATTTTGCATGTTTTTATTAATCATTATTGTGGATATTAAAGCTTTGGTGTAACTCGTCTCAATGTCCAGTTACTTTCTTTAATTTTTGCACTTTTAATGGGCCATTCCCCTGGAGCATTTGCACGGTCTTGCATTATGTCAATAATTGCAAATTGTACAAATTTAGAGTCATCTATATGTACTTTTGCATGGTCTTTCCAGAAGTTGCAGGTTGTAAATATTAAATCATTTAATTAGTCATTTGTACGTAATTGTAAATTTTTATGTAAATACTATATTTTATTTATCAATTGATTGATTGAAGTTATTTGCATGTTCTTGTTAACTGCATGTATAGTAGGCCTAATGAGACTTTTGATTCTTTGGCTATTCTGTTCTGTGCATTATAATGAATTATTGTGAGTTTATTGCATGTCATATATGATAAAAAATAGTGTAACCGTCAGTCAATAAATAAAAACTAAAACACCAGAGTTCGGTTCAACGGTAAATCTTTGGCATTAATAAATCTACTGTAGAGTGCGCCTTCAGGTACATAAAGCTTCCGCCAAAGAGTAATGTTTGAATATTGCCTATCTAGACGTGTAGGCGCTATGCACCTTTGGGCCTACACAGAGTACTTTGATGTGCCTTTGCATGAAAACTGATTTTGGAAGGACTGAGTTTCAATCTTAAAGACGTAAACAATTATTCATATTCAACGCCAGTTATTAAGTCCACTAATAGAGGGAGTAAAAATTGAAAGGGAGTTTTATCTAAAGTTAGTTTACTACATCTTACACATTTCATTGAAAAAGTAAAATGTTTGAACAAATTGGGATTAAAAATATATTGTAAGATGTTTTTTATCTTTATCACAAGTAGTACGGTGAGGTGACCTATTGCTTAAAAACCAATACTGGCTATACCAGTCCCTCACACCGTGTGTATTCAAACGCAGATAAACAGAACCCCAACACGTTGAAATGCCCCCGTCACAGCAGCCTTGCGTACTCAGCGAATTTCCAAAGGAATTTGAAATTTGGTATTTTCCCCATAAACACCATAGGAATATTTGCATGAAAGGTTTGCTGCCATGTGATGATGTTAAACAATTTTAGTTGTGAGGAAATAATGTAATGGTAAGGTAAATATTAAATTGTATCAATATTAGACAATTTTGACTTTTTCCCATAAACCTCATGGATGTGAGTATGTACGTTGGCCACCATATGAGTGTTGTAAGCAAATTTCAGCTAAACCCTACATAGCGAATGTAGGCCTACATAGCAAATTGTAGCAAGTCATTCAATAAATAAGCGTTATACAGGGTTTCGTTGATTTCCCATAAGATTAATATGGGAAATCTATTTTTGGCTTTTCTCTCTAATCTGTTGAGCCAAGTTAAAAATTAAAAATACTAAATTTTTTTAAGTTCTTATAAATGATTTTAGTTAAAATTGTTGAATTTTAAAAATTGAGGTCAAAAGATGCGAAAACCCCATTTTGACCCCTTTGAAACCCCATAAAACCCGTTCCCATAACCCGATCATGCTGGTTCGCGAACTCATGAAAATAGACCTGGTCTTACACCTTCATACCAAATTTCATCAAAATCGGAGGTCCGATTCAAAAGTTATAGGTACCACGGACATATATATGAAAATGAACTAATTGTGTTTTTGGCTTCTGGGGACCTCAAAATGAAAAAGTATCATGGTCCCCGACTTAGGTCTTACCATGGCTACTACCGTAGTAGCGTATTCCCTATAGGGAAATTTGCTGAAATGAAGTAAAAGCCAAGTGCAGACATATGTTATTCTCTAAAATAGAGGACACGTGAGTTTAAATGAATAAAAACAAATTGTTATAAAATATTCAATTTTAAATTGTATTATGTAAGTTATTGTCATTTTGTTCTAAATGTCCAATACAAGAGTTTGAATTTGAATATCAGTTTAGAAAATAGTTTAATATTGAAAGATATTTTTAATGTATTGCAAAATAAATGCCATAGTCAATGTTTAACATTTAAAAGTGTATAATTAATGGGAAGTTATTGCCTTAAAATAAACTAGGCATCCTGGTATAAGATCTGTGAGCGAATTGCGTCGTCTCACTTTCAGGCGTTCCGTACGGTACCAAAAACGCTTGACAACATTCTTTTCATACTTATAATGCGTTTTTGGTATTTAGTGTTCTCGATGGAGTTAATGGTGTCTATAACCATCCATACCGTACAATGCTGATTAAAAGTTATCTAATGTATTTCATTGTATAAAGTGAATGTTGTTCTGAAAATGTCCACACCTCATTTTCTATACATGATAAAGTGAATGTTGTTCTGAAAATGTCCACACCTCATTTTCTATACATGATAAAGTGAATGTTGTTCTGAAAATGTCCACACCTCATTTTCTATACATGATAAAGTGAATGTTGTTCTGAAAATGTCCACACCTCATTTTCTATACATGATAAAGTGAAATCTTTTTGTTTTTGTTCTTTTGTTCTGTTGTTTTCTTTTTGTTTGTTTTTGTTCTGTTTTTGTTGTGAAATCTTTTTGTTTTTGTTTTGCTGCTCCATTCCAGTATTCTTTGTCTTCTCTCTCTGCTTTCTCACTGAATGTTACTGGTACATCATCAACTGTTTCCGTATTAAATACCATACTGACATAATCTTCCAAATATTTCGGTTTTGTGTGATTCCGAGTACTCCGCCTTAATTCTACAACATTTTCATCATCCAAAGTTCTATTCTTATTTTCATTAACAGAAACTTCCTGCTCAACATCACTGGCAGATTCCTCCTCCTCTTCTGAATTCCGGTCGTGCTTTGCGTAGATTGGCTGCTCCTTCTTGATCTCGAACGACGATTCATCAAATATGATATCACGTCCTTGTAATAACCTTTCTTTCTTGTGGACACCAAAGTTTGTATCCATTCGTGCAGTACCCGATAAAAATACACTGCATTGATCTCTTCTCAAATTTACCTTTAGTAAATTGATTTGAAACATGAAGATAAGCAACACAACCAAAAACTTTCAGTTTCTTTAAATTTGGCTTTTCCCCAAACCACAGTTCTGCTGGAGCAGCATTTACCAGAGCAGCTGTTGGACTTCTGTTTATAAGATCAACTGCAGTTTTTACTGCTTCCACCCAAAACTGTCTAATATTACTAAATTACAATTACTAAAAGTCAAAACTGTCTAATATTGATACAATTTAATATTTACCTTACCATTACATTATTTCCTCAAAATGACAATAACTTACATAACTAAGGAGATGTGTGTATGTGTATGTGTGTGTCCGTGAACACTATAATTTTTTAATGGAAGCTCCGATTTTGATGAAATTTGGTACAGGACTGCAGCATCTACTTGAATAAGTTCCCAAACCAGAAAAATTGGACCATGGGAACGGGATTTTATGGGTTTCAAAAACGTCAAAATTTGTTTTTGGCATTTTTTGACCTTAATTTTTAAAATCAAATAATTTTAACATAAACCTTTTAAAAGAGCTAAAAACGAACAATTTAGATACTACAGTATTTTGATTTTTCAAATTAACTTAAATGGTTATGGAGAAAATTTAAAAATATATGTTTTTCGTGTTATTTCTATGGAAAATCAACAAAACCTTCTATCTAGATTGTTTATCGACATATCTTGATAAAATTTTGTATGTACACTCATTAGGAAGGATAGAACTTATGTTTGTTTTAAATTCAGGCGGCAAACCTAACCTATAAACCTACTCACTCCTATGGTGTTTATGGGGAAAATAAAAAGAATACCATAATTTGATAAAATTTGGTATGTCCATTCACTAGGTAGGATTTAACTTATATTGAATTACAAAACCCATATGGTGGAAAACCTACACCCTCACCCCCTAATTTTTATGGGGAATTAGAAAATATATCAGAATACCGATGGAAATTCGCTTAGTACGCCCGTCTTCTGCGACGGGGGTACTATTTTTATTGGCGATTTTAAAAATTAAACTATATCAAGTCATTTGATTACTATGGTGTTTTGATTTCAACAAGCATTTAGTTTATAAACGTTTTTTCCAAGCCAGTCAGCCGATAGTATTACAAGATATGAGTCATCTGCCCTTTGGCAATACTTAAACATAATTGAGATTATAATCAATCAGCTGATCCGACCCGCGACAAACAAGATCTATTTTTCATCGAGGAGGTCAAAATACGCGGTAAAGCCGAAAGTCTTGTTTGACCTTGAGTGGAAGGTTCCTCCAGAAACGACCTCTGAGGTTTAGTACAACAACTTCTAAATGCCGTTCTTCTATTACGGAAGATTGAAGATTGTATACTCTAGGACTAGTTTATAAATTTCTTCAGTTCATAAAAAGAACCCGATTTATGGAATCAACTTGGAACAAGGTTTTCTGTGATATATTGAACACAATACTCTTGGATATTGTTGATAAATTTTATCACATTTTGCTTCATTTGAACATATTTAGAAAAATAAGATTAGGCTTGCACAGCCAGGCTGGTACAGTATGTAAATTATTCTTTCATCCATAAACTGATTTTTGTACCTTTTTTACATAGCCTATTTACAAAAACTTTTTACAATTCTTCTACGTAATTCTTATATAAATAATTCCATAGCATATTTTAAAGTGTTTTACATTCGCAATACATTACAGGAAAAATCACTAACGGAGCAGAAACCTGACAAATACCGTAAGGTAAACAGGATGGGTTCACATTGGCTCAAACACCGGCGATTTTGGCCCGGACAAAAACAAGTAGAAACCGAGCCTTCACTTTCCCAGGTAAACAAAGAAACCTAACCTCATCTCAAACTTAAACTGGGTCACCGAAACTGAAACTCAATGTGACGAAACAGCGGCGACCTCGGCCGCGCGTCAACGCCGGCCACGGGATTGCATGGGATAATCGGGCCCTGGAGGAAGGAGCAGGGCAGAGCCGACGAGGGCTACATGCTACATGACTGGGCCACCAGGTGTCCTACTGCATTGCCACAGCTAAACACACTAAACCACACTTGAATGGCACATTGACAACACTCAGGGTCAGGCAAACGTCTGGAACCCCATGCTATTTTTTAACCGCTTCAGATAACAATATTATCTTCTGGGGAAGTCTTCGTGACCAAAGGAGGAGATTTTTGATGTATAACAAATTTTTAACTCTCTACTACAAAATCGGGGGTTTAGGAGGCAAGTAAAAATTTGTAAATATTAACCCCCCCCCATTTTACGGCGATTTTAAACATAATTTTAAAGCCTTTTTCCGTTGACATTTTTCTTCAAACCTAATTGTTTAAAATCTAGGGGCATTTGAAGTTCATTATTAGTTCTGTAAGAATAACACGGAGCAATCTTTTATTTCAAGAAACAAGAATCAATACTTTATTTTTCATGGGCATGAGTAGGCCTACATAATGCATTGGACTTAAGTTTGGACTTAAGTTTAACTTTGGACTTAAGTTGTTGGCAAAACATTTGTGAACTTTATCTGATAAAAGACACAATATCGAAATATAAATCATTCTAACCATTATACAAACTACCTCCGAAACCATTTAGTAAAAAAAAAGAAAAATACCCTAGGATATAAATGTCTAAAAATTACGTTTTAAGAACATTTATTTCATAATAACATGAATAAAAAAAAAACTATTTATTTATCCGCCATGATAAAAAAATTAGATGAGTAAATGTTAATTTTCATGAAAGAAATATTCTTAAAAACTTAATTTTAAAACTTTTGATTTTTAAGTATTTTTATTTTATTTTACTGAATTGTTTCGGAGTGACACTCAATAAAACTTTGGCCAGGTTATTCTTTCGGGACTAAAAGTGAACTTCAAATATAGCTACCTAATCATTGGTTTTGAAGGAAAATATTCAAGATAAATGGTCTTAAAACAATATATCCAATTGAAAAATTACATAGAATGGGGGGTTTCAACTATTTAAATTTTTTTCTTACTATTTCTTAAATCTTTTTTCTTCCCCGATTTTAGGGGAGGGGTTGAAATTTACACAAATAAAAGTTTACTCTTTTAGTTTCTAAGATTTCCCCAGAAGATAATCTCGTTGCAGATGTTAAACAAAATAGCAAGGGGGTTCCAGACTTTTGCCTATCCCTGTATTTCCACCGCACTATCCGGAAAACAGCTGTTTTCAACATCAGCTAGGAGGGAGGAAAATAGTATATTTAGTTACAAGGGCCGAAAATGGGATTTTGCCGGCCTCAGTCGAGAACTTGAAACGATCGAGAGCAGACAAAACATTTTTGGCCGAGTTACGAACGATATTTTTCATCACACTACACAATTAAATAAATTCTAAACAAGTGAAAAAATTATTTTTTATGTTCATAACAAACAAAACAAAACATAACCTCAACTAACCTAGCGAGATGAACTGCTTGTGTTTCTGGTTGCTAGGCAACCACTTCACATCAGCCAAGGCCATCGAAACTAGAATACTCTAACGGTAGGTGACAACTACAACTGATTCCAAGGGGAAAACACCAATTTCCCATGTACGTCATATATATATATATGACGTACATGGGAATATGACGTCATATATATATATATATATATATATATATATATATATATATATATATAAGTAGATAGTACTATGGGGTTCCTAGGACACTTTTGGAGACAATCAAAAATCAAACAAATTTCACAGTTTTTTAATACAATTATGCAATATTTTTGCCATTTTTTGGCCAATTTGTAGTCTAACATTATTCTAATTTTTATGAAAAATATGCAAATTTCATGAAATTTTTTACAAATATGCCTAAATTTACATAAAATTGTCTTCAGAATAAAAATTTTTCTAAAACAAGTAAAATTTTGTCGAATACTGAATAATTATTCAAATTAAACTAGAATAGTTTCTTTATCATCAAATGTTTTTATGTTTGTAATAATTAAATGTAAATCTTTCTTATTCTATTCTTTAACTGTTTTAATGAATGAATATTTTAAGTTCTATTAAAAAAAAATTTCAAATTTTATATATTTTTTTTTTTTGAAATCTGAAATTATCATGATCCCAGGTCAAAATATATACTAATTATAGTAATTATTGTGCAAATTTAATAAAATAAACCTATTTAGTTCATAAACTACGATTTCAGTTGTTAAATAATGAGTCTTGTAGAATATATTGGTTGAGAACATTCTCTTATCACTCTTATCTCTCTTATCTGACCGTTAAAATAATACTTCCTGTCACAAACTCCAATACTTTAAACTATTATAACTTTATTAATAATTAAGTTATCTTTAATCTGAAAATTGTATTGAATTTAATATTTTTTTCTCTTTGATATAATACCTCACAACTTAGGTTTTAAATGAGATATAAGTTTTTTTGTTGTTTCTTAAATTCATTAATATGTTAATTGATTTATTTGTAAAAGTATTTGAAACAAATGTTTAATTGGTTGATTTATGATGGGCTATAATGTATTAATAGGATTAAAAATGATATTTATTTAGTATAGGCAATTGTTGCACTATCTAGTGGAATAGTCATGAACTACTAGCGCTTCAACTGATAAACCCATGCAGTCTTATCACTCAATGGAAGTCTGGTTAGCTCATTGCTAACGTTCAAGTCTCATATGCCTGAGGTTCCGAGTTCAAATCTCGAAACTTCGGGCATAATTTATTGAGGACATAGTTGAAGTCCAGTGGTTGGTGGAAGGTCTTTATCCGAGTGGCCATAGGATAATGACTGTGAAACAAGCCGTGTGACAAGATACTATGGTGGGTGCACCCTTTGCCTCATCCATTTCATCCTTCATAATCACCAATCCATTTCCATTAACCACCAATCTATTTCCATTAATCATTTCAATCAATCGCCTATCGTCCATCCCATTAATACAACATTACACTTACAACACCGCACACTAAAAAATTCAAATAATACACTCTCCTCCACCTAGCACAAAAAAATCTAAAAATCAAATAATTCAATAGAACCTGAAATGATGCCCCTGGGGACATAAAAACCTGGAATGTGGCAGTGATGGGTTCAAATTCAAAAATACAAAATATCATAAAAGCTAGGTGGTAGTGACGAGTAACTAAGGCGCCTATTCTGAAAACACGCACACTTACAACACTACACAAAATACACCATCATATCTATTCATTTTGTTTTATTTTTGTAAATTTAAAGCTTTTTTTAAAACAAGTAAATTTTAATATCTGATTTTTAAGAATATAGATTAATTTATTTCAATTATATCATTTTTGATTATATTATATTCAAGTAATTTTTCAGATACAATAATAATATAACAATTTGTTTTACTAGTAGCTACTATATCATAATCAAAATCTGCATTAATAATAATATCATTTTTTGAACTTGAAATATTTGTTGGATTTTTTGTAGTATCAATTACATAAATTGGTCTATTTTCTAGAAATTCTGTTGGATTATAATACATTTTACTACTATTATAATAAACTTTTTTATAATCTTGATACATTTCATACATAATTCTAAATTTTTCATTGAATATGTCAAAGTTTTCCAATTCATCAGGGTAATAATGACCATTTAGTTTTACTCTTATATTTTTTATATACATACTATCAAATTTAGAAGTATCATATAACTGATCATTTGTTCTTGATTTTTGAAATCCAATTATAATAAATTTTGGATTATAAATATTTCTATAGATATTTGTTATATCCAAACTTAAATTCTTTCCTGTAATATTTTTTTGTTCAATGCATTGCCAATGATTAAAATGAAAGTTTACTTTTTCAAATTTGCTTAGTTCATTAATTAATTGAATTTTACTTGTTGTTTTGTATTCAATTATAGGAACTCTAATAAAAAATTCATCAACTGTTATTTTACCTTCAGCTGGTAATGTTGCATTATCATAAGTTCCATCAGCCTTTTTAGTTTTCCATCTAAAAATTGCATCATTATTTTGTGATCTAATAAATGTTATATTAAAACCTCCTTTGTATATTGGAATATTTATATTTTCAAAAAATCCTAATCCAAAATGAGATAAATTACCAATTGCTTCAAATGCTTTACTAAAATTTGATTCAAAACCATTATTAATTTGATTTATTTCTGATTTTGAATAAGTTATAGTACCTTTAATTGTACTTAATAGACCAGGATATTCAATTTCATCAATCAATTTATTATGTTTTCTAACTTCAATTTTTGAAAATAAAAATGGAACAAAATTATCAATTAATTTTATATTAGCACCATTATCATATGCAGTTCCATCAGATTTAGTCAATTTACCAGATATATAAAATTGAAATTTAGAAGTACAAAATCCATCTCCAAAATCTATATTAAATTCAGTTTTTTTATTAGGTTCATTTAAATGTAATTTAGATAATGGATAGAAATTTTTGTATTCAGCTCTTTCAATATCATTTATATATTTTTGTAATCAGCCATTTATTAAGGATAATTTTTTAAATCAAAAGCTTTTTTAAAACAAGTAAAATTTTCATAATTTAATTTTTATGATTTTATAATGTCAAATTTTATTTATGTATCAATTTCATTTTTACTTTTAAAATACTCAATTTCTGTAGCATGATCAAGTATAAATTTTGCTGATATTTTTTGATGTTCTAAAATTAATTCCAATTTAATGTAAAAGCATAATCATGAATGAAATATTCAGTTAAATCTTGATATTTACAAATCAAATCAATATAATCTTTTAGTTGATAATTTATGAATTCAGTAATAAAATCTATAGTTAAATTTTGATGTTGAGCAATTTTTTGCCAATTTAATTTATTTTGAAACAATCTCATCATATTAATACTCAATTCATATTTTTCAGAAATATCATCCCAATCATCTTTGTTTAATTGATTTTGGTTTCTGATAATGAATAAATCAAATGAACTGTATAGAGCCATTTATTAGGGAGAAAATTTTGTAAAACAACTTTTCTTTGAATTACAAATACAACATTTTGATTTAATTATATTTATATTTTTTAATTTTATTATCTGAATATCTTTAGAATTAGTTTTTTGTTTACATTTAAGACAATAAATCAACTCCATTTATATAAAATAAATTATTGTAATTTATCTATATCTCCTTTAATTAGTATTATTTCTGCATTTAATTCTTTTATTGATTTATTGACTCCATCAAATAGAAATTTTAGTTCTTTTTCTAATTTTTCTTCTAAATTTTCAACATGTTTTCCAATATTAATTAAAAATTCTAAAATTTTATTTAAATCTTTTTTAGTTTCTGAATAATCACTACCAATTTCAATAATTGAATCTAAAACTTCATCTAATTCTGACTTAACTATAACATCATATTTATTTATACTTGGTTTTACATTAACAATTCTTTTACCATTAATATTTATATAATTTTTTGATAAACCAATAGCATTTACTAAATTTTCAGTCTTTTTTACATGACTTTTAAAACTTTTACTAAAATTATTAAAAAATGTATTTAATTTGGAATTTATATAATCTTCTTTAATATTAATTGGATGTTTTTTCTGTCTTCCAAACAGATCAAATATATTTTGTGAATCCATATTTATTAAGGATTAATTTATTTATTATGTTATCAAATTTTTTATTTTTATTTAATTCATTTAATATAAAAATACATAAATGACCACAAATTGGTGTATCATTATAATTTTGAATTTGATTATTATTATAAAATATATTATCTTTTCCTAAATATTTAACTAATTCTATTGGTGGTTTATTAACTATATTTCCATATGAATCAAAATAATATTTAATTTTATCTTTTTTATAATAACAAACCCAATGAGTTCCATTTCCATCAAATGAATCTAAATTTATAATTCCACATTCAAATTTATTAACTTTATTAGGTAATATATCTCTCATAAATACACCTCTAAAATATTTTATATTTTTACACAATTTTTCTAATTCACCTAATGTTAGTGGTTCAAAATTTTTTTATAATTTTGTTTCATATATTTTAATGTTTTTTTATCTAAACCAGATCCTTCTACATTTTTTAATTCATGATCTAACCAATCAACAAAATTTCTAAATTTAGGAATAATAGATTCTTTTACTACTTTTGCTCCCTTTCTAACATTTGGTGTATAATTTTTAACTATAGGTATATTATCAGCAAAATCTAAAATTTCTTTTAGTAATCCACCATTTTTTATTTCTTTTAATTGATTATATGAAAATTCAAATCTTAATCCTTTATTTAATTTTTTATGTTTATTTAGTTTATTAATTTGTCTTTTAGATAATAATATAATATCTTTTCCATTTTCATTAAATTGATCAATATTAAATTGAATTATAACTGATCTTTTATTTTTAAATGCTAATTTTATTTTTGATTTTTGATTATCTGTCAAGTTTATATTTGTTTTTTCCATTTATTAAGAAAAAAATTTATAGTTTTTTTATAATATAGATTAACTTAATTAATGAAAAATTTTATTAAAATTTTAATCCTACTTCTAAACCCATACCAAATTTTCTTTTCATCCACATAGCACCTGATGTTGGTAATGCAACTAATCTTTCACCAATTCCATAATCATTTGATGTTACTATATCCCACGCTTTATCTTGTAAAATTTTATCAGCTATTTCATTTCTAGATTTTGTATCTTTATGATCTCTATAAAATAAATCATGTTCTTTAGCAGCTTTATCTAAATCATTTATTCCAGGATCACCTCTTTTTACTCTTTTATTTAATTTAGTTCCAGGCCCTAGATATTGATAACCAGGTACATGTAATTCAAAAGGTAAATTATTTATAACATCATTTAAAATACCTGATCCATCTTTTAATAATGGTGATGAAATATTTGCCAAAATTCTTTTTAAATACTTAATTCCTTCAGGTTTTTGAATTAATTCATCTAATTTATTTGATATAAAGTCTTTAATTGCTTTCTTTTCATTTAAAAAATTATTATTACCAGCTTTTCCTTGTGCATATATATAATTAATAATATTATCTAATTTATTTAAATCATCTATAAATCTATATTCAATTTTATTTTCTGTATATTGTCTGATTCCTGAACCTTCAATTTCCCCTTTTAATTCCCAAATATGTTTAATTAAATTAATATATTTATCACCTTTACTAGATTTTGGTTTTTTACTATTTGGATCATTATTTTTATAAATTGAATTAGTTTCCCATAAAATCTTTGAATAATTATTTAAATCATCTTGTGTATATAAATTATTATCTGGTTTCTTTTCATAAGTTAACAATCTCCATAATCCATGTGTTCCATTATATTTTTTATCATCAATTATTAAATCATCATTATCAATTACAGTTATTTTATCACCAATCATAAATGATTTTTTATGTTTATTCCAATATAAACCAAATTTATCATCTTTTGTTCTTGGTAAATATTTTTGTGCTAATGGACCAATAATTTTATCTAATGTTTGAGGTGAAATTAAGTTTGGGTCAATAAATGTCGATTCTTCTTGAATTATTGGCTGTCTGATTGGTCTAAATGGAGTACTTGAAGGTAAATTTAATTCTTCAGTTTCTGGTATTGATATATTAGCAAAATTATTAACAACAGGTACCAATTCCATTAGGTTTTTATTTTCATTTAAGACTTCACCAATTTTATTTTCAACTTTACCAATCGCTGATGTTATAGGTTCATATGCTTTTTGTTTAATTTTTTCATAATTATCTTCAATTTTAATTTGATTTTTAAATTCTTTTATTAATTTTTTCTCAATATCATCTAATTTTTTAGCTTCATTAACAGATATCTTATCCATTTATTACAAAGAAAAATTTAGGTTCAACACAAATCATGTTAACATAAACACAAATCATGTTAACACAAAAACAAATCATGTTAACACAAACACAAATCATATTAACACAAAACATAAATCATGTTAACACAAACACAAATCATGTTAACATAAACATAAATCATGTTAACACAAATACAAATCATGTTAAACACAATTTATTTTACTTTATTTCTGTAATTTTCATTAAATATATAAATACTAATGAAATAAATAATACTAATAAAATAAATATTCTATCAATTATTGACTCAAATATACAACAAGCCATTATCATTATTTAATATCAGAAATTTTTTTCATATATTTTCCATCATTTGATTTTTTTTTAATAAATTAATAGTTAAAAATCCATAGTCTTCTTTCCAACAATCATTACAAATAGTTTTAAATTTATCAAATTTCATATCTGATCCAACAAAATTATTATATATTTTTTTCATATAATATTCATTTTGTTTAAAAATGCATAACATATTTAAATTATTTCTAATTAATTGCATATCAACTTTTGAATAACATTGTGATAAATAAATACATGATATATTTTTATGTCTACCCATTATAAAATATTCTTTAATTTTATCTTGTTTTTCTAAAATACAATCATCAAAAACTACTAATGAATTTGGTTTACATTCATTTAGTGGAATCACATCATCACATGAAAAATGAGAAATTTGTTTATTAATATTTGATTGTATATTTTTAAATCTTTTTTGTAATAATTTATAAGATGGTTGTTCTAATGATTTACTAAAAATATATAAATTTGAATATGGAATTAATCTTTTGTAAATAAAATTTAATAATAATGTAGTTTTACCAGATCCACTTGTTCCTATAATTAATAATCTAATAGGTTGATCATTTTTATTATTTTTATCATATGATTCTAATTTTATATTATCTTTTTTTTCTAAAAATTTCTCCATTTAAATAAGATGAAATTATTTAAAATAATTGGTCATTCATCCAAACTAGAATTAAGATTAGAACATCCAATACATTTAGATGGAAAATATAGTATTGGTTTAAGTGGATTTTATTCAGATAATTTTATATCAAATATACCAAATGATTATAAAAACTGTTATGGATATTCTATTAAAGATGAAGATGATAAAATTATAGATCAATATTTTGATATAAATAAAGGAAATTATACAATTGAAGAATTAAAAAATATTTTTATTAATAGTTTAATAGAATTTAAAAAGAAAATTAATAAATTTGATGAAAATGATTTTATACTGAAAAATGATGGACCATATATTATAATAAAATCTCCTGTTAAAATTATAGTTACAACAATTATAATTGATTTATTAGGGTTAAATAATAAAATAATTGAACCAAATGTATTAACAAAAGGAATAAAACTACCAAAAATTAGACCTTTTGATGTTATTGAAATACATTGTAATTTAGTTGATCCTAGTTTTGAAAATCATAAAGATCATTCACATTTACATAAAGAATCAGAAATTATATATTCATTTTATCCAAATGTTGAATATGGATCAAAAATTAGTGAAAAACCAAATGAAATTGATTATATTCCTTTAAAAAATATAAATAAAATTCAAAATATTGTAATATCTATTCAAGATAGTGATGGAAATCTAATAAATAATGAAAATATTAAAAGTATTGTATATTTAAGATTAAAACAAAATTTGTAATATAAAATTTGTCTACATAAATAATAAAACAATTGATTTAATTACAATAATTTTATATTTAATAATAAATTAATTGTATTTAGTAAACAAAATAATCCTTGGTTTAAAGTAAAAGATATTTGTAATATTTTAAAATATAAAAATTCTAGAAAAGTTTTAATTGATAATGTAAAAGAAAAATATATAAAACTTAAAAATATCAAGTGTAACCAACAGTTACACTTACATAATGATGATAAATTAATTTACATAAAAATTATAGGTGTCACAAATTAAGACACCCTAGAAATTGATGTACAAACATGTTTTCAGATGCCCTAAAACAGGGCGTCAATAAAATAGATAATAAAACAATATTTATTAATGAATCTGGTTTATATTCATTAATTTTAAAATCAAAAAAGGTAGATAAACAATAAGGATAAATATAGATGGTGATAAATTAAAATTCATAGATTTTTTAGAGGGGACAATTTGTCCCCCCTATCATATAATGAAAAACGTACAAAACTTATTAAAATTAGGTAGGACCCAAAATGGGTCCCACATAAATTATAATATTTATTTTAAAAAATTTTAAAGGAGGTAACCTTATTATACAATAAAAACTTAAGGGTAACAAAACGTTACCCTCCTTAAACATTCAAAAGATATTTATAAAGATAATAAATTATATACAAATTTGAGACCCGTCTTAAAGACGGGTCTTACTTATAATGATAATAAAGTAAAATTTATAGATATTTTTAGGGGAGGCGATCTGTCCCCCCTATCATATAATGAAAAACATACTATTTTTATTAAAAAAATTTTGTTTATATTTATTAATTTTAAAATTAAAAAAGAATCAAAAAATTTAAAAATAGATTAATAAATATTTTAAATGAAAGAATCAAAACAAATAATTAAACATAAAAATTTAATAATAAATTATTAAATATATTTAAATTTATTAAAGAAAATATTTAAAAATATACATAAATTATAGTATAAATTCAATATCATATGGTTATAAATTATTAATATAATTTTGATCATTTTCTTTAAAACTTTCTTTAACATAATTTTTTATTATATTTATAAATGGTTCTATTATAAAATTAAACTTATAATGATATACAAAATAATTTTTATATTTAAAAAGATATATTAAAAATTTATTTGATATTTTAGTTTTAAATAAATATAATTTTATATCAAAATCATTATTTATTAATTCTTTTGGAACAATTAAAATTTCCATTTATTTATAATTTTTTTTATACCCCCAAGGTAATGTATCAATTTTATTTTCACAAATAAATCTTTTGTCATCTCTATTACTTAAAGCTAATTTATTTATTGTAATTGTATATAGTTCATGTTTAAAACTTCTAATACAAGTCATTTCTCTATATTGTTCTTGATCATCAAATAAACATTTCTTAAAATCATCCATATGTAATGTTTTATCAACAACACTTTTCTTAATTCCTTTACATTTTACAGGATTTTTATTATTAAATTCATAACTATATAATTTTGATCTTAAACCACAATATTCTTCTAATATTTCACCATTTAACTCATCTTTAAATTTACCAATTATTTTTTTATTCTTTTCACTATAGCATTCATGTTCTTTCTTATAATCACTTGTATCAAATTCATTAATATTTTCTTTAATAATTTTATATGGATCCTTTTTAAACTCTATAAAATAACTGTCTGTGTCCATATATAATAACCTTATATTTGGATCAAACTTCTTTAATTTTTCATAATAAAATTGATACATATGTAATTTTGATAAATCAAGTACTGAAAATCCTATATAGATTGGTTTATCAAACTTAACCTTTTCTTTTATCATATGTGAAGCAATACAGTCTTTATCAAATATACTAAATGTTTTAAAATTAGGTTTTTTTGCTTGTTTTAATGAAAACTTTTCGTCACCTAATTTAATATCACATCTATTTCTAACATTTTCCATAGTTTTTCCAAAAACACTATTATTCATCAATTTAAAAAAGTCTTTTTCAAAATCTGATGTTGATTTGGATCTAAATTTGGTATTTAATTCAATATATTTTTTCATATAATCATCTTGATCAAATGCTATAACTCTATTAACTTTCTTTAATTTTAATCCTTTTTGTAGATAATATTTTAAGTTTCTTGAATGAATAACATAATCTTTTTTATCAAATAATGTTGTGCAAAGTTTATTATTATAATGTTCAGGTGCTAATGGTAAATCTTTATGATCATCATGTAATTCAATAGGATATTCTAAATCAACATCTAATATATATCCATATTCAGCATTTTCATCTAATTCTAATATTGTTTCTTCCCATTCATTTAATGTATATGTATTAGGATTCATCCATGTTATATCTTTATAAGGTAATTTTTGACTTAAAGCCCATCCATATAGATTATTTGCATCTATATATAACATATAATTTTCAGGTTTTGTTTTATCATAATTTTTTGTATATTTATTGTTTGCTTTACAATATCTAGTTATACATTGTGAAATACCACCTCTAATACCTTTTTCAATCATTAAATACATATTATAATCACTTATTAATTCTAGTTTAATTTTTGTTAATTTTAACATAGAATCCCGAGCTAATGATGGTGATGTTAGATAATGTGCTGGATCTAATTGATAATTTTCCAAACAAACAGATCTAAAATTTTCAAATATATCAGCTAATAATAATACATCCTGAATATTATACAAATCTGAATAATTACCTAATGTTTTTATTTTTAATTTATTCCAAACTTTTATATAATGTTTATAATCATCATCACTTATATTTTCATTAGTTAAACAACTATAAAATTGATCTTTTTCTAATATTTTATCATAGTTTAATTTTTCGACATTATCAATAAATTCATATGGAAATACACCTTTAGAAGTTAATATTTTTAAAGTTTCATTATCATATTCAATTTTATCATTTTCTTTTATAAATTTATTTATATGCTTAAATTCTTTAAGATTTTTAGCTAATTTTTCAATTGATGTAGCCATAAATCTAAATGTATCTACAAATGAGAATTTTATAAATTTTCTAGGTTTATCACCTTCAAATTCATAACCATAACCAGAATTTACTGAATAGTTTATATATTTTTCATCTGTATTAGCTAACAAATCAATTTTACCATATTTTTTAGCTAATTCTTTTATAAACAAATGTGTATCATAATTTGAACTATTATGACAGAATATAGGAATACTTTGAGGGAATTTTAGATTTAAATTACAATTTAAATGTGCAGCACCCCTAAATTTTCCTGTTAAATGGCAATGATCTCTTACTTTTATTCTTTTATCATCATCAAAACCACTATTTTCACAAATATGACAAATATTAGTTTTTTTATAATTAATTTCTTCTTCATTAGTTAAATTCATAGGCTTTTTATTTTTTGAATTATATTTTTTAGCTATATATTTTGAAATTTCATCTAAATATTCAAATAATTTATTTGGTACATTTATTAATTCTTCTTCATTTTTTGCTCTATAACAAATAGGTTTATACATTTTATTAGTTACTCTAGATACTAAATAGATTGTAAATCCATATGGTATATGTTTTTGAATTTTATTTGTATATGAGCAATTTGGATTATTTTTACAATTATCAATCTTTTCTAATATACTTTCAAAATCCATATAAATTACATATGGATGTTCAAACTTTTTGTAATAGTTTTTAAAACTTACTTTTTGACCAGGAAATGGCATTATAGGTCTACAAGGTTCTAATGATTTACATATTTCTAAATGATTATTCAAGTCTTTATTTTTGTAGAAATGAGTCAAACATCTTCTACAAATATATTTTTTTGTTTTATGTTTTGATAATTGAGAATATACCAATTTATTTAAATCTGTTATTAATATATAATGACAATTATTACCAATTTTATAATATAATAAATCAATTTCTAATTTTACATTATAATATTCAGATATTTGTAATGGCACTATTTTTTTATCTTCATCAATTCTATAAATATTTATTGACATTGATGGATAGTTATATTTAGAGTCAAACGATCTTTTTTCAAATAATTTAATATCTTTTAATGTTATTGGATAATCAAAACCTTTAAAAATATCATCATTTATATATTTTTGATATTGTTTAACTCTTTCAGCATGTTCACTTGGTTTATCAATAGCACATCTAATTGCATAAATAAAACAATATTCATCTTTATTTTTAAAATTTACACAACATTTTTTATACTTAATTTCATTTGGTAATTCTATATATGATCCAGCATTTAATGAATTATTTTTAGATAATTTTAGATTTAATTCAACACATCTTTTTAATGACCAACCAGAGCCTTTTGATGGTTGATTTAGTTGTTCTCTAACTATTAATTTCTTAAATTGATCATCAATAAAATCATCTATATTTAAAATATCTGAACTTTTTATGCAAAAATACATATTACTATTTTGAATTTCACCATTTATTAATTTTCTTTCATATTCACATTCTAAAGCCATTTGTCCTTTAATATTTTTAAATTTTTGTTTTTCTATCAATTTTTTTATTTCATTTCTTTGAGTTTCTAAATAATCATTAATATCTAAATCATCATTTGAATTTGTTAAAATATAATCTTGAAAATATCCTTTTAATGATGAAGCTTCTTGAATATTTATTATATTTTCTTTTGGAATTGGTCTATTTTTAAAATAATCATTTAATAATCCAATTAATTCTCTTCTAGTTTTATTAACAATTTTAATACTATTTTTAATTGCTAAATTTTGAATATATTTTAATGATCTATATTCTAAATTATTTGGATTTTCTTTAATTTTGTTTAATCTTTTAATTAGTTCATCTCTAGATAAATTTTCATAATTTCTGACAGATAATTTTTTTGCAATTTCATTTAATTTTTTTATATTAAATAATGAATAATTTGTAAGATCAAATGTTTCTTTAATATTTGTTAATTCATCTAAAGTTTTATTTTTATAATTATATATATTATTATTTTTACACCAATGTTTTAATTCAAATATTTTATTATCATATTTTTGTTTATTTAATAAATTTTTAGTTGAATTATAATGTCTATCATAATTTTTATATAATATATTTTTATTACAGTAAGGACAATTAATATTTTTATTTGTTTGTTCCATTTATTAGAAATAATTTTTACTTAGAAATAAAACTCTTAAAAATATGAGAAGTTTTTCCACTTTTTTCTAGGTAATTTATAGTTTAAATTGTATTTTTTCAATCAATAGTCAACTTTTCACAAGTTAATTTAAGTTTTCTAGAGTATTTTTTCAATAAAATCAATAGTCAACTTTTCACAAGTTAATTTAAATTTTCTAGAGTATTTTTTCAATAAAATTAATAGTTGTATTTTCATAAGTCAATTTAAGTTTTCTATAGTATTTTTTCAATAAAATTTAAACTTTTTTAAAACAAGTAAAATTATTATTTTTATCATATTTTTAAATTTTCTAGTTTTGTTATATTTTTGTCATGAATTTTAGTTTCTAAATGTCTTAAATAATTATTAGTCCATTTAATATTTCTTCCACATTCACAAAATTGTGGTTTTAAAAACATTTCTCTAATACATTGTATACAAATTGCATTCTTTCTATCTTTACTATAATGATAATTATTAAAATTTGAAATATCTTTAATTTCTTTACATTTATGACATTGTTTTTCATTTAATTCAATAACTTTAATATTATCATATAATTTTTTATAATACAAATCCTTACATTCTTTACAATAATAATATAACCCATCTTTAGTATTTTTATCTTTATAAAATTTTGATATATCTTTATATAATTTACACCTTAAACATTTCTTTTCCATTTATATAAAATAAAATTTACAAATTGGTTTTTTTCAATTCATATTCATAAAAATGTCCAATAATATCTTCATTATTTTGATCTTTTATACTATATGTAACTGGATTTGTATTATTAATTTTAGAAATTATAAATATTTCTCTAGACCAATTATTTTTATATTTATTAGAAAATGTTGATTTTTTATTTCCAATTCTAACTCTATCATTTATTTTAAATTTTGATTTGGTTATTATTTTTGGTGGTTTATATTTAAAAACAGTATCTAATAAATCCTTTTCATTATTTTTATTTACTTCAATTGGTTTCATTTTAATTGTTGAATGATATGAGTTATTATATTCTTTAACAATTTTTGGTAAAATATTTATCCATCTATAATTTTTATTAATTTCAAATTGTATTTTCATTTTTTCATTTTGTGTTCTATTATACCTTTCTATTATACTTGATTTTTCTTCATTTTCTGTATGATACAATTTAATATCATATTTATTTAATATTTCTTTGAATTCTTTATTGATAAATTCTAATCCTTTATCTGTATGTAAAAGATTAGGTGATTTATGATTAATTTTAATTGCATCATTAATTATTTCTTCAAATGCTTTAGAAACTGTTTTTCCATCTTTTTTCTTTAATGGTTTTGACCAAACATATTTTGAGAAAGTATCTATCACATTTAACATATATTTATAACCATCATTTTCTTTTTCATAATTTTTCATTATAATTAAATCTGCTGCCCATAAATCATCAATACCTAATGTAATTATTTTTCTTTTTAGAAATTTCTTTCTGATTGGAGCATGAATTTCATTTGCTTCAATTATTTGTTCATTTTTAGTTAATTCTTTTTTAATTATAGGTTTAACTTCTTTTTTTAAAATTTTACTTTTATTTGTTTTACAAATTAAACATTTAGTAGCTATTCTATGTAATCCATTTTTCATTTCAATAATTTGTGGATTAATATTTTTAGTTTTTTTCTTACACTTGTGACAATGAATTGGTTCATTCATTTATATATAAAAAATATTTTATACATAAATGAATTGATTCAATTCATTTATGTATAAAATATTTTTTTAATAAATGGATATGTGTTATAGATGTCATAATCAAACTAATTTTACTATTATTGGAAATTGTGTAGGATGTAATATATGTAAAAGAATTATTTATAAAAAAAGATTAAGAGAAAAAGTAATAAGAATAAACATCTTAAACATATTTTAAGAGAATTTAACCATTTTCAACCATATAAAACACACCAATTAATTAATGAATTATATATTTTATGTATTTCCAATCATTTTGAAATAACACCTAAGAATATAAAATTATTTTTAAAACAAAGGAATTATACAAATTGGATATTTTACTATCAATTTTTAAACAAAATATACAATATTAATTTTGAATTGAATCATGAAGATAAAGAAAAAATTACACTAGTTTTTAATAAATATTTATGTTTTAAGAAAAGTAATATATCATATAAAAAATTATTACCAATGATTTTTAAATATTTAAATATGGATTTTTGTATAAAACCTAATTATGATGATAACTTTTTAACATATCTATCACAAATGAATTTGTAATATTTTTTCCCTATATAAATGGATCTGTTAGAAGAAATTAATAATATTGGAGAATTAAGATTTAAAGAATATAAACCATTAAAAAGTTTAAATTTAAATGAAAAATATAAAATTGAAAAATTTGAAAGAATTAAAGATAAATATGGATATACAATTATTGTTGAATTAGAAAAATGTAAAATACATTTACCAAAAAGATTTACTAATATAATTGATGATAAAACTATTAAAGAATAAATAAAAAAGATTTAAATTTAATTGTCACGGCTTTTAAGACTTTTGATGATAAAGAAACTGCTTTAGTTAAATTTGAATAATTATTTTAATATAATTGTATTGATAATAAATTTTAAATCATCTTGTAAAAAATTATAATTTTACTGGTTTTAAAAAACTTTTTATTCTGTAAACAATTTCATATAAATTTATGCATATTTATTAAAAAATGCATTAAATTTGCATATTTTTTATGACAATTTGACAAAAGCTGAAAATTGGCCAAAAAATGGCAAAAATATTGCATAATTGTATTAAAAAACTGTGAAATTTGTTTGATTTTTGATTGTCTCCAAAAGTGTCCTAGGAACCCCATAGTACTATCTACTTATATATATATATGAATGACAGTTGCTATCAGCTGAACCAACAACGTCACTGATTTGTTATTTGTTGTTGTTGTCGCCTAGTCTCCTAACTATATCGTATATCCTGTTCAGTTTCTCATTCATTTTTGCCTTCTGTTGATTGTAAAAAACACAGCAAAAAAAGGTTATTGCAGATGCAGACAAAATAGGTAAGTATCTCTAAAACAAAAGCATCGAAAATCTTTGAAATTATATTTATGAGAAATGTTGGCTCATACCTTTTATTTTTAGTCTATTCAGAAGTTGTAATAAGTTTTAATTATTGTTATACATAAACCCGCCCTGAGTAGTTTTGGTTTCCATATCAGGCTTGAGAGAGTTCTTCTGTTACTTCAGTTGTTTAGCTTTCTTCAATTTCCCTTCATGCAAAGGATTTGTAATAATACTGTAGCGGTGTACTTCACTACTTTACTTCAGTGCATCTGTGTACGCCAGTATTCCAGCATACGACTCCCAACTTTATTTCCGGTCTCCTTTCCTTATCAGTCTGATAATCAGCTCGTTAAAGTACAAAATAACATTAATGAAGTGTTTTCGAGTTTTTCACCGGTCGCCGAGAACTGCTAGCTCAGATGTTGCCGAATATTTAATATGTTGTGTTTCTCGATAGCATGACAAGAAGGTTTTTAGGGAAATAAACTCCAGATAGATCCTGGGGATGCACGTGAGAATTCGGTCACCCCCTGTAGATGTCACGTGGTTATCGATGATTATAAATAAAGAGATTAACTTTGTTGACTATAAGTGGAAGTTTCTAATAATTAACTAATCTGATTTTAAATTCGTAACTGTTGCAAGGTCGGTGGGCGGGCCACACGGAAAATTTTCGGTCTTAGCTGGTCGGCTTCAACTAAAAGTAACATTTCACAAATATTTTTTCAGGGAGAGGAGTAATAATGCTTTTACGCACATAGGTGGCCAACCACCTTTTTAGTAACTAAAAATCCCCTCTTTCACTTTCGGACACTACTCATTGTATTACATCAGCAGTAGGGCTATTTTTGCTTTCTTCCTTTGGGGCTACAGCCGTTCGTTTTTCAAAGATCTAGACAGTGATCCTGACTAAAACGGTCTTCTTGGTTTGGAGGACGCTCTGGAAGAAATTTGACAAGCAGCCCAAGTTCAAGTCGTCCTCACCCTCCAACGTTTCATGCAGACCGAGTCATCCGACAGGACCCCGAGATATCGTGTGGCTGCCAGAGAGTCCGTTTTCACCGTGCTGGGCAACGGAAGATTGTGTGTTCTTTAGTGCGGTCATCCCCATGATCCTGCAGAATAAGCATACTGTTATAAAATAAGCATATATTACCAGTGTTTATACTGAAACTGAAATATCTCGGCAACTTAGTTGATAAGAAATTACATTATAAATAATGACAGGTCTAAGAAGGCCTCAGCACGTTTACCTGTAGGGGTCCTTCCAGGCAAACGTATCTAAGAAAATTTAATTTTTAGGTTACGACAGTTTCTGTATCTCCCAGACAGCCTCTACACATCACACCAATGGTCGTATCTATATCCCTCCTAGTTTAAAACATTATGTGCAATGAGTCATATTTCAACAAATTGTAAATTAAATTTAAATCGGACGAATGGTCGTATCAAATAATGATACGACCCAGTCGGGTCAGGAAAGGTGTCGTGTCTCCTAAAACATCACCGAAAATGAGATATGCCTGGAAAGCGACTATTCCACTTGTTCAGAAGTGGTAATTTGCAAAAATCTGACTATACTATTAAATGCCACATATAAAACGATGCACAGTTATTATTAATGATAGTGACCTTAAACTGGTTTAATTATAATCGCAGCGACATTGTTCGGTAGCCATCGTATGAAACCGGTTAGACTCGTCGATCGCAACTGGTTGGAGTTGAACGGTTGAACTTAATAATAAAGTTGAACTTATTCTTGTAGTTATACGAACAAGAATACAACACCTTGGACTAATATATAATATATGGCCTTATAAGGAACAAATAACTGTCCATTGGTTTTTAAATTAATGTTTTGCACAAAATGTACTTTTACAGGCAAAATCAATGCTTGAAACCCCCTAAAAGACAAAACTGATGGGGTTATTTGTATTGTTACAATTATTATTTAGTTGGTTTAGTTATTTAATTCGAAGTTTATTTAGTTTAAAATAGTAAAATGCGCAATGAAGAATGGACTATTTTTGGATAAAAATAAATATACTGAATTGTTTGATGTCTTCTAACTCATTACGTAATATGTTGAAACAAAGTTTTTAGGATGTTTTACCATGATTTTATTGTTTTTACATTATTCAATATGACTTATTTGCGTTGTCTTAAATATGCATTATTGTAACTGAAATATGAATTAAAATTAAAACCATACTTTACTTAATAATATAATAATATTCGATATTTTACTTAACATTTTATTACTATACGAGGTGAGTAAAGTGATCCAATAACTTTTTTATTCTATATCTGACAGTATACTTTTGATTGGGGACCGTCTTTACTTTTTTATTTTGCTTCCAGGTATGTATTTCACTTTTCAAAATTTCCCTCCATTTTGCCTAAATGGCGTCCAACCTTAAAATTTCTTATGAAACATCCTATATTTTATGGCGTTTTTGAAATTTCAATGTCATTTTAAGACTTTTTTATTCTTTGCCATTTTTCTCTAAACCTAACACCATATCTCCGAAACCATTGAATGAAATAAAAAATAATCAAGGATAAAAAAGTCTTAGATTGATGTATTAAGTTCAGTCAGTTTTACTATAACGGACAAAGTATGGACCGGTGTCTTAGCACCAAACCTATTTTCTAGTAGCGAACCACATCAATGTCCTGTCCATCTCACAAATTGTCAAGATTTCCTTACCATAATGATTGTTCTGATACAAATCGATTGATATTTACTGATTAATTTAATTTCCTGTGTATAATGATCACAGTTCATCGCTCCCAGGTTCAACCCTACCAAACACAACGGACACTAGCGCATCTTCAGACGTATACAACCAACCCCCCCCCTCACCCCTGACTGTCACTTTTATATCTCTTAAGTTTAGTAAATCTGTAAACCTATTGGCACAGTATCAGCAACCATTAGGGCATTGTTATTTCCCCAGTTTCTGAAGACTCCTAAAAGGGTCTAAATTGAGGCAATTAGGAGTAAACTCGTGAAACTTGCTTCATCATTGTGATAAATGTAAAATTTGTGGGATGATCTGGCTTATTTAGGATAACGTTTACCCACATGCTGTTTTATAGAATGTCTGTTTGCAGAAATGAAGAAATTAATGAAAATGTAAAAGTATTGCAGAAGCAGAATATAAATAAGTTGTTTGTAAACGAATCTACAAAGAAGACTACGAGGGAAATATTTACTTCTACGGTGATTTTCCAACTCTTATTTTTATATTAAAGACTATTATTATCGGTAGTTACCTTCGATTTTCCCCAAGTGAAATTTTAACTTATTGAAAACATTTCTGTTCCCATGGTCAAGCACGTTACAAAATTACATTTTCATTTGACGTACAAGTTAAATAAATTAATATTCATGACTTAAAATTTAATATTTTAATTCTGTAGAGAACGCTTAAATCTTTGAATTTATTACAAACCCCAGTGTTGACTGACAATGAAATTATAAAATATTAACTATGTTCTTAAAAAAAAATCACTGGAAATTTAAAAATATTTATTTGCAAATCTAGAAATTAATATAAAGATTGTTCTATACGGGAGAATGTTTATCGTATCAAACTATGGGAGAATATTTCACCGCTTGATAAAGACTCTGAATGCTATAAGATACAGGGCGCTTCTTTTTTTAAAAAAAAAGCAACCCACGATTTGAAATAAAAAACTACATAGCACATATATATATATTATGAATTTCTCCCTTATTAACATTTTATTACAACTGTTTACATGATTTAATGAGGATTAGTTTAGTTGTTGTGTTCAAAAAGACCATCACTACACTAGATTTTAAAAACGCTTCGCTGTTTTAGTAATTCTCTGGACATCGTTTTCAAAGTGTTGTTATTCCCTTCAAAAAATTTTTTACATTCATCTCAAGTTTGCAGATTTAAGTCCTGAGGATTATTTCCTCTGTGGATATGTAAAGTGAGGTATACGAAAATAAACCACAATATTGAGGTCCCGTACCGGTAGTTGAGAAGATTAGAACAAATCTACAAATTTAGTCCCGCAAGGGTCAATTCTTGGCCCAATTCTGTTAATCATCTATATCAATGATATAGCTCTACACATTTCTAGGAATTTCCTTACAGTTTTTGCTGACGATACTTGCATTTTCACCAGAAACTCTGGTGCTAATATTCCTTTTCTGTGCCTTGGTGATGACTTCATTCAGCAGTCTGTCATTGTCAATTAAATGGGAGTTCGGTTGGATGGTAGTTTCTTGTGGGGCAGTCATATCGATAAACTTTTTGCCATATTGTCCAGCAACAATTTTGTTCTTAGGAACATTTCTGTATTCAACAATATTCAATTGTCAAAAATTGTATACTTTAGTTTGATAGAAAGCACATTCGTTACTCCGTCTTGTTTTGGGGACTCTCTAGTAAAAATAATTTAAAAACGATTTTTCTCATCCAAAAGAGATCAATCCGCAGTATACTAAAACCCACAGACTCTTGTTATGACCAATTTTCAGCTTTAGGTATCATGACCGTTCCATCATTGTACATGTATGAAGTAATTTCATATGTTGTAGACCATAAGCTTTTTCCGGCACACACTCATTCCTACAACACGAGGAACAGGCATCTGAATCCTTCCGTTCAACATAAACTGAAAATCAATGATCAGAAGCCTGAATATATTGGTCTCAATTTTCTCAAAACTTCCTGGTGAGTTGCAGAATCAGGCAGATAAACCTTCGATATCAAACTGAAGGAATATGATTGGACAACGATTTTACGAAATTCCGAGTTTCATTACAGGGTAAATTCCTTTTTACCCACCATGGTTTTCTTTTCTTATAAATTTAACCTTTCTTTTCTCCTGCAATCTATAATACTCCCTTGACATGACTCCTGTTGCGTCGAAGAATATAAGACTGGTTTTATGCCCGGTGAAGAGGGTCTACAAGACGACGTCATAGGTAAAGGCAAAGGTTACTAAAGAGAATAGGGCATTGTATGAATGTTAACAATGGTATGTTAGAACACAAAAATTGAAAAAAAATTTATTTAAAATCCTGTAAATAGTTGTCATTTACCTGTAGTAGGCCTAGTAATCAAATGAAACAAATATGTGTGTTATTTTTTTTACCTTTGACCGTTATAATAAGCACCAGTAATGTTATTACAAGCAAAATTTTAAAGAGGTACACTATCAAACAAAAACCAAATACCTGTTGCATAGTGAGGTCTAAACGTTAATTTTCACATTAAAATATAGTAGGCTAAAGGTTCTGGACCAATGATGAGAGCCCTGCATTTGACGAGAGTAGTGTTAATGGAAATTACGCAATTCGCACATCAGCTGATTGTTCCTTTGCGACTTATGCTATATTTTAGTTTTATTATGCGCTTAACCTCAAAAGACTGTCATCATTAATTAGAACTTCGATTAGAAGCCAAGCAACATCTGTGACGTTTTGGATGGATCACTACATATCCAAAACTACATCAAGTAACTTTATATATTTAAAGTAGATAAAGTTACGGGTAATAAAGTAACTGTATCTACTTTATTACCAGATTGGTTTGTCTTAGTGTTTGCAACTATTGTATTCAGGCCTAAACCACTAGTGAGGAATATTATAGAAACACTAGCGGCTAGGCCTTCATAATGAAACCTTTACATAAACTTACTGTTATATTTCAAATCGTGGGTTGTGTTTTAAAATAAGCACCAATACAGTATTGGTGTATCATAATGAACACAACACTACTCCGAAACCCTCTGGTGCACAGACAGAACGCTCCCCGCTCCTCGGTCCTCGGCGGACGCAGGTGCAGGTGCAGGCCGTCGGAAACTTCCCACCTCGCAGTCCGGTGCTTCTGCTAGTCGTGACGTCAATGGCGAGCGTTTTTGCGATCGTAACTCGACCAGCGCTCACGTTTGGCGGCCGGAGGGTTTCCCGGGAGCAGTGACTTGACCTTGCCGCGCTCCCGTGGGTCGAGTACCTCCTGGCCTCGTCGGCCTGACTCCAGACGCCACGGATAAACGAGCAAGAACTAACTATGATGTCCGATCTTAGATGATGGCGTTGGAGTGCCGCCATATTGGATTTATTTCCCAATATAGCAATGCTAAGCTTGTCACCGCCATTAGTCATTAATTTCTTTATTTTGGTCTGTTCGGCAATAAATTGTGTTTGAATTGGCCTATCAATTGAATTTATCGTTTATTTGCAAGATCAATATTTGTAATGTTGTTGTAAAAACTTTTTAAAAGTAGTAAAAATTTGATTTGGTATTTTCATTTCATAAAAAACTAAACTGTTCCGAAATTCCCCTCGCAAACCACATCCGTGTTGAAGACCTCTTTACTTTAGGTCTGAACCTTAATTTTCTGATTATAAGTAAAGGATTTATAGCGTTTCGTGTATAACATTGCTCTAATGAGGAAAAGTCAGAATCAGGATTGACTCCAGCAACAAGTACCTAAACTAAGGTGTCCGATTGTACAGGTCCTGTCTAATTACGGACAAAACGAGTATGCTCTCTAAGAAAAAAACTAGGAACGCTTTGAGACTTTTGAGATTTTTTAGGGCAAAGATAAATAATGCTGTTATACACAGGGGGCCAACATGTACTATGGAACTCGTACAACTAAATGGAAGTTTTATTTTTACGTGCATATTTTGTTGAGATCGTAAATTAGCATATAAGATTGTAACGGTAATAACTGATAAGAACCTGAATTCCTTCTCTTTTTAAATTTTACTGAGATAGCCATTAGTAACAGCGAGAAGAATAGTTTGAACAAGATAGATGGAATCGGAACAACTGGACTTTCAAACCTACAATAAAAGCATTTTAAATCTAAAGCATGATGTTGATAATTAAAAATTGTATGTTAATTTGTATAGTGTTCATAGTTGTAAACTTTAAATAGTTTATTTGCAGAATAGTAAATGCAATTATACATTACTTTTGTTACTAGCTATTCTAATCGATTGGCAATTATTTGTCGGATTTCTTATCACCACTGTCTCCTGGCGTATATAAACCTATGCATAATCAGGGTGATATAAGTTAATGTTCCAGGTACCAATGTCAATACCATATATAAAACAAATGTTACATATTTTTAGTTTCTCTCCTAATGTTTAACATTCTAACTTCACACACATAGACTATAGACCTTATCTATCCGAGTCAAGAACTGTCAAGGATGAATAGCCTATTCAAGATCATAAAGTGATGTCACGAGAAGAATATAATTTTTAATAACATAGAGTTAAAATAAAATTTAACATTAGCGTTTGAGGATGGTTCAGCGTAGTTTGCAACTTGGCACTAATATCGGTTCGCCCACACAAAATTCACCTCCAACACAATCCTCCTCTTCGTCTTTCCTTAGTAAAAAGTACCAGTGAATTGCAAGCAAATTAAAATTGCTGGTCCCAGGCCACGATTCCAACAGGGCAAAGGTCACACTCTTTTACATAACAGGCTTTGATTATAATTGATCTGTTTGACGACACGTGCCGGATCATACTCGTGCTGCCTTTCCCGGTATACAGTCACTCTCGAAACCTGTCCTAGCTCACTGTCTAGGCCCAGACACAGAAATGCCGGGTACACTGTAAGCTCGTCAGTAACTGTCAAACAATTTGGTAGATTATGCGTAATGGGGTAGGCAGGGTCAATAGTTCATTTATAGAAAAAATGTTCAATCAGTAGGAATCTACAATGCTTTGCCACCAGAACGACCAGTGCACAGAGGAGGAGGTTCCCTTCTTTGTACAGATAACAAGACATTTTGACGTTATGGCTAACGTTTCGAACTGACCGCCGCAAGTTCGTTCCCCCCAAACACGCACTTCCTATCAGATCATAAAAAAACTCATGGCCTCTCGCAGGCCTTCGCACCACACTTTTATAATGTCCTCCCACTTTACTTCCCGAAACTATGTTTGTCCTAGAAAAGATTGACTTAATTGTCTCTGTTGATTGAACATGCCAGGCTTGGATACTATTTATTTATTCATTGATATTTCATATTTTCCATTAACTAAAAATACATCCAACTTGGTCTCAACTTGTTTGATGATTTTGGGAAAAGTTTTTTCACTGGCTCAGCGGTTTAAAAAAATGAGAAAGTCATAGTACTTTTTCTCAACCGAGGCAAATATTTGCTTCTAGTTTAAAAATAGAAACACTAACGATTTATACATGTTAGATAAAAAGTAGCCATGGCACTAACAGTTCCAGTCGTCTTGCTAAAATAAGACTTGCATGAAGACCTTTGCAATGAACTATGTGAATGCTGACTTTTTCTTTCTGTTTAATAGTCTGATGCGACTTTGAGCTTTAAAAAGTTATCCTATAGTGAATAGGAATATTGTGATATTGGCCATGGTAAGACCTTATTCAAATTTATTATGGATTGAACACACCATGCACGTGTCTATGGAACTTATAACTCTTGAAATATTTCAAATTTTAATTAATTTCTGCACGGAGATGTGTATTTTTATGAGATCCCTTGGAAACGAGAGAACGAGGTTTGGTTACCATAAAAATAGGGTTTTGAGCGATTATCTTTAATTTTACAAAACAAAAAATTACGGACAAATATTGAAAAGAACTAAAAGACAACATAAAAAGACAGCACTGTATCATGAATCAACAACTTGGTTACTGAGGAGAATATGCTTCCATCCTTGTGAGAAAGCTTTACTGGAGAGAAATTGAATATAAAAAATGTGAATTGAGTAATATTATCGGCTCAAAACACCCTCATATGACTGCAAAATTTGAATACTTAACTCCTTGATGGAAAAAATTATGCGATCACCAAATTCCTTTGTAAAATTGTCTACTCAGATCAGACCTACTATAACACAGCAAGGTTATTATTTGTATAGTTAGGAAAATTCACAAAAAGATAAAAATAGATAAAACAGGTTTTTTGTTTCGTTAAAAAACAAACGGTAACGAAAACCCCTGAAAGTGAGGTTAAACCAGTGAGTTGAGCGGCGTTTCCACAGAGTCTGACGTCATATGCGTCTCCGAACAATAGCCTGGAGCTGTATCGGTGACGCAAACTGTGGCAATCTATCGCTCGGTACAATCGTGAGGCGCGACCGTCACGTCGCGTCGCGTCGTGCATGGCGAGGGCGCGATTCGAGCGACACGGGGGACAAGGGCGACACGGACGACGCGGGCAACGGGCGACACGCCGGGTGACATGGGCAACAATGGTGAGAAGGGCAACACGGGTGAAACTGGCGACATGTTCGACATGGGTGACATTGGCGACAAGGGCAACACATGGGCAACACGGGCGACACACAAGAGATTGGCTTTTGATGAAAGTAGTGTTTTATTAGTACAGGGTGCGGCAAAAAACCGACCTATTTTCTTTTATACACCATTCGGCGACAGGACGTCTGAGGGTGGTGGGGGTGGGCTTATTTTAAAGCAAATTTTATGCCATTTCAGTAGTCATTGAGTAGTGGTCGCCTAACCTAGATGTTTAAGCATGACAAATAACACGCTTTCGTTATCGGGGCATTTTGTGCTTCTCGTCAGTAAACAGTAACATTTCCTTATCAGCATTTAAATCAATCATTTGTTTGTCGAAAATTTTTTGCTTTGCATGGTCAGTGGGCTTTAATTATTGAATAATAGCCAATTAATTGGTATGGATGGGGATTAAGATCGAACCACAAAATTTGTCAAACCGAATGGTCTCAGCCATGTTCAAGGCATTTCGCTAGCCTACCGGTTGGCGTCTTGGACTCTGTTTCAAGATGTCACCGGTTAGATTCCCGGGGTGTCCACAACTATGTGATGGGTTTGGAATAATATCCCTTAATAGTATTTAGTGTACATAGTTCAATTATCTTAATAAAATTCTTCTGGCGTAGAAACAAGCAAATCACTAGCTTGTTAGCTTGTTTTCTAACGGGCCGACGAGGACTGTTTTCCACACAGCAGCAAGGACTCATCCATGTTCTCTGGCGTCCGCGCTGACCTTGGATGGCCTGTTGGCTTCGTTTTCAACTCAAAACAAATAGATCTTAATTTATTAACACACTGCATAATTGTGCTAGGATTCGGAATTCTAAATGTTGACCTGACTGAAAGAATGCTCGGAACTGCCGCTGATAGCAATGATTAAACCACCAATACTGAAATACGTCTTGATAAGGAACTAGGGTTGTTCAAGCGACCGCTACTACATAACTACTAAAATGGCATAAAATTTGCGTTCCAACAAGCCTACCCCCAACTTTTTCAGATGTTCTGTCGCTGAGCGGTGCGCGAAAGAAAATAGGTCGGTTTTTTGCCGCACTCTGTATTTGTGCAATTCGCAGATCGGCGAAACATCAATCCACGATGGGGATTATTGGTCCATTGCGATTCATGTTTTAGTTTCTCTATGTGCCTAACCTCAAAAGGGCGTGATCATGTGAGTGATAACGACGATTAGGTCCAGCGACATCTGTGTGGCTATACATTTTCGAGAGTTGGCCACCTATAACCTATAAAATTTCGACATGTTTATAGTAATATACCAAATTTAAGTTGGTAAATATAGTTGTGTATGCTACCATTGTATGCAGTCTTTAAGCCACTCGTGAGATATTTAGAACACTACTCGTGGCTTAAAGGCCTTCATAGTAAAATCCTTGCATAATATACTACATTGTATCAATGAATCAAACAGGTCCAGGAAAAGCAAGATGGAAAAAATGGCTTCAGTACTTTAAAACTTAGTAGATACAGTACCTACATCAAAAATAAGAAGAGGACAAAATGTATAAGAGAACATGCAAGATTGTATCTTGTAGGCCTATCTAGTTTTCAATTTTCAGACAATGAATATTCCCGATTTTGCAATCAGAAATGAGCAAAGTGAAGAGAAACTAAAAAAGTTCAATACTATAAAGTGTTACAAAGTCAACAAATAATACATCTAAAACAACGATCAATAAACAAGACATGCAATAACACTAAGACAACAAATTATACATCACATCTTATAACATAAAAAGTTAAATTATTAGTTTTTGCACACAGATGGAAAACTACGAAGGGCAGAACTATACGATGTAAATTGTTTTTATCTACAAATAAGGTAAATTAAATCAGGATATTGGTTTTGGGGCACTCTAAATAAACAGTGGGGTTTCCAACACCATGGCGAACAATATACGCCATGGTTCTAATAAATAGGTACCTCAATCGCAGTAAAAAGGCACTCGTAAATGAAAACATATGGCTACTTAAATATTTTATATTTTATATTATATTTTTGAAATTTAATATTATTAGCAAATTTAAGCAACTTTGTTTAGTATTTTGCTTTTAACAGTAGCAAACGCCAAATACACATGGAATATAAGCCGGAATCTAATTGGGATTCCGCAAAAAATTGAAGCAAAATCCAGTTTAAAGTCATTTCCTCAAATCTAGGAAACCTAAATATGTGACCTCAGCAGGGGATTGTGGTTGGCGTCTAAGGTCATTGGCGTGGGAGGCGAGTCGAATTTCGTTGTCGGTGAAATTGTTTTGAACAAAAATAAATACTACTGATATTATTATTCAATTAGCTTAGCAAGTGAATTTATAAAAAAAAGTTGTTTTACAATGTCAGGCAAATTTGTTGTTTTGGTCCATGTATTACACCATCCCAAAGCTTATAATTTTAATCATTTTCCAAACTCGATAATGTCATCAGTCTAAAATAAACTAACTCCTCATCATTATTTGCACTATCATGACTCCAGGAAACTCACAGTTTACTCTGACATAACTTGTTGACTTCGTTAACTTCCTGCCGCCGAAATGCTGAATGTGTGTTGACAATCAATTCCACTGCCACTTTATAGTGGAAAGTACCAGGTTAACCGAGCCTTGCTCCTTTGTTTTGATTCAATTTAATATTTCCACTAACAACCAACTATACCTCTTCACAGTTAACAGCTGTTTCAAAAAGTCTGCTTAACATTAATGTTACTTTATTTTTGTTTACATTCAGTTGTTATTTCGTTACCAAAATAGAAACCCATAAGACCAATGTTAAAAATTACAATTTTTAAACTTAATTTTGATGAAATTGGATTTTTCCTGGGATTGAGACGGTTTCTAAACTTACTTTTGGGCCGAAACACCCTTAAATGCAAAGTTTAAGCAAAATCTAACCGCTAGATTTAGAGATTGTGGAACACACATCCCTTCAGAAATTACTCGTATTATAGTATAGGATAAAGCATGTTACTTATCTTCAACCTCTCCACTGTAGGAACTGCACGTAGGTTGGCATAACAAATATTAAAAACATTTTAACTAATATCGCATTAACATCCAATCGATTGCATCTTGCACAAAGTCGCAACAAAAGAAGTAGTGCCTCATTGCTTCCTCAAAGTATTTTCCTCAAATCGTGCTAAAAAGTTTGAACAGATCCAATTAACTTACATTTGCACACAAAGCAAATGCCATGCACGTGATTGCTAGAATTATAGTAACACGTGAACCAGTTAGTTTGTATTGTTGGTATTTTTACATAGAATATTCAAGGAATTACTATTTTACTAAGAGGATGTCTCTGTTTGAGGATGTTACCCTCCAATAAAATTAAAGCCAAAATACGAGTACATTTGTGCGTTGGAATATTTTATCTTTACTAGTATGCGTGTTGCTCGAAATCGAGCAGTTTATTTTAATACAATACAAATGTTACTTTTAGCTCTAAATCAATGACATCCGAACAATCCAATATTGTGAATATCTTTGATCGCCAAAACTACACCTATTTACAGCTGATTATTAACAGATGTTTAAAATACTTTATTTAATCACAATGTTATTTAAATGGGAAATTTAGAGATTTCAACGGTGAATAGCGCCTTTATTTTCAGTCCGATTCTCATCAGTTTTTGGCGGAAACAACTACAGACCAAGCCCTATCCAACGACACCAAAAACTTGAAAATCGGTTGAGAATTGTAGGATAAGTTCTCTTAACAAAGTCCTCAAGACAAAAAAACCCTTAGCGTATTAAATAAGTATAGACTGATAATCCATTAGCAACAAACTTGGTACTATATTAAAGATTCAAATATCTCCTACTGATTATTTTACTTTTTTGAAGTTAAAAGGGAAACCCGTAATAGGTGATATTAATCTCTTTTAAAGTTAGTTATTAATTTTAAAATTCATCTTTTGATATGTACAGGTAACGCAGTGATCAAGGGTCATTCATAAAATATTAAATGCGTTTTATTTATTCCTTTTTTTGTGCATGTGATGAGAAAATTACCGCTCAATCGGCCACCTGTCTGCAACATTCGCTTTAATATCCTCCTAAAATATGAGGTAAGATTAAACTACTGCATATTTGCGGATGAACCAAGCCCTAATTTTTTTTTACTTTACAATAATGGTAGGAAAATACAGGCGAATATTTATATTTTCTCCAAATTGTCAAAAGATTTACCAGTACATTAAAAAAAAGACAAATGGCTTATGAGTTTTTACAAGAAAAAGCGATTGTATTTTTTTCAAAAACTTTAAAAAATAAGTTGTGTAACTATATTTTAACTATTTGGATAAACGGCTCGAAGAGGAGAGAATCCTCATATACGAGTGTTGGTCTCACTGTATTGATGAAACCGATTTCAATCGCGAACAATTACTACTCTCGTCACATCGACTCCAAACTTTCAAGGAAATTTCATATAATATGATGATGCATTTTTGTTGGTGAAGTTATTCTGACAATTAATAAACTAATAATCCGTAATTGGATTTTCTATAAGAAATACATTGTAGGCTGTGATTGAGTTGCTTGTTTTTTATCCAACTTCTATCCTCAAGCATATACAGAGTAAGGGTTGAGGTTGAAACACTTTTCCTGTCGCTGCAATAATACACAAAATACAATTGGGTTTTTTTCACAAATTTAATAAAAAACGAAAGTATATTAAAAAAATGTGAAAAACCAAATTCTTGTAATATTTTAACTAATGACGATGTGAATTAACGAACGTGTAATTTTTTAATTTTATCAAAATAACTTAAAATTAGGATTGTCGATATAATTGTTTGTTAATCCCGAAACGCGCAGAATAAAAGGGTACTCTTAGTTTTAATGACATATAATGGACCAATGGTAGTCTATGAGAAAATGTTTGTAATATAATTGTGCTTTTCCACATTACCAGTAGGAATCTGGTATGTTAAAGCAAGCATAGTTATTTTCCTCCTTTTTTCTCAGGTTGTGTGCAACGCAAGAGAAATCAGCACATACCGCTAGGAAGGTAGTGTTCTGTAGATGAGCAGAATCCCTTTCTTATTTACATCAACACCCAGGGCTATATTCTACAGGCTTCCAAAGTTTCAAAGTTAATGGAAGAAGGGTAGCTGATTAAATCATTATCAACAGCTCTATTGTAATAAAATCAGGAAGAACAAATGTTTCAATAATATGTTTTTTTTATCTAATTGGGTCAAGACAAACTGTATTTTGAATTTAGAGTGGGCGATATCTCTAGTTTTCAATAAGTAGTTTTCAACAATTCAACAAGGAATTTTGTCTTGGCCAATGAATCAAAGAGCTTTTAGAATAATGTGATGTTTCTGTAGATTACGCATTATAATGATAATCCATTGGACGTTCATATTTAGAGTTGGTCATGAGGTCGATGGACCATAGCATACAGTAACAGAATCTTTGTGATCGGTCCACCAAGTGATAATCAACATCAAGATTTGTCAACAGCATTAGTTTTCATTCATAACACTTAAACTTACAACCTCCAAACCTTTGGCCAAACATTTGATCTGTAGCTTTAAAAGCTAGATTTAAATATGAGGTACAAAGACCCTTAACTATTAAATTTAAGTTAAGATGATACCGGGTGTTACAAAAAGAACTTAGCAACTTCAAAAATGTAAAATTCATTGAAGGGACTTACAATGGTGATGCTGGTATAAATTTTTAGGGAAATAATAAAAGTTTCTTACACATAGATAGTTTGCTAGTTTAGTTGTTACACAAATAATATGTAATATATTTCAAATAACAAAGGATATTTTGGTCGCATCTTGTGTTAGAAACAAATTATCATAACTTGTCTAAACCATCGGCTACACTCCCCTCAGGTTTTGCGATGAACGCACTGCTTGAACAGTATTTTATTCATGATTATTTGCTTCCAAGTTTTACTTCAGACTTGTTTGTAAAGACCACAGTGGGTTTTAAATGCCTTTTAAATGGCTTTGGTTAAATTCCTAGAAGTATTATAATAAAAGTAAAATTGCCAAAAATCCATTTTCTGCACATTTTTGACAACAAATCCCACTTCCCATTGTCAAGAGTAAATTCGCTGTCTCGATAAAATTTATCAACAATGTTCTATTTATTTTAAAAAGATAATCAAAATTAAAAACATACTTTACATTTCTTCACTATCGATCAGTGGCGGATTTACAAAGTTTGGGGCCCTAGGCCAACTTTTCTGTGGGGCCTTCCCCTCCTCCTCCTCTTCACCGACTGAAGTATGAGTGTATCTAAAGTCATCAAATTAAGCTAAAATCGTCTTTAATTTTTTATCCTATGCTCTGGTACCAGTAAAGTGTAATTGTTTGTGTACACTCTGATCTCTGAGAACGCGCTCGTCTTGAAAAGATAATTGATTATCCAGCTGTTAAATGGGGGTGGGGCATGGGGTCCATTATGCTTTATCATTGACTATCTATAGTCAATGGATCTATGCTATAACTGGAGTCACTACTCTCTGTTCATACGTTTGTGAAAAGCGTGCCGTTGTATTTTAGGGATGTTATGTCCGTTACGTTGGTCAAATTGGTGTTGGTGGGAGGCTATCAATATAGTCAAGATGGCTATCTGTACTCAATTTTACAAAACTGTAGTTGTGCAATGGGGTCCTTATTGATCTGAATTACTTTGTTAATATTACTATATTGGTATAAATGGGTTGCTTCCTGAATTTTGATACTTATGGTACACAAAATTTTTATATACAAATTTGATACACAAAATGGTAATGGTTTTAGAAAATCTTTAAATTAAACTAACATTAGTTTTAATGTCACCCAGATTTTGCATTTTGACAGCGTCTCACCAATAGAAAACTGGCAAACAAAAAATATCAATTGGAAAGTGGAGCACTTTTTAGACACACATAGGTAACTTCAGTTAGTTATAATAAAAACCCAAAGGGGCCGCCGCGTCGTCGCCCAGAGTTGCCACCAATATGAATGTGACTTAACCTACAGGTAGCTGATGATCACCTGAAATTGGCATGGGAAACGGCAGACGCCACAATGACTTCGCCAAAGTATCTCTGTTGTGTTGTGAATTTACGGGTGTTCAACTAAATTAGTCTGCTAAAAAATCAGGGCTCAAAGCTGATGTTCATCTTTACCATGCAAGTACATCCTTAAAAATATATACTCTGTATATTTGGGACTCCGTGCGGCCCCCCTGCAGCCCGCGGCCCTAGGCCAGGGCCTAGTCGGCCTAGTGGTAAATCCGCCACTGCTATCGATAACAACTTTGTTGGTCATCCGTGGAACTCTACCTCTGGCTGATAAGGCGGAGGCGGATCGGCGATGGACCGATAAGGAGGGATTTCCGCGGCCGGTGCCGTGGGCGGGTGGGGAGACGGAGGTAGGGTCCGCGAACTGCCGCCAATCGCAGTCAGTGCACGGGACGACCACTGAGGTGCGAAGGTCCAGGAACTAGAGGGTCAGACTGCAGATAGGACACACTCCAAACTTGGTGCAAAATCGGGACGATAAGGGATACCAACACTCGCATCAACAGGTTGGATAATTATATACTATTGACAATGTTAACAAATAACATGATTAGACATACAGTATATTTAATTTACTGAGAAATATTATTAATTATAAAAATATACTTAATTATCAGGTATATAGGTCCCTGAATTTTCTTAAATTCTTTTTGGTAGGCTTATTGTTTCTGTGTCAAAGAAAAACAAAAATATCAAAATGTTCAAAACTTGAAAATTAACTGTATTCAGTTTTTTGCACTCAATAATTTTTATCTCCGGAACGAAGCGGTTTTTTATTTTATTTTTTAATTTTATATTTATCATAGACCTGTAGCACGTCAATGTTCATTTTCGAAAAAGAAGCTTTAATGTGTATTTTCAAAATGGTGGCACATTTTAAATGTTCAAGACGGTAAATCTTTAAAAACACACTACAAAATTAACACTTTTAATTTGCCTAAGAATTATACCATAATTGTAGACTACAAATTGGAAAATAAATAACGAAATTATTGCGATTTTTCTGTAAAAACGTTAAGCTAAAAACGGCAAGTGTCCTTGGAATTCCAAGAAAAAATTCCAATATTTCTGTTATCTGTTGTTTGATATTTGAAAAATTATATACGTTAGAAAACTTCACGTAATTTAAAAAATGCTTTACATAGTTCACAAAATATGGTATTGTTAGTTGTTTATATCATATACCAAAAAAATAACAATATTTAACTATAAAATTATTCGGTTAAGACATCGACATGTGTCGTGTTAACACATTTTGGTAAATGGTTAACTACTATCACTTTTACTAGCATTTCGTAGGTTATTAAATATCATATTGATAGTCAACCTTTGTGTAAAAAAAAGAACTATGGACGCAACAGTTTCTTTTTTAAGAATTGTCTAATAAGTCGACTGTTATCAGTAAATAAAATGTGCAATATTAGTTTATTTTATATGACTTAACACTAAACATTTGTATCATGACATTTTTGAAATATGATAGTAATACTTGGTTGATCCTTCGATTTTTTAGATATTGAGCTTAAAACAACAAACATAACTAATCTATTACCAATTCTGAAAACTTAATACTTGAAGGTGTAAATCAGCATTCAAAAAATAAACCAAAATAGGCCTATATAGCTCTAGATGATAATTGGCGGAGCGCCTATGAAGCTGTAGGCGAGTAGAACATTTTTTAATAGGTCTATTCTTTCTATCCATGCTTACACAAAATTTCTACTCGATTCTTTTTCAACATCTGAAAACATTTCCTATATAAATGCAGCAAATTTAAACTATGGTGCCTAAAAAAATTAAATCTCTTGTGCATTTTTTTGTTGTGTTTACATTGGAATTTTAGAAAGGTGCAAGTTTTAGGCTGTGAAGGATGTACAACGAGGAAAATGTCATTGTAATCAACATAGTTATCAGTACCGTTACCGTATGTTATCAGTGTTGTTAACAAACAACAATGAAAGTGATTTTATCTGCACAGTTTTAATGCAGAGTGTTGGATGACCTCGGAATCAGTAATAAACAAATAACTTAAGTCTTGTCATGGCGAAGGTGTGTTTGCCGGACTTGCTTGTTCACAGCAGTGCAAAGATTATGCAGCAAAATTGCGCTGCTGCGAAACTTGAAACCAGTATGGACAGATGTTGTAGTCGATAGTGTTATTGTTTTAGGAAAGAATTGCAAACATGTTCTAACTCTATTAAATCAAACAAACAAAAATCTTGATTAGAAAAAGTGATAGAAATGAATGCTGTGAAAATTTCGTGGAGAAGTATTTCACCCCCACTACAACCCCCTCATCATCTATCGCCAACAAACGACTTTTAAAATATTTTGGTAATATTTTACTTATTTTCCGCTTATATGTTTGCAATGTTTTTATTAAATGATTCTTAAATATCTCACTACTGTTTGTAATGCTTTCTTCAACAATAACATTATTAGCATAAGACTTATCTGTTCATTGATTTAAAGTTTTGCAACAGCGCAACTTTGTTGCTCAATCTTTGCACTGCTGTGGACAAGTAAGTCCGGAAAACACTTCTTCGCCAAGGACTGTTTTATTCAACCACTTAAGTGGTTTATTTATTACTTGTATTTATCGTACCTTTTGCTACAAACAATAACTGATATTCATGGACTCATGTAAACAAGGCCTTCGATTTAACGTCGACCGTAGGGGCAAGATATTCGGTTCAGTTCAGGTATAAAAGGGGGTTTTCAACAGACGTTCCTAACGATAGAAGGCGACAAACACGCTGGATACAACGTAGGTCAACATTCGCTTTAATGTCACGTGATATTTGCTGAGGTAGCCAGCCGTCTGACGAAGGGTCTGGCGTAGCAGCGACATTGTGGAATCAGCAGCCAAACATTATAGTAAGGTCGCTCATTCAACCTCGCCGTAATGCTGAGCAAAAACTGAAACCCATGTTTTGAGTTCTTGTGAAGAAGTTTGACCAACCTGATGGAAATATGTGAGTGGTGGTTTCCTTTGTAAGGAAATTTAAGATGCCCTTTGACTACCTTACAGTGCTGAGCTTTGGATTAAAATTTAAATTTCGATCAAATGTTTTGAAAACAGTAGTTTATTGGTATTTTAATAATTACTAAGAAACTTAGGTTTAAAATGAATTTGCCTCTTTTATTCTTTGTTAGAAATTATTTTAATATTAGTTAATACAACATTGTATTATGAAGGCCTTTAAGCCACTCGTCGGATATTTCTCTCTCTTCGCTCGTGTTCTAATTAGGCTTAACATCTCACTCGTGGCCTTGAGACTGAATAAATCGTTGCATTACACTATTTTTCTACAACCAACTTATTGGATCGTAATTGAAAAATCAGCTGATATGTGAATTGCGAGACTTCTATCATAACAATACTTTCGCCAAATGCCGAGCTCTCATTAGTCATTGGTCAGGAACCTGAATTTTAATGTGAACCTTGTACGTTTAAGACCTCAATTTGGAACGGGTTAGAATCTGGTTTAATAATGTATCTCTTTAAGATGCTACTTGTATATCGTTATTTGTGCTTAGCTTATCGAAACGGTTGTAGATAAAATATTTTATTTCTGTTGTTGTATGAGCAGGAGACTATGGTTACAATATCCTTGCATCGTTGCACTTGCACTAAGATGTAAATTGTATTCTTGATGTATATAATATCTAATGTAAACCGTGTGCTTTATAATGAAATATTTTCGGATGGTTCGTATGTTTAATGTTTTCTTTAAACCCATATGTTGCCTCACGACTAATACTTTGACTTAACGTACACGTAACAGGAAAAGTAGTTCAGACGTCAGCGAACATGCGAGGTTGAAGTGAAAAGATATTACGGTATGCTATTCACACTTCCGAACCAGCCAAATAAGCAGACTTGAATTTAAATGCCCATTTCTTTTACATTAATATTATAGTTATGGATGCTTTTTCATAAAAAATGATTTAGATTCATTAATTAAATCAACTAAGAAATTTTATAGTCTTCTTGAGGAGTAATTTTTGACACTTTTAATTATTATATCAACTGTTATTATGGATATGCAATTTAAGACAGTCTGATGATTCATTAAAGTAAATTCACCGCCATCATTCTAGGACATATATTATTCTAGAATAACTCGAGATAAACTAACTCTTAATACAGTACAAATAATATAACATAAACACAAGTCAAGGTATAATTCAAGCGTAACGAATAATATTGTGTATTTGTTTTTTCAAAATGTTACAAGAGCCAGCTGTAAGAGCCATCGGCCCGGTAATTACATATTCCGAGCTAATAACCTCAATGCCGCACGCATTAGGAAGGCCCGTCGGATGTCGGGAGTGTTCGCTATTCAAGGTTAGCGTTCTCTAGTTTTTGCGTTGACAGTCAATTAAATGGAAGTGGCTTCCAAGAGTTAATTATATGTTCCATACAGGTTTGCCATGCAAAGTAATTAGCAATATTTAAGCAAAGTATACTGCTTAACATACAATATAGTGGAATGTTTACGGAGTAATTATAAATTGCTTACAAAATTTGTGAAGTGGAATAGTTTAACCGACTTGTAAATCTTTTCTAAATGTATTGATACAATTAAAACTAGGTTTATTTTCAACTGGTCAAAACGAAATTACATCATAGGGATTCTAAAAATGGCAACAGCTGTTTTAATAAACCACTTAAAGGGTTAATCATTAACAATCTAAGATTTTAACAACACGGAAGTAAAATAATGAACTTAACGTCACATGAACAGGTTTCCGCCAATCTGATTTCAACGGTTTGTGTATATTTTCTAATTAATTCAATATGTCATTTATAATTTACATGATGCACAAACTTAAAAAAAAAAAAAAAAAAAAAAAACGAATTGACTTCCTTAAAATAACCACCCATTTAACCATTTACATCTCATTAAGGTCACATACTAACAATGGTCTCACAATTAAAACTTATCCGTCGGTATTTAAAAAAACTTGAAAATGAAAATAAATCAATCTTTGAACTTTATTTACATAGTGTCTCTTCTAGCGATACAAAGTACAATAGAATGCCATAAATAGACATCAAAAATGTAAATGAAGCAATGTAATTTAAGTATATTTATTTTACGACCGGAAGTTCCCTGAGTTAAAATATTCGTTATAAATTGCTTAAATATTTTCCTATATCATAGACTAGGGTCTTTTTTTAGAGGGAGAGACGGGAAAAATGCTTTACGCACACAGGTGGCCAGCCTGTAGTGTGGGGCTCCCCTAAAAACGGGTTTATCCACTAAAAACCTCCTCTACTCTTTAGGATTCTAACCTGGAATTGTTTATCACATTACGTCAGGCTAGGCCTAAATTTAGCTTACGCCTGTGGGGCTCACTCCTTATCCAGCCGCTCTATCAAGGAATCTGGGCCACTTCGCGGTCCAGATCCCTTTTCCAGGAGGATGCCCCGGACGAACTGGGATAAACAACCAGACTAAGGTCTTGTTCGTATAGTGATTATCAAAACAAAGTTCGCGACACTTTGAGATCTTCAATGTGACCCCATTTTCAGTTGAAAGACGTTTAAAAGTGTCAAAAGTACAGGGGCTAGCCTGGATGAAACCACACTCATAACAGAAAACTTTGTTGATTGATTTACCTCTTTGAGTTTTAACTACCGTATTTCTAGTTATTTCTTCCGTAGGTACACGGGTCAGATTTCGGATCGTGAAACGAACTGAACTTATTTACAAATCGGAGTTGACAATAACAATAACAAAGGTTTGAGGTAAAGATTTTCTTGTAATCTGGACCCTGTTTTACTGTACTTCGTTCCTATGCTAGTTACGATCGTTGATGTTAGTATCGAACTTCCCGTTGAATAAGTCCGGTGGACTTCCCGATGAGAAGATCTGCGTGCTCTCTCACGTACTTCCGAGGGAACCCCCCCCCCCCCCCCCCCCCCCCCCAGTGCATTCCAGGACTTGGCCATCCAACTGAAGCGACGTCACTCGTCCAAGTCAGGCCCCTCTCCTACATTGATCTGAAACCCTAAGATATCATATTGGCAAATTCAAATGTGAACCATTCACTTATTGATAAATGTTTAGCAATTATGAATTAATAGTCATATTTCCCGTTTTAATTAACAAATAAATGGCTTCAATCTGCAAAGTAATCTAAACATAGACGTTCAAGCTTGGTTGTGTTTTCACTAACAATAGTTCAATTAAAAAAAATAGCTAAAAAAATTACATGTAAGGCCGTTTTTAGTCAGGGGCAGCATCCTAGTCTTAAAACCTTGATGAGTTCATAGTGCACTGGTCAAACTATTAATTTATAAAACAAAAACATATCTAACTTAAATATTTTGCCATTTCTAGGTCTTGAGTAGAAGATTAACCACAAGGGTATAAATCAAACCTTAACTGTACTCGAATGAAAAAATGTTACAAAAAACATCAACGCACTAAGCTTTATATATTTTACCTCATACAAATATGAAAGAAGTTTGAATGTGTTGATCTAAAATAGGGGAAGGGGGGGGGGGGGGGGGAGAATGTCAAACTGTTGTTATTCACGTAGTGGTACGGTATCCCATTGATAGGGGGGCCGTGGTGCAATGTATATATACGTAACGGTAGAAAGTAGAAGTTGTGGACTTCGGCGCGGTGTGACTATGTCTAGTGACCGGTGGCTGGTATAGCGAGAACAGCCGGGGTGATGCAGAAATTGACGAAAATAATGGACAATTAATTAAAAAAAAATCTAGAACTATACAAAACTATAATCGTATACTGTAGTTCCCACGTGATACACGTCTATTTCATTCTTTCATTACAAATCGTTGTTACATTTAATTCGACGTAGTTTCACTGATAACTTCATTTTAGTGTACTTTTAGGAGGCAAAAGAAAAAACAAAATTTATATGGTATTGTTAGATGAATGTCGTTGATATACTGCGGTTTGTCAAATTGTTTAAATTTTAATGTGTATTTGATACAAAATGAAATGATATATATATGATATATATATATATATATATATATATATATATATATATATATATATATATATATATATATAGGTGTCCCAAAAGTCAACCCCCTGTTATTTTTGTTATTTTTTAACAGCGCAGATACGAAATTATCTTCTGGGGAAGTCTTAGTGACCAAAAGAGTAAATAAATTTTGACGTGTCGAAATTTTCAACCTCCTCTCTCAAAATCAGGGGTTTGGGTGGTAAGGGTTAATTTATAAAAGGCAACCCCCGTTTTTGTGTCAGTCTTTGGTTTTATACATAATTTTAAGACCTTTTTATTCTTTGACATGTTTTCCAACCTATGATTCTAACCTGGAGTTCGGGTTATTTAAATCTTATTTTTAGCCAGATAAGAATAACATTGGGCAAACTTTCATTGCCTGTATCACCGAAAAAATTCAGTTAAATGAAAAAATACATAAGAAAAAAATGGCCTTGTGACATTTTAAGACATTTCGCTCGTGAAAATTAACACTAAATAACTGAATATACTTATTTTCTAATACTATAGAAAATAAATAAAATTTATGTAAATTTGATGTTATTATGAAAAAATGTGCTTAAAACATAGTTTTAAAATGATTTATTCATAATAATTTTTCATTTATTGAAAGATTTCGGAGATACGGACAGTGAAAGTTTGTCCAATATTATTGTGAGACTAAAAATAGCTTCAAATGCCCCAACCATCTAGTTCAGACAACAATGTGAAAAAATAAAAAAGGGTTTAAATAAAAACATAACAAAAACATGAGGGGGGTTACCATTGAAATATTACCACTTACTCCCCATAGCCCTTCGGTGGGAGGTGGTTGATCGTTATTTGTAACTGTTAAGAAAATAGCACGAGGGACGGACTCATGAGATACCCCCCAACCGTATTGCCATTGCAATAACGAAAAATCTAATCAGAGTCCCTGATCAAACCCGATTAAATTGGAATAGTATGGAATTCACCTTCAGGTGCCTGATCAACTTCTTTGATCAAAATCGATCAATTTGGTTGAAATTTGGTCAAATCTGTTTAAGTATGATTTTTATATCAAATCTAATCCATTCATTTTTATGGGAGAAACTTATTTGCTGACAAAAAATTTGGTTTTACAGTATTTATTTTATACTTCCATACAACTTTCTCAAATAAGTAGACTAAACATAATTGAGGGTATAAAAATAAATTTAATTTAATCCAACAAACAACTTGAAACAACCTTTTCTTTTACCACCAGAGAGGTTAAAATTCTATAAAGATTCTAGAAAGATAGATCTTTCTACGCGGAAAAACCCATTTCGTTGCCAAAACAAACCCATATTTAAACACGAACAAACAAACGATAAGGAAAGTAAAAGAGAATCATGATTTCATCAAGATTAATTGGACATTAATACAGACCACAAATCATGATGTGGACCTCGGGAATTTACAATCCTTAATGAGTCTAGACTCCAGACGATTTGCGGTGAGCATGACTGGACTGGGTGCTAGACCACAACAACCAACACGGCGCGCGACGCAACGCTATATACATTTAGCATTAGTTTTAATACATTTTATACCCAAAATAGTGTTTGTTTTTAACTTATTCAAGAACGAAACGATATTTATAAGTGACCAAAATCTGCTTTAATAAATAACCAAAAGCAAAGTGCGTGTTCCAAATACATTAAGCCTAAAGAACACTTTAGTGGCAACAACAAATGTATCGAGGTAGGCGTAGGCCTAATTGAAAATACTCATCGGCAAACATAACAAAGATAACAAAAACTTATAAAGTTTCAAACAAAAATATAGGAAAACGATTCTTTTATGTATATTTTTGTTCTTAGAAATATTTCTAAAAATGTCTGCAATTAATTGAAATAAAGTTAGGCCTAAGGCTTCTCATAAAACAGAATATGTCAATGCATAAATCAACTTTCGAAATTATAATAAACACTTTTTACATTATTATAGTTTAGGGGAACAATTTATGAAACCGTTTTTGGGTTAGGGGTTTGTATGTTAAAAAAAGTTGAGAACTGCAGTTGTAAGGTAATATTATATAGTATAAATCAATCATACTATATAGGCTTAGCCTTATGATTGATTTATACTATATAGTATTACCTTACAACAGCAGTTCTCAATCATCGCGGAAGACTACTCATTACTTATTTAAATAATAAACTTTATTTAAATAATAAAGTAATGAGTAGTCTTCCCTCCCTCCATGACATAGGGTAATGCTTGTGACTTGTTACACAATTCAAACAATTCCCTACTGTTCAGGTTTTTTTCCTGATCAGTTTATTATATACTTTTAACACATGACTTAATAATAACTTATTTCTTTCCTCTTCTCTTTTATACTATAAATTCAACGTTTCACTACACTATAAACCTTGAAAAGACACAAAACTCCGGGGTTTAGCAATTACAGTAATATTCGTTTTTCTGCTATACATCATTCACTTTGTATATTTCCCACAGGATATGTAGTGTTTCAGGTTCCACCCCCTGATAGCTGGTACCCCTCTCACAACCTTCATAGCATTACAGTTTATTTCAAGGGATTAGGAAGCAAACAAGTAATGTAAAACAGACTTATTTTTGAACATAAATAGTTGGACCTTGGTTTGAATGTGGAACAGATGCCACTGTTTGAAGGTCATTGTTGTCCGGGGGTGTTTGGGACATTCTAATGACTGTGACTCAATGCTTCACACCGTATAGACGGCCGGTTGAATAGTTAGAATAGATTTAACAAAAAAACGAAATTTACAATGGAACAGAAAGAGAGTGTGGTGAAAACTTGAAGCCTGAAAACATAAATTTGAACAAAAATTTTGATTTTAACCGAAAAATGTCGCTTATCGGTCCACCACTAGTTTAATTAGACAAATTAAATTCGGTAACGGATTTTCATTTAAAGTTTAACATAGGCTCTTGTGAATGGCTTATTCAAGAAAAAAACATATTTGTTATGAGATATTTTCTTGATGGCAGCCGTTCAATTATTCAGAAATATAAATACAACAACATTTATATTAAAAATGTAAATGTGAACAAAATTTTAGGAAAAGAAGTTACATTTAAACAAGGTGATATTAAATTATTTAAATAATTGTACAAAGAGTTTAAAGGCCACATGATAAACTACTGGTAAAACAGTTTTTCTAAACCTATATTATTCAATGTAATTGTATACAGTATTCATTATACTAAAATGCCTTAGTTGTATTTATGTAACTTATAAGTAAACGTAGTTTCTTTATTGTATGCCACCCACAAACACCAGTCACCCTTTATACGCCCCATGATTGAAAATTTCCGGAATATTAGATTTCCTCAGTTCATAAGAGGAAAAGTCCATTGACGTAATCTCTATAAGTATCCAAAGACGCAAGAAAATCGTGTAGTCTATGTAACCTTGGCTATTCATGAGTAAATTTCCATTCGTAAACAGTGCAGGCTCGAGTTCAAATCTTGTAAGTTGACGTTCACTCCAACAATCCGACCGAATAACAGTCTAAGTACAATAAACAAGTACAACACTGTCCACGCTTACAATTAAACTCATAACAATAACATCATAACTCCAAACAATAACAAGATACTCCAAACAAAAACAGCATCAGATCCTTAACTGATCGGCTTGATACTTTGAAACCTGCGTATGTCAATCGTTATCATTTATTATAGCGTATATCATTCGTTATCGTAATCATTATCGTTAACATTAATTGGTTATGAATATATTTCTTTGGTATACACACGTATTCTATGTTCATTGGAGAACTGGGTTTCTAAATCAACTATAACTATTCAAAATGAGAGTTGCAACTTTCGAGGAAGAGGATTTCCCGTTTTTCCAGTCTGATTCTATAGATCCTCACAGGACCACCGATGTACTGTTTGTTTACGCACAACTTAAACCCCATATTGTGAATTTCTTTTTATGACAGCTATCAGAGCAGGAATCAAGGAAGCTCTTGAGACTTACGTTGTACTAAAAGGTTACAAACAAGGTTGTTTTTATAATACCTTGTGTGATGTACTTTCGTATCCTCTATCACTAGTCTTTCTTTTAATGCGGTAGACGGTGGTATTGATTAATAGTGTTTCATAATTTGGTAGATTACAGTTGACAGTTGACAGGTTACTCAACCGCGCTCGGGTTACCCTGTCTGCCGTTTGGGCAACTTCTTCGATGACAAAGACATGCTTACATGATTCATTCTACTTGCATATTAATATTTATACAACAAAGGGTTGCCAAGTTATCGTACTTGTCTTTGGAAATGTTTGAAAAAATAAGATAAACTGATTTGTGTATATCACTATTATTATTTTTTATAGTTTTTATAGTATACGATTAAAAGTTTTTAAGTTGGTTTTACATTTAAACTCTGTACACGGTATTCAGGAAGTAATTTTTAACTAGAAATGTTATTTTTTCTTAAACGGTTAAAAAGGTTGAAATCATTAGTTTAATCGTGATATTTAATCAACAATATAGGCCTAGTGTAGTTCACATCAGCAGTGCAAAGGGAAGGAGAAAAATTATTAATGTGTCATTTATTCAAGGACAAATTTGAAGTTATATTCTTACTTGATGTGTTGAGTTGATTGCCACATAAACGGTTCACATTTAAATACAAAACAGAAGGATAAAAATCAGTTAAAGTGACGTTTCGTTACTTTCCAAAGTGTTTGGTAGGATTCCTGAAGTCAAGGCCGCCAGGATACAAAGACGTCTGGAGTGACAAACGACACAGTCTCGCAGAATTTAAATTCCACTTCTATTGTTTTTGGTGCCAAACCCTCGAGAATTACAAACAAATCACTTTGTCATCGATGGGCATAAGTTTAAGGAAGCCATTGACGTAATTGCTCCGACAAGCTGGGTTTATTGGTCATAAATCCTTTTGAGTAGCTCATGAACTGTGTTCGTTAATGTTTACTGCTAGTTTATGCGATGAACGACCCGGAAGAGACGGAGGTAGGCCGAGTAGATGACTTCGGAGTGTTGTCATACTCGGATTTGGAGTGTAGGAAGACATCCTTCACCTTAGGATCCCGCTTCAGCGCAGCTTGCACTTTCTCGAAAATTTCATAAGACGTCTTAATAGTCTTTAAACCAATTCAGTCGAAGTAATAAAACGTTGTACATGTATATAAGCTATTCAAATCTACGGTACTTTGTCAGACATGTGAAGGATTTTTACCTCTCAAAGGTAACGACGGCCCATAGGGTGTGAAGAAAATCTTAAATGTAAGAATAGGTCAATATGTACACCAAATTAAAGTTTTCTTGTAATAGAGAACAATGCCACAACCCTGACCTTAAAAGGATGGTGAAGTCAAAAATGGCAGGTGGTCAAACTTTGCATTAAAATCATACTTCCGAAAACAAAAAATACAATAACTCCCGATACACTAGACCTTTTAAGGTAAAGTTTGGGGTGAATTGCTCAGAATGCAAAGACCTTTCCCTCGGGAGGTAGTGATGTAACTGGGTATGTCATGTAAACACGTGCTGCTCTCAAGGTCACGTTATCACTTTGATACAGTGTGACCATGGCCGTTTTATAACCGAGTTATCAACCCGATAAAAGCGGGGAGGACCGAAAGTTATCTGGTTCTTACCTGATAAATTACTTGGACTGAGCCTTTCACCAAAATGGGACCTTGAAATCTGGCAAAAAATATTGTTTGGCGTTGTGATTTGATAAACATTAAACATGGAGATAAATCTGGATTTACTGTAAACAACAAAGTGCATTGTTGACGAAATAGGTTTATGATTTATTTATTCGATTCTGGGGCATCAACATGTAAAGAAAGGCCTCACTGAACGAAAATATGCGAAAATATTTATTGATTATGTCTAAATAAGTTAAAATATTAGGCTATAAATTAAGTCTTTTCAATTTTAAAAATTGTCTTACAAGGGACATTTAGCATTTCTACTGGTGTACAAAAATTCAGGCTTGTTCCTCAGTCATTCTCGTCCTCACATTTAATTCATGTTGTTGACGTACACCTAAAAAAATTGGCAAGACATTGGAAAGCATTAAATATTTACACTGACAGAGTTAACTGTAATTTACTTAGGTAAGTATAGGTAAATCTCTTGTATTTTTAGGTACTTAGTAAAATAATCATGAGTAGGTATCCTAAGAGTACTGTAATCATATAAAGTTGATAAATAGAAGAACCCCCTTTTGGGTACCCAAACTCTAAAAGCACATTGCTAGTTTGCGGTAGGTTTCCATGATCCAGTTATACAATATAAAACTAAATTCTATTAATGACTGCGTTGTTGCTCTAAATCTATATAATTAATTTATCTGTTCTGGAATGTCGCTATAACTTCAAAGATCAACATTAACAAAACTATTATAGAACCAATATTTGCTATATCACATTACAGCGATATTATAGAGACACTATACAGTATTAATTCCCATAGTTTTTTAGTTCCAACCTTTAGAAGTGTGAGTTCCAATGGTATTGTCCAAGGGAAATCAACTAAAGAAGTTACTCTTAACGAGTCTATAGGTCACGACGGCAAAAGCGTTTCATTGTTTGTTCTTTCTACAGAAACAAACAAAAAACAAGGAAGACCGGATGCTCCGTCTGCTAGGAAGAAGCTTGTTATTGGCATGGCGGAGGCCAAAAGTGTTGAAAATTAAAACAAAAAGTTATTGGTAGTAGAGTGCGGCCTCTCGAGGTCAAATTAGATTATGATTTGTGGCCGAATTGAGTGTCTGCTCCATCTTGATGTTTCTATAGGCTGGTGTTACAAAATTACACGTTCCTCTGGTATAGATTTGATGGCAATCATTTATATAGTCTCAATCCATAGACGACTCAAGGTCACTCGTGAAACAAAGTGTTACGAGGAACGGGAGATTGTTGTAGCGCTTTTTGCATGTTGTGGTTCGTCGTTGTTTTATGACATATTCGTTCGGCCTTGAGAGTTTCATGGATTTTGACTTTTTTGATAAAAAGTAGCTGTTACCAGGAGATCCTAAAACCCAATACTTCCTATGGCCCAAACCACATTGTGTGAAACCAAACGATTTAGGAGAGGTTAATTACCCTCCCTCTACAATGGTCGAGGATTTTACTACAGATGCCTGAATTTTTATTCGAAATGACAGATATACTTCAATGTCTACTTATTTAGTATACTAGTGGTTTTTGTGTTGAGAACTCCTACAATTTTCAACCGATATTCAAGTTTTTGGTGTCATCAGATATGGCTTGGTCTATAGTTGTTTCCGCCAAAAATTTATGAAAATCGGACATAAAATAAGGGCGTTTATACACAAATTAAATTTGAAATTTTACTATTAGAATAACATTGGGTTTGGTTGAACATTTTGAACATTTGTTAATGTACAGCTGTAAATACGTGTAGTTTTTTTGTGATTACTGATATTTACAATATTACATTGGTCGGATGTCATTGATTTAAACTAAAGTGTTACTTTTGTATTGTATCACAATAAATTGCTCGATGTCGAGCAACAAGTAGACTAGTTGATAATTATTCTGTTAGCGCAAACAAATTTGATCCTTTGAACTAAATAAGGCTTCCAATCCCGGTAAACGAGATGGCTGTCTTGATTATGTTCGTTATTATATAAATAGGAAAATTGATTTCGGGTGTTGAATCCCTTGGTTGACAGTAGTAAAAATTTAATTGTTTGTGTGAGGTTCGCAAGATAGAATTCGTTTGGGTGGTTTTATTTCTCAAGCCCCTAGTATAATAATCAAATAGTTTTTAAATTAAGTACACAAAATAAAATATCTAAGAATTGAAACATTCTTAATCGAAGAGATAGTTTTAATATTTTCCATTCAATCAGAAAACCTACATTTTTAATGTAGGCCCGGGTTTTTCGCACTACTTTAAGTTTATAATGTCTAAAATGTACGCCAAACTTTAAAAGTATTCACTATAGTAAAATTATAGACTTTAATTTCCTTTTTTTGAAAACCGAAGACAATTATTATCCATCCACACTTTATTACTCCTACAAAAGATTATAGGCCTAAAGCACTTTTGGGAGGTAATTTTGCATTGATGCAAAAGTGAAATCAGACAAAAGTTGATTAATACTGTATATATTAACAACAAATTAACGTTTTACTTAAAAACCTGAGAATCTACTGATAGATAATAAATAATAATAAATAATAATCTTTATTTTGCCAAATAACACTTGTACAATATTATCCAACAGAAAAGTATATGTGTGCTCTTCAATATACATAAACAAATTGTAGTTTTTACATAAATTGTACAACATTAATAAAATACTATGATGTTGTATAAAATAATTATCTTTGAAAATATATGAAAATACATGTTTTAATTAAAAGGAAACAATAATAATAATAATAACAATAACAATTAAAACAATCAATGGAAAATTATAATTATTCTTTGTAGTGGCAAAATAAATAGTGATACCCTAGAGCAGCTGTATTGGGATCTCCATCACATGAAAGTATTACTCATAATTGAATACAGATATGACTATATTGTTCTTGGAAATACAGTACTGTATATACTTATTACGCCATACGATGCTTTCTTTAGCTGCTCTATGTAATTATAAAAATGAAACAGTAAATTGTAGAATAATGAAACAATGTTAATTACATATAAATAGCAGTTACTATTCTTTGACTCACTAACAAACATATTAAAAATGATAAACGTCTATCACAGATCTGAAGGTCGACCAGTTTATTGTAGCAAACTAACCTCAGGACGATGACCTTTTGGACGAGGAAAGACGGATATCGGAAGACTTTTTTTACTTACATTTGGTGGTTCCGTGACGTGATTTTAGACTAGATTTGAATAATTTAACGAAGTGCCATAGGGCAATTCGTATAGACGAAATGAGTTACTTCAGTAAAGCAGGGTGCAAGGAAAAACTATAAAAGCTTAAGACCATTATACTTTTTCGTTTTGAGGTACCTAGAAACCTACTGGGTCAAATTGAAGTGAGTTGAATCCTTACGTAACGAGTCAAAATGTTATAATAAGGTGGTAGTTATCATTTTTAACAAAAGATTTTCAAATAGGTTGACACGGTTTAATATTTTAAACAAAACGCTTAAATAAATTGTTCTCAACATTTGCATTGTTATTCCTTTCACAACAAGTAATGCTCCGTCCTTGAAGGGAAGTAAGCGTATCTGATTTGCAATGTTGCTCAATCGAGCGATCATGTGTTAATACGGCAATATTTTAGACGTTGAAGAAGCAGGGAAACAGAGATTTAGATGAGCGAAACATTGAGCTTTAAAAATGTTAATGATGATTCCGGAATGTTTGTAAAGCCACGCCACTAAAACAAAAAATGTCTGGTTTGTTGCCAATTTGTATTAATGGCTAATGCTGACTTCGAACTAACGGTTCGCCAATAATTTCGAAAAAAATTAGATAAAAACCACTGGAGACACTTCATGATCTGAAAGATAAACGTTCACTAAGGCGGTTCTTTGCTTTGCCACGGTCTACGACCCCTACACTCAGACCTTGGCCAAGAACCCATACTGACCGCTACAAACAGGTTCCCAGCCGTCCGAGAAACAAATGGCAATTTTTTTGCGAATATTTGAACATAAATAAGAAATAAATACTGTAATAGCGGACCAGCAACCGTGACTCCGGTTGTAATAAAGTTTTCTAACGGGAGCTCAAAACTAATCTGTTACTTTTGTTTTTACCCAAGGTGAAACTGTAGGAAATCTCCTATAAACCGAATTGGATATTGCGTTATGTGATTAAGCTCGCTCCTTGTCTACTGCAATGGAATATGGAAAAGAATATGTGTGCAGTTCTCCATGTATTCTTGTTAAAAGATTGTCATTCCTAAGTCCAGCAAATAAAAGTGATGTTTATTTTGTCTGTGCCACAGATTGTAAAATCTGATAGAATACATAATCTTCGTTAGACACAATTCGAAATAATATTATTATTCTCTTTGACAACACAGAAAAAGTAATTGCAGAATTTAAAAGTTGTTGTTGATAACATAAAATTCGACTTGCAAAAGCTATGAACAGTAGGACAAATGTAACATACCCCACTATTTCGACCCTAATTAATTGTTTCAGTAACTCGTTACTTTGTTTATGGTCTGTGGCACTTCATAATACAACAAGGAGCACAACACAAAATATCATAATACTCATCAAGGAATTTACAGATTAATAAACTTTGAATATACAGCAAGCCTATATGAAACCGGAGACTTTGACGAACTGATGGACTGAAGTCATGCGGAATAGTTTCATTTTTTATTTTTTATTTAATTGGCTCCAAACGTATGATGATTTTATTTTAATGACAGAGACCTCCCTTTAGGGATATAAATATGTCGGTACTTTTAGTCTCTGAGAAAACATTTCGTATGGAAAATGCAAGTCACCAAAAGCGAAAGGTAGGTCAGGGCAGAGTTGCGCCCGAGCGGTTAAACAATTATCTTAACAACTTGCCTGAACCAAAAACAAAATATTCGCAGAACGGTATTCAAATTTAATCTTTAAAAAGAAGTGTAGTATAAATAAGTTGGTAAAATTATATATGGACTATATTCACAATATTTTGTGATCGCTCTTTACCTCAAAGATTGTTATAAAAAATAGTTGGTCACTATAGTCATACTATGTTTTGTCATACCTCGTATTTGTACAAAAAAAAGCAAACAGACCAACAAAAAGTAAACAAATCTTCAAAATTGTAACCTATCCAAAAATAATAAAACTGTATCCTATTCTTCAAGGTACTAAAAACAAGTGATGTATTTAGGTTAAAACATCAACTATTGGTAGGTTACAATTTTGAACTTGAAAATTTTCAGTTATGTTACTCTTATAAGAACCTCTGTTGATCTATAAATTCTATAAAAATCCTAAAGCTTATTTGTACAAAAACTTTAGTACAGTTCGCTTTACCTTACCTGCTGAACATAACTAAGCGTCCACAATACTCCTGCAAAAAAGAATGCCCGCACTTGTAAACATGATTGGAACTTCTACCCTGTTTTCAATCGTTCAGCACCTTCCAGAACAGAGAGTTCGAGATGCCTTCCTAGAGGATAAACTATGAATAATAACGGTGCCAACGTTTGACCTTGAGGTACTCCACTATATTTGGTCACTTTTCCTTCGTCATGTTTGTTATTGTTTCGTTGCCTGCGGTTACATTCAGAACACTGACCCACTACCCCCTCCCTCCACTTCAAGGGCACCAAATGGAAGATTCCCGACAAAGGAGTGTAAAACAAGTGGTCATTTGCGGAAACCCCATCTCTTCGGAGTATATAACACCTTGGCTGGTGACTGGAGACAGTCAGTGTGTTGTGTTGCGCTCTGCTTATCTGATGGTCCTGGTTCATCATGAGGAGTAGTAAGTTTCTTGATGCTTGAAAATATTTAGCCCTAAATTGATCTTATTTGTTCGTTTAGGTGAACCATGTTTTCCCGCCCACTTTTCTCAAAATATCTCACTCAGGTACTACTCATTTGTAAAAATACTTAATACTGTACATATAAAAATTAAACTATGTATTTTTCACATAGGGTTGATTATTATCTTACCAAATATTCTACTTACAATTTCATTAAAAGGTCTTTCACCTAACTATTTCCTTAATATATTCAGTAGTATGTTATAGATAACCTTGCTCATGTCTGCGGTATCAAATCAGTTGTAAAGTGAAATAATGCTCGGGAATCATAGCTATGACTTTTTTATTGGGTAGGCCTACCACTTAAACACACTGCTTTAATCTGAATCGCGTATATTTTGCTTGCTTCTTTAACATAAAATCTAGCCGATATAAGTTCCAACAAAAGGTTGAAAAGAGAACGATTAATCGTCTAGGCATGATTATTCAATAAAATGTCCATTTTTACTAAACTAAAATCGAGACGGCCCCTCAGTTAATGTTAAGTCCGTAAAGATACTGTGTGCATTAAAGAGGATGATGATAGGACCACAATGGCCTGTGGTCTGATCTCAGAAACATTAATGATTAAAGTTCTAGAATTAGTTTACAGCTACTCAACATCATTCACAGAAATAACAAAGGGATTATAACGACTCATGCATCGTGATATAAAGTACCTTGGATAACACAAAGGGTAATCTATGACGGAAAAAGATACCGGTACAACTTTGAAATAGACACAGTAATTAGCTAGATAATCCTATATACTTTGGAAATAAATTCCATCATATACTGTAGACTGTTTTATAATCACGAAAACATCTTTGAGATGATTAAATAAAAAATTTTGAAATAAACCTTTCGTTGAATAAAACAATTAAGAAAATATAATAAAATGAAAATCTTTTACGAAAACTAGTTTTCAACACTGAATAGGTTAGAGGGGAAAATCCCTGAAGCAACATAAAAAATATTGATAATATCGGTTTGTTTCAACGGAAAAAACGATAAGTAAAGTCATGAATGAGTAAGTTTCGTTTACAAGACTGTGCTTAACTGATAAGTGTTAAAATAAAAGTTTCCTGCTGCAGACTATATGTGAGTCATCCCTAAAAACCTATTAACAATCATATAATAAATATTATTTAACATTTCAGATAAAGAACTGTACACATTTTTTTGAACTATGTTGGTGGAACATGTTAGTTGAGATAACCATTTCTTTAAAAGAATAAAAGTGTACAGTATCTGCCAATGGTTTCAGTGACATAGATACACAACGACTGAGTCAAGCACTGATTTCTGTTTTGGTTCCCTATAGTGAAAACCTTTTAGTGTATACGTTTTTGTTGATAGTTTCACTACTTACCAATAGAATATCTATAATAGAAAACTTCTTTAGTTTAAGTATAATTGTTTCATATTACTATTATAGTTATTCCCTTAAAATAGCAAAAATAAAAATAGACACTGTAGTAGTACAGGTTAGTATAGTTTATAGAGATTTATCAGAAGCAAGATAATCAGAAGCAAGGTAAGCACCTTCGCTTACTGCTGTCTATGGACAGCTGATTCTTGTTTACATGTTAGCTGGGAATTTTGCAATATATCAAGCATATTCAGGAAGTACAACATTTTATCCGCGAATCAATCTAATCGGAAATCCGTTAAGGCAATAAGGATGTGAGAAATGAATAATAAGTCTTACTCAAGACTATACTTTGATGCGAATAATACCCATTTGCACACATAAGGGAATGAAATATTGCAATAATATTATCATGGTTGATTGACTTGAATACTGCCTACAAACAAGAAGTATACAAACAAGAAGCACAGGCACAGGATATATCACAGATCGAAACAATTGTAATTTAAATATAAATAAAAGTGGTTCATTAATACAGTACAAAACAGGATTTAACTACGTAAAAAAATTAGTAGCTAAACATAATATAAAAAGGATTAAACGAACACGCCCAAGTAGCACATTCCATAAAGTAGCCTACTAATTTATAGATTTATAGTTGGACGACTGTTTGCGAATTGTTTTGAGCAGGCTGAGGCTACCTGGACGGAACAGTGCGCAAATGATGCAAGGGGATTAGGCGACCCTTCGAAATATTTTACAGAAGGATTAAAAACTGCGCAAATGATGAACGACCGTTTTTAATGTTTAAATGGTAGAATTCATTATTTACACAGGTTTGTTTCTGAGGTTTTCTTATACAAAAAAAATAGATCAATTAAATCAAGGTAATATCAATAAATGTTAAGCTTCATCATGTTTGGTTGGGATGACAAAAGCTGTTTGCGGATTAATAATAATACATCATCAATCATATTTCCCAATTGCTGATTTACGAGACCAAATTTGTGGTTGTTTACAATTAAAACAAAATCTAAGTGTTTGTTTTTTAGTACAAATGCGATACGAAAAACATGAACATGTAAAAATTATACGCAAATGCTATGGTAAATGAAGGAATTAAATTTACTAAGCCAATCCGTCCACTCGAGAGTGTTAAGATTAATAGTGTTTGTTAAGTGGATGTGTAATTTTAAAGTTTCGCTGTACTACAACAACAAAATGTGGGTGTAATATTAGTTTTACTAATTGTGCATTGTTATAAACCCGAAAGTGTTTCAAGATTGAAAACACATTATTATATCCGTAGGGTCTCTAATAATATATTTTTATATATTTTGAATATTAAATTTGAAATTGGGAAACAATCGGGCATAAATTCACTTGACATTTTGTGTTCCAGAATTCATAATGGCAGAAGAGAACCTGGCGCCCCGGATGGACGGGTTGTTAGAAGTCAAGGACCTCGAGGAGTCGTCGATCCAGAAGTTCTACCGGGACTCGGTAGTGCTGATCACGGGAGGCACGGGTTTCATGGGCAAGGTGCTGACGGAGAAGCTGCTGAGGAGCTGCCCAGGCGTCAGCCAGATACTGCTGATAGTGCGGCCCAAGAAGGGCAAAGGGGTGCATCAGCGCGTAGACGAAATATTCGATGACCCGGTGAGTTGGTGACGCCAGATACTAGATAAGGTCTTCCAAGTAACACAGGACATTAGATAAGAGTCTTCCTGGTATCACTGACACTAGATAAATTCTTCGAAGTAGGCTAACACGTGACAATAGATGAAGGTCCTCCAAGTAACACAGAGCACTTTGTCTTTATCGCTTATAAACATTTTAGACACTTAACTTATTGACTTTTTAAAGCCGTTCCTCCACAAACATATTTGTGAGTTAGTGTTAGTTTAAAATAATAAGGCGTTTCTAAAGATTTAGAAAAACTCCCTAACGACGACACGGAAAAAGTAGATTGCAGTATGATGTGGAGTCTTAGTTTAAGCCTTCAAGAAAAAGTAATACTAGTGCAAAAATTTTACAGATTCAAATTTTAGTGTTTTTCAACAACAATTTAACGAGCTAAAACGGAGAGTCTGAATTGAAAAGAATTTGAAAGTGTATGTAAAGAACGGTTGGCTTAATTTACTACCTCGAAAGCTCTCTCTGTTTGTTAAGATGCAGTTCATTCGTAATGTCTCTTGAGAAATGTTTTAATAAAGGAGATCAAATTTTTATAGGTAGGCCAAAGCTTGTCATAGAGATATTTTGACAATTTATTTACATTTCGACATAACAAATTACAGTATTAAAATCTGAACCTAAATCAGCCACAGTTGAATTATGAACCAATGAATGATCATTTTATACTCACTTTTTAGTAATATTATTGTTTTATAAAAAGGTTATGTAATACTTTTGTTTTTAAAATTTTCTTATTTATAAGTTTATTTTATTGAAACATCTATTGGATGCAGATATATTTTTGTTGGCCTGCATTCATTTATAAAGAGACTAAAAACGTTTAAAAAATGTGGTTGTAAAAATTATGTTATAATGCTTTTACGTAAATGAAATGGAAGGGTCGTAATTTCCTAATATATTATTAGACTTTAAGAAAGCTGCAAAAAAATATTCCCGCAGCCTCTATAGGATGTTTAAAATTGTTACTTTAGATGGATGCAACATGTAACTTAGTCTGTCGAATGCTTAAGAAACTTAAAAATTTGACCGATCTATTTTGCTGTATTCAGTATGTGCTGAACCAACCACTAGCGCTTGAAAAGTTTGAAATAGTTATCTCTATTGAATTTTAACATCACAATAGATCTCAAGGACAGATTCAGGTGTAACAGATCCATTAGTTCTGTGAAGTGATTTACTGAAAGAACAAAAACACTGCACCCATTTTGCATTGTATTGTTGCGTTGTTCATTGAGAGAAATGTTGGGTAAATGTTGGGTTAAAAAAATTAAGTTAGATCAAAATTTCATCAAAATTTATAGAGATAGTATTTCCAATGTTGGTGCAAGAATGTAATAAGAATGAATGAAAAAATGTATTTCCAAAAAAATCAGTACAAACAAAACTAAATACAAGGCCAAAAAGAACAAGGCTTGAAAGGAAGAAGGAAAATTGTTAAGGAAATTGCCTTCAATATTACAAGATTTTATAACATGAAATGCCAAAAAAGGTGTTGTTAAATTAATGACTTTTTTATAACTGCTAACAATTAAATCCTCACATTTTAGAGCACTCATTTTACTTATGTAATGGAATTATCATACCATGCCATTATTTAAGGGATCATTTGTATTACACTATCATAACCCTAAATTGTAACTAATAGACCTCTAAAATTTATGAGTCTATCGAAAGGAAATAATGCCAATTGTTTTTGTTATTTTCAAATTTTTTGGAAAATCGGGGTTGTCCCGCATGTTACACACAAATTATCTCCAAATGAATTATCTACCCTACTGATTTTTTTAAGAAACTTTCATTAACTACATTCTCAGTAACTAAATGGATTGCTCTTTAATATTTAGGCCTGTCAAATTAAAGAGGACAATGCCGAGGTTTTATTAAACGAATTTCTTCAAAACTCTTAAGTTTACGACTTCTCTCCTCTCAAAAGAGGAGCCAACACGGTTATTTATTTAGCATGGGTACGTAGAAATAAGTTAAAATTTAATTACCAACTGTTTACTATGAAAACTTTGTTTTAATTTGTATAATCACCCTTTCATTACAGGGTATTTTTCTGAATTTGTTCTTATTTGGAATATCATTCAGCAGTACTATTAAGAAAGGAAAAGGATACAATTATAAATAATAGCAATGATGTAACCATTGTAAAATGTAAATGGCAGAGCATGGATAAGGTATAGGCCTACTATATCGTAATAAAAACGTAGTGGATATATTGCAGTATTATGTATATTAGAATAAATACAAACACCATTACAGTGGAATGCGGTTACATTTGAATTTATTTGAGTGTTTTAATTACAGATATTTTTATTCTAACCATATTTATACTATTTAAATTATGTTTATATCATTAATATGAATTAATTTTTCTTATATTCTAAAAGTACACTTTAAAATCACAGAAATTTCGTTTAAATCGTAGGAAAAGGTACACTTCACTTTTTATTATTATGCTCTAATACGATTGATTTCATTTATGAGAAACTCTTTGCAATCCCTTTTAGTATGTTAACGGCACATATAGTTTATACACTTTTATTATTATTATTTTATTTTTAAGAGGTTGGAAGACCTCTTTTTGCCTTACGTTGCCCCGTCCTCATAGATATCTGTGCGTTATCTGTGCGTGGATCGTATTAGACAAAGTAAGTTAGTGAGCCGCTACAGTAGGCCTACAGAGGAGAACAGTCACAGACAGAACGCGGAATCAAACCAACGACATCGCTGCCGTGGTTCCAAAGTCCTGCACGCTAACCACTAGGGCCTACTCACCCAAATTAACTTCCACTCTACACTCATGCTGAAAGTGAATCAATTGTAAACCATTGGTAAAATTAATGACTTCCATTCCGGATACGATACGCCACTTTGCTGGTACACTATTTTAAGATGAAATGAGCATAACATGATAGAACATAACTGGATTACCTATTATAATATCATTGTTTTGGTAAAAGAATTATTCTGTTAATTCTCCAGTATTGGGAGTCACTGTAGGCTATGTTATTGGAGTTTTAACCGATTATGATAGGTTTTGTTTACATTAACGATCCAGCTCAACTTTAAATTCCGTTGAATGACCAGGTAGGAAGTAAACACGAGTAGCATTGACACGAAGCGAAGTGGCCTCACGACCTATAGCGACATTGGTCAGTTCATCACCATTCGTCTGGCGGTGCGGCGGCAGCGGACTAGGCTACACTAGGCGGTTAGGTTATGTTAGCTTTCATTACAGCTTGCGACATGCTTGGCAAACGAATGGCTCTTTGTTAACGTGAGGCAATCAACGAAATGAAAAATACCGGTAATAACTTTCCCTCGGTGCTTAATGACCGCGCAGTTTAGGAATTTCATTCGAGTAAACGGATATTCAGAAGTTGTATGACACATTTTTTAAATGATCTTTTTAAAATATTTTAATACCTGGCTTTGGATACTATGAGAATCAGACTTAAACAGATGTTGCTAAATTCATGTGGCGCATTTAATGGTATTGTGATTTTCAAAATCGCTCAGACCTTCAATGTACCGCTACAATACGTTCTACTTGAATTTATAAAATTTTGTTACGGTGCCTGAGAAACTTACACTGTCACAATTCGTCCTTTAACTATGTTTAATCAAAATAATTACATTTATTTATATTTTATTGTCTTCAACTATTCTGCACGCTGAAATCTTCAAGTTCAGTTAACTTTAGTAATGAATGGCATTGAAAAGATTTTTACCGGGTATCTCATATCCACACATGTACACTCATTTTAAAATTGACAGGATTATGTTTTCACTAAAACAAATAATAACAATAGATAAAACGTTTGCCCTCTATCAATTGACTCTCAATTAAATGTGAAGTATGTACCAGGAGTGATCTACCCAGATCGGAAGTGCTTAATTTTAAATCCAACAACCACTTTTATACAATTTACAGATTCTACACGTTATTTATATAAAAGTTAAAATTTTATGTGCACCTCTAATCGCAATAATTTAGCAGCTAACAGCGCTGAAAGTTTTTTCTTTAGTTTTCCCCATAAGAATGAATGACACAGGGTAAATTTTCAAATCCAATAACAAAAATATGCAAATACATAAAACAAGTCTTAAAATCTCACTTTAAATACTATTCCATCATGACTAATACCCATAATTAACTTTACTCTTCCACAAACTTTCAAAAATACCATTATTAGACCACCAATCGATTTCGCAAGAAACCAAAAAAGCATGAAAGTAACAAAATTTAAAATCACCCGTCATATATTTTCCAAAATGTGACATTGCGCGTATAGCGGCAGTTAACAGTCTCGCTCGACGATTTTGACGCCGAGGTAGAGTGCGCCCTTGAGATTTTTTTTGTTTGACTCCTTGTGGACAGTCCCCTAAGGAGATAGGGAGTCAGTGAGTGTTAAAAATTCGTATTTTATGTCCACTTTTTTTATTAGCATGAAACGTGTTTTTTGTAATCAGAAATTTAAAAACCAACGTCTACAACACACATTTTGTAAAATATAAAAGTGTAAATATATTTTTGAGTGTTGTAGACGTTTGTTTTTCATATCTATTTTATGTCCTAGAACTATGTTCCGGTTTTGTTGGTCTATATATAAGCTAGTAATAAAGACGTTATAAAGCAGTCCCGGGAATTTTGGACACCCGGTATATTATTCATAAATTGCATTAAAGAGGCGGTAAACCCGGTAAACCACCACTAGGCCTACCAACTAATTTTCTGTGAGACGAAGTACACCCGCCTCCCGGTTTTGGATAAACCAGTGCATAGCATAGGAGTACTATATAATTGTTTATAAACGTTTACCGTCCTTATTAATTTTTTCTGTGATTTTTTGTAGAATACAGTTTGACTAGAAGCATTGTTGCAGTGCGTTTCAACCAGGCTGTAATTTCCCAATGCAATCAACATAATTGATACACGTGAGTGTTGGAGTTGCGAAACAACTTAATACAGACCTATATCACTCGCCCCACCCGTCTGCAAAACTGTAATTACACTGAGGAATGCTCTTCGACCAACCTGTTTTCCTTACAGTACTCTGTTTAAATCATCTGTTTTTCATTAGTTTTTTTTATGGTACAGACTTGTTTGATAGGTCTACCTTTTGTGTCTGGGTGTGTATATGGGTACCAGCCGATCTCACGTGGGGATCTCTTCTGGTAGGTACGTACCTTTTCTCGCCTGTACATGGATTTATCGAATATAATCTAATATCGCGGATTAACCGAATATCACTAGAAATTAAAATACCATCGAAGCAGTATCACGCCGCGCTCAACCACATGTCGTGCTAGTGACGATACATTGTTACTTTGGTAGTAACTTAATCAGGATGACAACTTATTGTGCGGCTCCAATACCTTGTTTTAACTATCAAAACGGCAAAACTGAGAACCTTTGGAGAACTTAATAAAGCAATAGTTTCTAAATTTAGGGAATTTATATGAGTTTAACGTTTATCTTTAACGCCAAATGTAATTAATTCATATAGAAAATATTGAAATTTAAAATAAATTGTAATAGTTGTTTCACTAAGAACATAATAGTTCGAAACCTTCGTGTACCCTTACTGCCATACAATTAATATAATTTTACTATAGTTTTTGTCGTGCTCGAGATGATTCTGGATACTCGAGACCATCGTAGGCTTCCAGCCTCTTCGGACTATCACTGACGGTAGCTGGTGTTTCAGCTGTTCTGCAAGATAGCCACCAAGGCCCGACACAAGGTAGAGGCCGTCGAAGGCGACTGCTCTCTACCAGGCCTGGGCCTCTCAGACCAAGACAGGTGTCTTCTGGTGTCCAAGGTGAATGTGGTGTTCCATGCCGCGGCCACCGTACGCTTCGACGAGAGTCTACCCCTGGCCGTCGACATCAACGTCCGAGGAACCAAGGAGATGCTCGACCTCGCCCGGCAGATGACTAACCTCAAGGTGAGTGTGAAATCTAGAGTATTGAGGCTGAAATCGGGGAATAAATCAATGGTCGTCTCGGGTCTTTTTTAGAAGAGGTTACTCTCCACTATGAAAAGTACCAAGTACCTCAAACCCAAATTGGTTGTTACCACCACCAGATATTATTCTTGAATTTATAGGGATAAATAGACAGAAATAACCAATTTTTTGCCCACTGAATATCTGAGGCAATTTTAACATCTTATCTATAGCCGGGGAGCTATCGTATAGGAGTGCTATATTTACCTAACCCGACCTAATATAAGCTTCCCTAACCTAACCAGTGATTGAATTGTATTGGCCACCATTACAATATATATATTTAATAAACGTGTATGTGTGGGTTGTTGGGTGATTCGACATTAAAATGTTATAGACACTCGTAAATACAGCCATTCACTTAAAATATTTTCACAGAAATTGCATTTAGCAATATTTATGTAGTGGAGGCCCTCTTCTAAAAAAGACCCGTTGTCGGTCCAATATTTATTCACTTTTAGATTATACGATTATTTTGTAACGGAGCCTTAGCTCTGCTCGGGGATAGTGGGGCCAAAGTTAACTTCAGCAGTCCGACGACTCATTGTGCTTCTCCAATGCTTTGTTTAAAGTTCCTTGTTGGTGATGGTGAGTCCATGTTATTGTTTAATAAATTGTTGCGTACATTTTCCGTCACTTATTAGAAAACAAAATTCACGACGTTTCAGGATCTGGAATCTGATCCAGTCTTCAGGTGGAAGAAATACCTAGAACATAACAAAGTTAGTAAAAACACACCAGGCAAACCTGGAGAATTCCATAGCCAAACCTAAAAACAGAAAAGGCAATCACAAAAATTAAATAAAACACTAATAAATGCACAAATATTAAAGAAAAAACTGGGAAAGCAATACAAAACAAAGCACAAACAATTATATTTTTCAATTTAATTGTTATTAATATTATTATTAATGTATAGTAAAATCTCCATGAAGATGCCGCACCTGCCGTGGAATGTGCATAGGAGAGACATATTCAACTCAAGAACTTAGGCAATTTAACTTAGCCTAAATATCTTACACAAGTTTATCATTCTTCTTTAATTTTTACAACTTGTCGTCAAGAGCAAATTGAATGTGATGATGGTCTGATTGGCAGGCATTCGTCCACGTGTCCACAGCCTTCGCCAACTGCCACCTCAAAGAGGTGGGCGAGAAGCTTTACCCACCCCCCACCTCCGCCGAGGACCTCTGTCAGCTGACCAGATGCGTCAAGCCGGAGCTGCTCGACAAAATCACCCCACAGTGAGTTCCTTCAGTTCTATATGTTAGTTTTATAGCTTGGTCAACGTATCAAGTGTTTCATAAACGAAGTAGCAATAATCGCCAATACAGTAATGATATTACATGTAACATCATCATAAAGAGGTACTAAACAGAATTCAACCCCTAAAAATTCATAAAGTGCTTGAGAGCTTAATCGTATAGGTTTAACATTAAAATACAGATTCTAAACCAGTAAGAGCACGGCATTTGACGAAAGTAGCGTTATAATTGAAATTACGCAATCATCAGCTGATTGTTTTTTTAATACGTGTGTTTTAGTTTCTTTATACGTCCAACCGCAATTACGATTTTATTTTGGTAAAGCGACATCAAAAGTATGGCTACGTTTTGAGTAGGTGCCAGCCATAACCTACACATTTTCGACATGTTTATTATTTCATTTCTACAGTGACTTACCAAACTTTAGTCGGTCGTAGATGATAGAGTATGCAACGATTGTGGAACGAGTGATGAGTGAGATATTTAGAACAATCGCTTCGCTCGTAACCTGACCTAAACCTCACCCGTGGTTTAAGAGTCATCTTCTCCTTTGGGCCACTAGCCCATTGTTGCGCAGTCGGCAATGTTGACCATACGGCTTTTAACGCAAAACATGGTATTTTATTCTCCTGTTTCGGACGCCGTTTTTCAACCGATTTTCTTTAAACTTGGTAAGTGTTTATTTGAATAGTTATATTAGACCCCTCAAACATCGACATTTTGAAAATTTAACAAATATTAGGCCTACTCTCTGTGACGTTGCAAAGTAACTCGATTTCCCTTACCAATGTCTTTGATTAAAGTCAAACCATCATCATCGTTTTCGCAGCTCCAGTCTCCCGGGTGTGCTGATAAGCCTCTTCTATCTACTTCTATCTCTGTAGCTCCTCTTCCTCCACGTGCTGCAGGAATTTTCCTTTTAGTTTGAGGTCTTCTTCTATATTGTCCATCCACTTTTTCCTTGGTCTACCAACTTTTCTTTTTCCACTGATTTCTTTTTTCAGCCATACTTTCGCAACTCTTCTTTCCTCCATCCTTTTTACATGTCCAAACCATGCAAGCCTTGCCATTCAGATCTTTTCTTGAATTGTCCTGTTATAACCAAACTGTTACCTTATGTTCATATTCATGATTCGATCTCGTCTGGTTTTTTGTATGGATGTTCTTAGGGATTTCATTTCTGCAGCTTGGATTCTGCTTTGATCTTTTATATAATGTCCAAGTCAAACCGTTTGACTTAAATGCTTTTGTGTTCATAAAATTATTAAAAGGCCGTTTCATATTAGCTGAATAACGAAAATTGTCTGTAAAATACGATTAGACGACTCAAGTTTAATGCCGATCTAAGAATAAAGTCAAAACGAACTGAGTCATAAAAGTTTAGTGCTTTAAAAAAAAGAGACATCAAGCGCAAGCCGTTTTTTGCAAGAAAACCAGTTATGACGGTTGGCAGCGAATCTCGTCTGAAATGAGTGACATAAAGTGCCGCTGGAATGGTATAATCAGGCTTTTACACGGGAACGAAGCCATTCCAGCCGTTGTAGATTATGCTGCCCGTCGCGGCCAACGAATTCCCCTGTCTTTTGGATTGTCGGACATAACCAAGCGTAAATTGATGACTAGCTTTTTTGTTTTAAACGGGTTCAATTAAAATTGTGAAAAATCAAGGGGGGAAAGTATGAGATGTTAATTGTTTTGGGGGCCTGAAAAGGAAAATGTAGCACTTGTCCTATAGAAAACACCCGTCAATATCAATGCCAAAAACTGTCTGTAGGCTATATCTAAGGTCAATGAATTTTGCGTTATGATAAAAAGGATTCATAAGTCGAGGAGGTGATTTAAACTTTTAGCTTTAGACGTATAAGCTCAACAAAATAAAAAATATACAATAGCGTGAAATTAATTAATAAAATACAATTTATTATAATCAAGATGGGGCTAAAGAGCCTGTCCTAGTGGATGTTGCTGAAACTATCTGAAATATGTTTCGCATTGTTCATGCAAGCATACTGAGAGCGATAAACAATATCTAGCATTCTTTGTAACTGTGAATAAAGGGACACTGCTGCATTTCAGCACCTGTGAGACCCAAGACTCAGGTGAAGAATGGTGAAGAAGGAGATTTGGCCGCGGAAAGTAGGCTTTTAATTAATACATGCTATTTATTGGGGTCTTTTTTGGAATGTCCCCGCATTTTTAAACAATTTTCTATTGAGTTCCCACATAATGGAAATGGCCTAACCTAACCTAGGCTGTCCCACATATTCCGCGACTGACCCGCCGGGAGAGCCGCGGGGCAGTTAGGTTAGGTTAGGTTGGAATGTCCTCGCATTTTTAAACAATTTTCTATTGCCTTCAACATGTCTAAGGAATGTACTGCAGGATAAAATTATAAACTAGAAACATGATGACGACTGAATATGTAAGCCGAGCGCGCAACCTTTTATCAACCTACAGATAAGCAGGTGAAGGACCCAAAGATAATCTTACTGATAACGTAAACTAGAAACATGATGACGACTGAATATGTAAGCCGAGCGCGCAACCTTTTATCAACCTACAGATAAGCAGGTGAAGGACCCAAAGATAATCTTACTGATAACGATCACGATAAAATAACTTCCCACTTGACTACCAGTCGTGTCTTAACCATTTCCATTATGTGGGAACTCAATAGAAAATTGTTTAAAAATGCGGGGACATTCCAAAAAAGACCCAAAAAAATGAAATAGTAAATCAAAGAGCATTATTCTTTATTTTTTATTTAAAACCCCTCCCACTTTTATTGGACTTATATGTTATTTTAAGTTATATGTTATAAGTTACTTATAATTATTTTATTATATTGCTATAAACAAACTAGGAAAATTGGAGCTGTCGAAGCACTGCATGACGTTCTGAGAGCGGCTCTTAGGCCCCCTCTTAAGAGTCATCTTCACCCCTGGGCCAGTAGCCCATTGTTGCGCAGTCGGCAATGTTAATCATACGGCTTTTATGCTAAAACATGGTCTTGTATTCCCCTGTTTCGGACACCGTTTTTCAAAAGGTTTTCTTGAAACTTGGTAAGTGTTTAGTTGAATAGTTATATTAGGTTTCTCATACCTCAAAATTTTGAACATTTTACAAAATTTTGAAATATTACTAAGGAAAATCGAGTTACTTTGCTACGTCACAGAAAGTAATATTTGTTAAATTTTCAAAATTTCGAGGTATGAGAAACCTAATATAACTATTCAACTAAACACTTACCAAGTTTCAAGAAAATCGGTTGAAAAACGGCGTCCGAAACAGGGGAATACAAGACCATGTTTTAGCATAAAAGCCGTATGAATAACATAGCCGACTGCGCAACAATGGGCTACTGGCCCAGGGGTGAAGATGACTCTTAACACATAATAAATAAAACACCTGAAAAACATTATTCAAAATCAGTCAACGATATAATTCGTGTTAAAAGTAGATTCTACAGTAAAACTAGAACTGTACTAATATATTTGTGTTTTTGACGTGATGACGGTAATTAACCGTAGTAGAACCGGGAGGATTTAAGAATTAAGTCTTTAAGTAAACGCAAAATGTTAGATGAGTTTTCTAGTAAAAGAGTGTAAGCAATGTTATTTAAAATAACTGTAATATGTATTCATTACGCAAACGTTTTTATTATAAATAGCACTCATATTTTAGTGGCTTTAGACACGGTAATGAACGATGTTTTCAATAAAAGGGTTAATTATTGATTTTATATGGACATGTGTAGCATTTGTTCAAGTTTTTATAGGTAGTCAATTACAATAAAAGATATACATGCCCTCTACTATTGCTAATTTCTTCTGAAAAATCACAACGGAAATAAAGTCAGGTTTAAGAGTGAAGCGGTACATGCTTCAATTGCATTTGAGCTTAAAACAGTGACCTAAAGAAACTACAGGGTCGTCGAAAAGGACAGAAATGAGCAAATATTAGGCTATCTCTCTTCCTTAGTTGATATAAATTAACAACATAATATCGCCTAAGCCAGTGCCCGCCAAAAGCAGCGTCCAAATGCTTGAGCGGAGGGAAGTGGGGGGGGGGGGATCATTACATAGGCTAACAAATTTCGGAGACTGAAAAACAGTTGTAACAGATTCAAACTCCACTAACCCAACCAGGAGTGTACATTCTGATATGACATGTTGACATTGGAATTGCACTTCCTAATGGATAACACTGAGGTCTCTCAGATTCTCATCTCCCACTCATTCTACACAACTACACATAGATCTAAGGACACAGTCTAGGGTGCAGTGCAGTCATAAAATAGCTATTTGTGTAGTAAGAGCGTAAAGTACGTCATTACCACTCGAGAATTGTAGATGACGAAGCGTCAGCTGAGTGCGGCCAAACATTTTGAGAGCGGCAATGACAATTTGCGCTCGTAATACATACAAGATTTTTCCTACCAATGAATAAATGATGAATAAATGATTTTATTCCAAAGTAGTGTAGAAAAGCCACTCCTGGCCCGGAAGTGACGTCACCGGAAGCCACATGCCACGGCACGTGGCTTCCGGTGGGCCAGAAGTGGGGACAATAGATGTCGGGGTGGAGATGGCGAGAGCGTCGGCGGTCGGTTGAGCGAAGAGTGCGCATAAAATAGAAGTTAGTTGAAAATCGAAATTCGTCGGTGTTAGTAAAAACTCTAATAGTTGAACGAAACGAAAAGTTAGTGTAAAACTGAAATTCAACAATCGGGGTGTTAAACTAAATTTGCGCACAAATTAAAAGTTGGTTCAAAACTGAAATTCAACAACTGGGAGTTGAACTAATTTTGCGCATAAATTAACCGGGGTTGAATTAAAACTTCGCATAAATTAAAAGTTAGTTCAAAATTGTAATTCGACGGTGTTAATAAAAACTCTAATAGTTGAACGAAAATAAAAGTCAGTTGAAACATTGCGCAGCCATAACAAGAGAGAGAGAGAAGGTAGATAGAAGTGTTAAGTTCCGCGGATAGAACGAGAATGAAGAATGAAACATGACGCGTCGAAATATATGCGTGACTGTAGATGTCAGATGGTGAATTAATCAATGGGGGGAGTGGAGATGGTGCTCGGTTGAACTAAAATTGCGCATAAATTAAAAGTTGGTTCAAAACTGAAATTCAACAATTGGGAGTTGAACTAAAATTGCGCATAAATTAACCGGGGTTGAAGTAAAACTAATATATGTTAGTAAAAGTAATATATGTTGTGTCTGCAAAAGTTTCAATTTCAAACATTGCGTATCCATCACAAGAAGTATGTTAGACGTGTAGAAGTGAGAACAAGACAGATGAATAAGATATAACGTCGAGCACGCGAAGGTGATTCAAACAGGACGACATGTGCTAATGTAAATGAAACTCCAGGTTAGTAGCAATTAGACTTGTATAATGAAGTTGGCGAAACGTATATGTAATGAGTAGGAAGGATGCGAACAACTCAAATGCGAGTTAATTAATGGTCGCGGCGCGATGAACAATCTCCTTTTTATAACGGCTATCGCGTGGGAAGATCAGTTCCGCATGAGCGCCCAAGTGGAACCTCCCGTGTTCACTCAAGCGGAACCCCCCCCCCCCCCCCGACTAATGAAGCGGAACCCCCCCCCCCCCCCGGTGACTAATCAAGCGGAACCCCCCCCCCCCCCGGTGACTAATCAAGCGGAACCCCCCCCCCATAAAAAATGGAGATTAAATCCCCCCCCCCCCCCCGGTGTTCACTCAAGCGGAACCCCGCCGGGTCGATGACCGGTCAATGGTCGGTCACGACCGGTTGCTAACCCCATCTAATTACCACACTTCACATCCCATGCCAGCCATGAATTACTATTGTTTGAATGAAACAGAATTAAACATGGCAGCCACCATGGAAAATTCTAACCTCAAACCTTGATTTTACGTCACTGCGCATGCGCCGCTCCCACTCCTTCGTTTATTTTATGCTGCTATAACTTGTACTGGAGTGAGCCAACTTCACGCTACGGCGCCTAGTCCTGTATTACTCACCTTAACGCTACTGCGAATGCGCCTAGTCTGTATTACTCACTTTAGCGCTGCTGCGAATGCAACGAGTTCTCCGGATCGGAATCACTCCTCGCTATTGCGCATGCGCCGAGTCCTGTATTACTCGATTTAGCTTTACTGTGCACGGAAAGTTCTAACCTCAAACCTTGGATTTTACGTCGCTGCGCATGCGCCACCCCCACTCCTTCGTTTCATTTTTACACTGCTGCGAACTGGAGTGGATTGAAGACCGTACTGGAGTGAAATGAGTCCCCCACCACTGCATTAATTACTCCCACCACTCGAAAATCCGAGGAGCGATACGAGCCCAATTTTCGCGTCAGTCGTCAACGAATTTTCATAGCGAAAAGTCGTTGACGACTCGGTAAGAGGTTCAAATATATAGTAGGCCTATATATATTTGAACTTCTTATACTACGTTGCGTTCTTTAATGCAATGTGGTATGTGTGTGTGTGTGTGTGTGTGTGTAAATATTAGTTGTAAGTTGCACTTAACTTTAGAATTAATTTGCGCATTGCGATGTTAGTTATAAGTTGTGTTTAGCGTTAAGGTGTATTAATTTTAAGAGGTGTTTAGCATTAAGGTGTATTAATTTTAAGAATAATTATGGTATTTGGTTGTGTTGAATTATTTGATATTTAATAATGATGTGTTGTTAGTTTTAAGTGTTGGTATTAATAATTAATGTTGTTGTTTTGCCTTTCAGCTAGATGATAGGGGGTAGATTAAATGTAAATTCAGAAGTTCGGTTGAACTTCACTTAGAAGGGGTGGGACATCCGCACTAGCGGACTAGGTTTTTGCATTTTGTTTAGGAATATGATTGGGTGGGATTAGTTGGGTGGGTGTTAGAGTTGCGTTTCTGCATTAGGTGTTCCAGTTTCCCTTCGAATTCACGGTTACGGATGGACCCGGACCGGCCCGTTACGGATGGACCCGGACGGGCCAAACAAAATTGCGTCGATGTCCCTCGCAGAACGTAACTAGTGGGTTGGGAGTGGGAACCGTTAGGCAAACAGGGTGGTGGGAACAGTTACTACTGTTCCCATCACCTTGGTTCTTTATAAGTCTTGAATGACCTTGAACCACTTTCGGAAGGGTCAATGAGACTCAAAGTCTCGTGACCTACTTTTCTGAGGTCGTTGTACAGTTATATGGCCTCTCTGACTTGCATTGTTTGCCGGTGTAGCTTCATATAGCGTGCAAAGAATGGTTCCTAATGAAATCTCATCAGCATTCAAAGACAGAGACTGTTGTTTTGCAAGTTAATTAGTCTTGAAATAATGAAGTAGGAAACGTATATGTAATGAGTAGGAAAGATGTGAACACCGCAAATGCGAGTTAATTAGTGGTCGCGGCGTGATGAACATTTGTCTTCATTATCACACAACGACTATCTCGTGAGAATATCAGTTCCGCATGAGCACCCAAGTGGAACCCCCCGTGACTAATGAAGCGGAACCCCCCCCCCCCCCGGGACTAATGAAGCGGAACCCCCCCCCCCCGTGACTAATGAAGCGGAACCCCCCCCCCCCCTGGAAAATTAAAATGCCTATAACTCGATAATGGATTGACGGATTAGGACAAGCGATACATCATTGAAAAGGTCTATGTAAGACGAACATTTTAGTAAAAGAAGAATTTAGTTACTTTATTTCAGTCAAAAGTTATGCGAATTATTTGAAATAAACACCCCCTCTCTTTCCTTCCCTCCCACCTTCCCCCACTTAACGGCTGTTAACCCCTCTCATTAGCATACCGTTATAAAAGACGCAGCGACCACGGCTAGATTTTCATTCTGATTCCAGACGTTACGCTGCAAGCTGCGAACAGAACTACCACGATGTCATCCCTGCCTACTACAACTTCCACTACAGAATGTTCTTCTATTACAAGTTTAACTTCTACTTCTACTACGGCTTCGACTCCAGTCAAGAAAACTCTTCGCTTGAAAAATGCTTCCGACTGGTATAAGAAGCAACTAGACTCGAAACCTTCAACTTCTGGAGCTCTTCTTCCGCTCACTATGACTACTATATTTGGCAGCATATTTTCACCGCCTCTACCTTCAAACGACTCCACACCATCTCAACAACAATCACCGCCGCCATCAAACAACATGCCGCCACCGCAAACAGTTCTTCATAAAGACCACACCTATTCAAAAAATAAATCCTCTAAGCCTGCTCCTAAACCTGCTCCTTCAGAGCGCTTTCAATTATTAAAAGAAAAGCGCCGTAGGGCATTTAGCCTTCCCACTACTTGCCCTGAAGTGCTGACTAGGGGAATTAAGAAAGGATCAGCTTGTGGGAGGAAATGTGTTAAGAACGAACGTTTCTGCCGTGTACATGTCGTGAAACATCTTTCCGAACCACAACTGACAGAAACCCCCACTGTTGAATACCAATCCGAAATTATTGCTGTGAAAGGAAATAGGATTAAGAGAAGTTGTCTTTATTTTTTTGAAAGTGTTATTGACAACGAACACATTTTGGCAAATTGTAACGGCAAAAAATATAATATTAAAGTTATTGAATCCTTGCGTAAAGAAAAATCCGTTTATGAGTTAGACTCTAAAGACTATCTCCTCAGGCATAAAATGGATGGTATTACAAGGGGGGGACGTAAACAGTAAATTCACATAGTTTTTCCAAATTTTGCTTAAAAAAATAATGGGGGAGAAACACAATGCGTTAGAGCGTTGTGTTTCTCCCTCATTATTTTTTAACACTCTAAGTCTCGTGACCTACTTTTCTGAGGTCGTTGTGTCCACTCAAGCGGAGATTAAATCCCCCCGAAAATTTAAATGTCTATAACTCGATAATGGATTGACGGATTATGATAAGCGATACATCATTGAAAAGGTCTATGTAAGACGAACATTTTAGTAAAAGAAGAATTTGGTTATCTTATTTTAGTCAAAAGTTATGCGAATTATTTTAAATAAATACCCCCCCCCCCTCACCTTCCTTTTCCCTCACCTCCCGGGTCAATAATCGGTCACGGCCAGCTGTTACCCCTCTCATTAGCATACCGTTATAAAAGCGGAGCGAGCGTTGTTCATTCCTCATTCCGCTTCTACACGCCACTCTTGTTGTTTCGTCTCAGCTGTTTACAATATTACTTGCTTTAAAAATGCCTCCTCGTCTTAATGAAAATTTCAATTCTTCCGAAATTTCTGATGTTTTTGAACAACCTGAAGACACTTTAAATAACGACAGTGACAATGAAGATGATGATGAAGATGATGATGATGATTATAGCGTTGAAATTAGTGAAGAACTGAAAGTTATAGCAATTGATCCACAATTCTCATTCGATACAATAGAAAAATTCATGTCTGAAGCTCATAAATGGTTGGATTCAGGATCTTACGTACGAATCGGCTCTTTTATATTATATGATGATTGTAATTCTTTTCTCGTAACACCAAATGATAGAGACCGCATGCGGCAGTGGGCGCAAACAATGAAGGAGTGCTACGAACAAGATGTGGATGTTGGCGGCTATTTTACAGCGCAAGTGGTTTAATAACCAAATAACCCTTCCCCCACCCTACACCTTATCCCTTCCCAATCCTTATTCCTTCCCCCCTCCCCATTTTTTAAAACTCATAAAAGGCGGGCTATGAACCTCCAAGTTTCTAGTCTGTACTTGCACCTTGTGCCGTCAAGATGCTTACCACTTTGTCTTTTAATAGTATTACAGGCACTGAGCAGAAATTCTATAGAAAATTTTGTTCTCTACTTGATAAACCGCAAAAACTACCTCCAAATACTTTCACCTACAAGCTACCTCTGATGGACAAGGATGATGTAAGCAAAATACCATTAGTTCAAGCGAAATTTCTGGAAGAAAAAAATCTTGTTTATGTAAGAGAAGTGTATCATAATGAATATTCAAAAAGATTGGCTTACGAATTCATTAAGGAACATGCAGGACGTGAAAAAGAACAGTATCCGGGACCATTTTATTTATATCTTTTTGAGAATGGAGCTAGTGTAACGGTAGAAATAAGTATCAAATTAATGTAATTCTCCCTATCAAATTTGTGGGGTGAGGGTTTGAAGTAGATTTTCGCATAAATTAAAAGTTAGTTCAAAACTGAAATTCAACAATTGTTGGTCAAACTAAATTTGCGCATAAATTAACCGGGGCTGAATTAAAAGTTCGCATATCTTCCTATCAAGTTTATGAAGTTGGAATTTTGTTTTGCTGTAAAGTTATTGAAATAGTATTTGTATAAGGAAAATTCATATTGAAATACATGTTGTAATTTACTCGTAGCGATGTGTACTGTACGAAAGCTGGATTTATAGTGAGTCGGCGCGACAAATGAACTTGTATTTATGCAGATTGTTAAAATGGAATAAAGAGATGATAGTAGCAAAACGCTCGAAGTAGAAAGTGTAAATAATGTTATATAAAGAAATAATAGTTAGACAAGGAAAATATTGAAAATTCAAACTGGTATTAAAAAATATAAACGGACAATCAATTTTGTAGAAGGTTAATATTTTGTTGAAAACGTTTGATTTTCTTGGATAGTGAAGAAGAAGAAGATGAAATAGTGGTAGGGGGACCGTTATAAAAGGAGGAATGTGAGAGCCCATTTCATTTCTCTGCGAAACTTCGAAGAGTAAACATCTCAACATGTATCATTGCGATAAATGTTCGGAATCGTTTCACGATGAAATTCTATTAGACTGTCATAAAGAACTATTTCACAACAACGCAGAAGAAAAACAAGAAAAACAAGAAGAACAAGAAGAACAAGAAGAACAAGAAGAACAAGAAGAACAAGATGAAATAACAGCAACATCTTCAACTACTTCACCGAATCTACAAGTATTTGCTTTACCCGGTAAGGTAGTAATGCATCATAAGATTCAAAATGAAAACTTGAACTTAGAAGAATTTATTAGAGAAGCAAAACCAATCGTAAGTAAAACTTTAAAAGAAGAATTGAAAAGATTGAACTTTCTTAAATTTAGTTTACTACTAGAAGCTATGTTTAAAAATGTACAAGAAGAATTATCACCAAGAGGATTTATAACGAAAAACCGAACTATCATGGAAAGTTCAAACATTGATTCAATAGTAGAGAATTGTATAGAAGAAATATTAACCAAAATTCAGGAACACGAAGGAAGAGGATCGGGATGGAGTCTTTTAAGTATTGAAGGATTAAATATAAGAGTTCACAAACATGGATATGGACTAAGGGGATCTAGTTACATTCCTTTGCCAAAAAGAATTGAAGATACAAAATCTTGTATTAATGTTAGAAACGCAGACAATGAATGTTTTCGTTATGCAATGACAGCTAAATTTGTACCAAATAATGCGTATAGACCTGACCAGGAATATGAAAATCAAAGACATAGGTACAATTTTCAAGGAATTACTTACCCTGTATCACTAGGAGATATATCAAAATTTGAGAAGAAAAATCCCGGTACGTCTATCAATGTTTTTGCATTAGATAGTTCAAACAAAGTGTATCCTTTACGTATTGCAAAAGAAGAGCTACCAGATCATACGGATTTACTACTACTAACGCGAGGAGATGTGTCTCACTATGTGTACATAAAGAAATTCGACTCACTTGTTAATAAGCAGCTTTCTAAAGATCGACACAGAAAGTTAATTTGCAAGAGATGTTTCAATTTTAAACGAGATGGACTACACGGAAGAGAATGGTTACAAGAGCACAAAAGATTGTGTAACAATAATTATGAAGCAAAGATTACTTTACCTCCGCAAAGCAGAGCATTCGTTTCATTTGAAAAAGTTCATCATCAATATCGTATCCCTTTAGTTGTGTATGCGGATTTTGAATCAACACTTGTTCCAGTTGAAGATGGAAATTTTGAAGCAAGACAAAGTGTAAAGTATGAAATGCACAAACCAAACAGTTTTTGTTTAATGGTCAAATCAACATTATCAGAAGAACATTTAAACAGATATGGATTAACTTCGAAACCTCTAGTATACCGTGGTGAAAATGCGGAAAAAATATTTCTTGATAATTTATATTCAATAGCTGGAAATGCACAAAGATTATATACAAATATTGTACCAATGAAACCGATGGACGAAGAAGAAGAAATTCAACATGAAAATGCAACTCGCTGTTTCTTGTGTAAAAATGATTTTACCATTGAGAATTATAAAGTTAAAGATCACGACCACCTCACAGGTTATTACAGGGGTGCTTCTTGTAATAAATGCAACTTGAGCTATCGTTTACCACTATTTATCCCTGTGGTTCTGCATAATCTTAGTGGGTACGACGCTCATTTTATAATACCTGAACTAGGAAGAGACGACGGTAAAATCGATGTGTTAGCTGAAACTTCAGAGAAGTTCATAAGTTTTTCCAAAGAAGTTGGAAACCTCAAATTAAGATTCTTGGACTCCTACCGATTTATGCCGTCGAGTTTGTCCAAACTTTCTGAAAACCTAAGGAAACAAGATTTAATCGAAACAAAGAAGATTGTAAACAACGACAAACTGGATCTGGTACTTCGAAAAGGTGTTTTCCCATATGATTACATAGACAGTTTAGAACGATTTAATGAAACATCATTACCTCCAAAAGAAGAATTTAAAAGTAAACTGTACGACATGGATATATCTCAAGATGATTATAATCACGCATGCAAAGTATGGAACGAATTAGGATTTAGAACATTGGGAGAATATTCAGATTTTTATGTTAAACTAGATGTGACTTTATTATGTGATGTGATGGAAGAATTTAGAAATACGTGTTTTGCGGCATATGGATTGGACCCTCTTCATTCGTACACTTCGCCTGGACTAGCGTGGCAAGCCATGTTGAAAGAAACAAATTGTAAAATACAACTTCTTACAGATATAGATATGGTTTTGATGTTAGAGTCAGGAGTTCGAGGAGGATTGACGCAAAGCGTAACACGTCATGTCAGGGCAAACAACAAGTATTTGCCCGATTATGATGCATCAAAACCAACAACATTCCTGGGTTATTTTGATGCAAATAACTTATACGGATGGGCAATGTCGAATCCCCTTCCATATGATAATTTCAAATGGATAGACCCAGAATCAATTGGAAACATAATGGATATACCGAAGCATGGTGAAACAGGTTATATTTTTGACATCGATTTTGAATATCCAGAACATCTTCACGATGAACATTATGATTTACCACTGCTTCCGAAGACCGAAATTCCTCCAACTGGAAGATGGCCGAAATTAATGATGACTTTAACCGACAAGTCTAGATATGTTGGACACTACTGGATGATACAACAGGCCTTAGACTTGGGATTGAGAATTACAAAAATTAATCGAGTACTACAATTCTCTCAATCTTGTTGGTTAAAACCGTACATTGACAACAACACAAGAAGAAGAGCTGCTGCTACATCAAGTTTTCAAAAAGATTTTTTCAAACTAATGAACAACGCAATATTTGGCAAGACTTTGGAAAACAAAAGGAAACATAAGGATATCAAATTGGTAACTGATCCAGTAAAATTACAGAAATTAGTGCAACAACCAAACTTTGGTACATCTGTAATTATTAATGAAAATCTAGTTCTTATTTCCATGAACAAGAAGTCAGTTAAAATGGATCGTCCTTTGTATCTTGGAATGTCAATCTTGGATATTTCTAAAACACACATGTACGAGTTTCATTATAAGAAGATGGTTAACTATTATGGAAGAGAGAACATTGGTATTGCATATATGGATACAGATGCACTAATTTACTGGATTAAAACAAATGACATGTACGAAGATCTACGCACCTTTATATATAAAGATGATTTCGACTTTTCTGATTATCCTAAGGACCATCCAAATTACGACAACGACAGAAACAAGAAAGTATTGGGAAAATTTAAAGATGAAACAAATGGTGTGCCAATGATGGAAATTGTAGCATTGATGTCCAAACTGTATTCGTTTCAACTGTACATAAACGAAAGGAACGAACATCAAGTCACGAAGAAAGCCAAAGGAATAAAAACCTCTTTCCTGAAGAAGAACGTACAGTTTGAACATTATAAAAGATGTTTGTTTGAAAATGTTGAAACAACCGCAACATTTAACACCATAAGAAGCTTCAACCATCGCCTTTTCAGTGTGAAGCAAACCAAATCGGCATTGAGCTATAAGGATGACAAGAGATACATCCTTGAAGACAACATAAGAACTCTGCCATTTGGACATTACTCTCTAAACCCTATCGACCAGTAAACCTATTCTTCGTCCTCTACCTTCTTCCTTTTTTCCTTTCCGTAAAGAAGAGGGGACATGGCAAGCCCAATGCCATGTTCCCTCTTTTTTACACTAATATGAAATGGTCTTGACCTATATTCAAACTATATAAAAGAGAATGAACTGTTGTACGGATCAGTATTTTTACAAGCGGTGTGCAAGCAACACCTGAAGATGGAAAGTGTGAAGGACAAGATTGTAAATGAACTACATAAACCAGCAAGAAGAAGATTTCCAAGAAGAAGTACAATTATTAAGGGAATGAATGATCTTTATCAAGCTGATCTCATTGAAATGATACCGCACAGTAAATTAAACAAAGGTTTTAAATATATTTTAACAATTATAGATTGTTTTACTAAAATAGCTGACGCTTTACCATTAAAGGATAAGACTGGTAAAAGTGTTACAAAAGCTATGGAAACAACGATACAAAGAAATAAATTCAAAATCAAACATCTACAGACTGATGATGGAAAAGAATATTTTAATAAAGACTTTGGAGCTTTGATGAAAAAATATCAAATAAATCATTATTCTACAAATTCTGAAGTTAAAGCTTCAATAATTGAAAGATTCAATAGAACATTGAAAGGAGCGATGTACAAACAATTTTCAAAACGAGGATCATACGTGTGGTATGACATATTACCACAACTTATAAAAGAGTATAACAACAAATATCATCGTACCATTGGAATGAAACCTATCCAAGTAAACAGCGCTAATGCTAAGGTTGTATTACAACGCATCAGAAATAATACAACACCTAAATTGGAAAAGTTGCAACCAAAAAAGTTTAAGGTCAACGATAAAGTTCGTATAAGCAAATACAAAGGTGTATTTAGTAAAAGGTATCTACCAAATTGGACTAATGAAGTATTTACAGTTTATAAAGTGCAACCAACTATACCTGAAACTTACTTATTAAAGGATAACAAGGGTGAATTACTTCAAGGTGGATTCTACGGACATGAATTGTTGAAATCAAATGTCGGTGATGTATATCTTGTTGAGAAGGTTTTACAAAGGAAAAAGGATATGGTTAAAGTCCGGTGGTTGGGATTCGATAAAAGTGAAGACTCTTGGATTCCTTCAAAAGACTTGGTATAGTAATTTAATAGCTCATTGTGTGTTTAACCTTGATACAAGATGGAGATTGTACAACAAAAAGATCGATTTAATATCAATAATATTGATGAATTGACGGTTGACAATGATAGGTTAAATCATGGTAAACATGGTGAATTACTACCAAATACGATAAGATGTTTAATAACTGGTCCTTCAAATTGTGGAAAAACAAATGTTGTTTTTAACCTTATAACTAATCCTAAAGGATTGCGCTTTAACAATATATACATTTTTTCAAAATCATTGCAACAACCGAAATATCAATTATTGGATAAAGTACTTGCAAGTGTACCTGAAGTGAATTTCTACAAGTTTAATGCCAGCGAAACAATTATGCAACCAAATGAAGCAAAACCATTTTCTATTTTTATTTTTGACGATGTGTCTTGTGAAAATCACGACACTATAAGGAATTATTTCGCTATGGGAAGACATCATAATATCGATAGCATTTATATTGGTCAAACATACAGTAAAATTCCAAAACAACTTATAAGAGATAATGCAAATATGTTGATTGTCTTTAAGCAAGATGAAACAAATTTAAAACATATATACAATGATCATGTAAATGCGGATATGTCATTTGAGAAATTTAAAGAAATGTGTGGCAAAGCATGGAATGAGAAATATGGCTTTCTCGTTATTATGAAGGAAGAAGATATTAAAAATGGTAGATATCGTATAGGGTTGGATAAATTTGTATTTATGCGTTGAACTACCGATGCTACATCTAGTTACACGTTGAACTTCACAGTGTAAACATGGTGAATCAAGAAAAACTATTGAAAGAAATAAAATCACTCAGTGATTCTATTAGGAAGAAGAATCGTGCATTGAGGATGGGTTTAAGTGAAAGAGAAGAATTTCTAGAGACTACATTTAAACCTATTACGGAACCTTTAAAACAGATATCAGAAACTATTGGTAAACCTCGTTATGAAGGAGATGTTTTACTACCAGTTTCTAAACAAGAAGTACAAGCATTAAAAAAAGAAGAAGATGATGATTCATATACAAGTGCTAGTGAGCAAGAAGAAACAAAAGAAGAAGAAGAACCAATTGTTGAAAAGGAAGAAGAACAGCCAATACCTGAAGCTGAACAATCTATTCCAAATTTAACTCAATTGAGTAGCGATATATTACAACATGGACCTCTTGGAAGAAAATATATAATGAAAATGCTACATGACATGAAATCAAACCCGAATTTGAGTAGATCACACGTATACGGAGCAAGAATTGATGGGAATGAATTAAAGATCGGCGATTCAAAGCTTGAAATAACACAAGACGATTACATCATTATTGGTGAGCATAAATATAAAGGAACAAAAGGACTTTATGAATTAATTTTTAAAAACATACCACTAAGATATTCATCCAAAGATTTAAGTGTTTTTAAGGAAATTCTACAAAATACTAACGCTCATAAAAGAAACTACTTAAAGGATGCAATGATTAATCGTTCACGTGCAACAAAATATAACATTGTTATAAAAAAGTTGTTTCCTCCACGAAAATTGCCAACATTACGTACTGCACCAGCGGTGAGACAACCACTGAAAAGAAAATCTTTATCACTTATGGATTTATCACTTCTTGAACAACATGGTAAAAAGAGTAAAGGAGATACTTCAACATCTGGCAAAGGATTGATGAAAAATCTATACAATACGAATGTGATTTACTACAACGACATCAATAAATTGGTTGATAGAATGAGACTATTGCATGAAGCCATGGAAGCCGGTCATACAGGTTTAAATAATGAATGGGTAGCTCTGATTGACGAACTCAGGAATCGCGGCATAATCGTATAATTGTCCGCGGATATATAAGAGTTGCAGGCGTATAATGTGTCAGTTCTAACATGAGCGTCGACAAGTTCGGACGATACTCCGCGTTAGGAGTGCAAGTTGGAGAAAACAGAAAAAGAAGTGGATTACCGCAAACACCCGAAGGTGACTATAACATAAATAATAAACGTTTAAAGTTTGTTAAGGATCCAGAAGAAGATGGAGATGCAACAAATTTAAAAACAGTAAAGGAGGAAACATCTACAAGTTTGAAACTCGACAACAACCAACTGTATGATGCAAAATCTCACAGGGTTATTAATGTTGCAAAACCAGTCAACAATGGAGATGTTGTTAATAAAGGCTATTTTCTATCTGCGATGGAATACGCTTTACTGTTGGAAAAGACTAAAAGTGGAAAAAAGTACAATGCTTTAAATTATAAAATAACTAATGTGGCAGATCCAACCGAGGATACAGATACAATCAATAAGCGTTATTTGCATTCTGTAATACCAGAAAAGAAAAAAGATGGATTTTCCTTCTATAAATATACTATAAACGATATTGGATATCCTAAAGAAGAAAGTGATGGTGTTAATATTAAATACATTAAAGATAATTGTATTTTATATAATGGTGCTGTTATTGATTGTCATGGAAAAGTGTTGTCCAATCTGAAAGATGGTTCAACTCCATCGGATGCTGCTACCGTGAGACAAATGAATGAAAGCTTGAAGAAAGGAACATCCGCTTTTGTTAAACAAAATCAGGTGGTGTCAAAGAAAGGTGATGAGTTTATGCAAGGAAGTGAAAAGTTTACCTTACTACAACTACAAAATGACAAGTGGGATGGAAAAAATAAAAGATTGTCAAATATAAGTTTAGGCACGGAAGAACATGATGCTGTTATTTTAACACAAGTACCACAACTATCAGCTACTGGTGTTAATTTTATATGTAAAGGTAAACGATTAACCCAAGTTAAATCTGGTAAAGATGATCAGGATTGTGCTGTTGTAAAACAAACTATAATTTTAGATAAAATAAATAACGTATATGATGGAAAAAATAGAAGAATATCTAACATATCAGCAGGAATAGCTCCGAATGATGTTGCTACTATTAATCAAGTTATAGCGACCTCTAAAAAGGATCCATCGGTGTATACATGTAATGGTAAACGTATCACAAATCTTGATAATCCTACATATGACAAAGATGCTACTAATATCGAGTATGTAACGAATCTTGTAGGTAATGTAGTTATTGATATGCATAATCATTTGATTAATACATCGATGAAACACAATAAAATCGAAGATTCTCAGAGAAACCAATGGATTAAAGATGAAATCATTGATAAATACTAGTAAAACTTATGAATATTTAAGTATGGAATACACAAAAAAGGATTCATTATCATAAAGTATTTCATAGAGTGAAGACGTTGGTTACATAAAACAACATAATGAAGACCGTATCGCTCAGTCGTCGTCAAGACAGCGGCAAGAGAGGACGTGGTTTAACATCAGCTGCATTATCCCTGCTCAGACGGATTCCAATTGGTGCTGTTGTGAATCGAACGATAGACGCTTTACCATACGAATTACATCTGCCCGGAGGTTATCAATATTGTGGACCTGGAACTAAGTTGGCAAAACGTTTAGCAAGAGGAGATCCTGGAATTAATAAATTAGATCAAGCTTGCAAAGAACACGATATAGCATATTCAAAGTATAAAGATTCAACAAATAGATCAATAGCGGATAAAATTCTAGCGGAAAAAGCTTGGCAAAGAGTAAAATCAAGTGACGCAAATATTGCAGAAAAAGCAGCGGCTTGGGCAGTAACTACAGCCATGAAGACGAAAGCAAAGTTAGGTGCTGGAAGACGTCGCAGAGGAAGACCTGCAAAAAGAAGCGCTCCCAAAAGAGGTGGAAACATTAAAAAAGGACATCGTAGAACTCGTAAGGCAAATGTAAAGAAGACTTCTGTTTGGCAAATGGTAAAAAACGGAGCAGGTTTATATCTAAGACCATACCGTGTGTACTAAATAAAAAGAATCAATTGCTAATTCCAAATAAAGCCTTAACAAATCATCAGTTAAATGATTATGTAAAATGTTTGAAAATACCATTTTTTCGAGGAGTTTTTATGAAAGATGCATTACCAACTAAAATATGGGAAAATGAAACTGGAATAGTAAATTTGGATTCCACCTATGGTCCAGGCACTCATTGGGTATGCTATAAAAAGCTCGGACAAACCGTTTACTACTTTGACAGTTTTGGCAATCTACCACCGCCGAAAGAACTGCAACATTATTTTCGAAACTCCAAAAACATTTTTTACAATTACAAAAGAGAACAACCTAACAATACTGAAATATGTGGGCATTTATGTTTGGAGTTTCTAGCGAAGAGTGTCAGTCAGCTTTAAGATGTCATCGTATACAGTGTCACTGAGTGGAAATTCATCCACATTGAAAAGTACGCTGTTCCCAGCATTGCGTCTATCCAAGGAAAGATTATGGGAAGCGGCATTACTTGATTTAACTACCTACAACTCAATTCCCAATGTTACGGAAGGAAAGAACAATTTACTACATTATTATGAAACTAAGGATGCTTCAGGAAAATACTCAGAATTGAAAATAATTACATTTCCTACTGGAGCTTATGAAATCGATGATATAAACCAATTACTACAAAAACAACTCGGAGAAGAAAATATCACCGTTAAAGGAAACAATAATACTTTAAAAGCAGAAATAACTTCAAAATATTATATCGATGTCAGTTTCAAAAACTCCATTGGCAGTTTACTTGGATTTACAGATACAAAAAAGAATATATTAACTCCTGGAACTACTCATTCAGGTGATACAACTGTTACAATATTGAAAGTCAATAGCATCGATGTAACGTGTAATATTATACACGGATCGTATAGAGAAGGAGTGAATCAGCATATTTTACATACATTTTATCCAACAGTGGCTCCTGGTTTTAAAATTGTTGAGAAGCCACAAAACTTGATATACCTACCGTTAAACACCAGTTTCATTTCAGACATCGTACTGAACATATTGGATCAAGACGGTGTTAGTGTTGACTTTAGAGGAGAAACGATAACTATACGGATACACATCAGAGCGGCAACATAAAGGTCAACATGGGATTATCATTTAAACCGCAACGGAAGAGTCGGGAGCTCAGTAGCTCCTCGACATTGGAAGAGTTAACATCGGACAACATTCGTTTTCTACAGAAGATTGGATTGAAACTTAACAACGATGGATATCCTGGATATATCTCAAGGACCGACATTCGACGAAACACTATGGGAGAAGGAATATCACACGCACAACCCTTACACTTCATCAAAATTAAACAATAACGATGAAATAAGGATTCCCATTCAACAACAAGATATTTACACATTACCGTGTGAAAGTTATTTGTACATTGAAGGACGGGTATTAAAATTGGATGGAAAAACTGCTTCAACAGTTCCTTTTATAAATAACCCGATGGCATATCTTTTTGATGAAATAAGATATGAGATATCAGGGGTGACAGTTGATTCGACAAAAAAGGTTGGTATAACAACGACATTGAAAGGATTAACATCATTAACACCGCATGAGAAGAATTCAATAGTCACCGCCGGATGGGTTGCCCCTGATAAAGACACTATAACACCGGATTCCAACGGTCACTTTGATTTTCATGTACCCTTACGATTGCTTTTGGGATTCGCTGAAGATTACAAACGAATAATAATAAATGTCAAACAAGAATTGGTATTACTCAGATCTTCAACTAACAAGGACTTGATACTTGCAGACCCTGCAACTACGGAAGATAAACTGGAATGGCAACTACAATTGGATAAAGTTGTTTGGAGAGTACCTCATGTAAGATTGGCCGATGAACATAGAATCGTATTATTGAGAAAGTTAAAGTCTGACCGTGATATTGTGATGCCATTCCGAAGTTGGGAATTCCATGAATATCCTACACTACCTCAGACCGAACGACAAACATGGACCGTCAAGACATCAACTTACTTGGAACGAGCAAGGTACATAATACTCGGTTTTCAAACTAAGCGAAAAGATGTTATCACTGCAAATGCCGGTCAATTTGATAACTGTAAAATAAAGAATTGTAAAGTTTTCCTAAACTCTCAATTCTTTCCGTATGACAATTTGAATGTCATGTTCAGCAAAAAACGTTTTTCCATTTTATACGATATGTATGCAAGATTTCAATCGTCATATTATGGAAAGACTAATACTCCACTATTATCACCTGACCAATATTATTCCAAGGCTCCGATAATTGTAATAGATTGTTCAAAACAAAATGAATCGGTAAAATCATCAAGTGTGGATATAAAAATTGAAATGGAATTTGAAGAACCAGTAGCGGATGGAACTTCAGCATACTGTCTTATTCTACATGATAAAATAGTTACTTACACACCGCTGACCGGAATCGTGAAGAATGTACTTTAAACAGAATTAGTACAACGACTGCAGATTTTTGAGGTTAGAATTATCTGTCTCAATTTTTGAGGTTAGAATTTCGTTTGTGAAAGACAAGTTAAAAACAAACATTTATGTGAGTGTATAAATTTCAAGGATTCGACGAAAAACATAAAAGCGAGAAAATCATGAGTGGAAAATTCATTATATCTTCGACCGTCGTATGGGAAACATCGTTCGCAAGATGAGTTCTACTAACGGAGAAGAAAATACACCTCTAATGGATGAGAATAGTTCAGATATAGAAAAACAAGTTGAACGAGAAATGGATGAGTTCCTCAAGTTTAACAAACATAAGAAGAGAGAAGAAGAAAAAGAAGAAGGAGAAGCTGAAAAAGAAGTAAAAAGAAAAAAGGTTGAAGTTAACATTACAACTAATATTTTAACAGAAGTATTTCTTCGGATTTTCTACCCCATTTCTTCATGCATGACGAAAAGTATTTCAGTTGGAATTTTAAAATCATTGGATTATTCACCGATTGTTATTTTAAATCATGGAAATAAAATGGTTACATTCACTGAAACTTCTTGGGAATCATTTATGAAACATTTACATCTTTTGGAATGCTATTTGAGTAACAACACATTTGGAAGAAGAACAAGATTAAGTTTATTGGAATCAAATATTGAAGTTGATATAGTGAAACATCGTGGAGGACAAATGGTTCGCTTCAGAGATTTAACTAGACATGATGTAAAATTACATTTGGCTAAAGAAGAATTTTACACTTTAAGTTGTACTACCGGTCCCGTCACCAGATATTTGAAACAACTAATATTTTCAAGTGCAATAATCAAAGACTATCTAATCGATACATTGGACAGACAACCTTTCGTTCCAATTTTATACGGTCCCGTGGATACTTCAATTTTTAATCGAATACCTCAAGAAGTGGATATGTGGAGACAATTGAACAACTATCACACCAACTTTAATATCGACGAAGAAGCGCAAGAAGTTAAAGAAGAACAATCGTGTTTGTAATACAAGTCAGTTGCTGACGAGACTTCATCATGAACAAACGGGTTTCGTTTTCTAATGCGCCACATATAATGGAAGTTAAAAAAGGTATAATTGAATTTCAAGCTTTTCGAGGAAATGATGGAAATTTTATTATAAAAGAATTAGTAATTTTGGATATGAACACATCTGTAGTTTATCATTACTTATTCAAACCTCCATTACCATTCAATAGACTAACAACTAAAGCGAAAGTTACAAACAAATGGTTGTACAAACATTTTCACAACTTAAGATGGGATGAAGGTTTTATTAATTATAACATGATGCCGCACATTATGAATCATTACTGCAAAGAGTTCAAAACTATCTACACAAGAGGATTGGAAAAAGCTAATTGGATACAATCATTTACAAGCAACGAAGTGATAAATGCAATAATAGATAGAGATTTCCAATGCTACTTCAATGAACTTTGTATTTCATCAAAGAGTTTTAAACATCGAAGGTCACAGTGCGCTTTGAAGAATGCTTACCGCTTAAATAATTTCCTTCAACAGAATGGTGGGGGTAATGTCGGTAATAAAAGTGAGAGCGCTACCATGACGCAGCATGAGTATTACTCGAACCTCCGAAGAGACAACATCTCCGACGGACATTATTATTAACAAGAAGATTAACAATAACATCAAGATGGCATCACAGAACTTTCTTCAAAATTTGGTTGATCAATTCAACGCTCATTCTAAATCAACAATCTTACCGACGAAGAAATGTTCTGAACTAAAAGAAGAAAAACATTACATCATACATACAATCAAGAAGATGGACACTTCAATTGGTGATGCTATTAATTGCACATTGAGCGAGGCGCCGTATACAGTTGGTGACGAACCGAAGTTTCAAATCTTCCTACCGAAACGGTTTGTACAACTTCTACAAAATGAAGATCTTCGAGTTATTCAACCTGGCGCACTCTATTTAGTTTCACATGGACCGAGTGGAAACAACTCAACTGAACTAACTATTCATGTAACACCTACTACTAACTAGTTTGTACATAACATTGTAAATATATGTGTTTGTAATGGTTTCTCAATAAAGATGATATAAAACAAAAAAGAAAAATAAAAGAAGCAACATATTGTTATGTCTTTGTACATAGCAATATGTTGCTTTTTTAAAAATTCCACGGGATGACCTTGACCCAATTTTGTGTGATAATAAAAGTGAAAATCAACTTGTGAAATTCATCAGTCTACGACTACCTTTCGTACCGTACACATCTCGCTCTCTATAACTAAATACAAAACTTCAACATGTCCTTAAAGGTCAAGTGTGCATCTTACGATACCAACACCATTACGAGTTTTGAACAACTTGAAGATTTAACCAACGAAATGCGAGTTTTACTTACCGGTGGTTATCACTTAACTGTTGATGTTAGTGCTACTAATGTAAGGATGTTTACTAAAACAAAATACTGCGATGATGAAGTATTTCTTTCTACACAACCTACAACATCTTCATCGCCAACTGGTCAACATAACATCAAGTTCCACAAGTACTACCAATGTTAAATAGCTTTTATCTAATAAAACTAAGGAATCACGTGATCAATGTCAAGTTGATAAAAAGGGTGTGATACTTGGATAACTAATCATTCGCTTCCCAACTCTCGCTGCGTCAACACCTATTTTTAAAGATGTTATACAGAATGATGATTGAACTTGATGGAAAGATCTATGGAAAAGATTACAACACCGTTGAACAAATGACAGAAGATTTAGAAATATTAACCCGAGAAGGATATCAGGCTAAATTAATTTTAAAATTTCCTGAAGTACATCCACTATCGACTGAAGAACTTATCGCTATGGCTAAAGCGGAGAGAGAGAAAAAGTCTGAAGAAAACAAACAGGAGGGAGAGAAAAAGTCTGAAGAAAACAAACAGAAACAAACTTCTTAAGTATCAATTTTCCTTACATTAGTAAGGTATAATTTTTTAAAACTTCGTTTGGATGACCTTGAAATTATCCCCACCACTTTTTGTAGTACATAAAACTGACTATTCAACACTGTACACTCTTATTCTTTCACTGGACTCAGCAGCGTCAACATGGAAAAACAAAATTACAAGTACGAACCTCGTTACTGTTGTGAACAACAGTGTACAGATTTAGGACCAATGATGGTGGACGGGTTAGCTTGCACTAAGTGTGAATTTTTCGGATCTTGTTACTGCAAGTGCAAAACAAAACAACTACCGCCACCGGAATTGCGAACTTTCAAATTTTACAAATCAAGATATTTTCATACATGCTGTCCTCAAAGATGTTTCAAATTTCATCCTCTCGATCTAGCTTATTGTCAACGCACCAAGTCTCATCAAGATGATTTTTGTACACATATGATAAAAAGATGTAAATACAGATCAGATTGGTATTCAGATCCTGTTGAACCATCGAATGTGTAATTTCAGTTTTACACTCTTTTTTAAAACTTCAATTGGATGACCTTGAGATTTCCCCCCACCATTGGTTTTTTTTTTTTTTTTAGATTCCCCCCACCATAAGTCTTTTAGATTTCTCCCCACCATTAGTTTAAGTTTTGTATCTTATTGAATCCACCTTTGAATTATTTCACTTCCAACATTCTAACTAACAACATGGGAACACCTTTCGTCAGGTTTCAACATATAATAACTGAGAGGGAAGAAATGGAAGAATTGTTTCAAAACTTGCTCGCTATAATGGATAGATATTATATGAGATGGATCAGAATTGATGTTCAATATTTACGTCCTGGTGAATTATCTTCATCATCACAGAGTGAGGAGGACGAGGCAACTACTACAGCTAAGATATTTGAATTAAAAGACGAAGAAGAAGAACTTAGCTTTTTATTTAATCATAAGCTCGCCGTTAAATAAGCCCCCTCCCTTGGCGGCGTTCCTCATTTACTCGCCAACTCTCCAACGATGAACAACTCTCCATTAGCACGGATGAATTCTAGTTTTGAAATAAACTCTAAAGAAGAGTTACAAGCTATTTTTAATATTTTACAAGAACTTGTAGATAATTATACAACTATCAAAATGAATTTGGAAATAACATACGATTGTCCTATTTGTGATAAGGTTGAAAGTTCAGACGAAGACAGTTTACTAAATCTAACTCCTGCACCATCTGACACTACTGACGGTAATAATGAAGAGCAAAATCTATCCCCCGCCACTTCTTTGTAATTCATCTTTCCCCCCCACCACTTTTTTATTTAATTAACATTTCTCGCTTTCACTCCTCATTCCGTCTTCGACTTTTAAACTATCAACATAACTTCTTTTAAAATTTCAAACACTAATACAATCATGATGGATATGATGGATGAAGTTCCCTTTGTAACTAGAATGGAAGAGGATAAATTGAAATTGGAAATTAAACGATTGGAAATGGAGCAGGAAAACCAACTCGGAATATTACGTCTCTTCACACTTTTCAAATACATCATCTGGGGACTCTGCGTTTACCTTTTTCTCGTCGTTGGCGTTTGTTTCTACAACTCCATAGTTCATCACAAAAATTCAACCTGTATAGTTCCTGGTATTGCACATTGATTGTATTTGTTTTTACGAATAAAGTTCAAAACTTAAATCTACCTATCCCGCTATCACCGGGTAGTTCAACTCTCAGAACTATTTCCTGTGCTAGCGGGATAGGCTTTTTTAAAACTTACTCGGGATGACCTTGACATACTTTCCGTAACCCAATTATCAAGTTGAATTTCAGTTTTATACTTACTTTTAATTTATGTGCAAATTTAGTTCAACCGAGATCTTCTCACGCGATAACCGTTATAAAAAGGAGATTGTTCATCGCGCCGCGACCATTAATTAACTCGCATTTGAGTTGTTCGCATCCTTCCTACTCATTACATATACGTTTCGCCAACTTCATTATACAAGTCTAATTGCTACTAACCTGAAATTTCATTTACATTAGCACGTGTCGTCCTGTTTGAATCACCTTCGCGTGCTTGACGTTATATCTCATTCATCTGTCTTGTTCTCACTTCTACACATCTGATATACTTCTTGTGATGGATACGCAATGTTTGAAATTGAAACTTTTGCGGACACAACATATATTACGAAGTAATTCCAAACCTTCTGTTTCAAAGATTAAAACTAATTTAACAAAAGTAAGGAAGAAATTAAGTTTTAACCCGTTATACTCTGCTAGAACTTCGCAAGTTAGCGATGACGATGGTGTTATTCACAACATTTTGCGTTCAATGTTACGTTTCCACAACTTCGAACTTGTTACACCTATCGACTGTGTTCAGCAGGTTTTCATATTTTACCCCCACCCTTCTTTATATAAGCGCGCTCACGACAATTCCTGTTTCATTCTCCTGTACACTCTTCAGCTAACATGAACTAACTTTTAATTTATGCGAAGTTTTAATTTAACCCCAGTTAATTTATGCGCAAATTTAGTTCAACTCCCAGTTGTTGAATTTCTGTTTTGAACTAACTAATAATTTATGCGAAGTTTTACTTCAACCCTGGTTAATTTATGCGCAAATTTAGTTCAACTCCCAATTGTTGAATTTCAGTTTTGAACCAACTTTTAATTTATGCGCAGTTTTAGTTCAACCGAGCGCCATCTCCACTCCCCCCCCCCCCCCATTGATTAATTCACCATCTGACAGGCCGGAAGCTCTAGACCCTCCATTAACTGACATCCACAGTCACGCATATATTTCGACGCGTCATGTTTCATTCTTCATTCTTGTTCTATCCGCGGAACTTAACACTTCTATTTACCTTCTCTCTCTCTCTTGTTATGACTGCGCTATGTTTGAACTGACTTTTATTTTCGTTCAACTATTAGAGTTTTTATTAACACCGTCGAATTACAATTTTGAACTAACTTTTAATTTATGCGAAGTTTTAATTCAACCCCGGTTAATTTATGCGCAAAATTAGTTCAACTCCCAGTTGTTGAATTTCAGTTTTGAACCAACTTTTAATTTATGCGCAAATTTAGTTTAACACCCCGATTGTTGAATTTCAGTTTTACACTAACTTTTCGTTTCGTTCAACTATTAGAGTTTTTACTAACACCGACGAATTTCAATTTTCAACTAACTTCTATTTTATGCGCACTCTTCGCTCAACCGACCGCCGACGCTCTCGCCATCTCCACCCCGACATCTATTGTCCCCACTTCTGGCCCACCGGAAGCCACGTGCCGTGGCATGTGGCTTCCGGTGACGTCACTTCCGGGCCAGGAGTGGCTTTTCTACACTACTTTCCAACCAACATAATTGCTACAGATTACATGTTTTATTGTAAACAAAATAATATTTAGATTATTTTTATTTGTTTCTGTTGGAACACACTGTTAATAGTGTTAACCAAGGAGGTTATATTCTAATACTGGAGGTAACACACAATGCTAAAAAAGCGAGCCGCTGATTTTGTTTGGTTGGCAATCCTGAAGTACCAATTTGAACTGTTTGCCGAAAGGAACGAGTCAGCTAAGGGAGTCAAATGAATTGTGAATCAATTGCCTGGTGAATCGGTTTTAATGGGCAATTATTGGTAAGCAAATATGCATTAAAAGGGGGAAACAAACAAAAACAGAAAATAAATTATATATATATATATAAATTTATTTTGGAAATTTGGTAATCAGTTTCAAGTTATGGAAACATGTTTTTTCGTGGTATACCTTTGTGAGTACTGAAATAGTACGGAATTTTAAAAGTTAATGTAACTATTGCTATGATCCAACATATATCTAAAGATAAGGTATAAATAAGTTATTAGTTCAAATTATATTTCTTGAACTATTTATAAAACAACAAATATTCACATCTACAAATTAAATCTATAGGCCTATCTCTTATTCTGTAAAATACCTAACGAATAAAATTGTTTAAATTCATGTAGGTTAGAATTAAAGACACACGTTATTATTATTCCAGAGTCTAGATTTTTAATTATTGGTTAGCCGTACCGTACCAATTCATCGTTCATCGTTTTCAGAAGATTCGAACCATTTCGTTGATTCGAATATCTTTTAGCTACCGTTCAAAGAACGACAAAACGGTACTTCAGGATTGCCAACCAAACAAAATCACCGGCGCGCTTTTTCGCCAAAATTAACCTATCAGTGTCACCTCCAGTATTAGAATATAACCTCCTTGGTGTTAACTATTAAACATAACCTCAAACTAAAAAAGAAGCAATTACTAAACGACAATGACCAACATATGTGGCATGATTTGTAATAACAGCTGACTTTAAATTGCTGTTTGATTTAGTGTGCGGTAAAGAACATTGCCGCTCAGAGCGGGAAAGAAACGGAAACCAGAAATGAACTGCTTTGCATAGGGTTTACAGGTGTGGCAATGTGATTATTTCCATGCAGTGGTAGGAAAACATTTTTTTCTTTTATTCTATTAAAACTATAAGCGCTTCAACCTAATAAACGTACCTTATAGGCCGTTAAAAGCAGTTTATGGGTCGGCTAGTTTAGTAGCTTTTAGAAGGTTTTAATTCGAGGTAATTTGGTAATTTGTGTTGGTTTCAAAAATAAAGGAACAATTTAATGTCCTTGAGGATTTCCCGGCCTTACGAAAATACAAGTTTAATTGGTGTCGTGATATTTAATTTAATAACGTTCTGGAGTAAAGTGAATAATCTACGCCAGTCACTTTTCGTCATATTTTTTTAACTCAAGACTACAAAGCTATCATAAATATTGCTTATACAAGGTTTAATCTTGCGCACAGTTAAAACCACCTTTCCAGTAGATAAACTGTCAAATGACCTGATTCCAACTCATAACCAATTAACATTTTGTTTACAAAATAACCAACACAATTAATTAAACACTGACTAATATATTAAATAATCTATAAAGTCGACTTTCATTTGAGACATTTACTTCAGTTTTGGACGTTTCTTAACTAGTTGTGTAGATATAAAAAAAAATGAAGAAGCAATAAGTGCAAGATCTACTGTAGGCCCTAAATGTAGACATAATGGAAATAAGCATATTTGGCTCATTTAGTTTCAGAAAAAGTATTCATTTGCAGCTATTAGATGACAGTAAATTTATTCGCCTTGTATATATAAAACAATACTAAAACTGAAGATCACGAAACTTACTAATCGAAAATCAGCCAATTGAAGATATTGAACAGCTGCGAAGATCGGCACCTTCTGGGCAAAATAAAGGTGTGGCCAATAGACTGTTGAGGCCTATGTAACTTATAAATATGTAATATATTCATAGGCCCTATTATACTCGTGGCGTTTATTTGGCGATTTTATTGAAAAAAATTACAAATTTAAAAGGTTTATTTTAAGATGCAATGGGCTTAGGTCTGGTATTAAACACTGGTATTAATGTTTTAATACAGGCCTTAAAAATGTTATTTTCAATTAAATAAAGGTATTTTCCCTACGTATCCTTTATTGCCTGGATCCAGGGCACTGCAGAACAAAAAACTTTGATAACGTTACTAATTAGCATTAGATTAAAGAGGGGAACAATGATTCGACAATAATCGAGTGGAGTCAATCCTAGTTATGAATTTTTCCCATAATAGCGATGTTAAACGGGAAACACTAAATCCTTTATTTTTTGTAATCAGAAAATTATGGTTCATAGTTCTAAAGACGGATGTGGTTTGCGAGGAGAATTTTTGAACTGAAGTATAGTTTTGTACATAATGTAAATAGCAAATCGAGTTTTTAAAACATTTTTACAACATTTTATAAAAATTTACAAAAATCGATCTCGCGACAGGAACGGTAAAGTTAATAGAGATTCCACTTCTTTATTCTGAGCCAGTCAATAAAAAAATAAAGAAATTATATGGCTAATGGTGGAGACAAGTTTAGCATTGGTCTTATGGGAAATAAATCGAATATGGTGGCACTCCAACTTAACGACTAACTTAACTCTAACTTATCCCTTGCACACTGCACAACTTAAAAAACCCCAAACCATATTTTGATGCGCAGTTTTCCAATATAATTATATTTAGGTTTGCTTCACAACTTAACAAAAGATTTTGTTCCAAACTTTTCCGTAATTGCTATTTAAATCACCAAAGTCACGATGCCGGTTGTAACATTTCGGTTCTAGACTGGCCTTTTGCCTCGCGGCCTGTAATGACTCCGAACAAAAAATTAGGGCCAAACTAGGAAATGACCTTAGCGTTTTGTATCGGCTTACAGACATCGGCAGCTTGGGGTCACTCCAAATACAGTTACCGGTATGTAAAGTGATATATCAGTTACAACTGACGTACAGCAAGTTCAAGTGTGAATATTCAACAGTTCTGAAAATTTTCTCAATCAATTCGGTGACCTAATATATACATCGTAGAGCAACTACTTTTATGTTCTTGGTAGCAAAAGCGATTAATTTGCTTAGTTAAATATATATTTACATTGTTTCATATCGGTATCTTTACTTAAGTTGACAAAATGTCCTTAGTATCTAATTAATTAATTACTCTTTTCTAAGAAAATTATATACCGTAAAAATCGTTGGGAAAAGTAGAGTAGACAAATTGTGTGAATACCTTCCTAAAAAAGACAAGGTCTTTGAAAATTGAAGGCCGAAATGTGACCTTAGAGAAAGCGACAAACAGTAAAATTAAACCACGCACATTGCGTTCTCTGCAATAATCTATTCAGCTAAACCCACAATTAAATCATAGGCACCTTATGGCAGTCAAAATCTAATGTTTTGTAAGATAAGGGACACATATGAAAATAGTTATAAAAGAAATCATTATGTTATAAATTGTTCAAAAAACGAAACGAATAGAAAATTTTAATAATGCAAATTTTATCCAGATTAACATAAGGAAATAAAATAAAATATGAAATTTTTATAAAGTACACCAGTAAGATTTTTATCCTGGTTATCTACTAAATAGTTAAATTGTTACAACAGTTGTATAGTTGTCGCGTGACGACCTTCTCCTGACCTCTGCCCTGGTCCGTCCGTCTGTCTGTCTCATGCCGCCCCAGCACTGTTGCGTCATTGTTGTGTCCCGTAAATTTGTATTATTATTATTTTATCAACCTTTTTTCAGAACCGTAAATTTACAATCAAGTTTTACTTCTAAATGTTAGTCATAATGAATGCAGTGCAGTGTTTTGCCTTTTCCCTCGCTGTGTTATATATATTATAATATCTTATTTTCCGAATAGTTGTTTATTTTGAGGTTGTGTCGACCAATTAACTTAAGCCGGGTTTACACGATGCCAGTAGGTGAGACAATTGTCAAAAGACAACTGATTGGCATGAAATTATTGCCTTCGTGTAAAGCCGGGTTTACACGATGCCAGTAGGTGAGACAATTGTCAAAAGACAACTGATTGGCATGAAATTATTGCCTTCGTGTAAACACTTCAGGCCAATTGCCTTGCCAACTGCCCTCCCAATTGCCCCGAAACTCAGTTGTCTCCGGGAGTAGACTGATGCCAACGAGCTGGGCCCAGCGAGACCCCCCACCACTGAGAATTTCAGTTGTCGCGACAATTGGCGCCGTGTGAACGGATAGGCCAGTAGCGCTGTCTTGGTTTTTGCCAGTTCCCTAGTTCCCTTGCGTCAGTTGGGACATACAGGTGTGTTGTTTTGTTTATGTAGCAAGGAATGAAAGCGTCACTTTCAATTTTAGCTTGGGTGACAATGCTTTTCTTATTAAATCCTCTTTGGATATTTTACTTTCAACCATCTGTAAAAGTTCATCAAAACTCTCTTGACTCATCCTTAAACATGCTTTATATTCCAACGGATCTTCCATCCGCAGTTCCCTTATCAATAGAGATGACGCACCGTGACTGTCTCTTTTTAAAAGCCACCTCCTTGTCCACTCCCTCTTCTTATTTAACTCCTCTTCTAGCACATTGCAAGACTCACTGATAAATTCCCGACACAGATCATTAAACATTAGTTTTAGGTCCTCGCGGGACACGACAGACGACGATCACTCGGCCATGTTTCGGTCGCACATCAACTGCGCGAAAAATTCCTTCGATTTGCATCAACTTCGCGAAAACCGAAAAGGGTCCCCCAAAAATGTGCATCAACTGCGCGAAGCCCGAGCCAGGTATACAGTAGTTGGCGGCAAATCTCCTAGTTTACAGGTTCATCCCAATGTCCCACAAAGTGTGGTCAAACTCTTGATTTGGTATTAGTATTCGTAAATATTTAAGTGATTTTCTTAACTCCACTCCCCATGTTATTTTATTGGTTATTTCGGTTCGTTACGGTGTAGTTTTTAAAGGGAAAACATCGCCCACGTTGCCTTGGATTGTTCTTAAATATCCTATATGTTTTTTGAAAGTTGTGATTTGTAAATATTTAGTTATTTGTTTTGTAAAATAGTGGAATGATTTTAGATCTATATTTTTCACGGAGAAATTTATCAGCGAAAGAGTATAAAATTTAATAGTTAAGGCCCCCGGATACAGGTTCCAAAGAGTTTTAAAAATTGTCAGAGTATGATAATATATCGTCCGTATGGGAACTAGATTTAAATTAAAATACAAAAATGTATCCACCCGTAAGGAAATGAGCATAACCATGAAACTACTCCGTTTCATCAGGTGAACAGATTTCCCATCAAAAGATTACTCAAGAAGAAGGCAGTTGGTATTGACAAGCGGTATTGATGCACGCCCTGTTTCGCAGTCAACTGCCGTGGCAATAGTTGGCCCTGTGTAAACAGCTTCACGATCAACTTGACTGGCCTCCGACAATTGTCTCCCACGTGATGACAATTGTCCAAAGACAATTGTCTCACCTACTGGCATCGTGTAAACCCGGCTTAAACACTTCAGGCCAATTGCCTTGCCAACTGCCCTCCCAATTGCCCCGAAATTCAGTTGTCTCCGGGAGTAGACTGATGCCAACGAGCTGGGCCCAGCGAGACCCCCCACCACTCGGAATTTCAGTTGTCGCGACAATTGGCGCCGTGTGAACGGATAGGCCAGTAGCGCTGTCTTGTTTTTTGCCAGTTCCCTAGTTCCCTTGTGTCAGTTGAGACATACAGGTGTGTTGTTTTGTTTACGTCCGGTTATTCGTTAGTAAAAATTGCACCAAAGTGGACTGATGAAACGAATTTAAAATTTGCGTTAGGCAACCACCAAATCAAGGTCGAGAAAGACTGTACTTAAACATGCTTTATATTCCAACGGATCTCCCATCCGCAGTTCCCTGATCAATAGAGATGACGCGCCGTGACTGTCTCTTTTTAAAAGCCATCTCCTTGTCCACACCCTCTTCTTATTTAAATTCCTCTTCTAGCACATTGCAAGACTCACTGATAAATTCGTGACACAGATCATTAAACATTAGTTTTAGGTCCTCGCGGAACACGACAGACGACGAGCACTCGGCCATGTTTCGCAGTCAACTACCGTGGCAATAGTTGGCCCTGTGTAAACAGCTTCACGTTCAACTTGACTGGCCTCCGACAATTGTGTCCCACGTGATGACAATTGTCCAAAGACAATTGTCTCACCTACTGGCATCGTGTAAACCCGGCTTTATTCGTTTTATAAATTTATGTTTTCATAAACTTCAAGTAAAATTATTTAGCTTTTATCAGTTGTGTATTAGCTGCTGTAATAAATGTTTATTTTTTATTTTTTACAAAAAAACTTCCACTGCCCGTCACCATGGGCGAATAGGCCTGTGCGGTAATCTAAAGACAGCAAGGTATGGTCACGGCATTAAGTCACATAGGCTAGCCAGAGGTGACCGCTCATGTTTGTGGTAATGTCGTCGCCCGGGATCGAACCGGGGACCGCTGGCTTGTGAGGCCAGAGCTCTACCACTGAGCTGCCGCTCGCCGTTTGTTCTTGTTTCCAAGCCAAATGCAAAAAGTCATTTTAGCGAATTTCCCTTAGGGAATAAGCTATTACCGTAGGTCTCATGGTAAGACCTAAGTCCGGGACCATGTTACTTTTTCGTTTTAAGGTGCCCAGAGACCAAAAATAATAGTAAAATTTAATAGTAAATATTATATTTAATTACTATTATATTTAATAGTAAAAATAATAGTAAAAAAGGTGCCCAGAGAGCAAAAATAATAGGCACCAAATTTGGTAGAGATGTGTAATCCTACGTGTATTCGGATGAGTTCGTAAACCAGACATATCGACCTACTGGAAGGGGTAGTTTTGGGGGGTTTTGTACCCCAAAAATGGGTTTTTTTCATTTTTCATATGTAATTTAAAAATTTTTTTAATTTTTGTTTTGACCATTGGATTTAGCTCAAAAAAACACACAATTTAGTATTTTGAAGCTTTGCTCTATCTCCATTGGTTACCGAGATATTAAAAAGTCTAAAGACAGTACATTGTATTTTGAAGCTCCAATGTTAATCTTATGGAGAATAAGGATGTGTTAATATTTCACTTATTAACCAATATTTTTGGATGAAACTTGGTATTTAGCATCATTTGGTTGAGATTCATCCATTTATGGTAAAAAATCTTGGTTTTTATGCTTATCATGGCAGCAAACCTGCATACTCTTTTCCCATGTTAATCATATGGAGAATAGGCAAAATCCTTTAGCAATGGACAGATATTGATGAAACTTGGTATATGGTTTTATATGGTTGAGATAAATTGTTTTTATGCTAAAAACCTACTTTTTGTGTTCCCCATGGCAGCATACCTGCATACTCTTATCTATTTATCATAAGGAGAATAGACATTTATTTCCCTATTTATGAGCATGTGATGACATTTGGTTTACAGGTTTATCTGGTCAAAATTAATATTACTAATTAGGAAATTCGCTGAGTACGCAGGTCTGCTGCGACGGGGTGTATTTTGTTATGTTATATATTTGATTACATGTTTATTTCAAGCTTACTTCTGTAAAACAAGCTTCTCAACAATAATAATATGCTAGTTGAACTGCTTTATTGTAATTAGGTATTTTTTTACCTGTATCAAAGCATGGAATTAAATAAATGTTAACCAAGTACATTGAGATAAACATCACCCTGTAATGAAACTAATTTACCTTCTCTGATTAAGGTTTTATTAAACATCAAAATTGTGCTACAACATTATGAATTGTGAACTGAAAGATATTGTTTACAAACAAAGTAATAAAGGAACATATGATATAACTATTTGACAAATTATTTTATCACACTCTCCCCTCCTTTTATTTTAAAACGTAGTCTTTTAAATATTCTGGGGGTCGAGTGACACGAGACGAGCTTCTAAAAATTGGATATTGTTTATGAGGCGTATTGCTTTGCTGTTGTACCTCTTCAGGTCTTTCATTGAGTTGGGCTGAGTTGTCTGCAGGTACTTTAGGTTGATCATTAAAGGGTGGTGCTGTGACGGCAGGCTCTGTTGAGGTGTTAGGTAATTGATCATCTACCTGTTGAAGATGGTCAACTTGATGAGATGTATCATTCTCTTGTTCATTGTAGGATTCAGGCTCTCCTCCCAGAGGTGCAAGGTGACGTAAATTTACAGTGGTCTCTTTCCCGTCAGGTAGTCTGACCAGTGCGTAGTATGGATTAGCTTCCAAGAGATCCACCTCCTGTACAAGAGGGTCGTACTTGCTTTGCCTTACGAAGTTGCGAAGTAAAACTCTTCCTGGGGTACTGAGCCACGATGATAAGGCTACTCCTGATGCACATTTTCTTTTGTGGAAGAACATTCTCTCGTGGGGAGTAGCGTTGGTCGCAGTGCAAAGCAATGATCTGATTGATTGTAATGCTTCTGGGAGTACTGTTTGCCATTGTGATATAGGCAGGCCTTTTGAGTGGAGTGAAAGATTGACTGTTTTCCATATGATTCCATTGTACCTTTCCACCTGTCCGTTTCCACAGGGATTGTAAGGTGTGGTTCGACTCGTTGCTATGCCTTTAGAATGTAAATATTGTTCGAGGTCTTTGGAGACAAATGAGGTACCCCGATCAGAATGAATGTAAGCAGGATATCCAAATATGGAGAATATCTGTCCCATTGCCCCAATCACTGTTTTAGCTGACAGGTCTGCGCAGGGTATGGCAAATGGGTATCTCGAATACTCATCAACGACTGTCAAAAGATATTTGAAGCGATTGTTAGATGGTAGGGGTCCTTTAAAATCGATGCTTAGTCTTTCGAATGGAGCCGTCGCCTTAATAAGAGAACTTTGTCTTCTGCAGAAGCGAGGTTTGATTGCTGCACATGTTTTACAGGATGAGGTCATCCTCCTTACCTCTTCAACGGTGTAAGGAAGATTTTGAATCTTCACATAGTGCTGCATGCGAGTCACACCGGGGTGACACAGAGATTCGTGGAGAGCTTGTAGTTGACTGATGGGATGTGAAGAACTGCTGAATCTTGATAGAGCATCTGCCATTAAGTTTTCCTTTCCTGGGCGATAAATTATGTCGTAGTTATATGCAGCCAATTCAAGTCGCCATCGAGTAAATTTTTCATTCTTGATTTTCCCAGAGTGTTTTGCATCGAACATGTAGGAAACAGATTTCTGGTCAGTTATCAACTGGAATCTGCGACCAATTAAATAGAATCTCCACTTTCAAAGAGCTTCAATAATAGCATAGGCCTCCTTTTCGACAGCGGAATGATGACGTTCACTTTTAGAAAAAGTTCTGGAGAAGAATGCAACTGGCCGCTTGTTCTGTGTGAGGGTTGCCGCAATGGCGACATCTGAAGCATCAGTCTCTACACAGAAAGGAACGTTTTCTTCTACGTTGTGAACAAAAGATTTGAGGATACACGATCGAATATCATCGAAATCCTTTACTTGAAGAGGGTCAAGTGGAAAGGTTTTACAGTTAACTAGTCTGTTGATTTTGTCAGAGAACTGTGGTACCAACTTGGAGTAATAGGAAAACATTCCCAGAGCTCGCTGTAATGAAGCTTTGTTCTTGGGAAGAGGAAAATCAAGCAGTGGTTTGAGTCGATCTGGATCTGGACGTAAAGTGTTATTTTCAATAAGATAACCAAGAATCTTGATTGATTTCAGATTGAACTGTGACTTTTCTTTGTTAATCGTTAGGTTATATTTCTTGCAAGCTTCCATAAATTTGTTCAAATTGTGATCGTGTTCGCTTTGATCCTTTCCACTCACTGTTATGTCATCCAAATATATATTGACTCCTTCAAGACCTTCTTTAGTTTTGATTTCATCCATCTTCCTTTGAAATGCTGCAACGCCGTTCGTTACTCCCATTGGTATCCGTTTGAACTGCCAGAGCTTCCCAGCAGCTTCAAAGGCGGTATAAGGTCTGATAAGGTCTGTCTTCTTTTCGGATAGGGATTTGGTAATAAGCACTCTTTAAATCGATAGTGCTGTGAACGTTGTATTTAGCTATGTTGGAAGAAATTTTCTCTATTGACGGTACTGGGTATGCATCAAGCAATGTGTATTTATTGATTGTGAGAGAGTAGTCCACAACCATACGTTTCCTGTGAGTCCCATTCACAACTAGAACCTGGGCTCTCCATGGTGAGTTGCTTTCTTCAATGACATCATCTTTCAGTAATTCGTTGATATGAGATTGGATAAACCTTTCGTCTTCGTCTGAGTGTCTTCTAGATTTTATAGATATAGGCTTGCAATTGGGGGCTAAATGTTCAAAGAGAGCAGCTGGTTGGACTTTTGAACATGTGAGGCTACTGACACTAAGAGCTGGTCTATGGCCACCGAAAGATACTGACAAGCTCGAATGTTGTTTGAGAATATCATGACCTAGTATGACGTCAGCACAGCAGCCCTTCAAGACGCTTAACTTTATATTTGAATATTAGTTATTCAGTGCTTGTAAGTTAATGCAACAGTAGTGTTTAATGGGGGTTGTTAAGGTGGAAGACGCCATCGAGACAGCAGATGTTGTAGGGTAGAGTTTGAGTCTATGTTTGGACACAAATGCATCACTAATATAGCTCTCCGTACTTCCAGTATCAATCAGGCCTTCCGCAGTAAACCCGTTGATTTTTAAAGGTATTATAGATCTGGCAAGGCTAGGAGGTGAAGCAGCTGAAATTTTTGTTGGGCATATAGTAGCAGTCATTCCATAGTCGTCACCAATAGAACTTTCATCTTGATTATGAGTAGATGCTGACGCTTTAGATTTTGATTGACATACAGTTGCGAAATGACCCTTTTTGTTACATTGTTTGCAAATTGATTCACGGGCTGGGCAAGTTGATCGAGGATGTCGTAAACGGCCGCAGAAATAACATTTCTGTTTGTTGAAAGTCGCATTAAATGTCTTGTTGGTAGGAGAATCTGGCTGGGATGTGGCACAATGGTCTGAAGTATTTTGAGAGGAAGTGGACGCGAGTTGAGGCGATGTGTAAGATTCTGAAAAGACTTGGGCAGATTCTAATGCTCGTGCCTTTGAAAAAGCTTCATCTAATGTTAGTTTGCAATTTTCTAATAATCTTTGCCTGATTATTTTAGAGGAAAGGCCATTAATGAAAGCATCACGAATGTACTCATCACGATAGGCATTGGCTTTCACGTCCTTAAATTCACAACTTGTGCTTAGTACACGTAATGACTGGAGGAATTGGTCTACAGTCTCATTAGGTTGTTGATGTCGAGTCATTAATTTGTGTCGTGCATAAACTTCATTCTTTGGTTTTATGTAAAGTGTGTCTAATAGCTCAATGGCCTCCTTGTATGATTGGCATTCACTAATTTGTTCAAAGATAGAATGTCCTATGTGATTGTGATTGTATAGTAGATTCAACTTATCTTCTTCTTTAGCCTCAACTGACTTGATGAATATCTCAAATGTCTTCTTCCAGTGAATCCATTTTAAAGGACTTTGAATAGATGTATGATCTGTGTCAAATCTTTCTGGTTTTAAGAATTTGTTCATTTCTTAAGAGTATAATGATGTTTAATAAATTGTAATGAAACTAATTTACCTTCTCTGATTAAGGTTTTATTAAACATCAAAATTGTGCTACAACATTATGAATTGTGAACTGAAAGATATTGTTTACAAACAAAGTAATAAAGGAACATATGATATAACTATTTGACAAATTATTTTATCACACACCCTCAAACGTTTACGCTAAAACAGTTCTGTGTGGTAGCGTAGACCTCATCTTAAAAAAAAAAAAAAAAAACACTCTACACCAATTTAAATATGCACATTCCTCACTTACATTTATTTGCATTTATTTATTATCAAAATGAAAAGCAAATGCGTAGCAAGTAATTATACAAGAATCTCTTGGTTTTTATGTAGAAAAAACTCAATAATTATATTCCAATGAACACTTTAGAAAAATCTGTGGTGAATTTCATGTCTATGTACGTGTCATAACTATTACGCTATTTAAAAATAAATATTCCAGATGTTTCGCTGCAAACTGAGAACTCCACGGTTAAATGGACATGTAAAAATATAAAATAAACTGTAAAATTAAATTAATTTATATAAAAAAATATTAAAATATAAACAAAAATTTTGTACACTTTTATATTTATTATAACTGTATTTTTCTCTTTGCTGCACGTTTGAAATGTCTGGCATATAAACCTAACATTCGGAACTCTTCGTGCGGGACACCTGGAATTAACTTATTTATCTTATGAATGGTTTGCCTTACTGGATATTGCTTTTTAATTTAATTAATATTAAAACTTATAATATAGAATAAATATTTTAAAATTGGATTGTATTGAACTGAAATGTGAATCTAGAACTCCAAATCATTTCTTCCTATTTCAACACGAGCAATATAAACTGTGAGGATTCTAATTTGAATTCGTTCAATACAATGATGGTAGCCATTTTGTTTTGAGTCATGTAGTCCAATTTTTATTTAAATACAGTATTATATTAAAAATTAGTTTTCTACAATTCCTCACCATCTTAAAGTTGAAATATAATAAAAATATACCTAACTATAGTAGTCTTTGGTCAAAGTAAACGATAAGATGGGTATCACACTTACTTTTCAGCCAAATTGTTTCTACTTCTGATAGCCACCTATACACCATGTCCCAAAAAAATGATTAAATTTGAAGCCTAATAAAAATATTTTTAATCGTACATAGATAATTTTTGAAACCACCATATAATAGAGGAACTCTCAAAGTTAATTTTCAATATAATTTGAGTGTATAATCCAAACCATCATTGTCGCTCATAGCTTTAAACTTTAAAACATAACCTACAAGGTGGGCGTAATGAATGTGCAAGAGAAAAATCAGCTTCAAATTGGTACAATTAAAAAGTCTAATAATTTGTTTCAAAGAAGATTTAGAACAAGCTATGGGTGAGGAATAATCTATCAAGGAACCCCATCCCATCCCATTACGATTGACTGGAAGCATAAAACACCTGTCCTCAGATGAAGTTGTAGAACAAGATGAATTGTGCGTGGCCATCTAATGCACTGGCTTAGATGGTCACCGCACCTAACATATACTGTGGTTTTTTCATTTACAAATTTGTTAAAGACCAAGTTTACAACTTGAAAGTTTTCAATATTCGAGAATTGAGACTGAGAATCAATGCAGTCTTCAGCAGCATCACAGATGAAATAGAACTTGAGTGTGTTCAGAGTAGATAACCGCTATTAACAAACTTTTTGCTATTATTGGGAGCCATGTTGAATTTTTTAATAAAACTTATATACAGAAAAAACAAAGTTTTTTTTATGTTTAGATTTATAAACATTTTTATAAGCCTCTACATAAAATTTGTACACAGCAACAAATTTCTTTGATTTTCTTGGGTCTTGGTGTATTTCATGATTATAAGAGTGCAATATTCCTTGGTACTCTAATATCGTTCTTCACAATAGTGTTCTGTTCCAGTTTGCTACAAGAGTGGCCAAACACCTATGTGTACACAAAGGCCGTAGCGGAAGACCTAGTCCTAAGGCACAGCAAAGGCCTGCCAGTTGCCATATTCAGGCCTGCCATCGGTATGTATATTGTGTATTCCCTTTCCCGAATAATAAGGTCTTAAAATATTTTACTTTAATCCAAAAAGGTTTTCCAAGTTTTAAGTATTTTAATTTATTTGTCTTGAAAAAACATTTAGAATCTACATATCATGGATTAATTAAAAATTACATTTCAGACAGATGAAAAAATAGATATAGAGAACATGTAATATCAAAGGTTGCCGCTTCGATCCTGAGAAAAGTTAGTAGCTTTTTAAAGGTTTGATTCCGGACCCTGTTTCCATTTGTCATCAGGCTATCATTAATTAATTATTCTATCTAACAAATGGTCAAAGTTAGATAGTAACAATAAGACTGGGGTTTGGACCGTTCCCTCTCAAACACTTTTAAAATGAAAATTATGAACATTTGATGATTATAAGAGAGTAGTTTTCCTTGATACTCTAATCTCGTTCTCCACAATAGTGCCATTGTCATAGACAAAACAAAATTAAAAAAAAAATAAAATAACGGAGCTTCGAGGGGGTCGGGCCCTTGGGCGCATGTGAGTGTTCGTGCGGCAGTCGAGGGTACAATAATCCCTCAGGTTCCTTCAACAAACGGACAGATTATAGTAGCGCAGTTGGCTGTTAACCATACAGCTTTTAGGCAAAACATGATATGGTATTCCCCTGTTTTGGTGACCATTCTTCAATCAATTTTCTTGAAACTCGGTTATCATTTAGTTGAATAGGTACATTAGAGCTCTCATACCTTAAACATTAGAAAAAGTCAAAATATAACCCACAGTGACGTACAAAAGTAACTCAAATTTCCATTTTTTAAAGATTTTTTGCACAAATAAAGTTTGTTTGTAGTAATATATCACGTATAAGGGCCTTAGATCCAACCTTAAACTATAAGACAACTTTTTTTTAACAATATTTTAAAACACAGTCTGAAACAGGGAAATCCGAAGGCATGTTTTCAGAGTTTTTACAGAAGTGAAGATGAATCCTAAAATTATGTATGATGTGACAATGCCCTCTAATAAGGCGTTTGATTGTTTGATCGAGACTTGCATCTAGTAGCATGTTTGATTGCTTGATTGCAGTGGTGGCCACAAACTCAGAGCCGATCGCTGGCTGGATAGACAACCTGTACGGTGCGACGGGGGTGGTGGTCGGCTGTGGGACGGGGGTGCTGAGGACCCTCCAGTGCGACTCCAGCGTCTGCGCGCACATCGTCCCCGTCGACATGACCTGCTGCGCTATCATCGCCACCGCCTGGAAGATAGCTAACAAGTAAATATTCAGTTCCTTCAAACAAGGTAGAGGTTAGAAGCGTCAGCGGTGAAGAACTATTAAAATGTTATTTTGGAGGATGTTTGCACCCCGCCCACATGGGCGTTTTTCCGCAAGCCTAGCGTGACAGTGGGGCAGTAGTTTCCCGGACACTGCCACACGCCCCCAGTGGCCCGCTACACATGCACTTTCTATTGGGTGTAGCCAGAGTGGCCTATTCGGCTGCTAAAGGCACTTTCCAAAAATAAAGGTACAACGATTTAAGCAATGATTTGATAAAAGTTGCAACAAGTCGATCGATGTCATCTTTTTTATTTATTTAAATTGTGTTACAAAAATAGTGTTTAGGCATGTTTTATTTTGGTTCAAAGATACAAGTAATTTCTTAATTATGTTGTTATGAAAGGGAAATATAATGTAGTTCTTAAACTTAATTTATAATAAATAACTGCAAAGTTTCATGACTATCTGATTAATGGTTTGTTTTAAATCATTGTACCAATATTTGACAAAATGTGCACTTTCAAAGCCCGTAACTCCCAACTTTTTGTCAGAATCAATTGAATAGCTCCGCCGAAAAACGTTCTATGCGACAAAAATACAAATTTCGGGATTTTTAGTGAAAAAGGTTCTAACAGACCTCCCCAACATTGTGGGATATTTTGCTTTTGAAATATTTATATTGGCACCCCTGATTTTAGCTGTCCATTCCGGCGCCAATTTCGGGAGTTCGCGGGGTTGTTGGCGAATAAGGTTCTATCAGCCGCGATATGGATCCTCCGCCGGCTGTGCCGCTATCACCCGGCAATATAAATCGTCTTAATTTTGGTAAAAAAGGAAGTTAAGTGTCGGGAAATGGAAAGATTAGAATAGAAAAGAAAGGAGAAATGCCGGATTGCCATATATATCTAAAACCAAGAAGCCTGTACCAGGAAAACTGCCACCGGGAGCGGTAAGTGGAATAACGTTCTAAGTGCTAAGGCCTGATACCTGTTGATTCCTACTCTTATACTTATGTATAAGTTTAAAATTGTCATCTTTTTATAATATTGTTTTCTAATAATTTTGAAAATTAATTTTTTCTCTAACAAAAATATTTTTAGGACTTAACTATTTTTATTATTATATAACATGTTGAACAATAATATAACGTTAAGAAAACGTTTAAGAAGTAGTAACGTTTTGTTCAAGACTTTAATGTTATCTTTTTATAATATTATTCTAATAAAAGTGTTTTATATATTCTATTCATTATTGAATTCATGTTGGTACTCCTACATTCCGTGATGATTTTTAGCGGCAGAGGCTAAGTCCGGGAAAAAATGTTTCAAATGACCGGCGGTTGGAACGTTTTATCCCCTAAAAATGCCTAAAAATAGTTAAAAATCTGATTGTGGTGAGTAAAAGTGTTGGATAATACTACTATACAAGGTTATATATGTAGTTTAAAAAGATTATTGGCAAAAAATAATAAATAAAAATTATGTAAAATTTTAGAAATCAATCTTTTTTCCGCTTTTTCTCAAAAGTAGGTTTTTGTCGCATAGAACGTTTTTCGGCGGAGCCATTCAATTATAAACCACATGTTCTAATATCTAATTTCTGCTTGATTCATTAAAAGTCAAATGTTTAGAACTTATTTGTTGACCAAACATCCATAAAAAGGGTTAGTTCAACTGAAAAATAGCTCCTCAGTACTGTAAGCAGGTAAAACAACAACAACAGTTTCTAATTTGAGCCCAATTACAGTTTCCCATGTATTCAAGGTGAACAAGGTCTATTTTTATCATGCATTCATCTGAAAAAAAATGAGAGTTAATCACTAAGAATATGATATCTTTATGACTTTTCTTACAAAAAATTCTGTAATTACAGAGAATCTCGAGTCAGATGAGTAGTTATATTGATTTTTACCTGCAAAAAACTGACTTTTCAACTCTTACAGATAGACTGTAAATTTTATCTAGATGGAGAATAATTTTTGTTACGTTATGATCTTCCAATTGTTTTTATGGACAAAGCGGATAAAATCACAGTATATTTTGAGATCAAAGATACATTCATATCCAAAGCAAAATTTCTGGCCCTTACCACAAGTATTTTATGAATGTCTTGAAATATTAATTTGACAATTATAATTTTTTTAATACTCTAGTGATGGTAAATAAAATACTGTATATTTTTAAATTAATAAAATTTTTAACATGTTTATGGAATCTCGGGTGCGTTTTCACCCACACTGAACCATAATGCCATAAATTGAACCAGGTTGATTACAAATATATTGATTCAAACAGGATGTTTGATGTTTTGATTCAAACAGGGTGAGTCGGTGGGGTAGTGGTTAGCGCGCCGGACTTCGGGACCATGGCAGCGATGTCGTGGGTTCGAATCCGCGTTCTGCCAGTGACTTTTATCAGTACCTTTCACCTTGTACTGTAGCGGCTCACCCCCTTACTTTGTCTAATACGATCCACGCACAGATCAAATAGTCTATGTGGACGGGGCAAAGTAAGGCAAAAAGAGGTCCGCCAACCTCTTTCGTTAAAAAAAAAAAAAAAAAAAAAAAAAAATGTGAGCTAAAACTTGAACTTTAAATACAGGGTGAAACGAATATTGTGTTAAAATTTTTAGGAATTAAACTGTGTACTGTATTTATTAATTGTCTAGCCAAAAAATCATAGCCAACAGATGTATTTGTTCTCATATCTTAAAATTTAGTACTTTTAATTTTGAGTGGACTATAACAAGTGTTGGGACGTGTTGACAGAACAAACGAGGACCCCAACCACAATCTGATCAAGAGTGAGGTGAGTGAGCCGCCAGTTTTCAACTACGTGTCGTCCGTGGAACAGCCGATCACCTGGCGAGACTTCATGAGCAAGAGTTACTTCCACGGGCTGCAGGTACCCCCCAGCCAGACCATGTGGTACATCTGCCTCACGCTCCACACAAGCTGGTTCATGCACAAGCTCTTCGTCGTGCTGTTCCACTTCCTGCCAGCCATCATCATCGACCTCATTGCCATGCTCTTCGGCAAACGCACCAAGTAAGCACCAAGTTTATCAGTTTAGTTCTGCCAGATGACAATTTAAGAGTCTGCAGTACCTCCTCCACTTTGGTATTTTGTCCCTTAAGAACAATGTTAATTTCAAAACATTACTGTGAGTTTGTTTTTTGTCAAAAAAAATTTAAATTTTAATGTCATTTTAAATGTTACCATAGTATCTTTCATTTGACATGATAGAAAATTAATAAAAAAAATATCCACTCGAATAACGAAAAAAATATAAATTAACACCATTTTTGAACCATGTTAAACCATTTTTTGGAGTTTTATTTAAAAATTTATCCATATCATATGAACCACGTCTACCATACCATTATGGTGAACATATTCCAGTTTGATGCAAATCCGATGCAGGATTACCGAGATAAAGTGTTTCAAAGACACCTATAATTAACATTGTTCTCATGGGACTAAAAATCCAAGATGGCGGAAGTACTGCAGACTCTTAAGTTTAATGGTGGATGTTGCAAAAAACTTTTCTCCCATTTGTTATGTAAGGTCTCCGAGACCGATATGATTTAGTAACAAAAGGTGGTAAGATAAAATCACTACAATATACAAACATATATGTGAAAAATTTATAAATTAATTTCTGTACTTGATATGGATTTTGCAGATCAATAAATGAAAAAGAAATGATGAGTGACAAACATTTTGAGTGATTGAAAGTTTTTTAGTTAATATAAATATATTTGAAAATACCCAATTGAATGCATATGCAGTTACAGAGTCCTGCAAACCCAAACTGATGTGGACTGAACGGTATCCGGGTTTGTGACAATTTTGCGTTATCAAGAAAGGAGTAAACATAAGAAAAAGTACAAATCTTCCTATAAAAAACAAGGATTTATTATTTATTGTGTAACCCATATAGCACAAGTACGGCAATTTGATGTAAAATTGATATAAAAGATGTCAATGTCATTGATATTGTTGATGTCATATTGACTTCAAATGTGACAAAAAAAAACGTCATTTTGATGTCAATGTGAAGTAAAAATGTCCCGATTTTTTATGTCAAATTGATGTCAGTAAATTGATGAACTATGACGTCAATTTTACATCACATTGATGTCAAACTGACAAACTAATCTTGTCAAAATTGATTCAAAACATCCCCAGTAGCAAAACAAAAGTAATAAAATGGTTATTTTTAACCGATAAACAACTATAGAAGCTTCAAAAGTTTTTGACGCTGGTAGGATTTGAACCCATGACCTCTAGGTTCCCAAGCCGCGACCCTACCTACTACACCACGCTGCTCTCTGCTTTTATTTGTTACACTACTTGGCCACTTGATACTCAAGTTTCTTTGCGTTGATCAAATCAAACACATTTCCTATGGCCTATATATTTTTATGTCTTCCCAAATAGGTCTTAAACTAGAGTTCCCTTACATGTTTGTTTCATGTGTTAATGTTTAACAAATTGCAGTTATCTCAATTGATGTAAAACTTTTGACTGTGTGATCAAATACTTTACATAATTTTTACATCAAAATGATGTCAAGTTTTTAACGAGTTCAATTGTTTTAAACAAATAATGATGTTCTATTGTTGTAAAAGACTTAAAGAAATGTTTTTTTCTTCATTTATTACACTAACTTTTAAATTTAAAAATGCAAAATTTTTACATCATTTTGACGTCAATACTTGATCTAATATTTTACTTTGACATCACTTTGACGACTTTGATCACTTTTTGACGTCAAATTGACAACGTGTGCTATGTGGGAATGTACACAATACCAAAACTATAAACTTAAACCTCATCTGTTAAAACAAACTTAGAGAAAAACCAACACTGTTCTGTAGGCTCGAGCCGATAAATAGGTGCTTAGCGCCTTGAAATCGAGTGCACTTTATTACTCTAGTAGGCTTTTAAAGTTATCCAGAATTCCAGGTTAAAAATGTCGGGATATGAAGGACTCTACTGTACTATTACTCAACAAAGTGATTCTTAATCAGGAAGGCAAGATCACTTTGAAGAGCAGAGGTGTGAGTATTTCATTGATAAACCCCATGTCATGGCTGTTTCAACACTTGTTCTTTGAACCAGGTAATCTATCTTCCCAACACTTTTCCTCTAACTACCATAAAGTAAAACGTAAAAACAATTCACATCCAAAAACTTACAATTATTACAACAAGTCCAAAAATAAACTTCCGCTTTTTACTTTTCAGTTTGGTCAACATATACAAGAAGATCAACAAATTCTCAGATGTCATAGCTTACTTTGGCACTCGGAGCTGGGACTTCAAGAACGGGAACGTGCAGGCCCTATGGAGGAATCTGGAGCCCCGTGACCAGGAGCTCTTCTTCTTCGACATGTCCCAGCTGGACTGGGACAAGTATTTCTACACGTACACGCGAGGCGTGCGACTGTACTTGCTGAAGGACGATCTCAGCACAGTACCTCAGGCCAAGACGAGGCTCAGAAGGTGATTACAATGATTCTAACTCATGAAAACAAAGTATCTTTCAAATAACGACTAGCCCATATGACAATAATTATATGTTAAAATAATTATAAGTATATAAGATAAGATATGTGACTGGGATGGTGGTGTCCTCCTGTAATCCAACTACTTGGAGGTCAATTGTGGATAGTTATAAGTAATGGCTTATAGATGTGATATTCCCTATTGGGGATTTACGTTCGCACTAGTGAATACTAGTTCATCCATAAAGACCATCCTCATAATTAGACCAATTCGTATGTATATGAGGTTGAAATTGTGGTTCGGATCCCACATTAAACTGTAGGTCTCAAGATATCATTGGCTGTTGGGCCAAATGATATCTTTGACTATGACTAATTCAGCAGGACTGGACTATGATTAACAGTCCTGACTAAAGAGAATGTCGGCCTTAGTCAGTAACAAGACTACAAGATCACGCCACAATCATCCTACCCTCATCTCTCATTCATATTCAGGTTAAAATACCCACTATGTGAGGTCCCTGTCTCAAAATAGTGATATAGGGAGTGTTAGTTTGATGATAGAGAGCTATAATTTGGAACACAAATACTACTTAGGAGGCCATCTTAGAATCTCCATGTCTGCGGTTTTATAGGGTTATAATTTTTTACCATTAATTATTTCAATTACATCATTTTGAGTTACAAATCTTACATGAGTTACAAATCTTACATGAGTTACAAATCTTACATGAGTTACAAATCTTACATGAGTTACAAATCTTACATAAGATTTACAAATCTTACATCATTTTCAGTTACAAATCTTACATGAGTTACATCTTAATTATACAACACTATAGAATTGAAAATCGATCGATACAATCAGTATAAAGCATTGGATCAAATATAATTTATCAGATCAAATAAGATTTCCTTTTTGAATTTGCTCTCAATCACTAAAAATAGTTACTGGTTAAAAATACTAAATTGTTGAATTTTTTGAGCTCTTGTAAGATTTATAGCCCAAAACTATGTACAGTAATTTAAAAAATAATGGTAAAAATGAGAAAACCCCATTAAATGCTGTACATGGAAAAACTAAGGTGGCTTCATACCTAAATTTACCCCTTGTATATAGTATTTGTGTTCCAAATTTGATATTTCTATCATCAAACACAAAATCTTGCCACATATCTGCCAGACTACACCTCTTCATTTAACCTGCATACATTTAGTGAATTTATAATTGAATTCTGTGATTCTTTATTTTCCCATATCTAAGTATCTAAGTAGTATCTAAGTAATCTATCTAGTATATAAGTAGGGTGTTGTAAGTAGGTTTACTGCCATGGGTTGGTTAGAAAATATTAGTTAATCTCCACCTAGTGAAGGTACATATCGAATTTGATTAGGAAATAATAAATAAGCGATATTTAAGTCCTCATGAATATGAGATTTATGAGAGATTGATATGTGATAAATAGCGTTATTGATCATCGTTAAATATCACTCGGGGGTAAACTCCCCGCTAATTAACAGTAGCCCCTATTAGTATGGTGGTAAGTAGTAGCTCCAAATAGACGGTAATTAGCACCCACAATCGACAGTAAAGAGAGTCAACAATCAGAGGTAAAGAACGCCCCCACTTGACACAGATTTTTCATGATGTAATGGATCTTCGCAATGGATAGATAATTGATGTGCAAATTTTGTTGACAATAAATTATTATGAATAGTTTTTTCCCCATATGCTTTATCTGATAATAAGTTGGCAATAAAATAGTTTAATATAGGGGTAATATTATGTAATCACGGCTTAAAGAAACAGTTTGAGTGGTTCTGGAGGTCCCGCATCAACTGAGCGAAGATTACCTTAACTGAGCGAAAGCCCTCGAAGGGTCCCCAAAAATGTTCCTTAACTGAGCGAAGCAAGGTCCAGGTATATGCGAGTTCGGGAACCTAACCTAACCTAACCTAACCTAACCTAACCTAACCTAACCTATCCTAACCTAACCTAACCTAACCTAATCTAACCTAACCTAATCTAACCTAACCTAACCTAACCTAACCTAACCTAACCTAACCTAACCTAACCTAACCTAACCTAACCTTCGCTCAGTTAAGGAACGTCTCTGGTGGTCCCCTGAAGTGCTTCGCTCAGTTCAGGACACAACGGCTACCTGAGTCAGGTCATTTCGCTCAGTTAAGGCCCGACCGTTCTGGACGGGGGGGGGGCGGGGCGGCTATCGACATTTTTGCCTACTGCCTGCCCTGTAGGGGAGCTAATATTCCTCTTTAAGTAAGGTGGTTTGTTTATAGTTTAGGATATTTTAACTAAACACGTCCTAGACAAAAAAGACAAGTTTAACAATTTAAAATATTTTAAGCACAAATTGCCAATAAATTGGTTGTATTACATTGTTGTGAACAATCTTGAAAAATGCTACAAAAGTTGGGGCTACAGCCGACTAGAACATGGAAAAGTGGCCTCAAATCCACTATTGGGGCGGATTTCCCGGACTTTCCAGACTTTTTGCCTATTTCCCTGACCAAAATTTGCTACTCTGACTTTCCCTGACTATCCCAGACTTCCCAGAATGTGGACACTCTGTTAAACATTAATACAAGTTTGGATAATTTGTTTGCTGTCAATATAATATTTACATTTATGACCAGGTTCTACTGGGCCCACCAAGGCTTGAAGACTCTTTTCGCCTACATGGGAATCAACCTGCTCTGGAGCTTAACGAGTGCGCTGCTGACGTAAGACTGCTTCCGACTTCCGACCTCGTCAGTCGTGCCCCTCCACTCTTGCCAGCTCCCGGTGACATTGTGCCCACTCTACGTCACCACTTAATTCACTTTTATAGGTTATTATTTGTAAATTATCATAATTAAAGCTTTATTTGTTATCTTCTTATTATTCAGCCTCTGTCATTTTTGCCCAATAATTTTCCACTTTGATTTAAAAACTAATTGAGTTTTTAAAAAGGAAATAAAAATTGTGTGAAGATAAAATAATGTAAAAATAATAAGTTATGAAAATATTTAATTTAATGTTTCCTTTTATGTAAGGTGATTATGCTACAATGTTATTGGATTAATCTGTTTTGTAGCTTTTGAAAATAAATAAATATTACTATTTCTGAACTGACATAGACAAATGACAAAATTAACGCTTTTGCAGAAGACCTGTGACCTTGGTAAAGAGCCAACAGAATATGGCTATATCATTACAAAAAACCTATTTTGGCATTTTTTCCCAGTTAAATAAGATAAAAAAAACTAATATAAAGGGCCTAGAAGCCAAGGGGTATACAAGTGACAAAAAGTAAGTTTTGAGAAAAACGCAAAGTTTTGAACCAACCCATAATTAACAGTTATTAAAAAAAGTCTTTAACTAGTGGTTTTACGACCTACTGTTAACCAAAGCATAGAAATTAAGGTTTAGTTATCCTTAATTTGAACCAAAAAATTTTATATAATTTTTTTGTGATCATATACACCTATTTTGGCATTTGTACCCTTGGCAGCCATTGCAATAAGCACCTGCTAAAAGAATAAACGGTTGGAGGCCAAGGGGTACAAGTACATAGAAAAAGATATATGTGTATCCATTGGTTTCTAAGGAAAACAGCTGATTCTTGAAGTAGTAGTTATATCCAACACTAGTTATCAGCACCTGTCAGAGATTCACTTATATCCCTTTGCCACCAGAAAATATTGAATTTTAGCTACCCAAATATATACTAATCTCAAAATCGTTAAATTTGCACTTATACCCCTTGGTTTCTAAGCTTCTCACATATGCTTTACAGTACAATACTAATTTTTTAATCTTTTTGTCTTTTTAGAAAGGTTTCTATTGATAACAGTAGACTAAAATAGAAAAACAAATTTCTACCTTGTTTAAACCACAGAACACTGGTTTGCAAACTCATGATAATAGACATGATCCTTTCCTCAATAAATTTTTTTTCTGCGGTTTTCAAAAGTTTTTTGGGTACATGGATGAATATGTCCATATCTTGCCATGTTGTCATTCCAATTTATAGAAACATGGAGCTTAGATTCAAATATACAGTAGATGTACCGTGTGGAAAAATAGGTACAACCCTATATTATTATTGAAAATAATTTTAGTCTCCTTATGGGACGATATTCAACCTTGCTTAAAGAGAGGACATAAATCCAGTGGTGTAACAGAAGGGCCAGCAGGGCCCGCAGCTAAGGGGGCCCGCGGAGGGGGCCCGTAAAATTTGAAATACGATTAAATGTTTAACCCTTATTATCAATTTTAGATTTGATATGGTGCCATTGCATTTTCTCAAACTGCATAGATTATAATTCTCATAAAATACGAAAATACTTTTACGATAGTTAGGTTTGTCAGCAGGGGTTGGCAACGACGTTAACTCTGCTGGTCTGCGACCAGCCGCCAGCCCTTGTCGGCTCAACCTGCCCGCCACACAATTTGTCGCGCTGTGTCGCAGCAATTTCATTTTTAGATCCTTTTCAAAATTTAAGCTAATGAAAAACTATCTTTGAAGTACAATGACTAAAGAAAAGCTTAATGGCTTAAGTATACTAAATATAGAGAACAAGACAGCTAATACGATTCAGAGATAATCACATCAATCGCTTCCCAAAACTCCGTTCCAAAAGGAAGTTCCAATGAAAAAAAAAAAATAACATTTTGAGGAATAATCATAATAAAAAACATTTTTCACTAAAAAGAACAATATAATATTTACATTTATGACCAGGTTCTACTGGGCCCACCAAGGCTTGAAGACTCTTTTCGCCTCAAGGGAATCAACCTATATAGATTAATTTTTTTTATTGTTTTTAACATGATTCTTGGGTATCAGCTGAACTTTTAATGCTGCTTAAAGCTTAAAACTAAAAAAATAATGTGCAATAAGGCAGGTGTCATGAATGTGCAAGAAAGCCCCGAGTTTTTTAGATGTATTTTGAAACAAAATCTAATAAATTTGTTCAAAGAACATCTAGAACATTCTATGGTCTATGGAATTTTTTTATTTTGAGCTTTGTCTAAGACTTAGTTTACAAGTCGAAAGTCTCCAATATTTGAGAATTGAGACTGGGATAATTCTCAGTCTCATTGATAATGCAGCCTTTGTCAACACCACTGATGAAATAAAACTTGACTGTGTTTAGAGTAAGATTTCCATTTTTTCTTCAAACTTTTTGCCATCATAGTGGGGGCCATGTTGATTTTTTTTTTTAATTAAATGTACTGTATATCCAGAAAAACTGAGAATGTGTGTTATTTTACATGTAGTAAAAGTTTTATAAGCCTGCTAATAAACTTTTTACCCAGCAACAAAGTTGTTCAGTTTTTTTGGGACACAGTGTACCGTATATACTTTAAAAGTTTCATTAATTTGTTTCCTTCTTAAACACATGTTATTCATTGTGCTTAGAGTTGAGATCCCTTGGTTTTAACCAAATAATGATTATAAATAAAACATAAATAATATGCATTAAGTTTTGTTTGTTAACATGTTCAAAATAGGATAAAATGATAACAGAAACAATTAGATAGGCTGAATTTCTTTAAAAGGCTGCATAAGAATAGTTGCAATCTGAATAAAAGAAGGCTATATTTTTTTATATTTTTTATAGTATATTACTTAGCATGTAATGTTACAATTACTGTACACGCATGATATTTAAACTTTTTGTTAGTATATATATCTTTGTAAAAGATACTTTTAATAAAAAGAGCTTCACCACCCCCTGTAACCAATGGCTGACACTGGTTTACTGCATAAGTCTGCCACTGTCTTGCTTATGCGCGGGTCAAGATAATTAATATGAAAGAAATTTAGTTGCAAGTCACTTATTAATTTATGGAAGAATGGGTCAGAATGAATAGATAAAAAGAGTGGTTTATAAATGAAACTATATTAAAATAAAAACTATCCTATACTATGAACAGTGGGTTTACAAAATTTTTAGAGTCGAGACATCCTTTACAGATCTCTACTAGTCCTACTATTAGGTCTGTTTGGGTACTGCTGTTGTTGCTGAAGCTGTTGTTGTTGTTGTTGTCTACTTTGATACAACTGACGCTTAGCTTCGATCTGGGAGTTAAGTTTCCTCTGGGATTCCACCTCACTTCGTTGTTGCTGTTGTTGTTGAAGCCTGGTCACTTGCTCCTGAGGCTGGGGCTGATCCATGTTTTGCCTCGGTTGTTGAATTTCCCTGCTGTTGGCTGGATGTTCTCTGGCCGGCTGCTGAGGATAGTTGTTGGGTTGTTGAGGGTGATTGGAGAACGGTTGTTGCGTGGGGTGAGGAGTAGAGGGGGCCGGGCTTGGAGGCCCTTGGTAGGGGTCCCTCACAAAGTTAGGTTGAGGAGTGAAGTTATTTTCTACAACTGGAGGAGCAGGTATTGATTTCGGAGTGGTTATTTGGTTAGGGTTCATGGAGTTAAAGTCACGATAGTCGGGACCTAGCGAGTTGTGATCACGATACTCAGGAATGAACATTTCTTCCTGTGACTGTTGTGGGTACATGTATTGCTTTGGAGGCTGAGTAGACAATTGATACGGTGGAATTACTTCGATTATTTCTTCTTCCAGTATGTCTTCTAATATCATCTCTTCTTCTTTAATTTCATTTAAGACTTTTTCAATAACCTCAACTACTTCTTCAGAAACGAGTTGACTTCTGGGCAGATAATCCACTATATGTTCGAGAGGCGATGAGTGAGAGTAATGCCCTTTACTGTCTGGTTCATTCCTATTATCTTTCTTGTCTTTTTCAGGAACTTCTTCAAAAACCACCTCCTCATGAACTTCTGTAGACCATGGGTTCGGTGCAGTCGTATATGATGTTATGGATGTAGGGTTCATATTCTTCAAGGATGACATTTTATCTAGTATTGTCTTACTTTTACCATTTTCTTCCTCAAATATTATGTCCTCAAATGCTTGAAGGTACCAAGGTACGGGGCCTGATGTTGTTGTTTTACTAGTCTTTACATATTTTCCCTTCAAAGGAGTCGGTTTGATATCAATCTCCTCTGAAACTACTATTTCATTATCACTATTTATATACCATGTTGTGGTTTTTGTTATTGTGGTCGTCCTCGTAAACAGTTCTATATCGTGAGGAGGTTCGACCACCGGTTCCTCTATGACTGGTTTTATTTCTTTAATAGGTTTTACCGTAGGGGCAGCAGTACCTCTTGTAGTTTTCGGGGCTCTCTCTCTGGATTTAGCTTTGTTGTCGCTCTCCCCTGAGTCATTTTCATTGATGGTTGGATTAATGGAGATTTGGGCAGTAGCAGCTGCCATTTGCTTCGCCTGTTGCTGCATCTGCTGTATTTGCTGCTGCATGGGGGGTGGCAAAGGCTTCTGGGTCAGCGGTGGCGGCGGCGGGGGCGGCAACAGGGGCTTCTGGATACTCCAGCCCGCACTCGGAGGCATTGGCGGAGGCTGTGTGGGTGGCGGCATCATGGGGACCATGTCATTCATGTCATCATCGCCGTAGTCATCGTCTTCGTCTAAAATGGATTCTAATTCAGCGTCCAATTCTAGTTCTAACTCATACTCCAATTCAGGATTCCCATAGTCATTACCCATATACATCGGGTAGCCATTATTATTCATGTAAGGGTTATTGTAAATGTTATTCGTTTCAACGCCGTAGTTCATTTGAGATGACTCATAACTATTCTCTCCGGAGTACATCGGTTCATAACTTGTGTCTTCCTCTTCGATGAAATAGTCCTCTTCAGAGTGGTAGCTTTCAGGCTCGTAATTACCGTAGTAGTTGTTGCCATAATCTTGCTGCACATTGTTGGCTTCTATCATACTCCTAGGATCTTGCTCCTTGAAAGTGTTTGGGTTGTAGAGTTCGGGGGGAGGCGGGCCCCAATTCCTAGGGTATTTCTTCCCGGGATAGTCATATCCATCCTTGTCAAACGGTTGAGGCAGGAAGCGGCCAGGGGGTAGAGGAAGTGGGGTCGTTGGTATCGGCAATCCACTCGATTCTTTCTAAGGAAAAAAGTATAAATATGAATTGATATAAAATTAATAAAGTTCAATAGGTCTATACAAGATAAGTTTGGGCCAGAAGTGTACAGCAAAAAAACTGAATTAAATATATGCACTTAAATCATTAACACATCAAAATATGTGTATGTTTCCCATTATTAAAATTGTTCACTTTTATTAAACGCATCCAGCACAGTTTTTATTTATTTTTTTTATTTTTTACATAGTACAGTTATTGTTTTACAGATACATTTTTATTTTCCTGTTCCAACAGCTGATAAATTTTCTCATTAAGAGGGCGTTGGAGTCAATCCAAATTCCGCCTTTCCCCCATAAGAGCAATGTTAAACGGGATGTCAAATAACTCTTTTATTTGTAATCAGAAAATAATGGTTTATAGCTCTAAATAAAGGGTCCATCAAGGCGGATTTTGTTTGCGAGAGGAATTTTTTATAAAAGTTTGTGTTTTTTACTAACTTGAAATAACAATGCAAGTTTTTTACTACTTTTAAAACATTTTCTACAGTATTTTATGAATTATTTACAAAGAATCGATCTTGCAAAAGGAATGGGAAATTTAATTGTGATTCAAACGCTATTTATTCTAAACCAATCGGACAAAAAAAAAAGAAATTATATGACAAATGCCGGGGACAAGTTTAGCATTGCTCTTATGGGAAATAAATCCAACATGGCGGCACTCCAACCGCCTTAAGTGAAAAATTTTACTTTTTTCATTTATTTTCATTATTTTTCTAGTAACTAATTGGAATTAGTATTTCTGAGGTATCTAAGTATCAATTTTAATGTAGTATTGTAGTTGGTAAGAATCACAGTATAGAAGTAAGATCATGTAAATCCTTTCAAAGTAAAATGGGTCTGACCGGAAAGTTCCCAAGTTCCTATTAGCCTATATGACGTGGTCTAATGCAATATTGAATCGTTTAAGGACACAATAAATTATTAACCTAAAGTTAAAGCAACAATGTATTCGATGTAAAGTGTACTTCAGCATATTCAAAACAACGGACAGGAACATAGTCGGTAAATAATCCATGAACAATTCTAACAATTGCGTCTAACAGGACCTATACAGATTTACAAAAATTAATTCTTATAACTCACTTCATTCCACCATTATATTCATAAAAATATTTCTTTTTTAGCTTTCAATGGGAACTACTTTATGATAATATTCTAATGAAAAGTTTTAAAAATTATATTATTTAAAATTTAAATGATTATCAGATAATTTTTTTTATAATAATTCATCTTACAAAACAACAGTTTCCTTTTCATAAACACAGCAAGATTTTTTATCTTCTTAGTTCTTAAGTAGCTATAACATGAAACAGCCTTAGAATTATTTAAAAACTTCAAAAACCGAGTATAGTACACTCGTTGAAAATTATTTTTAGTACTTTATTGTTTTTTTAAATCCATTTGGGAACATAATGGTCACAGCAGTTTCAGGACTAAAGTGAACAATCACACTTGCACTAAAATTGAAAACCATATCACTAGAAACTCAACCCACAAGCAGGGCCGTATTTCTAAACAGGCTGAAAAGGCTGGAGCCTATAGCGGCAAAATTTTAGGGGCGGCACTTTGGCAATTTGCAAAAAATTGAAAATATTTTTACTAATTTAATGACAGAATCTTCTTTAAGCCCATTATTCTGATTGGAAGTGTATTCATTTGAGGAAACGGAAATGCGTTTATTCTTTTCATATGAATTTACTCCACATAGTTTTGTAGCATATTTTTCATTTAGGGTAATTGTAACGATACTCGCAGTTTGTATAGGCCAAGAAAGATTGACATACACTTGCGCTCCCAGTCTTTACATTCGCAACTAGTGATTTCCTTTTTTTAAAAAAAATTAACGAATAGATTGGCCACAAAACAGAGCAAACTTATGGTATTATTGATTTATAAAATAAACCCCCTCATGAAAAAAGAAATTTTTTATGAATGGAACGAAAAATTTAACCATTTGCCAGGTGTAGATGTTCCGCCAAACAACCAAACTTTTGCCAACATCACAATCAACAGTAAAAAATTGTAGTTTGAGTTTACACACCAGGGACCACCACTGGAGACTTTTCACGTTAGAGCGTCACAACTGATGATGTTAGGTAGGTAGGCTATACTGCTTACTCTATGATGTTAGACTGTGACGCTGTCACAAGAAACCCTTCAAACTTCTACTGCTTTTTTTCGGTAAAAAAAATGTGTCAATCCGTGATGGCAGGGGCTGCTCTAAGACAAATATTTGGTAGGCAACTTATAGAGTCTTAATTTATTTTGAATTAAGTTTTATTTTAAGACAAGTCGTCATGGCGCCGCCGCGCTGTTGGCAATTCCTTAGTTTTGTCGAGTGGTGAATCGTATTTGCTATGATTAGAGTCCTATTATTTATTTTTTCGTAAGTTTTAAGTTTACTTACACAGAAAGATGCAGGCCTACGTAAATTTATTAATTGTTGAAATTTAACTAAATTTTGTTTAGTTCCAATTTCAATTCGATTTTAAGTCGTTCGAGCTATGTTTTGTAGCTTGTGACAAGACCAATAATATTATTGGGCTGACAGTTGCGTCTACCTACACTGCCTTGCTTGTTCACTGTTGTAGCTACTCCTGTGAAGTTACTTTTTGATCATTTGTGTTATTATTCCGTTTAAATAATTATTCAATTAAAGAATACACAGATCATAAAAGCTTTTGGTACTTATTGACATAGTTTTTGGTATATTGAGTCATAGATGTAATCTGTGGTGTATTTTTAGGGAGTATGCTCCTATAAGTGATAATGAAAACTATGTATGTGTCTGTCCCTAAGTAGTGGGAGGGGGCGGCAGAAAATGAATAGCCTACGGGCGGCAAAATCCTAAATCCGGCCCTGCCCACAAGACCACACTACTTTTTATTTAATGCTCCGTAAATTTCAAACTCTTTCAAGGGATTCAGGATAAGACTCTGGTTACAATATTAAATTTCCTCTACACTGTATTTGTTAGAGACTGTTTTTTACAGGATTAGTTAAGATTTGTGCTCACTGATTTTATTAAATGAATCATTTGTACAAGAAAACAGAACTGATAAATTCTGTGTAAATTATTTAATATTTCAATGATCAGCTGTAATGTAATACAGGCATATTTATTCTTCTCCGTTTGCATAGAATCAATAAGTTCTAACCACAAAACATGGGTAGGTGTCAATCCCCAGTGCACTGATTTTATGCACGTTTGAGGTTTTGTATGTTGTTGTTTTAACGTATTTGTCCGAGAGGGTATACTGTTTTTATTTCTTTAGTCAAGACTTATGATGTTCCCTTGGGCTGAATGGACTGCATTTTGGTTTTGTTCTCTACTCAGGTGGCATAGCTATGGTGAAACCATGATTATCACTGAGTTATAAAAAGGATTCAAGAAAAAATGTACGTAAACCAAAATGATGCACTCAGTAACAGTGTTATGCAAGAACAATGAACATTATTTTAATAGTTTGTCTGCAAAACTCTTGTGTCATTTACATGTAAACAAATTTTCAAATAATATTTTTAGGCTTTTTCTATACTCCCCTGATATTAAAGATATTATTAGCTAAGTTCTTCTCTGAAAAGTTTAAACCTTTAAATAAATGGCAAAACACAGGAGACTCTCTCCTATATGACTACAACTTATCCAGGCTCTGGCATGGGCGCCGACTTTCAAAAATTATTGGCGGGGACCGAAGAAATTTCATAATCCTCGTCTTAAATTGTAGTGTACTTATTGCTCAAAATCAAGCGATTTTTTTGGACTATCACATGGCATTGCTGAAAGTAATACGTTTAGTTCTAAATCCGTTACACCCGACCAATTGTGATTAGCGGTAATCATTCAAAACTACACTTTATTTACATACCCAATCCTAATGTTATTCTAACGGAAATTTTTCAAATTTCAACGATTGATATAGCACCTTCATTTTAAGTCTAATTCTCATATGTTTTAAGAGGAAACAACTACAGACCAAGCTCTTTCCATGGACACCAACGGTCATGTTCATTCGCAATGTTCAGTGGTAATTAGCATCGAATTCGGTCCACTGGTTGGTGCATCTCAATTTGGGCAGGTGAGCTAAAACGCATAAGAGAAATTGTAATATTTTGGCCACTAGCATGGTAGTTTAAAAGGAGCAAATTGCTTGTAAAAAGCATTAACCATTTGATGCCCAATTATATGTTTTTAAATCATGACATTTCAGGTTTGGTAAAAGAAATTTCTTCAAATGTAGGGAATTTTAAGCTTCTTTGCAGTATAGTCTAGCCTCTTCGGACTAAGTTGGCAACCCTGGAACACATGGTCAATGGTGTGGTTTCCTTGTTATTTCAGTTCTGCTTGGATGATACACAGTTATGCTGAATACCGCTAACCGCTCAACTTTGATGCTAGTTATGGGTAAGTTGTATGATTTGTTTGATCAAATAAAATTTATTTTTGGTAACAAAATTTCATAAATTTTTCTATTTACCTAAATATATCTTGAAATTTAATTTCTTCTGCTCTTTATATGTGAAAACTCCCATGAGTTAAAAAGGACTCATTGGGCAGTACAGGGTCAAGATGTGTATATCACTTGAGGTTATATTTTCATCAACTTTACAGCAAATAATTTTGTAAAAGTTCTTCTCTGAATATTATTTTATAATTTTTTAATTCAAATTGGTAATGCCTATGTTTCAGCATTCTAAAATGGATAGACAATTCCATGCCCTGTCTGAATTTGACAGCCTTTTGTGTAGAGACCTGTCCGACATTGAAGAGCTGGACGAAATAGCTTTGTGGCCCTCCATAAGATTTTCATAAAACCTCCAACCAAAAACTTTGAATATTACATTCTTTAATGTTTGATATATTTCTTTTTGTGTAACTGTTTTCCATATCTAATATTGAGATAATTTGCTAAAATTAAAATCCATTGTATTAGCCCCTGAACTGCTATTGAATTGTAATAAATTATTACACATACCTTCTGTCAAGCAGTTCAAATTTTGTTGGAATGAATCACAACATGTTTCGCCGTGAATACGGCATTTTCAAGTGACACACACAAAGAACATTATCCACCTAGGGATTCGTCAACGGTTAAAAAACGACACGTACACGAACACAGTTCACATTTAATACAAAGTTCAGTAGGCCTACACATATTAATTAATCACATCGCGGCACGACCCGGAAGCAGACTGGCGTAAGTGACGTGTACATGTCGTTTTTTAACCGTTGACGAATCCCTCGGTGGATAATAAATGTTCTTTGTGTGTGTCACTTGAAAATGCCGTATTCACAGCGAAACATGTTGTGATTCATTCCAACAAAATTTGAACTGCTTGACAGAAGGTATGTGTAATAATTTATTACTATAATTTGCTATTAATACTTTTTTATGTGGGGACAAAGAAAAATGTACATTTGGAGCTACAGAATCATTAAATATCTCTGTAATAAAATTTTCTTCTACTCAAGGGCATTTCGTAGGTTAGTATTTTATATTTACACAGTTTTTACAAATTATATTTCTATAAATCAATTATAAAAATTAAAATTTAAATAAATTTTTATGGCAAATTTCATGTGACGACATTTTTTTATTACTTCCCAATGATCCAAATTTAAATCATTGTTTTTATTTTTTAATAAACAAATAAAAATGAAGTTTAATATTTTTTCTTAATATTTGAATATTATAAAAGTGCAATAAACCATAGAAACAATATTTGTCTTTACTTATTTCTACGCCTGGGCATCAAAGGGTTAAAACGGTATCGGTTATCAAAGAGTAAACCCCGATCACACCGATTAGTGAGCGAAACACGATCAACATTTCCACGTCTAGCGCAAAGTCCAGGTGGCCGATTAGGCCTACAATTGTTGAATCAAAATAAATATTAGGCAGTGGGCTTATTCTTCTAGATTCCTACATCAAACTAAAGATTCCTTGTCATGCAATATTGGTACAATAAAAAAATTTTAATTTTTATGTTACAGCATTTTACATTTCATTTGCTGGCATTGATAAGCAATCCTGAAGTGAAGTGCTAAAACAACAAGATAAAGTTTCGAATTTCTGTCTAACCAATGACAATTTTTATGTAGAGAACTCCGGAGAAACAAAACTTGGAATACAGAAATTGAAAAATAAAGCACTCGGGCAGCTTACTCATTCTAGAACGATACGAAGGAAATACTGCACATCCATGTGTGATTCAACTATAGACTACTTACTTTAAAGATGGTTTTAATTTACAGGGATTTTACTATTTCCTATTTTATAATTAAATGTATTTAAGTATCAAATATTAGGCATATTATTGACACTCTTTTGCAAGTGATATACTCCTTGTCGAGTACCACGGTAGACGCCCTCAGAAATCCCATCTCTCTAATGGGATTTAGCTCACCGCCTGTCTAGATTGAGATTCACCTACCAGTGGACCGAATTTAGATCCTGATTACCACCGAGCATTTGAGTTGAGTGAAGGAGGTTAAGAGGCGGTTTGAGAGCTCGCGTTTAGCTTAATTCTGGGCGTAAGTACGGTACTGGTTATAACCAGATTTTGCGCGTCAGCTTAAAAATCGGGTTCGGGAGCTCGGGTTTAAGCCTGCAGCGGCATAAAGATAACTGCGGCCGAACTATTCGGGTTTGAGAGACATGGTTTGGGTACCCGTGCGTAAAAGATAATCTGCGGGTTTGAGAGTCCAAGTTGTAGAGCAAAAAAGATAAACTCGAGCATTAATAGAGTGATTTTTGGCTTCAACTTAGGCCTGCTAGGGGGCAGGTCTAACTGGAGCTTAACTAAATTATTACGTATTTCATGCTTGTTATTTATCAGGGATTGATAGTAATTACATATTTAGGTTAAACATTACATTATAAAACATATTACTGTAGCTGCCATAAATTAGTATTTTCACTTTTTATTTTTTTCCTAATTATAACTTTCTAAAAAAAATATTTATGCCAACTAAGTACAGTAGGTAGTATTTTAGGTTTTTAATTCTTTACGTTTGTACTGATAACTCGGAATATCTTGGAGTTTGATGACAGGCAAAACAATTGGAGTGGAGCGACGTACTAAAACTCCCTAAAATAAATACTGTATTTTTAATTTTCTGGGGAATAAAGTTTATGCCACTAACAGAAATATTAATACATGCAAAGTAGGTCATATTTTTACATCGTTTATTTTCGAGGTATGTAATCTGTCACCATATTAAATTATATGTGGAGGGAAAAATAAAACAAGTGCCAGAAGAATTATACCCAATATTCTGATTCAATAACTACCACAACGCCTAAAAAACCACACAAAAAATACACAATGGGAACACAATATTTTATATAAAAATATATTTATAGAAATAAAAATAATAAAAAAATATATAAAAAATATTTATAGAAAAATATTTTATATTCATTCACTCCAGTAACTTTCTTTAACAAATAATATTAATTAATTTCTTCATAAATTTTTTTAGAGTTTCCTTACATCAAACTTAATATTATTTTATTTAATAATCATTAGGTCAATTTTTCTTGCAACGTGCAACGCAGCAGACACACAGCTTCCAGCCTATGTCTGCTGATTTCCTGGGCCTCACAAGTACAAGTATAATTTATACATTTTATATTTATATTTATTTTAAAAAGTTGTACTATGTGAACTGTCATATTTTTTGGAAACAAACTTTCATTAATTCATTCATTCAACAACACGCAAACAGGAACACTTCTAAAACTGACGGATTTCTAAACAGAAATAAAATACTGAACAAAGAGAATGTTTGTCAACAGGGTTATAAACCACCCCCTCCCTGACCACCATTGCCCTATCACCCATATCCTATTGTTTGTGGTGCCTCAAGACCGAGGTGGCCGGGCGCCGGGGTTGCAGCTTGCCGTTGCCAACACTCCAAAACAGATTCCCTGCGATTACCTGTTTTTAAACTGTCAGCTACAGTTGCGCGCGAACAAGGATAAACTCAAGAAAAAGCAGTTACGCGCGAGTTCTCGAACCCAATTTTTAACTGCTGACTACATTAACCTGTGCTTAGAGATATTCCCGGACTACCTAGGCGCAACCTTTCAAACCGCCTCTAAGAATGTCAAATTATTCTATGTAGTAAATTGTATTTAACTAAGGTTATAAAATACCAGTTTTACAAAACCTTTAATTTTTACACTAAGTCACGGCAGCTGAATGCCAACTTTAACATGACTCCTTCTGGACTAGGGAGGCTGAGCCCCCCCAGGGAAAATGTTAGGAGGGCTCGAGCCCCTCAGGCCCCATTGAGTCGGCGCCAGTGGACTCTTGACTGCTCTTCCAGGAGTAAATAAAAAATTGTTTGGACTTTGGATTTTACTATCCACCATCAAAGATCATTCCCAACAGCAGTGCATTATTTGTATGTGGTTTATCACTTAGCGGACACTCTATCAAAACTGGTGTTGCAGCATGAATGCAACCCTTAGACTGTGTCAGCTGACAACTTGAATCCCTCTGGGCATGGACGGCCAGCTGTTTTTTGCTCTGCTAAGTGATAAGTTCTTCTTTCAATGTTTTTTTTTCAACCTTTTAATTTTTATTATTTTTGCTGCTCAGGTTAAGTAATTATTAATTTTATTATTATTTCTTCTATAGGTCGGTTTTACGATTTTGATTTTCCAGTTAAACTTTTTAACATAATATTGTACTGTCATTATCAAGGGCGTAGCTACGATTTTATTTTTTGTGGGGGGGGATAGTATATTTGAATTCTATCTTGTCATAATTACTTGATCATCAAATTAACACTAGCCCATAAAAAATATGGAATTTTATATAAGTATGATGTATTGAATATGCAACACAAATTTAATGGAATTTTTAAACCATTTTAACCTTAAGATTCCACAAAATAATCTTTTTGCACGTCTTTGCCAAATATCCATAAATAATTATAATTGTGAGAACATGAAATGTAGTTGCATTACAAGGCAATTGGTAGTGATATATCACTTATATTTTTTCGTACTTAGTGTTCCTTAAAAATTTTGTTTTGTTATTATCCCCTGCTTTCAAATAATGACATGCAACTAATTTATAATATTCCAAATATTATAAAATTTGAATTTCCAAAACATATTCAAAATCTGAATGAAAATATAAATGTTAAGTTTTGGATGTTATGAAGTAGAATCATAATAGGTTGTATCACCTGAAAATGAGGTTATGTTTTCTTCACTTGTAACTTTTTTTAAACTTATTACGTGTAAAATGGAAATGAATTTAATTTTCCTTGAAGCAATTTTATGTTAATAGCTGATTTAATCTAAAAGTGAATTTGAAAATGTGGATTGTCATTCCTTCTAATTTCATGTAGGCTGGTGTTTTCTTTTTGACACACATTATTTAAGTCCAATCTTAAGTTATGATTATATTTACACAATATTTTGTATTAATATTAAATTGTGTAGTGATATTAAAATAATTAGACCTGGCTACTGAATTATCTGACTTTTTTACTATCTGGTCCTACTCTCTGTCACATCATGACTGAGAGTGGACTGTTTTCATCCACATTTTGACATATCCTTTAACAGAAGTTTACACTATGACTTTACAATTTATCTTGAAGTTTTTTTTAATCTTTTAAATCACAATTGTTTTCATCTGTATATGTTAATGTGGCGAATGCTAAAATGTAATATTATCATATATATTTAATTTTATATCAACATTGATGTAATATATTTTTAGAAACCAAGATTTTGCTATCCGAGGCAAGCTCAGACCATATTATCTCGGATAAACTAAATTTTGTTCATTGTATCAAGCTTCAGAATGGTAAGTGGTTATTTTGAGATCACGCAATATTAGGCCTATACAAATACTGAAAAAATAGTATGTGAAAAATTAAAACTACACATATAAAATTCAGAGAGTAGTTGTAAGAGTTGATGTTTGGAGATCAACACCTTTCCTAAAATTAAAAAAAAACCTGATAAACAGGTTCAAATATATTTGCAACTTGGTTTGAAGTAGAATCTTTTTTATAAAAAAAGGAAACCTTACTCCAAAATTCACACCCCATTCACAGTCATCATCTACAACTTTTATCCACTAAGTACTACTAAAGATCAAAAGATAATCTTACCAGGAGATTAGCAGCTAGAATGAGTCCGAGAGAAACCGAGAAACACACAGAGGACATCTGCAGGGCTCCCGTAAACCCTTATCATCACGAATCTACACTCACAATTAATTTACAACTGACAACACCACTTCCCCGCTGATTCTCTCGGCAAATATCATCGAGTCCACGGTAAATATCTTTCTTTACATAGCAACCGTATCTCACCCGTTGCTGATAATGGCCACCTCCTCTCTCTGTTCAACGTCTACCGCACTCATTTCTTGATGCTCCTCTCTCACAGCCTGAATCATTTTTACATACTTTTTGTATAATTTTTTTAGTGTTTTATTGTGAAGGGGAAATACTCTCCTTGAAGCAGACCTTGTACTCAGGAAAATTTCAATTGAATTTGGAGATACATATGTTGCTGCAACAGGCATATTTTACACTATATTCAAAAGAAAATTATTTGACTTTCCCAAAAAACGTATAAAGTAAAATGTGGTGTGCAATATGCATAATTTTTTGTTCTGTTGTTGTTAGATTTGACATTCCAGAACAAAGAAAAAATTAACTGTAGCAGAGACAAGTCTTACAACATTAAATGCGTACGTGGGGAAAGAACTTTGTAAAAATATTGAATCTGGCGAGATACAATTTTACTATCAGGCATTTCGGCAGTTCAATTATATTTGTATGAATCTATTTATAATTGAGTCCAACACCCTTATGTACAGGGACTGCTTAATGCTAATGATAACTTGAAAGTGAAAATTACCCATGAAAGTTTTATTGTCCAATACAAACACAGCAATAATAATATGCTGCAACCATAGGCGATATTAGGACAGGGTAAAGAGTATATTGTTTCATAAGAATGTGAATCCCGTCTCGAGTTATCAAGGTCACTGCCCTAGTCTCTAATGATTTTTATTCTCTTAAATTATTCATGAGCATGACAAAATACAGTAAAGTATAAAGCTAAACTACCAAATATCCTAAATGTTTAGATTAGTATGTCTATAAACATTGATATTATTCATACAATGTGCCTAATTTTAACATCTTACTAAACAGAACAGGGTCCATTCCCAATAATTTTCAAATAGCAAGACCCAATTGTTTCTTAACTGGGGATTATTAGATTCATAATAGAATAAACTGTTACAACATGTAAAAATAATTAAAATCTTTTTTCAAACAGTTAAAGTTCATTGTTGGTGATGGTGAGTTCATGTTCTTGTTTAGTAAATTGTTGCGGACATTTTCCATCACTGAAGACGGGATCAGATCATTTCTTCCACCTGAAGACGGGATCCGATTCCTGATCCCGAAACATTGTGATTTTTGTTTACTACTCAGTGATTGAAAATGTATTTGACAATTTATTAAACAACAACAGATGAAGATCATGGGACAAGAAAATAAACAACTTGTTACAAGTAATCAATATTTTTATTATTAAGTACAATGTTGATCAATTTATTATTGCTTTGCAATATTCTTATAAGGCATCATAAAATGTGACTACTATATAAAATAAAAGCATGAAAAACTCAAAGCTACATATTAACTTATTATTTGATAAAATCCATTATATTTAGACGTCTAAAACAATATATTATTAAATGACAAATGCGACAAGAAATTCACACTATATTTTAGCTTAAAACTAAAAGGTCTAAACGTTTAATCTAAAAATACACTAAATGCACAGGAAGGGGATTTGTTCAAGTTCTTGCAAACAGTCACAGCACTTATCATTAATGTATAAATATCCTTTACTCCAATTTTTATGAGAAGCACAATAATATGAGACTGGAACTTTCAAGAGATCTTACGACATTTTGGATGTTCTGATACACCTATTTCTAATCAACAGTAGAGCCTTTCAAGTGGAGTTTCACAGTAGACCTTCAATTAAGTTTGAAAACATATGGAAAGATGTAAAAAAAGATGTGAAAAAATATGGTCTACTAACTGGATTTCAGATTATTAAGTAACCACTTTAACCACTCGGCTATACTGTATGAACTGACTTTTTAATTCGGTACATGAATGACTAGTTTCTACTAAACATTTATCATTGTAAGAAAAAAAAATCAAAATAAACACACAGTATTTGGATCTCAGATATAGAGAAATGCATAATTTACTGAACAGTTTAGTGACATTATTAAAATGTAGACATAATAATGAAAAATAACTTTTACTACAAACTACATTCTGGTACTTGTCGGTTATAGGCCCTACCAATTATTTTAAGGTTTCATCATGAAAAACAATTAAATACGACATGTTACCTAGAGTACTCACATTTCATAACATTTTTCTATCACTTTCAGGTATCTACATTGATTGAATGTTTACAACAGTGTTCCAGAAGGTCACGAAGGAGAGTAAAAAGTGAGTCGCCAGTGTGGTTGAGTTAGGTTAGGTTAGGTTAGCATGTACAGTATGCTAGCAGTTAGCACCCTGTCCTCTAGTCTGGTCTCGGATGGTTCGGCCGCCGGATAATCCGGCCGCGGTATCCCGGAAATGAAAAGTTCAACTCCGGGCATTTCCCACGGAAAAATAGACAAGAGTCAACGTGTCCCATATTACATCATTAAAATATATCAGTTCAATTGACGATTTCAGAACTATTCGGTTTTGGATGTCTTCTAAAACTTTGTGATAGTGTTCTATTTTTTATCGTTATCTTTTTTTTTTTAGTGTTTTGCGGCCCGATCGTCAATGTAACACGTAAGTTAGCGGCAGATTCTGTCGCTTTTACGGTCCCATTCATACGTTAGGGCCTTCGTTGACAGAAAACCAGTATATTGCCTGTTACATGCAGGTTCATCGCTAGCGACAGCTTGTCTGCTTCCAATCGTCATTACAACGTCTGAGAGGGAGCAAATCATGATGGTTAAAAAGTTGATACATAGCATTTATTGGGCAAATATGGTACCCTTCATTGTTAAATACATCCTAATAGTTCATTGCTGGAACAAACATATAATACAGGTCTCTGTTTAACACGTTTGATAAACCGCCGGTTAATCCAGCCATTTTGAAATCCAGCAGGTGGTCCGGTCCCGAGGTGGCCGGATTTGAGGGCTTCTACTGTATTTGTCAATAATGGTTCCGATATATTAGTTCACTCACTTTAGAAGAAAAACAACATCAAAATATTACATATAGTGGAAACTAATTTCCTTACTAATTTGGAGTCACTAACGCTTTCCATCCGTCTAGTAGTGACATTGCTAGACTGACAACGAGCGCTTGACCTTGAACGACCTTTGTCCCCTTGCATCAGACCATTGTTGTCAAACAAGCGACAATGAAGTTAAAAAATCAAAATTGACATATCTATGCTAACCTGACCTAACCTACCTCACTAAACCACATTTAAAATGGTGTTGCCCATAACCAAAGAGTGCCCTAAATCATAAGAGCAATGTTCAAGTTAGTCTTCAATAATTTGGTATTGATTAACTTACTTTTTTGTAGTACTGTATGAGGAAACTCTCTCAACTCACAGCCTTAAAAAAAGCTTATTATTGCAAAGGAGGCAAAACTAATGTTTCCCGTGTTTTAATATTTACAGGATTTTACTTAAACAGTTTGCTGCGTTTTCAGAACCAAATGTGAAAATAAAATTTTTTGAGAACGGTATGGACTGGCTCATATTGCCAGCTAAAAAAATAATGTCTTGCCTTTTAGTTTTAGGGATCACAGACTTGATTCTTGGGTACACACAAAGCTTTGAGGGGTTAAAACTGCTAGATCTATAAATATTGATTTCTTGGTTGAAAAACCTCTTAAGGCTAACAAAGGGAATACATTTTTTTTAAATGTACTACTATTAATTTACTCCAACAACCTTTATTAGAACAGTAAAACCTCACAAATTCCACTGAAATGTGGACTAAGGCACTGTCAAATATGGTGAACGTTGAGTCTTCTGCACTTCTGAAGCTGATAGTACATGAACAATCGGGCTGTAAAAACAACAAATCTTGCGATAGGGAGTCAAAGTCGAGCACAAGGTAGGTTGTCGAGCACAGAGATGTCAAGTTGCCCAGATAATATGACTTATATGGCGTTGGAGACAGCAGAAGTCCGATTAGACGAGATAAACAGGACCTCCGATAAAGAAAAAATCAATTAATGAATGAGGAGAAAATCGATCTCAAAACGTATTGAATCTTAAAAAATACAATTTACTAACATAATAAAAATATACTGAATAAAATAAAAATGCTATACTTTTTGCATTACTAACAATTATTTCAATAAGCCTTAACTAACTTTTGTCTGTAGGCTTAGTTGGTTCTCTGACTGGTATTTACTAGTATAAATGCCAACACTGTGAACATCAAAATGAAGCTGTCACAGTATTGGCAAGTCTTTTGGCTACCCAGTGTGACTAACTTCCCTAGACCTTGGTTCCTCCTTCACTCTCTGAGATCTTGAGTCACAGTTGAGTATGAATACCCAGTTTTGTCCGAGTCCATGTAGGATGTGCCTAGGATGGGAACCTGAGGGTGGTTCCCTTCTCAAGCTTCTCTGGATTGCTTGGCTTGGGGATGAACCCTTGGAACATAACAGACCAACGCAATGGAGGTTGGCAGGCTGTACTCAAGGGTGGTACTTGTCTGGTGGACTTGGGGTTTTGGATTGGGCAGTTGCCACCTGGGGATTTGAGTAACGTCCTAGGGCTGGGTTAGGTTCTCTCTCCCTTATGGAGCAAGGCAGGCTGACCATCTCCTACCTTCCCCACTCCTGCAAATCCCCTCTTTCAGGTGGCTGTACAATATCCCTCAGGGAGACGGGACTAGCCGGCCTTGCCAGGGCCTCCTAATTCCCCTTAAACAACAATAACTGTTGTCTGCATCATACGACTTTCTTTTCTTGTTTCCTAATCTCTGTATGGTTTTCTAACCTAACCATAAGGCCTGGCCCAGTCTACTAGGGTATTTGGGACACAGTCATGACACTCAGTCACTTAAGTTGTCCCCTGTAACAACCTGGACCAGAGTAGCTTGGAGCGCTAGTGAGAGTTCACTAATTAGATTGCGCTTTGTGATTGGCGTCTGAATTAATTCTAGAGCTAATCTCGACACCGTTAGAATCAGGTTGGTCTATTCCATCCGCTTGGGTCACAAATATAACAGATTTTTTTGGAAAACCAAGGGTTTTAGAGTGCTAATAACTTCAGGGACACCATGTAGCTTCAATACGAATGTTGTGACTGAATAGATTAGACAGTGGCTCGGCTATCGACGTAGACTGACGCAGAAACAAACTACATCAACACAGTAACAAAAAATCCTCGATTCTTTGACTGTGAGTAAAATTTAATCTCATAACTGACCTTGCATGACCACTTTATGCAAGTACTTAACTTTTTATTATCGTGATTAGTTTAAAAAACACGCTGATGGTAAATATATTGCACACCTTTGAAAAAAAATCTTCTGATAATAATTTAGAAATTTTACTCGGTTAACCGCCGGTTCTGTTAACCAAAACTCGGATATCGGACTTCTAAGTTAACACACTGGAGTAGATTTTACTTCCGCTATACTGGATCACTATGGTATTGGCTTCATATGATGACTGTACTGTGGAATAGCGATTACAATATTGACAGAATCGCATCTAATTACCTAAATTCCATGTAATATTGAAAACGGGGCAGTGTAAAAATATCGCAAATAGCGATTAACAATGTTCAAAGAGCACCTGACAATTAAAGGGCCCGGACTACAATGTACCAGATTACAGTTGCTCTACTGTTCTTTCAGAATAGTTTTCAGCTAACACTTTAGTTTAGAGAGTTTCTTCTTACATTTACAAATTTAAGTATGTATAAAGTTCATTTTCAGTACTATTGAAGAGATGTGCCTGAGAAATAAATTAAGAGCTCAATTCATGACAAGAGAGGTTAAAAATGCTGAATACTTTTGAAACCTGTAACATTCATAAACATGCCTAACACATATACCTCCATTACTTAAATGCCTTAACTCACATACTAAATTATCAAACTTGTGATAAATGACTTTGATTTTAAACAGGAATAAATGTAATTAGACAAAAAATCTTCAAATAGGAACAAATATTTTTAGTCTATATAATGTTTCATAAGGCCAAAGTCTACGTGAGTATACAAGATCTGAATGACTAAAAGAGACCTTAAGGAACATTAGAAAAATAATCAGTGGACTCTACATCTTTACTTACATTTAGTAGGTTTTTAATATTTTTATTTGAATTAATAATTTTGACTAACAACGCCTAACTTATTTAACACTAATGTTCACATTTTGACTTTATTTTAATCATTTCTACTAACTCTTCTTATTGGAAATAGTATAAAATTTTTTAAAATTATTACCTCAATTTTCCAATACGGTATATAAAATTTTATTGAAAAAATTGAATGGCTCCGCCGAAAAACGTTCTATGCGACAAAAATACAAATTTCGAGATTTTTAGTGAAAAAGGTTCTAACAGACCTCCCCAACATCGTGGGATATTTTCCGTTGGAAATATTTAAATTGGTACCCCTGATTTTAGCTGTCCATTCCGGCACCAATTTCGGGAGTTCGCGAGGTTGTTGGCGAATAAGGTTCTATCAGCCGCGATACGGATCCTCCACTGGCTGTGCCGCTGTCACCCGGCGACATAAATCGTCTTAATTTTGGGAAAAAAGGAAGTTAAATGTCGGAAAACGGAAAGATAAGAATAGAAAGGAAAGGTGAAACGCCAAATTGCCATATATATCTAAAACCAAGAAGCCAGTACCAGGATAACTGCCACCAGGAGTGGTAAGTGAAATAACGTTCTAAGTGCTAAGGCCTGATGCCCGTTAATTCCTACTCTTTAAGTTTAAAACTGTCATCTTTTTATAATATTGTTTTGTAATAATTTTGAAAATTAATTTTTTTCTAACAAAATTATTTTTAGGGCTTAACTATTTTTATTATTATATAACATGTTGAACAATACTATAGTACGTTAAGAAAACGTTTTAAGAAGTATTAACGTTTTGTTTAATACTTTCATGTTATCTTTTTATAATATTATTATAATAAAAGCGTTTTATAATTCAGTTTTTTATTGAATTCATGTTGGTACTCCTACATTCCATGATGATTTTTAGCGGCAGAGGCTAAGTCCGGGAAAAAACGTTTCAAATGACAGGCGATTGGAACGTTTTACCCCATAAAAATACATAAAAATAGTTAAAAATCTGATTGTGGTGAGTAAAAGTGTTGTATAATACTACTATACGAGGTTATATATGTAGCTTTAAAAGATTATTGGCAAAAAATAATTCTAGCCTAAAAATAACGTAAAATTTTAGAAATCAATCTTCTTTCCGCTTTTTCTCAAAAGTAGGTTTTTGTCGCATAGAACGTTTTTCGGCGGAGCCATTCAATTGAGATAACAATTTAAAAGTTATTCTTACTTAAAGTTAGTTTTCAGTTTGCATGTTACTAATGTGTTATATTAAAATTAGTCCTCACTGAGATCTTTAAGGAAATATTTTTACTTTTAGTTATAATTAATGTACCTCTCGATAGCTATAAATTCACTTAGCTATGAAAAGCTAAAATCATTTGGAAACTAAAATAAATACAAAATATAACACTCAAGGGTGATAGTAAATTTTTCACCGTAGTTTTTGAGATTTTGACTTGTATGCCATTTTTGTGAGAAAATTGATTTATCATTCCCAGATGTCATGTTAACCACAGAATGTCTACAGAATCTTAAGACAACTAAATGGATAATTTTATATTCTTTGAGCAAATTTTTTTAACATTTAACATATACTATACTAATATATACTTATTATATTATTACAATTATTTCAGTACAAACATGATGGAATGATTGTTCATTTGGAAACATATTTTTTTTTTTTTGAGATGTAATAAATGTTAAAAAAACTACAATGCAGTTGTTTTATACCTTTCACTATCATATTAATTTAAAGCTACATTTTCTAAATAGGTAAATTTATTAAACCGTACATATAAGAGGGCTATTCTGAACGTAAGTTCTGCTTATATCTGGTGAAAGGATGAGTTGAGGTAGAGGCATAGGAGGGCCAGTGTTGATTGTATAAACTCTTTAGGAATCTACAGTGGAACCTCGATTGACGATATAATGAACCTGAAGGTGAATGTAAAAACTTCTTAATATCAAGGTCTTTGATATACAGAGGTCCATCCAAGGAAAACTTTAAAACTGGTTTATACTAGTTGAGAAGTTGACATTGGGTACAGCAAACGAAGTTGTCATAACACTGTGGTAACTCTTTTGGCTGTCCACTATGACAATTTCTGTTCCTTCATAATCCATTCATGTTCAAGACAGCGGGGGCACCTAGCTGCAAACTGCATGTAAACACCTAGCTGGAACATTATGTCGACAGCAAGGGGAGAGGATAAATGCTATGGGCATGGAAACACCTAACTGGAACATATGTTCAAGACAGCAGGGGGTGAGGAATGCGACGGGCATAGAAACCCCTAACTGGAAAATGAGTGAGTCGGTTGGTTGGCCATTTTGAGGGCAGAGCGGACTGTTGCCCAGGAGCACGGGGGTTGGCCCTCTGAGTGGTCAAGCGGCCGTCTGATGTCCCGTGTCTCACCCTTTCTCTCCCTAAAATATCCCATCCTTCCGGGGGCTTGCGCAAAATGCCCATTAGAGGCAGACGTGCTCAACGGTTCGGCCGGAGTCTCCTTATCCACCAATAACAACAACAACATACGGAGGTTCGTTATATCACGGTTATTTTTTACCAACTTCGATATACTGAGGTTCACGACCACCTCATTGTACTGTACCATTACTAATTTCTAATAGGGCTAGCAATTAAGGAATAAATACGGTTTTACTTTGATTGCATATGCAGCATTTTGTTATTGCACAATAGAATAACAGTCCACTGTAACATTATAAGTTGTTTATAAAAACATTTCTATGGAATTTTTATCATGAGCTGATCAGGACGAAGACTATAAATGGCGATACAAAAAACTAAACAGTGCTGCAAACACATAAATAAGCATCGATCGGGACTAGAAGACTTTGGTACAATTATACATGCAGCAAAAAGGGATTGTGAAATCAGTACTAACGAGAATGATGTAAAATGCATTAAATCAAAATGCTAACGGCCGCTTAACCAACACTTAGGGTAATGAATGGAACATCAACAGTAACACAATAAGTTAAGTGTAAATGCGGGAATCAAGAACAGCGCTGCCAACACAAGGCACAATCTGTAGAGCGACAGTTTGCAACAGGAAAGAAAATTGATGTGTTCAATCATTCAATTTGCTGTTCTTTTTTAACTTCAATAATGTTGAGATTATTCTGTCAAAACCTCAATATGTAGAGGTGGTTAAGTATTGCATCGGCGCTACAAAAGTTCATTATATGGAGGTTATCCTGGCTAATCTGTCATATGATATTGATGGTATTCAGTAGCTAATCCGTATTGATGGTATTGAGGTAGAAATAACATTGAATTGATAGGCAAGTTCAAGATGAATGAGGAAACTTCTTTGCATCGAGGATTTCGCTTTGTTAAGGTTCCACTATATAAGTCGTGAAGGTCGGTAGGGCCGTGCTGTGTGCTATAATTCAAAATCAAAGTGATCGCTACAAGTTCAAGAGCTGCCGGATCCATCACCGCGATTGAAAGGTCCGACCTCTGTCAGGATTAAATTTGTGGATTTTTAGTGACCATCATCGTTCATCTTTCGAGACAAACATTAAAGACAGATGTTTTTAAGTCAAATTCAAATTTTTTCAAACTTTGGGGTTTGGTTTAGGCAAAAAAATCATTTCTTACATCGAGACATCTGGCAAGACAGCAGGCCGTTTGGAAAATCTCTTCTTCATGTGGTCATAAAAGCTTCCTTCCTTAAGCAAACTATGCTGATGCTCAGATTCCTAACTCCATTAAAGCTCATTGTCTTTCCACTATAAACTAGAGAAGACACAACTACAAATAAATATCCTTATTTTAAATTTTTTTCCCAAAAAATTAAATGTCAAACGTCAGAAAAAGCGTAAATAGAAGAGGTGGCGGAGCAGCAGCACTTGAAATTGTCGCGATCATTTAGTTTATCAACCCTACCAACCTCCACGACCTACAGATAGGTCCCTGAAGAGTTTATCTAACTAATAATGCTGGTAATGACATTCTCTAACTCAATACTTAACTTATCCTTAATAGATCAAAATCAAACTTAATTCTGAACAGCCCTCTCATTTAAATATATTCTTTGTAAGTGAGACTAAGATTAGTATACCTAATGTTTAACCATAAATAACATTAACTGGCCACTAATTAAACAAAATATGTAGGCCTAATACTCATGTTAAGAGGATGTTAAGCCCCATGAATCTTAGGCCCCTATTGGTTGTAAGTTACCCATGGCAAAACTGGCACTACACATAGGATCACCTTGGTTTTCATTTTTTATATACATTAAACTCACACTAATCCGGCAGGTACCAGACCAGATTGGTGCTAGATTAGTGATAATGCGGGACTATTGGAAGAAGTCAATACCGTACTAAAACACAAATGCTTTTACTTTCACTTTACTTCACCGGACTGTGTGCTTTCGCTTTAGGTGATGATCGGACATCGAAAAGCAGGTGCTGGTGATGAAATCAAATTTAACACCCAAATACCGACCGAACATTGTAATATGATGGTCGATCAACAATAATCAAAAAATTTAAAAAACGGCTACAATAGGGAAAGAATTTCATCTAATGACCTAAATTTTGTGTTATACAGAAAACCAGGGTGTTGAAAAATGTCACAAATGGCAATTATTCATGTCTAAAATGCACCAGACTACTTATGGCCGGATTGACGGTATGCTAGATTAGAGAGAGTCTCCTGTATAATAAAAAAGAATTAAGATTTTTATGAATATGAATTTTGATTACCTAATATTTGGCATTGAATAACTCAATAAATATTAACCTAAAAGTTTTTAAATCAGCAAACCAAGTGTTGAATTTTATTGTCTTTCATATGCAACTAGAAGCTTGCTCAAAATTTAAAATGAAGCTGTGGAATGCTACTGCGAAGGTGTACTAAAGTGGAAAACACAGCAAGGATGGGGAATTTCATAATACATTTTTATTTAATTCTTGAAGAGTTGATCGTTCTTCACTCTTCCACCAGTCTTGTAGCTTTGATTTATGAGCCTCTAATAATGAATGAAACGCTTGCTACCCCCTCAAAGATCTGATCAGTGCTGGTGAATGGGGCCAAGAACAAATGGCACGGCATGGGCTTACTTAATTTTTTAACTACTGTTAAACAAACAAAAAATATTTTTAGAATGTCCATTTACCCTAGATGATTGTCTTCATAGATATGCTTTATAACAAGCTTGACTGGCATCAGAAATACCCCTAGGATGAATATATTTTTACTTATAATTTTAATTTAATTATTTTTATTTTGCAAAAAATATCAAAGACACAACTACAGAGAAAATTTGTTCAATAAGGGGAATGCTTAATGTAAGCATTATATTCAATCATAATTTTCTATTTAACAATAATAAATTTCATAAATGCATAATTACTTTGTATTTATAAAGAAAGAAATTTTAATATTGTTCTTCACATTTATTTCTATCTAGTGTAAGTTGACCATTTAATTGGGACGGTTATTTTAATTGAAAAACGACAACCACAAATTATTGTTCTAGTGTATTTGACGCAGGCATTTCAACCAGGCTAATAAGCCAACGCCATTCTTACAAATACTTTCAGGAAGACAGAATATTTTATTATTATTGAATTGTGACTTTTATTGACAAACTTTAACAACCTTACGTGAACAATATGACTCAATCGACTTTACTAATCCCCAACTTAGGTCTCCACGAATAAAGACAGTTATTTTTGTTGGTGTCGAACTGTAAAAAAATGTTTTACACATTTTTCTGAAAGACAATGCAAAAACTTACATACTACAAAGGAGCATACGGGAAGTCTTTGGTCCCCCGAGTCTTATCAGCTTAGACGAGTGACAAATCTTTGGAATGTCGAGGAGCAATGTTGGTAACACTGGATTGAAGAGGCGTCCCTGGCTATTACGTAGCTCGTAGTGACGGGAACAACTTCATATCCACATAATCATTAATTATCTGAAACATTGGAAACAGTGGTTGATAAAATAGCTCAACAGCTTGTTTTAACTTATGGAAATCATAACATGAACAAACCTTTCACAGGGTGCATCAAGTTTTAAAATTGAGGGGGATAGTGACATCACACTTGTCTGCTACACACAGGCAGGATAGTGTAGGACTGATCACCCTACATTATTATAAGTATTTTCCCAGTATCGAAGCGTGCCAGCCCTGTGCCAATATGGCTAGCGCTACTCCAATGTCACAATTGCCTAACCTACCGATGCAGGCACTGGTTTAATTCCAGTAGACCCTTTAAAGCCAGGTCAAGACTGCCGCCGTGGCATGCCGGCCGGCCCAAAACTGTTACTGATAATGGCCGATGATAAGTGGCATTGGAGAACGAGACACCACCTGCTGACTTGATTTCATTTCAGCTGACATTTCCTGAAGCCCTTTAGCATTGCTGGATAATTGAAAGACTAATTGTATAATTAGCAAAGAGAACCATACTAAATACTTGAATATATTTAATTACAGTACTCTTTAAATATGGAATAAAAGTTAGCTTCGTAAATTACTGTAAATAGTTTGGATTAATCAATTTATTTACATCATGCCTTTGGTTAACCTAGACTGTTGGGTTTAGAATGATCTAATGATTTTGCGATGAAGGATTTTTCATTTTTGATAAACATTTTGTGAAAAAAAGTTTATAATAAAAAAAAGTGGAAATAGATTACTGTTATGCGGTTATACTGATTACTTTTATATATTTAAAACTCCTGATACAGTTAAACAGGAGATCCTGATGAACTCTGTACACACCAAAACAAACTCACATCCAATAAACACTTCTTCCTATAGTTAAACAAACTGACGTTGTAGAATACGGGTGCAAAAACCAATTCCAAGCTACTGGCACTCCAGTAACTTGGATCACTAGTGGCATTGTGATCGGTGGTCAGACATAATTCAACAGCCAATCACAAACCTATAAATTAAAAATATTTTTACTTTCAACAAAATCAGAAGTTAAGCACATTATTATTTGGCTCCGACCGAAATTAACAAATAAAAATTCAGCTTAGAGCGCCCTCGAATAACACATAGTCTCAGATAATCGGAGTTTACTGTATTTAGAAGTTAAAATTTAACGTACAGGGTGTCCCTTAACTCTCCACCAATCTTTTCAGGTATGGATGGTACCTGGCCTAAAGACAGGCCAAGATATATTCAAAATTTCCAAAACTCCATAGTTAACCACATAGCCACCATTTTGAATTTTTTTAAGAATAAATTTTAATATTAAAACTTTTTTGGATAAAATATTTTTGTTGTTGCTTAGACAGAGTGTCCAGCAATCATTGACAGTGAATTTAAAGCTTAATTCAAGGACTTCAAGGCTCTTCGAATTGCTATAGTTTGTGTATATAGGAACTTAAGAAGATATTAAATGAGAAACATTTTGGAAGCAAATAGAGAAATGTATTAAAAATTCAAAATTGAATGTACAAAGTGAATAAAACTGTGGATTTCCAGTGTTAACCATACACTGAAGTACATTAAGTGTAATCATTGACCACTAACGTGAATAGACTTCTCATCCAATGCATTTAGTTTGATACCAAAATTTGGAAGGTTCATGTACACCGCAACCAGAGTTGCTGCAATCAATGTTGTTATTATTCAGCTGGATTTACAGGCCGTTGCACGAGACATGAGACAGTCCGTGCATGTGGGAGGGGAACAAGAGGGCTGGGAGGGGTATTGAGTAGGAGTGGGAGGGGCAGCCAACTATGTACTAGCCTGGCTGCGCACATTCGCCAAATTGTCCTAGCTTTGATTTCCGTAACATATAACCATTAAACATGTTAGAAAAACCACAAAGTAATAATACAATACAGCTGAACCATAATTAGGAATAACGATAAACAGTTATTGATATTCAGTTGATTGAAATTCAATGTTTCACTGACTATTATTGAGTCAATGTTTTTAGGATGTTTTTAGCAAACGGCAACTGACAAGAGCTAACAGCTGACTGACTGTGCTGCACTCTAGCGGCGAGTGGGCGTGCATGCCCAATTGCCTCTTTTGCTCTTTTTTTTCCTCTTTTGCCTTGATTGGGAAGAGTGGTAGTACTGATTTGCCTATCATATGACTCTTGTACTTCCATGTACGCCCCTGAAGATCGCGCCATTCGTTTCACACACGCCTATGCTATGAGAAGTCTATTCACGTTAGTGTACATAGTCAATGGTGTAATACATTAAGTGTACTTAACCTATCAGTAAAAATTAATAAAAGAGAAGAGTGCCTGTGAAGAATAACAACCTTATACTTTAACCTTAACTTAACAAACCTAATGCCTTTTTCAAACGTGTTAAAAAATAATTTAAATTTGTTACATTAATTTGTTGTGATTTTAACACTAGACAACAAATTGTTCATGCATACCTATACTTAATACCTTTGAGTACAAGTGTAGTCTTCATGAATTATTTACTTTACTGATGTCATTCATGTACTCATAAAAAGGATATATTAGTCATAGTTGGGTAAATTAGTCAATATTTTTAACTAGTTAGAAGTTATTACTCAGACCTGTAAAAAGTAACTGATAGAAGTTATTAGTTGATTAGTTAAAAAAGTAACTGATAGAAGTTATTAGATTAGTTAAAGAACTAACTGATAGAAGCTATTAGTTAAAAACTAACTGATAGTAAATAAAGTCAGTTTTCAGATAAGTTTGCTGTTTGCTTTTGGGCCGTTGTTTTAAAGGATTTTGTATGAAATGAAATAATGTTAATCCTGGTAACTAATTGTGTTTTGGGTAAACACAATAAACATTTTAACAAGATTCCACCCTCTTCGTTTTTTTCAAGCTGTTGAAATATGTCATATATGGTCACTGAATATCGCACTCGCCCGCCATCGCAAACAAGTATTTTTAATCTACTTACAGTAGACTCCCTCTTAACCGGCCACCTCAGGACCAGGCCGTGGCCGGATAATGAATTGGCCGGTTAAACCGATGTTCATTTAAGATCACCATCCCACAATTTTATATGACCTAAATATAATTATTACTCAAAAACAACCTTAAATATATTACTGTATATGATTTATAGATAATATCCAACACCCATGAAATCCACAACAAACCTACACTAATAATAATTCGTTTCTTTATTGTGGTCTACTGGATAGTAGGTCCAAACGCATTGACTTCCGGTGGCAGTCACTTCCGTCCAGGACATTATAGTTTAATTGGTTTGAGAATGTCAATATGAAATAATGTTGAATGATACATTAGATAAGAAAACTTAGTTTCCGGCGAAACGCGGCCGGTTAAAGCGATGTTGAGATAAAAAATAGCCGGTTAAAAAGATGTTATTTTGTGTCAGGGTAGGCCGGTTAAAGCGGAGACCGGTTAAAAGGTGGCCGGTTAAGAGGGAGTCTACTGTAATTAAAAGTTTTCACCTTAATAACTAATTATAACTATTACTTAACTATCACTGAAATACAACAACGAAATATAAACAAAATGTTGCTACCACAGAAAAAATGGCTTCACACTTGTCAGACAATGAACATCAACTGAAGACAAATAATTTGAGATGACAAATTACCAGACATTCCCCCTTCCCCTTCCTTTTCCACCCCTCGATGCTTGCGGTGTTGTTATTGGCTGAAACTGCACACCGGTAAACCAAAGCAACTGGACTTTCCCCACCCCTCCCCCTCCACATTGTTTGTCATCAAGGGCGCTGACCCCGAGTGGCCCGAGCTCACGGCAACACGCAACCCTCACCGGTCGTGTATTTGAGGTATTTTCGCCCGTCCAAAAATCGAACGATTTAAACTCTAAAAATACTGACGAATATACTATCTCTATTCGTTAGCTAGAATCTAACTGAGTAGAAGTTATTTCATGTACTTTTTAACAACTAACGAATAAAATAGAAGTTACCCGAAAAAACTAACAAATATCGCTAATCGTTAGAATTTCTATTCGTTATTCCCAAGTATGGTTAAGACATAACTTTACTCTTTAAAATACAACTCAAAGTCAGTTAAGTTTTCTAATGCAACTGTGTGTCCTGTCGGCTACCCGCTGTCGGTGTAGGGTCGGCGTTGTCTGCTACAGCTGAAGTAAAGTCCGACAGTCGATCCAGAGCAATGGAGGTTAAATGGAATGAATGAGGACTTCTGAACACATTAGCGCTTCAAGTGGCTATGTCCAACAAGATTAATCTACTAATAATGTGTAATTTGATGATTTCATTTCCAAACACCAGGATCGCTATAACTCATTTGACTACACATTTTAAGTATAAAGCGACTTTGAGCAAAAATACCCAGAATCCTTTACTGTTTCCACTGTCTTTAAATGTCCAACGTAACACATCATCACAATGTTGTTCCAACGTCGCGTTCCATTTGTCCAAAGGACAAAATGAAACAGCTGATTTTAAATGCCGTTAGACATAATAGAGGGACTCTACTTGGGTAGAAATTAATTTCATCCACGCAGATTTTAATCAATATTACAATAATACTAAAAACGCCAAAACAAATTAAATTAAATTAAAAATTCCTGATATTTTTACAAATTTCAAGCACAATTCCCGCTTTTTCAAGGCACAAAAAAATTCAAGCATAATCCCCGATCTTCCACATTCTTAAGGTCTGGACACCCAAGGTCTTCTTATTCTGGACACCCTGTTAGTATTTTGTTCCTGATTGGATCATTGGTGATACAAAAATAACAGGGTGTTTTAAGTATCTTGTTACCTCGGTAACAGGTTAGAAGCCATTAACAGTGTCATTTAAACTATTACTAGTCCAGGCTCTGAACAGGTTGAGCATGCATAAAAGTCTAACAAAATTTGACTTTTGATCATTGTTGGGAAGATTTAGTAGATGTAAAAAATCAATGTTGCCACATTTCCAGAGTGGGCATAACACGGGGGACGCCCCCTAGAGGAAGTCGTAGAGGAAACTGAATTGGCCTATGTCATGTTATATATCATTTTAAAGGTCTTTGAATGTAGATTAAAATGCCACAAACCTGATCTCTAAAGGTCAAATATAACGCGAGTTATTGCGTTTTGAAATTTCGGTAAAATCCTTTCATGTAAAATTTGACTGCCTGCTATTTCTGGCTCCAACGTACATTTGAGGTCGAGTTGGCGACATAATTTTCAAATCTATTTAAATTCTATCTATCTCCTCATTATAAATATAATGAAAATTAAGTTAAATGTTTTATTTTAAGTCTTCATTTGCCGTCTTCAATTGCTGTCCAAAAAATTATAATTACATTATGATTTTCAGTCCTATTTGGGGCAACTCATGAAATTTTTTGTGAAATATTTAACGTACGCTTTAAGATCATGTTTAACAGAAAGTAATGCCGCAAAGCCGACCATAAATGAACGATCGAGTTAGAAATGGCAGGCAGTCAAACTTGGCATAAAAAGCATTTTGTCGAAATTTCAAATCGCTATAACTCGAGTTAAACTCGACCTTTAGAGATCGGGTTTGTGGCATTCGAATCTACATTTAAAGACCTTTAAAATGATATACAACATGACATAGGCCAACACAGTTTCCTCTACGACTTCCTCTAGAGGGCGCCCCCCGAGTTGTGCCCATTCTGGAAATGTGGGGGTAGCGGAATTCTACCCCCAGGAAAAGTACCCCCATGAAAAAACGCTACGTCATTTTGACGTCACGAGGGGCGGAGCTTAAAGTGGCATGGAGTTTTGGCTCGCGGCCGGAAAAGTACCCCCAGTTTTATAAATACATTATTATTTAATTTGGTCGCTCTAAATTAACATTATAGCAAACCAAACACCAGCCGGATTTCTACCCCCGGAATTCTACCCCCGGAATACTACCCCCAGCAAAACTACCCCCAGCAAAACTACCCCCAGCAAAACTACCCCCAATGGACCAGACCCGGAATACTACCCCCGGAATTCTACCCCCAGCAAAACTACCCCCAATGGACTAGACCGGGAATCCTACACCCGCGAAAGTACTTCCACGTACACAATTCCTTAAGTATTCAACAATTGTTTTATGCACGTGTTCTGGTATTTAAAACATTTCTATTATAAAATAATAGAAATGTTATACAAACTTGCCCTTCGGGTGATCTCGTTCTCTACCCTCACTCGCCGTCAAGTTCTATAATAGCACAGAAAAACCTTTTTCTGTGATAATAGGCCTATGCTAGGTTTATAATTTTTAGTACCTGGGAGCCAAGCATTAGCTCGGTAAACTTAAACAGTAATATTTTTTATAGTAATATAATTTACAGACAGCCCGGTGCAAAAAGGCTTATTTCTTGTTCAAGACGAGTTCGTTCGCTCTTGCTAGAATTCTCAGAGTTGAGGGAGTAAAAAACAAAGCAGCGTCACCAACCCTAACCTTCCATGTAGCAAGCCAGGCTTCCATTTGGAATTCCGTTAATATTGGGGAATAATTCCGAAAATATTGGGGTGGGGGTGAGATTCAAACTAAACAAAAAATTTTAACTCGTGACAAACATATGTACGCGAATCAGATTTCTTTAAATAACGTTTTTAATAAGTTATAGTATAAGCTGTTATACTTCTACGCCAGCCCTATGTCTTGGTAAAAGGTAACAGTTATAAAAAAAGATTAAAAATAACTGTTACCAATAATATTATAAAACTGACACACAACAAATACCGTATACAGAAGTGTACAGCACCCGTTAGCCTACATTGAAACTGTCTGAAAGGCGAGTGAGCGAAATGACCGAGCTCATCGTGAAGGCGAGTGAGCGGAACGAACAAGAAATAAGCCTTTTTGCACTGGGCTTTTTAGCGCACTGTCTGTAAATTATATTACTATAAAAAATATTACTGTTTAAGTTTACCGAGATAATGCTCGGTCCCCACGTACAGAAAATTATAAACCTAATATCTGAATTAAACCTAATACTGCTGACTATGAATAAAGCAAACACCAGCTAACTAAATAATTATAGAATCCTCGTGTTACACATTCAACATGTGTTTTAACAAATATACATGAGACCCGTAGGCCTACATTGAAACAGTCTGAAAGCACAGAAAAAGGAAGCTGAAAGGCGAGTGAGTGGAGCGAATGAGCTCGTCTTGAACAAGAAATAAGAATTTTTGCACCAGGCTGTCTGTAAATTATATTACTATCAAAAATATTACTGTTTAAGTTTACCGAGCTAATGCTTGGCTCCCAGGTACTGAAAATTATAAACTTAATATCAAAGTATATCATGGTACGGTAATGTATATATTTTATTTGATGTCAATAAAAACATACAGCTAAAAGCCTGTAAAGGATTGAAGGAAGAATGGTTATATAAAACTAAAGCATAGGCCTATTATAGAACTTGACGGCGAGTGAGGGTAAAGAACGAGATTACCCGAAGGGCAAGTTTGTATTAATGTAAATTTAACATATTATTATTTTATAATAGAAATAAAAAAAAAACAGAACACGTACATAAAATAACAATTGTTAAATACTTAAGGAATTGTGTACGTGGAAGTACTTTCGCGGGTGGAGGAGTCCCGGTCTAGTCAATTGGGGGTAGTTTTGCTGGGGGTAGAATTCCGGGGGTAGTTTTCCTGGGGGTAGTTTTGCTGGGGGTAGTATTCCGGGGGTAGAATTCCGGGGGTAGATTTCCTGGGGGTAGTATTCCGGGGGTAGAAATCCGGGGGTAGAAATCCGGGGGTAGTTTTGCTGGGGGTAGTATTCCGGGGGTAGAATTCCGGGGGTAGTTTTCCACCCCTAGTAAACTTACAAAACATGGCTTAAATTGTTAATTATAGAAATAAATTATAAAGTGCTTAACCAATGATTGAAGTAGAGTATAATGTATTCTCTTCAAAAGTTCGCGGCCGGAAAACTACCCCCATACCTGTGACGTCAAAATGACGTAGCGTTTTTTCATGGGGGTACTTTTCCTGGGGGTAGAATTCCGGCGCCCCGAAATGTGGCAACATCGGTTTATTACATCTACTAAATGTTCCCAACAATAATCCAAAGTCAAATTTTGTTAGACTTTCAGTGCATGCTCAACCTGTTCAGAGCCTGGACTATACCTTAAATAACACACACCTTAGATCACAGTAAGCAAATTTTAGGAATAGCAGAGTTTGAAATAGCGCAACTACATTGTATTAGTGAAATTTCGGGCCTACCTCCAGCAGAAGCTGCTTGGTGACGACGGGATGGTCCAGGGAGAAGCCGGACTGCTTGAGCTTGTCGTTGGCCAGATGGAGGTGTTTCTTGTCCAGCAGATCCTGATGCAGGTAAGGACTGAGGGGTGTGTTGTCGACCCCGTGGAGGCGGCATAGCTCCGCCCAGGGGCCCATGTGCTTGTCATTGGCCTCCTCCACCACCGGCGACAGATCACCCTGGCCACCAATCACAAACAATCAACACTAAAACCGCAGTCTAATACAAGGAGTGCGCTAAGACCAGGCTCCAAAAATAAAAAATTCCAGATTGAGCTAACTACCATGACATTCTTAATCACCAAGAAATTGTGGTCGAAATAAGCTTGAACAGAAAATACTTGGGCCATGGGCAGGTTCATGTAAAAACAAAGTTTAGAAGCTAAATAATTATCAGAGTGTCCATAGAAAATCTGTCATTAATTTCTCTGACCATTTACCATTGATTCCCCTAACTTACGGGAACTTAACTGAAAATTATAATATTACGTACGGTACACAAAAAATATTACTGTCAAAACAACTTAAATAAAAAAGAAAAAAACTGAAAATGAACTAACAGATTACAGAAAATAATTAATTTTTCAAAAGTATGGTATTCAGAACAAATTTCTTGATTCATTTTTTTTATATACATTTTGTCGTGATGTTGGCACCGAAACTTATTTTCATAGAAAACAGATATTGCTGGCAGGGAATTTTCAGTCGGCATGTATTAAAATGATTAGGTCCTTCAGAACGTGATATTACAGCTTGCCCTTGTTACTGAGCTTGATTGACTTGCAACACACTTCATAATAAGCAAAAGTTGCATCACTAACTCAAAAGTCTAACCACATTCACTAATTTCAGTAAAGCTTTTGGCATCAAGCCACAATTTATTAAAATTTACTCTTTTTAGCAGCCATTGAACAGCTACCAATTAATCAACATGAAAAATGCTCCAATAATCGGGATTACGGCTAACTTAAGCATTAAAAAGTCTCCTCAAATCCATCATTATGGCGGATTTCCCTGACTTTCCAAACTTTTTGCCCATTTCCCTGACTTTCCCTGAGCACCATTCATTTCCCTGAATATCCCAGACTTTCCAGAATGTGGACACCTTGATTATTTATTCAACTAACACTCACTTTAACATAGGCTACTCTAAAAAATAACAATATTATCTATGTTCATGTACAATACTGAAAAGTAAATTAAATAATAGATTATCATAAATTAAACACTGCGCGAACTGCTAAGAACTACTAAGTAGGGATATTTCCGCTGTGGAAAAATATAACCTGAGGCCCTACGATTGGCAAAACTGACTGTCAAACTCAGGTGGGAAGGCACCGCGCCCCGCTACGACGCTTTAATGTATCTTAAATGTAGTTTTATGTGTATATTTACATTATGAATTAGTAAAGATGTAAATTTAACATGATTTGCAATTATTGTAAATTTTCTAAATCTCTATGTAAGGGGTTGTCCATAAATTACGTCATCTGAAAATAGGGGGGGAGGGTCCAGATTGAAATGACGGTAAGGTGATGTGCAAGGGGAGGGGGGGGGGGGGGGTTAGCCTAGATATGACGTCATTTTAAATATGATGTTTTATATCAAATTTTAACAGTAAAATAATGATAAATTCTAAAACAACTCAAATATTATAAAATAGTTATCTATAAAATATATTAGACTATTTTAAGGCGTTGTTTTATAGTTTATTTTTCCATTGAGAAAGTCACTTTTGCTTTATTTCTGAAGGTAAATTCAGATTTGATTGGGTTATTTTTTTAGTTTATCATGTAGCGTTTAAAAAGCACTATTTTTACTTAAAACGGAGGTTTGTTAAAAATGACATCATTTTTCCGAGGGGGGGGGTCAGACAAATTATGATGGTAGGATGATTTTAGGGAGGGGGGGTTCAAAAATAGCCAAAAAGCGATGACGTAATTTATGGACGGCCCCTAACAAGACTTTTTATGTATTCATAGGCTACTATTGGCAGAGTTTAACATTAGTGTCACGATACACCATACTGATTGATAAGTAAGTGTTCGGCCTAGAAGACTAGTGGTACTTAGTGCCGCAGAGACTTACTTGTCTTTCTATAGATGCTGGCGAAGAACAACTCCTCCACCATTCAAATAGTGCGTTTTACTTACTCAGGGTGTCTAGTTTATTTCTCTTTCAAAATTCAAGACTAATTCCAGACATTTTCAAGACTTCTTTAGTTTTTTCAAGACTATTGCACTACTCGACATATTAATTTCTATTTTACATTTTACAAAATTATTTATATAGTTACCGCTAACATATTTGTTTTAAAATAGTATAAGTATACACATACCTTCCGTCAATCAGCTCAAATTTTATTGTTGAATATAATCACTACATGTTTTGCCGAGAATACGACATTGTCAAGTGATACAAGAACATACTATCCATTTAAGGATTGGTCAAGGATCAAAATAGACAAACTGAACTGTGCTTGTGACATGTTTTGTTATTTTAATCCTTAAGACCAATACTTCGAATGATAGTATGTTCTTATATCACTTGACAGTGCTGTATTCAAGGCAAAGCAAGTGGTGATAATATACAACAACAAATTTGAGCTGTTCGACAGAAGGTATGTGTTTACTATTTCAATCTTTAATAGCAGTTCAGCGGATGATAAATTTTAGTCTTCAATAGCAAATCAGTGGCTAATACAATGAATCTTAATATTTTTTGTCAAAAACTATTAAAATGAAACCATAAAATTCTAACTTATTAATAATAAGCAATATTAATTCTGCAACAACATTGAAAATTAAAATATTTTGAATTAAAATAATGCACAAGTGTGTAATTCTATTTTATTAAATACTAGCTATGTGCTTGTCCTTTGTATGGCTGTTTAGTTTTTTATTAAAATAAATAAAATATAAATAATTCCACAAATTCAATAGTGACATCAAATTTATAGAAAAAGTAAAATTTGAATATATTTGTTAATAATTAAAATGTTGCTTCTCCTTGTTTTTCTTTAGCTTGTAGGCCAATGATAGTTAACGCCATTTTTAGGCCATTTTTCAGCATACACTGAATCAAGAGTCAATACTAGCGTCTCCGCACGGTGGTCGCGAGCATTTACTGTGTACTGTCGCAAGCGTTTTGATTGGGTTAATAAGCGTCTCCAGTTAGCAATCTTGATCGGCGATCACGAGCGTCTCCATAATTAAATTTTTTTATAAATTTCAAGACTAGAAGGCAAATTCAAGACTAATTCCAGACTTTTCAAGACCATTGTTAAATTCAATGCTAATTCAAGACTTTCCAGATTTTCAAGACTACTAGACACCCTGCTTACTGTTCCATACATAATAAAAACTGTTTTTACTGTAAGGGTGTCTTTGAAGTACGTCACCAAGCTTCATAATATGGTTAATTGGGTCAAAATAATCAAAATAGTTCAAATTAAGGTATATCTTGAAATATATTTACCTAGATATGCACCATTTTGTTTTATTCGCTTAGTAATTTTTATTTTTGTGGCTAATTGTTTGTTGGAACTTCATATTTGGCATCGACCTTTATAATACCAATGTCAATATTTTTCCAATGTTATGTGTATTTTCAAAACAGCTGCCATTTGAAATTCTTAAACTGAAATATATTAAAACCAGTAAATTTTGTCAAAATCGTACATGAGAGAAAAAAGTTGTAACATTTAATTATCTAACCAATGGTATCACTTTCGTAAAGGATCTGACTACAAAATACGAAGTTATTGTGATATTTAGCCGAGATACATCGATTTTGTATTATATTTAATGTGAATTATGGTTATTTAATACAAAAATCGCAATAATTCCATTATATCTTGTCAGATTCTACGAACTTGGTCTAACATTGGTTTAACAATTAAATTTTATAACTTTTTGCCTTTTGTAAAATTTGTATAACATTTACCGGTTTTAAGACATTTGAGATAAAAATTTTATATTGGCCGCTACTTTAAAAATACACATTGAAAAACAAAATATATACATAGGTATATATTTTAATTTTTTTTTTTTTTTTTTTTTTTTTTTTGAAATGGACATTGGTTATAAGTGGAAAAATGCGGATATCAGGTAAAATGAGTTTTAGGGTATACCTTTATATGAACTTTCTGCTTATTTTGACCCAATTAACCATTATGAAGTTTGGTGACGCACTTTAGAGACACGCTGCATATGAGGTTTTAATCAAAACAAAGTGAACTACTATTACATGGATAATCATTTAGTTAATAAATCATTAAAACATTTCAAACAGGTAATCACTTGTTGCGAGAGCGGGTGTGATAGAGGAAGCATTCCTGGGTTGAATAAAAAGTGACCGAATGTCATGACTGTATTCGTATCCCCAAGATACTTGTATTAGACTGTGCTATCCAAAATAACCGTTTCCACTTCGAACGTTGCGGTCTAGTTAAAGTCAGCTGTATATCAACCTGAATGTTGAGTGTATTGGTCTTAAATGCCCTTTACCCCTGACCTTGGATGGGCCCCTAAACAATTAGAGGTTAACTGCGCCCATGACTATTTTGGGCAATTTTGCAAATTTAAAATTAATTATGTACAAGAGTACATATTTCAGTGAAGTTCTGAAAATAAATGGAGGGAAAAATCACAACTCTAAAGTTTAGAAATATAAGAAAATACAAAAATAAAAATCTGATTAATAGGATGTAAATACAAACCTTACAAATAGTTGAAAGAACATTGCCGTAGTAGTCATAGTTGATGTTGAATATGTCGGATATGATCTCAGTAACACTCCCCTGGGTGGTGTTTCCATCATCGGTGAGATTGTAGACCTGCGCGGCGGCGTCTGCGCGGCGCAGGAGGTGCCACGTGGCACGAGCCACATCTCGTGCATGTACCGTGTTCATCACCAAGTCCCGGGACCACAGCAGCTTCATACTCTCTCCCAAATGCTGGTAGATCGCTCCCAGCACAAGTCTGGACACTGAAACCAAACACCAGTGTCAACAATAATTTTTGCTGCGACTACCGCTCCAGAATTCACATGGACCAATAACTCCCATCATGACATTCACCTCTCATGCTGGTGACATTCTGGCATAGTACAGTCATTATTGCATTCACGTGTGAATAAGTCTGCTTTACAGAGATATATGACAGATATCTTGCTTCTCATTTTGAATAAAACATCGTAGGATCTTTTCCATTACTACTGCATCTACTTTTAAACCAAACTAATGCTAATTCTTCAGTTTATCCTTAAGAATACAGCTCTAATCTTTTTCACGTTCTTTCTTACGTTTTTTATGTTTTTACCCGTAATTTTTGCTTGGACTGTACCCATAGTACTGTTGCACATACCTTACTGGACCAGGTATTGTGGTGCACAACATATCTTTATCTTATCATTGCTGCGTTATTCAGCAACCTGTCAGAGTTCAGTGGAAGTGACTGTTACGTTATCATAAATTATATTCATATTTTCTATTGTGTGAAACTTTTACTGTGTTTTGAAAGGGATTCAAAACCCAACAATTCATTTTCTTGGCTCACACACTCAATTAATTTAAATATTTTTTATGTACTGTATTTCCTGACTGTTATCGCATCAAGGTACAGTAAAAAAAAACCACACATGCGTGCACACACACAACTATTACAGTAGGTTTAAGTTATAAAATAGTCACAAATTAAATTTCTCTCAAAGTTTTTAACAAATCGTCTTATCGTGTTGGTAAATATATGGTACTTTAAAAAAGTTGTAATCTTCAAAAATAAGTTTTATATCTGGCTTTTACAGTACACAATCTTTTATGATGTAGATGAGTTTTAAAAGCAATACTGAACTAATATTGGTAATAAAATAGGCTAACACTGGTTTGGTCAGACCAAACCTTAACAACCCTTACTTTTTGGTGAGGCAAACCCTGAATAATTATAATTATTTAATTAAAATGAAATGATGAAGAATCACCTAGTCCCGATTTATCGCCTAGGCCATAGACGATTGCAGGCCTCACGATCGTGTACTCAAGTCCAGGCACGGTCTTCAAATCTGACTCCACTTGCAACTTGTACTTGGCAACTTTGGTCCATGGCTTCACAGGATCAGTCTCTTTGTGTTTTACCTGAACAAACAATATAAATTTTAAGTGCAATACAGTATGAAATAAGAAATCACCCATCAAGATATTTTTTTTAAGCAAATGAAATTTATTGAAGTGTACAATATTCAATTTTATATAACATTATTTCGGTAAAAGCTTCTTTGACAGTTACAGTATATATTTTAAACACTTAATCACTTTCTAAAACGCTGACGCTACCAGGACGTATTTTAAGGTGAATATGAACGAACGATGAGTGTAGAGTAAGTGTGGTGATTTGTGTAGCTTTGTTACTGTCTAAGATCAGCTGGTTCTTTAGACGGAGCCTATTAACAGCCAAACCATCAATGGCAGCTAAGTCCATTAGGTGAAATAAAAAATTAGTGATATTGTTTAACAGTTCTGACAACTAATTAAATTCAAAATTTAAATATCATTACTAAAGTCAGCACATATTATATCAAATGAATGGCATCACTAATACTACGTAAAAAGTAAACCTATAAAAATATTAATATAGAATATTTAAAAGTATTAAAATAAAATTATCACAGATTTAATTTTATTACGGTACTTAAAAAGTCTGACAAACTCATAGGCCCTAATCTAATGCATTTTTATTTCTAGTATTGTGGTCATGGTGTCAAAATCTTAAATTAAATTAATATAGGTTTGCAATGATTTCTACTACTACGTTGTTTCATAACTCTAATGGCACGTTTTTGCTTAACAATAATTTCACTATTTCTAGACCAGTTTCCCCATAAAACCAGGCCATAATTTATTATAGATTGGAAGTATGAAAAGTAAACCATCCTTAAACAATCCACTGTGACATGTTTTAAAAAGTGTCTTAACAGCAAAATAATAGAAGATAATTTCTAAGATATAAAACCAATATGGTAACACCAAGTTAACTCAACACCCACTTTATTATTGAGTCAATGTTTTTAGGATGTTTTTAGCGAACGGAAACTGACAAGAGCTAACAGCTGACTGACGGTGCTGCACTCTAGCGGCGAGTGGGCGCGCATGCGCAATTGCCTCTTTTGCTCCCGCGCATCTGGTACACTGTCTCACGTCTCATGCAACCACCTGTACGCAGGTCTGCTGTGACAGGGGTATTTTACATAATAAGCAATTTACAAACTAATATTTTTTCCTTCACATAATTTTTAAGAAAACTGAAGTTTGAGTGGATATTAGTAGGCCTCGTAGTTATTTTAAGGCATTTTTCAATATTTTTATGTTCACATACTACTTGACTCAACTATAGACTCGCCCATCCCTCCTTAATGATGTTTATAAAAACATTAATATCCTGTACAAATTGAAGAGCACAACTTGTAATGGACATCAGCAGACTTAATTTTTCGTCCAAAAGAAATTATATGGAAACATGACTGATTCTTACGGAGTCAATCTACCCAAAGGTGACACACAAGTGTCTCTACCCTTACGCCTTTCTTCACTAACCATTTAACGGCACTAAGCCTACTTCCAAAACATAAATTCAAACTTTACATGTTGAAATCTTACCTTATCATTTGAGTCCATCTGACCGGAAGATATCTCCAGAAACCTCGAGACTCCGTGTTTGGCTGCAGCTGTGGCACAATTCAGACTCACCCTGTAGATTCCCTCCTCATATACTTGGTCTGTCTGGCCCACTTTGGTCTCTCCAGCACAGTTGATTGCGTAATCAAAGTTTCCATTTTCTAATGACAGTTCTGCCGCACCTACAAAAGTTAACTTTCTCCATGAGGCCTAACTGTGTTTTATTGCTTTTATAAACAACCAAAAAAGTAGTACAACTTTGGGAAATGACTAATTTCATAATACCGTACTGTACACAATTATTGCGTAAAACTTTAACAACATATTTTCTTGTTATAGTTACCAAACTTCATATTAGAGCTATTTGACAATTTACAGTGATGTGATTAACTTTAAAATTGGATCACTCAATGATAATGACAACCACAAGTCCAAAAACTGAACTTTCCTCTCTCAAAGTCAACATTATAGACAATTAATTATCACTGTAGGACTTAACAAAAAATAATATGTAGGAATAACAGTTTTATTTAGTGGCATGGGAAAATTACTTTTACTCAAGAATAAGTTGTTCAATCAAGTCACCCATTAACCAGCATCCAGTCATGTTCTATGGATAGACACCAGATCATCTAAGCAAACCCAGGTTTATTTGAACCATTAATCAATTAATTAAGACTTTCCCAGACATTCAGATTCATTGACTTTTGATATCTCTTAGAAAGTGTGAACCAAGTTATGGCCCATTTTGGTGTATGACTATGTATGTTTCAAGCAGCATTCGTTTTCAGGACTCAGTCAATCTGAGAAATTCAGTTATACCTGGCAGCCATCTTGATGACATCGTATAGGGGTCCTGCCAGTGTGGGGAGGGGGGGGGGGCAATGGTAGCAAACTCACCTTAGGGTACAGACTTGCAGGGTGATACCTTGCCGTATCACTTGATCATCAACAGTGTTAAAATAACATTGGGTAAAAATTTCCTCAATATCATTGCCTATTTGAAATGAAATTTCTGAGGCTTAAAAAGCATCGTTGGTAGGATTTTGAAATGGATTCAAGTTCTGACCACCACATATATTTTGTTATAGGCCTATAGTTTAAGCAAATAATGCATTTCCCTATTTTGTCCCTATTTTGGCGATGCCAATCTCTGAGACTTTAGATTATTGTGGTTTGTAAAATTAACAACATGAGGATGTCAAATGATAAAAAAAAGGTTTTCTAAATCTTATTTTACAGTAGATTCATGTAGGCCTAATTAGGTATAATATTTTTCAATGTTATGAACTTGTTAGTATGTGTTATTTCAATCATATGAACTGGTAACGGCAGCGGTCCAACAGACCAAAAACTAGCGTGACCAGAACATCAGTGGCGACAGTGCACCAGACCACGTTTATAGTGACTTAAGTGTACAGTAATGCTCATGGCTGCTGTGCACTACCACCTAACCACAAAATAACGCCACAGAAGTTGTATGCACCCTGAATTAAGTTTGTTACTTAACTCGAGCCACAGCGAACACAACCTATCGGTTAAATGGTGGACTAAGACTGAAATTTGGATTGGTCTCAGAGACTGTGCGTCATCACTGCAGGGTTAAAACTAAAGTAAAATATACTGAAGAAAATCTCTCATGGTAAAAAAATATTCATCCTCTTTCTAATGAGAATAAATTGTACAATTTTAGATGTCCCGGTGTCCGGTAGTTACAATGTAAGTTGATATGCACCTAGCATGATCCATAAATACAACTATGTACCTAAAAACTAATTACTATTATACATTCTTAGATCTGCTTACCTTGTATAATCAAATTGGCACTTTTGAATTCTACTAATGGATTTTCAAAAATTGTTTGATGGTGTTTATTGAGCCAAGCTGTTTGTGGTGGAACTTTATCAACAACTCTTACAGCGGAAACCAGTTCATTAGTGACCAAGTAATCTACAATATTGCGTCCAATGAAACCACAACCTAAAATAAAAAATAAAAAAAACTCTGTTAGCTTTGAAACATGAATAAAATTACTCTTTATTTATTCAAAATCATCACATCGATATAATTGACAGGTGATTAGGCAAAAACAATCAACATATATCTTATAACTAAAAAATGTTATAAATAAAATATTTTTCTTATTTTGGTCTCTACAGACTTAACTTAAATAACAATAATCAGACATATTACTTCCCTTCTGTTTAAAATGACCAAACCAATCTCAATGTTATTCTAATGGGAAAATTTCAAATTTAATTTGTGGATAGCGCCCTCATTTTAAGTCCGATTCTCATCAATTTTTGGTGGAAACTACAGACCAAGCACTATCCAACGACACCAAAAACTTTAAAATCAGTTGAGAATTGTAGGAGGAGTTCTCTACACAAAAAAAAAAACCCTTAGCGTATTAAAGAAGTATAGATGTGACCCATCATTTCAAGAGTGGCCCAAATTACAACTAATGTCTAGGTCAAGTTACATGACTGACATTTCAGGCACATTTCATCACATTATAAACACACCCGTGTGTTTCCCCTTACATATAGTTAGTTTTAGGACTTGGTTTGTGTCTTAGGATTTAATGGCTAATAAAGAATTTTAATTTTAATCAAGAATTTGAACTAGGCGAGGTTTGTAATTTTACCGCTAATCTCCGCAACCGAACTCTATTGTAGTATAATCTTCCCCAACAGAATAGGTATCATAAAGACAATAAACAAAAGTAATCTTCAATCATATTGTGGGTTGACACAAAAAATAATTCTCCGCATTGGAAACTTGTAAGATAAGTAATTTGGGTCGCAAAATTTACCATAAGTAATGGTAAATTTGGTCACACCTCAGATCCTCAGGTTTTATAACCCAAATTAGCATCACCTAGGTATATTAGCATTTTCACTCTCGTCATTTACTAAAATAAAACATGGTGTTATAGTTCCCTTCACATGCCATATTTGATTAAATATGTATTCTTAGTTTTCAATAACTAATTCCCTTATTGTCACAGTTAGTAGCCCTACCTAGCATTACACAAAAATTTAACACGAGCAAAACAGGTTTTAAACAGACTTATTTGATATAGGCCTACTCCAAAGCCTGGTATAATCAGCTTTCACCCACAACATACAACAAACTGAGAGAGGGTGAAATATTGATTCTCCCGAGGTCAACAAGGTTGAATGACTTGACCAGCATTACGTTCACTGCTGGGGACGCAACTTTTAACAATTGTTATTGCCTATACCGTTAATTAAAAAGACTGTTTATTTTTTTTATTAAAAAAATACTAATTATTTTAAACCACATGTTTTAATTAGCCTATACTACCTTTATATTACGGTACTGAAAATATGAGCTTTTGTATCCAACTTCTAAATCTGGGGACAGGGCTTTTGCACTAAACCTTGATAACATGAACAAACTCTTCCAAATCATGTAGAACCAAAATTTAAAAAATACATACATATTTTTATTGAAAGTAAAGTATGGTAAATTATTTTAAACCTATTTGGGGTATTGACAGAAGAGACATAAGTAGCTGGGGACAGCAATTGTCCTGTTTTCAAGTTTTTACCCGACGGTCGTCGCCATAACGAAGTCACATAAACCGACATCCGAGTCAGTTAACAGTTTTGGACTCAAAGTACTTATGTTATCTTTTTTTACAGATCAGATAAGTGAAAGATTGATTTTTGAATTTAGGGTAGCAGTAGGTCTATTTTTGTCCTAGATTCGGTATATGATAAAACACTGTTACATTCAAATACTCTCTTAAACACTTTTACTAAAACCCTATTCTTACTAACACCAACCAAAACCCCGGGTCTGAAGTTAGAACCATTTTTATTTACCATCTACATAACTCCTTTAGGTATTTTATGTCAAAAAATTGTATAGCCTAGCCTAATCAATAAATTATTTTTCTCTTATCCAAAACCTCTGGTCTTTGTACCCACTGCATGTACTGTAGGCCTAACTTATATCAATGTTACAGGCTTACACAAACCAAACTCTCAGCGGTCTTGCAGAAATTTTCGGATTACCCATCGATCAAGGTCATGGCACCGAAACCAACCGAACAAATGATATATCATCGAGTACAGAAGAAGAGAGGAGGAAGGTATTGGGGGCGTGGACTGCTTCAGGTAAACAGTGTTGCCAATAAGTTATGCATCTGTGAAAATTGCCATAGGTTTGTCAGAAAAGGGTTTCAGTAAGTGTTACCAGTAAGCATCATGTTAGGTCCTGATAACCTATCATCTGTTATTACACCACCATATAACTGTTTAATTGAAGTTAATAGGCCTACTACAATGATTAAGTTACGGTAATCACAAATAATTTGTAACTTCTAAGACTAATTGATATACAATAAGTTAGGCCTAATGATACTAGCGTAATGGAAATAAATATTGTTACCAAGGAAATATAAACTGTTTACTTTTTAGTCTCATGTAGTTTAAGTGAAACTAGGCCTTGGTTTTGGAATAAGATCTTGGAGAACTGAACTATAGAACAAGAGACTAGAGACTTTATAACAAGAACAGCTTCAGTTGGACTCTGCACAGGTAAAAATAAAAACTATGACGTATAATAAAAACTGTAATCTATACTTTCCATTGCATAACTCTTTTATCCTTATCTTCCACATCACCAACAATTCTCACAGTGAAACTTATTTGGACAGTCATGGTTTTCCTTAATAAGCCAATAGGACTAAAACAACCGACCGGCCGCAACGGAAATCAGTAATTTAGACCTATGTGAAAGGAGCCTCATGTGATGAGCCCTAACCCTTTCAGTGCTAAAAAAATATTAGGCCTCAATAACTTCTGAAAAGTGTTGGGATTCATATAACTTCCGAAAAAAAAATAGGGCGGACAAGGGGTGGGATGCGAGTGCATGAGATAAAATTCAAGAACAAAAATTTTGACCCAAAATCGCTAGACAACGATATTTTGTATGTCGATTGTATAGAGAATCAAATAAAATAATTGGCGTTTGGAAATAACAATTAAGACAACCGATAAATTCCCGTTTAAGTCCGGCGTATTGATACTGACGGCGTGAATAGCCTATATATATTTTTTATTTTCGGATGAAAGGCAAGGCACAATATATTGTTGCTTAGCATTTCTGGGGAATAAGAAAATAAACTGTCTTCATAGCACTGAAAGGGTTAGTTACTCCTAAGCCTTATAACTTACTCAACTTAGTAAAGTAATGATGATTATGGCTTATTAAACCTAGAAGTACTTGAGTGAATATTGTTTTCGATTTTTGTTTGATCATAGGCCTAGGGATGGGTACAATCACAATTAATTGGCAGTTAAAACTTATTATTTGTCTTGCAGGGTAGAATTTTACAACCCGGTAATATTATTGGACCTACATTTTTTTATCAATGACTCATAACCATACCAACCAAGACAATCAGGGGGCCGATTAATTACTTTAATAAACAAAAGGCACATACAAACAAACACTCACCACCAAATATTATTACTTTGGGTTTATCTCCATTTTCTGCCATTGTCCGTAAGTAGTACTCGACTGTCGACTTTTTTAGTTTCAACAATAAAGTAAAGTTATATTTTACAAACAAAAACTACAACACCTCAACACCTGCTTCAGCCGACAAATTCGATTTCATATTTCAATTTTTTTTCTGCACTTGCACCTTCAACCTTCAACTTCTTCTCTTTACCTCACAAAATCATCTGTTATTCCAGGCGGTGGCGCCGTCAAAGGCGGACGAAGACAAGCTTGGACCCATTAAAAATCAAGATCACTGTAGTGCCAGGTGAGCTACATCCCTTAAGAGCAAAGGTGTCAGTTTCTGCGACATCCGTGGATGTCGCCACAGAGTTTTTGTTGGTTGAAAAAGTGTTAAAAAAACCAACATTTTACTCTTTGTTACCTGCAAGTGTTGCCAACGCTGCAGGAAACAACAATCGTTCTATTTTGCGTTGGAGATTTTTTTGTCTCAACTATTAATAAAATAAGGAATTTGAAAGCAAACTAGAGTAGAATTTAGGATTGTAGATTTACCTTGATTGAAAGTTTGTTAATTTGGTCATTACCTAATGGTTTCTTATTAACTAATAATAATCCAAATGTAAAATAGAGTAATATGGTGTCTTACGATAAATATCGTACACGTGGCAAGACTGCTTCATTCTCTTTTTCAATCAACTGTGTAATGGTAAATATTATAACGTAACTTGACTTCCGTTTTAGCTTAATATCCGGAACACAAAAAATAGCTATTCAGGTGACCTGAGGAAGAAGTTATGATTTTTCCTCTACAGACCTTGTTTAAAAATCACACAGTCAGAAATCATACATCGGTCAGAAAGTTGGAGGGATTATATACAGAGTGTCAGAAAAAACCTTTCAGGATTTTAGGAAATGATTACTTAAACAAAAAAGGATTACCTATATAAACTTATGTCCTTAAAATGCTTCGTTAAGCCGATGGTCTCCTTTTTTTTACTTAGTAATTTTTATTTCTTTAACGGGTCATTTTATTAAGTTCATATTTGGCATGAACCTTTATCACAGCAATGAACTTGCAGGAAAAAATAGTTTTTTCTGATGTGTATTTTCTAAATGGCGACAATTTTAAATTTTAACTAAAATATCTCAAAACCGGTAAAATAAAAAAAAGTTCAATAAGAGACAAAAAGTTGACAAATTTATCTAATCAATTACACCAAGATTGTAAGGATTTGCCAAAAAATCACAGAGATAAAATAAGTGCAGAATCTAGCTTAAATGAAGCCAGTAACTAATTCAAGAATAAGGGGTCGTCCCTGGGTCGTCCACATATTACGTAACGTGTTTTTTTCGTAATTTTTTACCCTCCCCCATCCTCCCGGTGACGCTGCGTAACTCAAGACCAAACCCCCCCCCCCCCTGTAACGTAACGCTGTCAGATATTTTCTTCAACAAGGTTGTGGGGACTGTGGGGTACGAAATGTAAGTGAAAGTTTCTCTATAGAACTCAAAAATTGTTTAAAATTGGTTTCGAAGTAATGTTATTATAATCAAACCAAACATTTTAAGAACAAATTTAGCACTTTACATTCAAACCCCTTACTGATAAATCATACTAAATAATGTGAACTTTTTTACTGGTCACACAATTTTAAATACAATATTGAGAATAGTTAATTACATTCATTTAAGGCGCCTTACAAATGAACTCTAACACTCAGAGCAATAAGTAAGTAAATCGTATACTGGTATACTACATAAGTTAAATATTTCTAATGGGTTTAAGTTTTTTTTACTGTCTATTTTCCTTCGTATTCAACCCAAGGTGAATGAATCCATTCTTCCAAGTCGGTTATGACTTGAAGATCAGGAGTTGTTGCAGTTGGAACTTGAAGAAGTTCGATGTCCCCCATTCATCTTCCTTCTGGCAACCGAATTGCTTCTTGATTTTGACGGAGAGATTCTCCTGATCCAACAATACAGAGAAAGGTAATTTTTCGTTTACAATTTTTTTTCTTTAATTTTACCCAGGTTCGGTTTTGTCCATCTTTTTTGTGCAAAAAAAGGCCTCTAATAATGCACGCGTTTTCGTGGCAGAACTTACCAAAAGATACTTTTATAAACCCTATACATTTGGTTGTTTTTGGAAAGCCAAGCGACCTAGCAGTGGTAGGAACTTTGCTGCTTCTGTTTCGGTGTGGGCTGTTTTGACTACCCCATTACGATCATGTTTCACTCTTATGGGTGGAGACAAAAATCCATTTGGCAATAAGCCCTTGATTCCTGATCGTAGTGGCTTACAACGAGTAGCCAGGGCCACCGAGACGGGTGGGCAGATTGCCCCGGGCATTAAAAGACAGGGGGCCTCATATTCAAGTGTTTATTGTGTGTGTGTGTGTGTGTGTGTGTGTGTGTGTGTGTGTGTGTGTGTGTGTGTGTGTGTGTGTGTGTGTGTGTGTGTGTGTGTGTGTGTGTGTGTGTGTGTGTGTGTGTGTGTGTGTGTGTGTGTGTGTGTGTGTGTGTGTGTGTGTGTGTGTGTGTGTGTGTGTGTGTGTGTGTGTGTGTGTGTGTGTGTGTGTGTGTGTGTGTGTGTGTGTGTGTGTGTGTGTGTGTGTGTGTGTGTGTGTGTGTGTGTGTGTGTGTGTGTGTGTGTGTGTGTGTGTGTGTGTGTGTGTGTGTGTGTGTGTGTGTGTGTGTGTGTGTGTGTGTGTGTGTGTGTGTGTGTGTGTGTGTGTGTGTGTGTGTGTGTGTGTGTGTGTGTGTGTGTGTGTGTGTGTGTGTGTGTGTGTGTGTGTGTGTGTGTGTGTGTGTGTGTGTGTTTACGATAGCAAAGTTTTATCGCTGCATAGGCTGTAGTAACACCAAATATGTATTTTTTTTAATAGCCTACCTATTAAAATCTTTAAACCGCAACAAAGTATAGCGTATGATTTGAGTCAGTGATCAGCCTGTATGAATCTCCTCTCGGCTTGAAGCTCTGTATATAGGTAAACAGACGCCGCGGCGCCCGCCGCCGCCTCGTGCCTCCATTGGAGACATCGGAGAGCTACTACTATACCACCACCGCGCCCGCGCCCCGAGCCACCAGTCCACCTGTACCTGTAAACGCGACGTTGTGGTGGCGTGACCTTATATCAGTGCAGGAAGTATGGTAGTACATCCAAAAACAAGTTTCCAGTTCCTGAATATTTTTGAATTTTATTGAAATGAGTGTTGTTTCTTTAAATTATTTTGTTAGACGTTTAATACAGTTTTAAACAAAATAAGGCAATTGATAAATCATTTTAAATTAAATTGCCTTTAAAATTTTCACTGTAAGCATAGCCATTTCAAATTTCAAAATACTTAGGCCTAAAACCACGTGGTAGCTCCCCGATAAGGACTCTCAGACCCAGCCAAAGTGCAGGTTTGATCGTTTATTAAATTAATATACACTTCTATAAGGGGTTTGTCTTTAAGGCCCCTTTTTCTCTTGACCTACTTAACCGATTTTTAAGATTGGGGTGTCATTTAAAGCTTAAAATGTAGCTCGTGGACGAATGATGATTAAAAATGTAATTCCGTTTTGGGATTCGCCTCCTCTGGCCGTTGATTTATTTCTAGAGGGCGCTTTAAATTGGCGACGGTTAAGGTGCGTTGTCACTGGTGCGACAGCAACGATGATCGTTGAATGATAGTCGTTTAACGATAATCGTAGAGCGCCTGCTGAGCATTGTCTTCAATGGTTCCGTTGTCACTATGACGCGACTGCCGCCAGAGTAGCTGACTGCAATCGTGCGGGTCTGCTCCTAGAGCAGTCATAATCGCAGTCGTTGGACGATTTTTCTAGTTTGAGTGGGTCTATTGACACTTGATTGGATTTAAAGAGACTGAGTGTATTTTAAAATTATTTTATCGGAGTTTATATCTAACATCAGGTTTACATTTTTCTTCAGATTACTTTTACTTATCATTTTGAACACCAGACAGAACATATGTGTCTGATTTTTTATACTTATGTTAATAAAATTACGTTATTTTCAAAATCAGCAATCCCAGTTATGAATTTATTTTCCCTTACTCACACTTTCCTCTTTGGCTGGTCCTAAACATTTGAAAAATTCTTGAACTTTTTTCTATTAAACAAGTTTTGTTTTTATAAGCATTCTAAAAATCATTGCCTTACAAAAATTAAATGAGGATAAAACATATATTTTATCTTTACGTAGCTAACTTATAATCTTCCGTGATTGGATATGGAATGTAGTTTGAAGACATCTTCTTAAGGTCCTCATTGATTAAACTAGACACAACCATAAACTGAAGTTTGGTAAGTCTGAAGAAGTCAGAAAACATTCTCTCTTCAGCTTGCAAATGATTGTTTATTAATATTTTAAAGTACCTTCTTCTGTTCTACTTGTAAACATGTTATGTTTGTTAAGTCGTGGTGCACTTAGCATTTCCAAAATTTCATCATCTTCTAGACTAAATGTTTAATTAATAAATAACACAGTATCCGTTTCCTTAAACTCACCATTAACTACTTCACTTGGCGACAGTCAAACAGCAACTAAACGAATGCATAATAATTGCATCAGTGACAATGACTATTGCAACGATCATAGCCGAGCGATAATCGTCCACCGATAATCGTTCAACGATTATCGTTGCAGTCGCACCAGTGACAACGCACCTTTAGAGCGTCTACTGTTATACTTCTGATATGCTTTAAGTGTAATTTAGGCCAACAATAGTATACACTATAGGATTGAAAAGAAAGGTTTTAATTTCTAAGTTAATCTTAAAAATTGTTTATAATCAACCTGGTCTATATATGAATTATTGATATCTCGTCAATTTGAGTACTGTATGAATATGATTTAGAGTAAAATACACATTGTTATATGTATTCATTTCTATGACGGTAATTATTAGGAATTATTGATATGTATTGTTATATTTTATTAGGGAAACTATCAGCTATTTGTTCGTACAACATAGTAGGCCTAATAATAGATTTTATTTCAGCTACAAAATAATCATGAGACACTTTAGAATAGTGAATATTCAAAAGTGTCTTTTATTTTTTACTTTGTATGAGTCAATTGTATGAGTTTTTCATTTTTTTTATTCAAAATTTGTTATTGTATGTATGAGAGACAATAAATACGTATAGAAAACGTTATAACATACTGCATCACATGTTTTTCATTACTTTTCTGTTATTGATTTCAATTAAACTGTTAATATTTGTCAAGCAGTCGATAATTTTATGTCAAACTTAATTTGAAAAATAAATAGCTGTACTGCTATGGTTATTGTATGTATTCCAAGTCTAATCTGAACTAGAGCATGCCGTCTGTCATATTTGTGATCCAAATTAATAACTAAATGTGGTTGGCACACTGAGAAAAATACTTCTTCCAGCCGTAAAGGCAATGTCGCATTACCTAGTTTACTGGTCCTCCTGAAGTACAGCAGTCTGGAAACCCATTAAACCCGGTGAAACACACGGAAACTAAATAAATGGGTTTTCAGGAATACCATTACGTGTACTGGTGATCCTGTATTGCCGGTAGTACAGGCGAAACCTCCAGTTCCCTTCTGAATTACCTGGACCGTACAGTATTTTGCAGAGTTTTCCAGTCTGACCGGGTCAAACTGACTGCACTATACTTCTAAAAATGTCTTTGCCAGTCTAGCAGGGCATTACTGCCTGCTATGACTTCCTCAATGCGGGCAATGACGGAGCTGCCTACCGGCCATCCCACCAACTAAATTTCAGTTTAAATCGTGGAATAGTGAGGAGACGAGTGATGTATGTTATTGGTTATATAGTGTTATCGTGGTGATTAGTGTTATAGTTTTCTAAGGGCGTAAGTTGGATATATGAAATTCGGTGGTGTTCCGGTGTCGTATATGGATAAGCACTTTGGTTAGTAGTCAGTTTATTGTATGTGACATATTTAAGTGTGGTTCTGATGTAAATTACTTTTGGTACGGTATTATTTGGTTTGATTTAGTATCAGTAGTGGCAAAGTGGGGCTGCTGGGCCATGACGTCATCACGATGACGTCAGCAGTGATGACGTCATCAATGACGTCACGAATGACGTCAATAATGACGTCATAATGACGTCACATGACGTCACACCTATGACGTCATGGTGACGTCATTACCGCTGACGTCATCATGATGACGTCACTGACGTTAATTAGGTCAAGGTCACGCAAGAATACAAAAAAAATTTTTTTTTGCACTTTTGCGATTCTTCAAATTTTGCTGAGAAATTGAAATTTCTCGAGGAATCACAAAAGTGCAAAAAAATTTTTTTTATTCCCTAGCGATCAGACTCTCGACCTAATATATCCGTCAGGGGTCATTGACCCGTCCCAGCAACCCCACTTGAAAAAAAAATAATTTTTTTATTTTACTTACCCACCGAGAGACTGAGAGCCGAAGAATAATTTCTTCAAACACCCGACAGTGCGACAAACGACACGCAATCCGAACAGCACCGCGTCCGAAGACGTACTGACTTGTACACAGACGGTATCCCAGGTACCCGGCTCAGTGGTGGGGATAAGGAGGTGGTGGGGGTAAAGTGGTCAGAAGGAAGAAAAAATTAAAATTTTTGTAACAACTCATCCGAGCCCGTCCTTTACCGTAACTCGGATTGGAAATATTTCCTGAGAAATATTTATTTTTATTCTTTCTCAGGTGATCTTGGAACTTGGTCGGGAATTGGAGTCACCAACGTAACCTTACTGGCAAAAGTTAGCTCGTCTAAAAGTTTCTGAAACATTTTATCATCCATAGTGATATTTGTGTCCCTTGAGTAAAATTTCGGATTATTTTTGAAGCAACGTTTCATTTTTGTTAAAGTGGAAGTCTTGGACACCTTAACAGAATTATTTTGCTTGGCCAGCAAAAATTTTACTCTTAATAATTTTTCTCGCAAAGTTTCAGCCATAGGTGTGTCTCACAGTAAGGTTTGGATAAAACTGAAACACTCAGTGAAGTGTTGCACCTTAGCTGGAAGTAGTGGGGGGAACAGAGCTATAGTGGGGGGAATGAGTAGTGGAGGGGGTAATGCGGACTATTGTTGTGAAGTGTAGAAACAGTTTGCCGGGAACTGTCCAAGGAGTAACACATACTGTGCAGAAAAATTAACCGAGAGACTTGTGTAAAATGTAACTCCAAGAAATATTTAATGTTAGACTAAAAGAGGTAGAGTCAAATGAAAAATAATTCTGTAGGAGATGGGCATGGATCAGTTTTGTAGTAAAGTTTAAAATCCACTTGTGTGGAATAAAATTAAATTGTGAGCGAAAAATATTTAGCCACACCTGCAAAATACAAGTGTAGGAAAATATTAGGAGACCTGTATAGGAAAATAAAAATTAATTTTGTATCAAACAGTCTTCCAACATTTCAGTTTGTAAGTCTTAACAAGTAAGGAATAAAATATTAAATAAGGAGTGGAAAATAATTTGTTAAGTAAACGTAAGTGTAGCAGTGTAACAAAAATTAATTTTGTGCAAAACAGGGTAGGTTCTGTTTTGCTAAGTTTAATAAGAAGTAAAAATAAAAATTTACTCACAGAAAAGTCCAGCGGTGGCGAGGTGTGGCGTGTTTGTTGGCTTCGAATAAACTGACTTACCTTCTGTTGAGCTACAATTGGCAAAGAAACCAGTCTGTTATATAAGCGTTATATAACCGTCTCTGCCGGCTGTGCTGAATCCGGCAAGCTAAAATATTAGTCTATACTGAACCTGACTTGGACCGAAAATATTCTAAGTCCCAAGACCCCTCCCCCTCCCCCCCCCCCTCGGCTCCGGACGAGAAGTGAGCCCCCCCCCCCCCCCCCCCGGGGAGGAGGAGGTGGCATAGCCCGAGGCGTTGCCATACCTTGACACGTGTTGTATAATGAGATCCGGTTAGTAATGTATTCAGGTGTGGCTCTTGGAGATTGTCCAATGCCGCAAACAAGTACGTGTCGAGGTCTGGCTGTTTACGTAACCAGGTCCGGTTCCCCCACTCCTGACCGGCTCAGCTTCGGTTCTCTGAGGCTTTGCTTCCTCGCAGTTGGTTTCAAACACTTCAGCTGAGTGGTTGAAGCTCTGCCCTACAGGATTCGCAATGTAATGTTGGCGCCGCATTATATTGGGAATTCTTTTAGTCTAAGGCATGGCATGTGTAGTGTTAAGAAATATTTTATTTTGCGCTTGCTGCTTCTGCTAGGTATTGGTGTTGGATATATTTAGTCTAAGTCTTGTGTTTTGAAAAATATTTCTTTGTACTAATCTTCACAGGTTGTCCCCAAGTAGAAATTTTTCAAAATTCGTATTTTGGAGGTACTCCTCTGTAAATTGGCAGTTAAAGTGTTAGGCTTTTGAAACTTAACAGTCTCTGTAAAATAAAAATTTTTCGAGGTTCAGAACCTCAAGAATTATTTGTTACCAACAATAGCATGGCGCCTAACGAGCCCGGGGGTAGGCCCCTGGGGATCCACCCTTAGGCCTTTTTCGGTCAGGGGCGCTACTGGACCTCATCACTCTAGATGGGTGGTTGGCATCCTTTAGCACGAGGCGTCGGATCCTGACACTGACCGGTGTGCTAGGCAAAAGTCAGTACCTACGGGTTAAGACGGGATCCTCGGTCATGGTTAGCATGGCCTCTTCCAAATTATTGTAGCATGTTTCCCTTAAGGAAACTCAAAATTAAATAAATAATTTTTTATTAAATCACCTCCCCCTAAATGTTGAGATCCCTCCGATGCCTCTGACCGCCGGCGGTCTTAGGCATCGGGGGATTTCTTTTTAACTTTTGGATGACCTTGACCCATATTTGTGTGTGAATAAAATAATATTTTGTTCCACACAATATGTAGGTCAGCCATGACTTAGGCGGATTTTTGCCTGAGTTCTGAGGACTCCTCAGGACTTAGAGCGAGATGCGACTAAGTGTTGGCTGTCCACACTGTGGTGGAACAAAATATAATTTGATGTTGACACATGAGTAAGGGTAGCAGGTATCCAAGAGTTAAAGTCCTAGGGGTAGGTGACCCCCCCCCCCGAGCCCCGGACGGCAAGTGAGCCCCCCCCCCGAATTTTTTTTTTTTGGATTTTGACCTTGACCAAAAATTTTTTGCTCCGGACGAAAACTGCGCCCCCCCCCACATTTTTTTTTTTGGATTTTGACCTTGACCAAAAATTTTTTGCTCCGGACGAAAACTGCGCCCCCCCCCCCCCGGGGAGGTGGAGCTGCCAAGCCAGTAGTGTGAAATTGTTACTCCTACAACAAGTTAAAAATAGTAGTGGCATACTGTTCCCCCACCAGTCTACCACTGAGGTACCTCTGAAGCAAGTTTGACTCATCTCATTCTCTTTCGAGCCGCCAATGGGTTGACATGGATGTTCCACTGTTTTAGATGTAGCGTAAGTATAAAGGTAATATTTTTTGCACAGTGGTGTCATGTATGTTTTTAGTAATGGTTAGATTAGAAAAAAATTGTTTCAGTTTGTTTGTCTCTGACAAGTTTTAAACTGTGAAATTTTAAGGATGGAAAAAGTATTTGTAATTATTTAAAAAATATAGGTAGCACCGTTTTAGTGCTACCTTAAATATAAATTTTAAAGATCTGAATTTTGAAATTTTTTATGCTGGTATTAATTCTATATTGTTTTTGAGCTAAATTGAATATGCAGGTAACACTTTAGTATTTTTCCGTGGAAATATTCTTAATTCTGTACATTTTTGACTGTTGTCATGTGGTAAGTGTGTCTAAAAGCATCTGATGAAACAAATATATTTAAAAGTATTAAACTGTGAAATTTTAAGGATTGAAAAATATTTGTAATTATTTCAAAATATAGGTAGCACCGTTTTAATGCTACCTTGTGATGGGTGTCTCAATTAAATAAGTCTATTAAATAATAAAAGTCATAAAACAATAAAAATAATTAACTAACATAAATGTAATTATGCGATGAAACGTAATTAATGGTTCATGGATAGAAAATTACAAATAACTAAAAAACTAGAAATCCGAATAAAATGAAACATATACCAAAATAAATCAAACGAAATTCCCTAACTTTTGTGAAAATTTCATAAAGATCGGTCAAATAATAAAAAAGTTGATTTTTAACGCTTTTTGAGCAAAACAATTCGTGGAAAGTCTATTTTTGGCCCAGACGTATAGAAAAAAACGAATCCAGTTTGAACCGGATAGTATGTCAAGGCCGGGCAGTAACCGGTTATTTCTAGAAATGTCGGCGATCAATACTCGGTCGTGCGAACTCGGAAATCTTCGGGAAACTTCGTAGCCAATCACAGAGCGGCTTGCTCGGTCGATACCAAGCAACACTCGAAGCCGGAGCTCATTCGTCGAAAAGATCACAAGCTACACGGATCGCGTCTCACTCGGTCTTTAGTTACACGGACCAGTTCGGGGTGTAGGCCGTATACAACATTCGCCATTTTCATGATGCATCATTCCGGTCGATAGCCGAACAATATCACAGTCGTGGAGAACTATTCTAGTTTAGTGGTACAGACCGCGCCTTGTTCGATCATAAGTTACACGGAGCAGTTCGGGGTACCCTATACAACATGCGCCATTTTGCGATGGATTATACCGGTCCACAACTGAACTTAGTAATCCCGAATTTGCCAGTCGTCAAAGACTGAATCGTCGGTGAAAGTTGCCCTCATTCAAGCCGGAGTTGAATTTTATCGGGGTTTGGGAAAGGTGTCTGAACTGTGTTGATCCTGACGTTGAATGCAGACTCATTTGAATAACGCCGAATGTCGTCTTCGAACATCTGTCTTCATCCATGCCGAGCGTTCTCTTCAAGGCCAGGAGCGGTCAACTTCGCAGTCATCAACCCTCAATAAGATAAGTCTCTCATTAAGATTGGATTGGTACTCTATATTTAGACATATATGAAATTTAGGCATATCAACATTTATATGTGACAGAACTGGAAAAGTATCTAATTACAAATATTGTTAACCGAACATTTTGTATTGTGTTAATACAGATAATTATATTTACAAATGGAAATGTTGTGATGTCTTCAATGTTTATTTGTACCTAATATATTTAGCTAGCCGGCGCTCAAAAAATTAACACCGCCTCAAACATGGCTCCCAACGTCTGGGCATTTAATTCAATTTTTTGAATTATTTTAAAAGATCTTCAACCCTGAGATGTAGACTTTATGCTTTAAATTTGTTTTGTCTATGATAACTTACTACCCTTGGATTTGCAATTAAATTAACTAATAGGTCTTATTTGTAAAGGGATTCCACATAGGTATATAGTAGACTGATTAATTTTGATGATAGGCTATAGATATTTTCAAGTTAGTTTTATTAAATAAAAATGGATACTCATGAACAGAATGAGCCCGACTCAGAGTCAAATGAAAGCATAGATTTTCCTATTAATAATGCAGAGATAGAGTTTCACCAAGTTGTTAATAATGAGTTAGTAGCTTCTAATGTAGACTTACAAGATAATAGTAAAATGGAGAAGGGGGGTGAGCATTCTTTGTCATCAGAAGTAGGCCTAGATAAACCTAAAGACAGTTCAATTGAAATGTTATATTTGTTAAAGAGTATGTTTAATGAATTAAAAGAAGTTAAGTCAGAGATTAAACAGATTAGGGAAGAGAATCGTAGGATCATAAACGAAGAGGTTAAAATAGCAATTGACAAGTATGATAGTGAGTTACAGTCTTGTAAAACAGAGATAGGTTCAATTAAACAAAATGTTGATGAGTTGAATAGGCGTTGTCAGGGTAGGATTGATGACTGTATGAAAAACAGCATCCATATGGAAAGCTCAGTGAATTTTTTGTCAGCAAATGTAACAAAGCAATTTGACACAGTTAAGAAGGTAGTAAATGATCAACTAGCGATATTAAAAAATGAATGGACCAATGGCAATAAATCTTTTCTAACAGATAATGAGACTTGGAAAAGTAAATTTAAGTCGGAAATCGAACAACAACTACAAAATGAGATCTCTCAAAATCAAACCATGTTTAATGATAAATTGTTAAAACTAAAAAATGAGCTATGTAGGGAAATTGAAATATGCAGTGTTGGCAGACCTGTTGACAGGCCTGACAAGTGTCACACACTGGGAGGTCATTCACCTTGTGTCTCTAATGTCGGTGACAGTGAGCATAGGTTACATTCTGAAAAGGTAGCTTTAAATCAGGCCGAGTTATACTTAGTGGATTTTCATGGTGAAAATGAAAGGGTCATTCACCCTATTTATTTCTTGAATTTTGCTAAGAAGTTTAATAAACTATCTATTGAGACATGGGAGGTAAATAAGTTGATTTTATTAAAATACATGAAAGGTGTAGCTAATACTTGGTTAAGAGAAATTATTATGAGCCTTAACTCATTCGAAGACTTTGAATATGCTTTTAAGAACAAGTTTTGGAGTAAAGCCATTCAACGCCAACATGAAAACGGATTATATAGTGGAGGTAATTTTGTTCCTGGTAAAACAAATGTAGTTTCGTATGTGTTAAAGTACTATGACATGAATCAATACTTAGACCGCCCGTTAACGATTGAGGAGTTTATTTTGCAAATTAGTCATCATTTACCTAAAGATATAGGAAGGTCCCTAGTTTGTACAAAAGAGATTACTGACAAAGACACTTTGATTGCATTTTTGAAACGTTTATCTGAGACAGTAGTTATTGACGGTGAAGATTCACACCATAGGCCTAAACCCTTTGATAGTAGATTTTCTAATGGTAATGACAAGGGTAATTCCAATAGTAGGTTTTCCAATGATAAGTATGATCAAAATGATAGGTATAGGAAAAATGAAAGAGGTTATGTACAGCATGAAAAGCGAAATGAAAATGGTAGGTTTACTCAGGAAAAGAACAATGATAGGAAATGAGATAGGTTTGCGCGCGGGACAGATGATAACATAAAATTAAATTTAGTGAAACAGAATAATGAATACCAGCCAATGATTGAAAATTTTCAAATGCTAGGTGATAGCTTCTGTGTACGGTTAGGTAGTAAGATATTAAACAATCCTGTGTCGCGCGCACCCAATGGAAAAAACTCCATTAATTATTGTGTAGGGGGATATAAAATTCAAGATTTAATTAAGCTAATTGATGAACGCCCACATGATATGTCTAGTTGTGTTATTACATGGTTAGGTGCTAATAATTTATTGTACAATGATACTGTACCTCATATTTGTGACCTATATAAGACACTTATTGAAAGATTAATAAAGTTAAAGAAAAATATCTTGGTAATTGAAGTTCCAGTAATTCCTAAGCTTGCAAGTAATGATAGCGATCATATAAATAAAGTAAATGCAATAAATGATTATTTAAAGAAGTTTGATGGTATGAATAAAGTTAAATACATGAGTATTAACGAATTGTTGCTGAAAGATGGTCAGATTAACTTGGAATTGTATGAGAAGGAGATTTTTATTAAAGGAATGTATAGGCCTGATTTTGTGCATTTGAATAAACAGGGATTACAGTTGGTGTATGAAAAATGTGTTGAATTTATTAGGTTAAAACGCCAAAGTATAGTTAACAAAGTGAATACATGTAAGATAAAAAATCCTGTTGATGAAATTAACATGATGGGGGGTCCTGATATTAGGAAGGAATTGTTAGATGAGAATAACTACAATAATCCTGTATCTAATCAAGTGAGTTCACCTTTGCCCGAATTAGAGGTTAGGATAGGTGTTACACCAATAAAATGCATTGTTGATTCTGGATCACAAGCGACGATTGTGTCTGAGGACATATATGACCTAATTAAAAGGGAAAATAAAATTGACATTCCACAATTACCTGTATGTAATGTTACAATTCAAGGTGTAACGGGGATTAGGAGTAAGAAAGTCCATAAACAAGTATTTTTACCATGTACAATGAGTAATATGATTTTTGACATACCATGTTTCGTCGTAAGAGCTATTCCAAGTGTATTTATTTTAGGATGTGACTTTTTTGAAAAATTTAAAGCAGTAATTGATTTTGAAAGTAATACTATTATGTTAAAAAATGAAAATGATGTATCAGCTGTAATTAAATTACATAGGAGCAATGAAAATAAAGGTGTTTATGGTATTAGATTAATTATTTCAAACTTTCTTAGTACAATGAACTCTGAAAATCAAATAGGCTTTGCTACAGACAGATTAAGTGATTTGTATGATGAAAGTGAACAAACATTAAAGTTAATGGGTACAGAAGTAATACAAAATAGTTTAATTAATGAAATAGTTACCAATATTAAACAAAGAAATCCAGACATGACAGATAAAAATTTAAGTGATTTATGTAACATTTTTGACAAAAATGGTCAAGTATTCTCTGATAGGCCAGGTTTAATTAAAGGTTTTGAAGCTGAGATAGCTTTGACAAATGAGGATCCATACATAGGTAAATCATACCCTATCCCCTTTAATAAAAGGCGCGAGGTACAAAGAGAAATTGATAGCCTACTTGAAAATAAAATCATTGAGCGAACAAACAGTCCATATAATAATAGTTTAGTGGCAGTAACAAAGAAAGATGGTTCAACACGAATTTGTCTAGACAGTAGAAAAATAAATAAGTATATTGTGAATGATTGTGAGAGGACGGAGAAGATAGAGAATATATTACAAAGATTTGCAGGAATAAAATATTTAAGTAGTATTGATTTAACACAAGGTTTTTTACAAGTAGGTTTGAAAAAGGAATGCCGGAAGTATGTTTCATTTATTTTTAATGGAGCTAATTATGCATATTGTAGGTTACCATTTGGGTTAAAAACGTCGTCTGCTACGTTTATTAAAGCTATGTCACATATATTTAAAGGAGATTTCGACTCATTTATGACCACATATGTAGATGATATACTTATTTTTTCCAAAACTATAGAGGAACATGTGCAACATATTGACTTAGTTCTTGGTAGGTTAGCCGAATATGGTGCTACTGTTAAATTAAGTAAATGTGAGTTTTTTCAATCTGAAGTTAACTTCCTAGGCTACATAATTTCATCGAAAGGTATATCGATGGATCCTGAGAAAGTAAATAAAATTCTAGAACTGAAGGACCCGCGAAATGTCAAAGAGCTTCAATCAGTATTAGGTTTGATGAATTATTACCGATGTTTTCATGATAAATATTCAGAATTTACAAGTAAATTTTCTCACCTTTTGAATGGAAAAAATAAATGGAGCTGGGGAAAGCAGGAGTCAGATGATTTTCAAAATTTAAAGAAAGAATTTTTAAAATCTGTAATGTTAAGTCATCCTGATTTTCAGAAAGAATATTATATTGGTACTGATGCTTCAGATAATGCTATTGCTGCAGTGTTATATCAATTAAATGAACAGGGACATCAACAAGTAATTATGTTTGCGAGTCGTAAGTTGCTGGAGACAGAAAAAGCCTACTCTATCACTGAGAAAGAGTTACTAGCCTTGGTTTTTGCTTGTAATAAGTTCAGAGCCTACTTACTTGGACATCATAAAATCATAGTTAAATCAGATCATAAATCATTGACATTTTTGACTAATTGTAAATTAACACATGGTAGAATTTTACGCTGGGTAATGGTGTTACAGGAATTTAACCTCGAAATACAGTATATACCTGGTAGGGAAAATGTTGTATGTGACGTGCTGTCTCGTATTAACGAGGATGGACTTGAGAATAAATCAAAGAATAATGTCAAGGTATTAAAGTACAAATTAAATTTGGGTTTCAAAGAAAGTGAAATGAAACAAATTTTGTCAAACTTGAAACAAAGCCAATTAAACGATGACAACTATGGTAAAATCATTGAAATCTTGCAAGGTGACGATAGTGTAATCAAACGAAAGATAAGTAAAATTTTTAGAATACATGATAGTTTATTATTTAAGAATAGTAAGGACGACGATGAATTATGGAGAATATGTGTCCCAAAAATTAAAGTTAGTCAGTTGATTGATTTCGCTCATAGGAAATATGGACATTTTGGTGCTCATAGAATTTATTTAACTTTAAGGGAATTTTGTGTGTTTAATAATATGGAAAAGGTTATTAAAGAACAGTTAAGAAAATGTGTATTGTGTCAAAAGACAAAGCATGACAACAAACATAATGAGGGAAGTTTGAAATCAATAACAACTGAAAGGCCATTACAATTGGTTAGCATTGATTTGATAGGGGAATTGCCAACAGGTAGATTCGGATCAAAATATATATTCACTATGGTAGACATTTTTACAAAATATGTTAAGTTGTATGCAATACGTAAAGCTAGTTCAACTGTTTTGATTAGAAAAATTGAAGATTTTTGTAACACAGTAGGAAAAATAGAGTGCATACTTGCTGATCATGGTAGTCAATTTACGTCAGCAAAATGGTATAACAGCTTAAACAATATGGGTATAAAATGTATACATTCATCCGTATATAATCCGCAAGCAAATCCTGTGGAAAGGTACAACAAAGAAATTAATCGTATGTGTAGGGCATATTGTTTTGACCAGCATACAAAATGGACCGAATATCTGTCATATATTCAGGATTGCTTGAACTTTTCAGTTAGTAGTTTAACAGAACAGACTCCTTACAGTTTGATGTTTGGAAAACGACCACAGTCATTGTTTAAAAATTTAATAGATTTTCCTGAAATGCAATATGATCACGACAAACAGCTGGTATTGGTGAAAGAATTAGTTAAGCTAAAATTAGAAAAAAAGAAAGCAAAATTTGATAATAAGGTTAAAGGTATTAAATACGCGATAGGACAGAAAGTATTAGTAAAGACACACCATTTATCAGATAAATTAGGTAAGAAAATAAAGAAATATTTTCAGCTTTACGGAGGACCGTATGAAATAGTAGGAGTAAAATTAGATAATGCTTATGTACTGAGAGATCTCATTTCGGATGAAATTATAGGCACTTATAATGTAAGGCAGCTTAGAAGGTTCATAGAGTAGGATATTATGGGCTTTTGTTGTTAGGTACTTGTTGTTTGTGCCCTTAAACAAAATCAAATCAAAGATACAAGTCCATATGGGGATTAAATTAATTTATGATCCATATGGAAAGACGACCATAAAGAAATAATTTTATATAAATAGTTTTGTCACTTTGTTTAGTTGTTTTTGAACTTATAATCACATTATTTGACATAACTTAACTAATGACTGAAGTATATTGTTGGCATGAAAGATGAGTAATGAATAAAGTAATAAATAAATAAAAGAGTAAAGTATGTATAATAAAATTATTTCTTTCGCTATCCAGACTAGACTTAAGAGTATGAGCGCACGGATGATGATGAATGGTAATAAAATTGCTTGATTTCCTTAGAGGATTAAGCAAATCGCTTCTGGCTCTGGCGAAAGGAGAAAGCGTGAATGTGTTTTTATTTAGTTTTAAGTTCTGATGGTCACGGAAGTGGTAGGCTGAACCTAGCTGGGAAATCCCATGTTAGGTCAGCGGTTTGAAACATTGATGAATTATGAGACTATATTGACTTGATTGTTTTTCAAGGCCCCCTTAAGGCCATTTAACCACAAGGGCCCAATATGGGTGACCCGTTATGGGGGCATGAGCCAGGAGCCGTCCAAATTTAAACATGCCTTATGCCCTAGCCCAATTTTTCCAAAGCCTAGGCATGGAATGGGATACGTATTTTTCGACCCACTGATTAGTAGAATCACCATTTTACCTCTGTACCTGGTAGTTGTGGGGGGTACATGTTAACATACTTAGCCACATATAGTTTTAAGATGATTTTTGTGTCTATAATTTTGACGCGCGATGTAAACACTATGTTCTTTGCATTTCTTGAATGAATAAGAATTTTGTTGGTTCATTCATAAGGGTTTATTGAACTTTGACTACTGTATTAAATTATGATGTTATTTGTTTTTCTTAGAAGATGAATAATAGTAGATTGATAGGTACATATGAATTATTCAATGTATAAAACATTTTGTATTCCTTATTGTCAAGAAATATTTCATCTTTATTAAATCAAACTGAATAAGAATAGCTTTATAAGATGTAAATCTTAAAATATATATATAAAAAAAGGAATTTTTTTTTATATAAGCAGAGATTGGTGTTTTGATTTAGAGATTTTGATGTTATATCTCTCTTTATAGTAATTAATGTATGACACTTGAGTGCCATATCTATCAAGTGATGATGGATTTTCATCCCAATTCACGTCAGAAATTACGTACCTTTTGTTATTGTAATCGGTCAAAACCTCAGTTCCATCAACAGCTTTGGTGAACTCTTCCTTGTGTTTTTGTACATTTATAGAAAATTTGTTAGTAAGAAAATAGGAATTAGAATTGTAATATTGTGGAACCCTAGGGAAAGAAATGTGTTCATATACTAGTGAAAGTTTATTATATATTTTGAAATGGGGTAGTAAACAAAAAAAAAAAAAAAGTCTCTGAAAATTTATTAAGTATATATAACTGATTAAAAATTATGAAATATATGTAATAATGATTTTTCTTTTCATAAAATAGGAATTATTGTATCATGATGGTAACAGAAACTATGTATGTCCAGATTGGGTGAGCTGAGACTGCACGGCGCATGGCAGCAACAGAGACTATCCTATGGCCGTGGACTATTGGACTTGTATCAATAGTGAACCGGACGCCCAAACTAATGTGCAGTGTAGTGAGTCAGTGAGTTGTTGGTTTTATATATATATAAAAGGAAGAGAACTTAAGGACGATGCATTTGTAATGCATAGAAAATAAATTGATGTTAAAATTGTTTGATTGCAAGTATTAAATTTAATATTGTCATTTTGAATAAAAATAAGTAGAAATTAAGATAGTACAGGTTAGAATTGTATGAATATAGGTTTGAGAGTTGATGACATATCGGAGAAAATTTAAAAAAGAAAATTTATTTTCATTTTTTAAATTTTGGGGGGTATCTGTGATGGGTGTCTCAATTAAATAAGTCTATTAAATAATAAAAGTCATAAAACAATAAAAATAATTAACTAACATAAATGTAATTATGCGATGAAACGTAATTAATGGTTCATGGATAGAAAATTACAAATAACTAAAAAACTAGAAATCCGAATAAAATGAAACATATACCAAAATAAATCAAACGAAATTCCCTAACTTTTGTGAAAATTTCATAAAGATCGGTCAAATAATAAAAAAGTTGATTTTTAACGCTTTTTGAGCAAAACAATTCGTGGAAAGTCTATTTTTGGCCCAGACGTATAGAAAAAAACTAATCCAGTTTGAACCGGATAGTATGTCAAGGCCGGGCAGTAACCGGTTATTTCTAGAAATGTCGGCGATCAATACTCGGTCGTGCGAACTCGGAAATCTTCGGGAAACTTCGTAGCCAATCACAGAGCGGCTTGCTCGGTCGATACCAAGCAACACTCGAAGCCGGAGCTCATTCGTCGAAAAGATCACAAGCTACACGGATCGCGTCTCACTCGGTCTTTAGTTACACGGACCAGTTCGGGGTGTAGGCCGTATACAACATTCGCCATTTTCATGATGCATCATTCCGGTCGATAGCCGAACAATATCACAGTCGTGGAGAACTATTCTAGTTTAGTGGTACAGACCGCGCCTTGTTCGATCATAAGTTACACGGAGCAGTTCGGGGTACCCTATACAACATGCGCCATTTTGCGATGGATTATACCGGTCCACAACTGAACTTAGTAATCCCGAATTTGCCAGTCGTCAAAGACTGAATCGTCGGTGAAAGTTGCCCTCATTCAAGCCGGAGTTGAATTTTATCGGGGTTTGGGAAAGGTGTCTGAACTGTGTTGATCCTGACGTTGAATGCAGACTCATTTGAATAACGCCGAATGTCGTCTTCGAACATCTGTCTTCATCCATGCCGAGCGTTCTCTTCAAGGCCAGGAGCGGTCAACTTCGCAGTCATCAACCCTCAATAAGATAAGTCTCTCATTAAGATTGGATTGGTACTCTATATTTAGACATATATGAAATTTAGGCATATCAACATTTATATGTGACAGAACTGGAAAAGTATCTAATTACAAATATTGTTAACCGAACATTTTGTATTGTGTTAATACAGATAATTATATTTACAAATGGAAATGTTGTGATGTCTTCAATGTTTATTTGTACCTAATATATTTAGCTAGCCGGCGCTCAAAAAATTAACACCGCCTCAACCTTAAATATAAATTGTAAGTATCTGAATTTTGAAAATTTTTAGAAACTTGTTTGTAAATAATTTTTGTTTTGCATTTTAGACAAATCGAAAAATAAAAATTATAAAACTGTAAAAAAAAGAGAAAACAATATGAGCGGGAGATAGGGCAGCAGATGCTCTATCCCCCGCTCAAAATAATAATTTCCGATGGAATTAACCCACTTTTGCGAATTGATTGTGGTGGGGGAGAGCATTAGTGGTGGGGGAAATGTCATATATACGGGTAGTCAAGCCTCAGTGTCATTTGGTAAGAAAGAGGGAACGCTGGATCGGAGGTGATGGTAAGATTGACTCAATAGCAAATACTTTAACACTGCAATATGTTAACAGGTTGTCAATGGTTAGGAAATATTTTTATTTTTATACTCGCTAGTTTGTTTAAGCTTAAAATTTTAAATATATTTTGTTTTGGTCAAATGCTTTTGCCAGACTTCCTACACGCTAAGACTCATATAAAGTACAGGATTTAAGCTGATCTCTCGGGGAAATACTATGTAGCCACCTCACAGTTTGGTAGAAATTTATTATTAGCTTTGACATGTCTTGTAAAGGTCTGACTTAATCCACCGAGTGCAAGTTGGAGCTGTTAACCGACATCGATATGGTTTTGATGATCGAATCAGGTGTACGCGGTGGATTAACTCAGGCCGTTACAAGACATGTCAAAGCTAATAATAAATTTCTACCAAACTGTCCGACATCGATATGGTTTTGATGATCGAATCAGGTGTACGCGGTGGATTAATTCAGGCCGTTACAAGACATGTCAAAGCTAATAATAAATTTCTACCAAACTGTTAGGTAGCACATCAGTATTTCCCCGCGAGATCAGTCTTAATTCTGTACATTTTTTGAGTTTTGGCGTGTGGTAAGTGTGCCAAAAGCATTTGTTCAAACAAATATATTTAAAAGTTTTAATTTTAAACAAGTTGGGCAGTAAATAATAAAAATATTTAACTTTAGAACCAGTTGACATATTATTGAAAGTATTTGTTAGAAAGTCAATCTTACTACCATCTCTTATCCAGTGTTCCCTCTTTTTTACCAGATTTAAGGTGGCCTTGACCTATATATTTGTACTAAATAGCAAATTTTAAAGAAATATAATACATTTTGTTCTGCGCATGTGCAGATTTGTTCTGCGCATGCGCAGAACGGGTCTTTCCCAAAGATCACCCCCCACCACCCGCTATAAAAGGAGGTCGGTCAAGAGCGTCTCTCATTCTTTGGTGAACTTTTGTGGAGTTAACATCCAAAGACGCTCTTGGTAATAAGTGTTAAAAATGCTTCTTTGCCATATTTGTGGGGAATTTTTTCCAGATGAAGACATTTTAGCTATACATCAAGAATTACATATTGAAGACCCGGCAAGTTTAACGGCTAATGAAATGGACTGCGATTGGATTGACGAATTTTTGGATGAATTTAATCAACGGCTCGACAACTGGGAGAGTTATTTGCAACAAATGCAGCAGGAACGACCCAGTGTCATACAGTTTGGAGGCGCCGGAACATCAGGAGCTGGAAGAACTACGGCACAGGCGGACCTGGATACGGCACGGACGGACCTGGATACCGAACTGGAAATGGACATGGATACTGAACCGGAAGGAGACGACGGAACAAGTGTTTTACGTGCTACGGCTCTACCCGGACAGAAAGTAGTGCATTTTAAAATAAATAATGTGCAACTGGAATTGGACAATTTTTTAAGTGAAGCAAAATTACTGATTGAACAAACACTTCTAGACGAATTGGCCAGATTAAACTTTATTAAATTTGGATTAGTTTTGGATGCAACTTTTACCAACACTGATGGAGAAACAAGTTTAAGAGGATTTATAACCAAAAACCGCACTGTCATGTACGCATCAAATGTTACAAATATTATTGATGAGTGTGTAGAGGAATTATTAATTAAACTGCAAGAACACCAAGGTAGAGGCTCCGGATGGAGTTTGACCTCTATAGACGGTCTCGATGTGAGGGTCCACAAACATGGTTTAGGTATGAGAGGAAGCAGCTACATACCTCTTCCAAAAGCCATTGAGGAAACTAAAGCATGTATAAATGTACAAAATGTAGATAATGAGTGTTTTAAGTATGCTATGTTGTGTAAATATATTTTGCCTAACCAGCATCCATGTAGAGTCAGTGGACATTATGTAAATATAAATAATAGATATAACTTTCAAGGACTGTCTTACCCTGTAAGTGTTAAAGACATTTGTAAATTTGAAAAGAAGAATCCTGGTGTTAGTGTAAATATTTTTGGTTTGGACGAAGCAAATAACGTGTATCCAATGAAGATTGTAAAAAGAGAGCTTAGGAATCATACAGACTTATTATTTGTGACTAGAGGTGAAATTTCACACTATGTGTACATAAAAAACTTTGAAGCTTTAGTAAGTAAACAGCTGTCAAAAAGAAAATGTAAAAAAACTATTTGTAAAAGGTGCTTTTGCTTTGTAAATAAGGACTTAAGAAGAGGAGGTGCTAAGTGGTTAAAAGAACACCAAAGACTCTGTAATGAAAATTATGAATGTAAAATCAGTTTTCCACCACCGAACCGTACCATTCTAAAATTTGACAAAATTAATCACCAATACAGTATTCCTTTTGTAATATATGCAGATTTTGAATCTACCCTGATACCACAGGAACTTCCCAATGGTGAAATCAACAGTAGGACAAAATATCAAATGCACGAACCAAATAGTTTTTGTTTGCTGGTCAAGTCCACTCTTACTGATGAACATTTGGAAGATTTTGGACTACCTACATCACCGATTTTGTACAGAGGTGAAAATCCTGCTAAAATTTTTGTAGATAATTTATATGATATAGCCAGTAAGGTGGATCGAGTGTACAGTAATATTGTTCCAATGTTACCCCTCGATGAAGAGGAGGAAATCCAATTTGTGAATGCTACCTCTTGTTATATTTGTAAAAAAGATTTTACAGTGGACAATCATAAAGTTCACGATCATGATCATCTGACCGGATATTACAGGGGGCCAGCCTGCAACGCATGTAATTTAAATTTGAAACTGCCAACTTTCATTCCAGTTGTGTTGCACAACCTGAGTGGGTATGATTCCCATTTTATAATACCGGAATTGGGAAGAGATACAGGCAAGATTGATGTTATAGCACAAACTTTAGAAAATTATATTAGTTTCTCTAAGAAAATTGGCAAAATAAAATTAAGATTTGTTGACTCATATAGGTTTATGCCATCAAGCCTTGCCAAACTAACTAACAATTTAAGACGACAGGATTTAAAGGAAACAAAGAAAATCGTACCTGCAGACAAATTGGACTTGGCATTAAGAAAAGGAGTGTTTCCTTATGACTATATTACAGGAATTGAAAAATTTGAAGAAACCAGACTACCACCCATTGAAGCTTTCAAAAGTAAACTGACAGACACGGAAATTTCAATTCAAGATTATAATCATGCTTGTAACGTCTGGAATGAATTAGGTATGCAAAATCTTGGTGAATATTCAGATTTTTATGTTAAATTGGATGTAACACTATTGTGTGATGTTATGGAACAATTTAGGAACACTTGCTTTGACGCCTATGGATTGGACCCCCTTCATTCGTTTACATCTCCCGGCTTAGCATGGCAGGCCATGTTAAAATCCACCGAGTGCAAGTTGGAACTGCTAACCGACATTGATATGGTTTTAATGATAGAATCAGGTGTTCGAGGCGGATTAACCCAAGCTGTTACAAGACATGTGAAAGCTAACAATAAATTTCTACCAAATTATGATGAGACTAAAGATTCAATTTTTCTTGGATATTTTTATGCAAATAATTTGTACGGTTGGGCGATGTCCAAACCCCTTCCGTATGGCGACATTGAATGGGTAGACCCTGATTCACTTGGAAATATTATTGATATTCCCAAAGAAGGTGACACCGGCTACATCTTAGACTGCGACTTCGAGTATCCAGAACACCTACACGATCATCATTACGACTTGCCACTGTTGGCTAAAACTGAAGTATCACCGACAGGAAAGTGGCCCAAATTAATGATGACATTAAACAACAAAAATCGTTATGTGGCACACTATTGGGTTGTACAACAAGCGTTGGAGTTAGGACTAAAAATAACAAAAATTCACCGAGCACTACAATTTTCTCAGTCGTGTTACTTGAAACCTTACATAGATTCCAACACCGTGAGGAGAGCAGCAGCCACATCAGCTTTTGAAAAAGATTTTTACAAGCTTATGAACAATTCAATTTTTGGGAAAACTTTAGAAAATAAAAGGAAACACAAAAATGTAAAATTAGTAAGTGATCCTAAAGTGTTAGAAAAACTTGTACAGAAACCAAATTTTAAAACTACTATGATAATCAATGAAAATCTAGTAGCGGTAAGCATGAATAAGACCAAAATTGTTATGGATAGACCATTGTACATAGGAATGTCAATATTGGATATAAGTAAAACACACATGTATGACTTTCATTACAACAAAATGGTTCAACATTATGGAAGAGAAAATATTGGAGTAGCCTACATGGACACGGATGCACTGATTTATTGGATCAAGACGCAAGATATGTATGAAGACCTTCGGACGTTTATACACAAAGATGATTTTGATTTTTCCGACTACCCAAGAAATCACCCGAACTTTAATGAAAATAATAAGAAAGTTTTAGGCAAATTCAAAGATGAATGCAACGGAGCAAGCATGGAAGAAATTGTTGCTCTAATGTCAAAATTATATTCTTTTAAAGTATATAAAGAACAAGAAGAAACATCAACCACTAAGAAAGCAAAAGGTGTAAAGACAGGTTATTTGAAGAAAAATATAGACTTTGAGCACTACAAAAACTGTCTATTTAACAACACCACCCTGACTGCTAAATTCAACACCATAAGGAGTGAAAAACACAAACTTTACAGTGTTACAGAAGTGAAAAAAGCACTATCGGCAAATGATGACAAAAGACATATTATGGATGACAAAATCAACACTCTTCCTTTCGGCCACTACTCTCTCAACCCTATCGACAACTAACCTATTCTTCGTCCCTCTTCGTCCTTCTTCGACCTAAATTCCTTTTCCTTCCGTAAAAAAATGGGGAACACGGCAAGTCCAACGCCGTGTTCCCCATTTTTTTACATCAATTTGAATGACCTTGACCCAGTTAAATATGGGTATAATGTAATAAAAAATTTATTTTTACTTCATCCATGAATGAGGAAGGATAAAATTATGGATTTGAAACAAAAAATTGTTCATGAACTTCATAAACCGGCTAGGAGAAAATTTCCCCGAAGAAATACTGTTTTAAAAGGAATGAATGATCTATATCAAGCTGATTTAATCGAAATGATTCCTTATAGTAAACAAAATAAAGGATTTAAATATATATTGACTATTATCAATTGTTTTACAAAAATGGCAGATGCTTTACCGCTAAAAGATAAAACCGGCAAGAGTGTAACAAAAGCCATGGAAACTGCGATACAGAGAGACAAAAATACCATAAAACATTTACAAACCGATGATGGTAAAGAATATTTCAATAAAGAATTTTCAAATTTAATGAAGAAACACAATATAAACCATTATTCGACTAATTCAGAGGTAAAAGCATCAATCATAGAAAGATTCAATCGAACTTTAAAAGGTGCGATGTACAAGATGTTTTCAAACAGAGGATCGCACGTATGGATTGATATGTTACCAAAACTAATAAAAGATTACAATAACAAGTTCCATAGAACAATTGGTATGAAACCAAACCAAGTAACTAGTAAAAATGAAAAACTTGTATTAAAACGTATAAAAATGAATACTAAACCAAAAGTTGAAAAACTAAAGCCTAAAGTGTTTAATGTTGGTGATAAAGTGCGAATAAGCAAATACAAAGGTGTATTCAGTAAAAGATATCTGCCAAATTGGACAAATGAGGTTTTTACCGTATTTAAGGTGCAACCTACAGTACCGGAAACTTACATTTTAAAAGATAATAAAGGACAATTGCTCGAAGGGGGGTTTTATGGACATGAAATGTTAAAATCCACAGTAGGTGATGTGTATCTAGTTGAAAAGGTGTTGCAACGGAAAAAAGATAAAGTTAAAGTGCGATGGTTAGGATTTAATAAGAGTGAAGATTCTTGGATACCTAAAAAAGATCTTATATAATGATGGAGCATCATTTTAGGTTGAACCTTTACAAAGGATGGAGATAATACCGCAAAAGGATAGTTTTCCTATTAATAATATTGATGAACTCACGGTGGACAATTCAGAATTAAACAGTGGCAAGCATGGTGTTTTATTACCAAACACGGTGCGTTGTCTTGTAACTGGTCCATCAAATTGTGGTAAAACAAATGTAGTATTCAATTTGATTACAAACCCAAAAGGATTGCGTTTCAATAACTTGTATGTCTTTTCCAAATCATTACAACAACCCAAATACCAATTATTAGAAAAAATATTTAATAATGTGCCAGAAGTGCAATATTACAAGTTTGATGCAAGTGAAAGTGTAATGCAACCGCATGAAGCTAAACCATTTTCAGTTTTTATATTTGATGACGTATCCTGTGAAAACCAAAACACTATCAGGAGCTATTTCGCTATGGGACGACATAACAATATAGATAGCATTTACATAGGCCAGACTTATAGTAAAATACCAAAACAATTGATAAGAGACAACGCAAATGTGTTAATTGTATTCAAACAGGATGAAACCAACTTAAAACACATATATTACGATCATGTCAATGCGGATATGTCATATGAACGGTTTAAAGACATATGTGGTAAGGCTTGGGCTGAAAATTATGGATTTTTGACAATTATGAAGGAACAACCACTAAATAACGGTCGATACAGGATAGGTTTCGATAAATTTATATTAATTCACTAACCACTATATCACACAATCATTCTTGTACAGCACGTCTTGCTACAAACATGGTTAACGAGGAAAAGTTAGTAAAGGAAATTAAATCACTTAGTGATTCTATTCGGGCTAAAAACAGAGCGTTAAAGTTAGGTATCAGCGAAAGGGAGAAATTTCTTGAATCTACTTTTAAACCTATTACAGAGCCTTTGAAACAATTGAACAAAAAATTGACTAAACCTTCTTTTCAAGGTGATATTATTGCTCCGATAACAGAATATGAAAGGGAAAGTGTAATATCAGAAGATATTAGCGATGACGACCCGGAAGCCTCCATATTTAGTGATACAACGGCAGAAAGAGAAGATGTATATGCTGGTAGTGAAGAAGAAGTAGTATCTATAGCGAGTGAAGAAGAAAAAACAGAAGGAGAACCATCAAACATAAGCTTATTGGGTGAAAATATTCATACAAAAGGACCTTTAGGAAGAAAATACTTGTTAAAACTGTTAATTGGAACTGATTCTACTAAAAAATACCACAGTTATGGAGCAAGAATGTCCAAAGAAGGTGTAATGATTGGTAATAGCAAATTAGATGTCGATGAACATGATAATATTCACGTAGGTGATCAAATATATAAGGGAACAAGGGGGCTATTTGAATTATTATTTGAAAATAAACCTTTAAAAGCATTGGTAAAAAATGATGATTTGGAAGTGTATAGCAAAATTTTGGATCAAACTAATGCATATAAAAGAAATTATTTACCTGAAGCACCCATATATAGAAATAAATCTGTAAAATATAAAGATTTTGTTTCCAAATTAATACCGATTATAAGAAGAAAACCTGTAAAAAGAAGATTAGTAGCATCCACTTTAGATTTAAGTTCCCCAGAACCGAGAAAAAGAAGCAAATCAGTCACCGGTAAAGGATTGATGAAGAAACTATACAATACAAACGTAATTTATTACAATAATATCAATAAATTGGTGGATAGAATGAAACTAATACATGAAGCCAAAGAAGCGGGTCATACTGGATTGGAAAACGAATGGGTGGCTTTAGTGGATGAACTTAGAAACCGCGGGGTAATCTCATAAAAATGCGTTACTCCCTAAAATGCTATTCAGTTGCATCATGAGTGTCGACAAGTTCGGACGTTATTCCTCGGATGGATTACATTACGCAAATAGTTTAAAAAGAAGTGCTGGTTTACCACAGACACCTGAGGGAGATTATGATATGAGCAATAAAAGGTTAAAAAACATAAAAGATCCCACAGATGAAAACGATGCAATAAATTTAAAAATATTAAAGGAAAAGATATCACCAACATTAAGACTACACAATAACACATATGACGCAGAAAATCATAGAATTATCAACGTTGGTAAACCAAATCAAAACGGTGATGCAGTAAACAGAGGTTATTTATTATCTGAATTAAAAAATACATTAAAATTCAATGGAAAAACGTATAGTGCTAACAATAAACGTATATCCAACATAGATGACCCTAAAGAAGAAAAAGACAGCGTAAATAGACGTTATTTACATTCTATAATACCTGAAAAGACAAAAGATGGATTTTCTTTTTATAAATTTGTTATTAACGATATAGGTTATCCAAAAAATGAAAATGATGCTGTAAATTTGAAATATATCAAAGACCATTGTATTACACGCGATGTTGGAGTTATAGATTGTTTTGGTAATTGTTTAGCAAATGTTAAAGATGGTTCGGCGCCATCAGATGGTGCAACAGTGGGTCAAATGATGGAAACCTTAAAACAAGAAACAACCTCTTTTGTAAAACAAGATCAAGTAGTAACGAAGCAAGGGGATGCATTTGTTCAAGGTAATGAAAAATTTAATTTATTAACATACAAAAATAATGCTTGGGATTGCATGGGTAAAGGGTTATCAAATATGAGATTGGGTTATACTGCTCGAGATGCAGCTGCTTTATCACAAACTGTACATCTAGATCCAGATCATTCTTTTAGATTTTTTACATGTAATAATAAAGTAATAAAAAACTTGCATAATGGAAGAGATCCAAATGATGCTGCAACTGTAGGACAAACATTACAATATGACAGTGCAAATAAAGAGTTTATTCATAATAAGCAAAGATTTAAATTAATGGATGTAAATGATTATCAAAATATATTAATTGCAGATCCAAATTCATTTAGTGGATTTAAAAAATTGTCTGGTGAAGAATTTATTCATAAAAATCATGTATTTAGAAATGAATCAGATAAAGCATTAATTAGTGCAGATTTAAAATATTTTAAATGTCCTGGGAGTGATGAAAATGTAACTGATAAAGACGATTAATTTGTATAAAAAAAAAAACAAATGGATGAACATCATAAAAATGCACTACTTTATAGAATGCTGTTCAGTTGCACCATGAGTGTCGACAAGTTCGGACGGTATTCCTCGGATGGATTATATTATACAAATAATTTAAAAAGAGCTGCTGGTTTACCACAAACACCTGATGGAGATTACGATATTAGTAATAAACGGTTAAAAAACATTAATGATCCTACAGATGAAAACGATGCAATAAATTTAAAAGTTTTAAAGAAAGAAATATCATCGACATTAAAACTAGAAAAAAATACATATAACGCTGGTAATCACAGAATTACTAATGTTGGTATGCCAAATCAAAGCACTGATGCAATAAACAGAGGTTATTTATCATCAGAATTAACAAATACTTTAACATTTAATGGAAAAGCATATAATGCTGAAAATCGTCGTATATCCAACATAGCAGATCCTATTGATGAAAACGACAGCATAAATAGACGTTATTTACATTCTATAATACCTGAAAAGACAAAAGACGGATTTTCTTTTTATAAATTTGTTATTAACGATATAGGTTATCCAAAAGATGAAAATGATGCTGTAAATTTAAAATACATCAAAGATTATTGTATGACACACAACAATAAAGTATATATTTGTAATAATAAACGTATCACAGAACTTAAAGACCCTCAACATGTGGATGATGCCGTCACTGTAAACTTTCTTATTAAAGTTTTAGGTAATGCATTGTTTGATTTACACAATTATATATCAAAACCTAATGTTTTAAGTGAAAGTAACAGAGGTACTTGGATTAAAAATGAGATTTTTAAAAAATATTTCATTAACCCTCCCACCCAGAAGTTTAGATCCTCAGATTGGGGTGATTTGGATATTTAATTATATAACTTAATAAATGACTTCATTTATGTCCAACTCGTCATAGAGGTAACACATAAGTTGCGCATTTCAATTATAAAAGACAATAATGACATTTCAGTACATCAGTCCATATCGAGACACTGTAAGGAAAGGAGGTGGGATTACGTCCACAGCGGTTTCTCTATTAAGTAAAGCTTTAAATCGAATTCCAGTAGGATCTGTTGTAAATAGAGCAATAGACGCTTTACCATACGAATTTCATATACCAGGAGGTTATCAATATTGCGGACCAGGAACGAAATTGAAAAAACGGTTAGAAAGAGGTGATCCAGGCATAAATAAGTTAGATCAAGCTTGTAAAGAACACGATATAGCATATTCCACATTTAGCGATACAAAAAATAGATCGATAGCTGATAAAAAGCTCGCGGATATAGCTTGGCAACGAGTAAAGTCTAGTGACGCTAGTATTGCAGAAAAAGCGGCGGCTTTAGCGGTAACAGCAGGTATGAAGGCTAAAACAGCAGTAGGAGGTGGAAAAAGGAGAAGAAGAGTGAAAAGGAGATCGGCAAAGACAAAACATGGGGGGAATATTAGAAGAAAACGACGTTCCACCAGAAAGGGTAGCAAAAAACCAACAGTATGGTCAATGGTAAAAAACGGGGCAGGACTATACCTAAGACCGTATCGTGCATATTAAATAAAAGAAATCAATTAGTAATACCACATAAAGCGTTAACAAATATCGAATTATTTAAATACATTTCATGTTTAAAAATACCTTTTTTTCGCGGTGTCTTTATGAAAGATGCTTTACCAGTTAAAATGTGGAAAAACGAAACCGGTATTGTAAATTTAGACAATTCTGAAGGTCCTGGCACTCATTGGGTTTGTTATAAGAAATTAGGTGATAATGTTTATTACTTTGATAGTTTTGGCAATTTACCACCACCTAAAGAACTCGAGCATTACTTTAAATCTGCTAAAAACATATATTACAACTATAAAAGAGAACAACCTGATAACACATTAATATGTGGCCATTTATGTTTGGAATTCCTAGCTAAAAGTATCAGTCACCATTGACATGTCATCCTATACGGTATCATTAACAGGAAAGTCGTCCACTTTACGAAGTATCCTTTTTCCAGCGTTACGCTTGCAAAAAGGAAGATTTTGGGAAGCGGCACTGTTGGATTTTACAACTTACAACTCTATTCCCAATGTTACGGAAGGTAAAAATAACTTATTGCATTATTATAAAGGAAAAGATGCCAGTGGGAAGTTTACAGACTTAGAAGTTTGCACTCTACCCACAGGTTCTTATGAAATTGATCATATTAATGAATTTTTGCAAAATAAAATGGGAAAAGACAATATAACATTAAAAGGTAATAACAATACGATGAAAGCTGAAATTAACTCCAATATTATATAGATTTTACTCAGGAACAATCAATCGGTGAATTGTTAGGATTTCCCAAAGATAGCCCAATTTTAGAACCAAATCAAACACATTCTGGTAAACAAACTGTAACAATATTAAAAGTCAATAGTATAGATATAACTTGTAACATTATACAGGGAGCTTACAGAGATGGAGCAAATACCCATATAATACATACTTTTTACCCGAGTGTACCTCCAGGATTTAAAATTGTTGAAAAGCCACAAAACCTAGTATATCTGCCGTTGAACACCACTTTCATTTCAGACATCGTGTTGAACGTATTGGATCAAGACGGTAACTTGATAGATTTCCGAGAAGAGCCAATTACAGTTAGATTACATTTAAAATCGACACTTTAATACAAAAATCATGGGTTTATCATTTAAAAGTGGACAACCTACGGGAAACCGCATTAGTAGCTCTTCAGCTGTGGAGGAGTTAACACGCGAGAACATTCGTTTCTTAGAAAAGATTGGTTTAAAATTAACCGATTATGGATATACTGGATATAGCGCAGGGTCCGACATTCGACGAAACCCTATGGGAAAAAGAATATCACACCCACAACCCTTACACTTCATCAAAATTGAACAATAACGACGAAATTCGTATTCCTATACAACATCAGGACATTTACACACTACCATGTGAAAGTTACTTGTATATCGAAGGAAAAGTTACTAAAAAGGATGGTTCTACTACTGGTACAACAGTTCCATTTATAAATAATCCTATGGCTTTCCTGTTTGATGAAATTAGATATGAAATATCAGGTGTAACAGTTGATTCCACTAAAAAAGTAGGTATTGCAACAACTTTAAAAGGGATAACATCTATATCACCTAATGAAACCAATTTACTTCAACCTGCCGGATGGGTTTTACCTGAACATGACACAATCACTCCGAATACAAAGGGATATTTTGATTTTCATATTCCATTACGTTTGTTGCTTGGATTTGCTGAAGATTATAGAAAAATAATATTAAATGTTAAACAAGAATTAGTTTTGTTGAGATCTTCTAACGATAAAGACATTATTAAAGCTCCAGACGGTACAACAGATGCAACTTTAGAATGGAAATTAACATTAGACAAAATTGTATGGAGAGTTCCACATGTTAAATTAGCTGACGAGCATAGAATGCTACTATTAAGGAAATTAAAGGCTGATCGTGATATTGTAATTCCTTTTAGAAGTTGGGAATTCCATGAACATCCCAGTTTACCTGCTACAGATCGACACACTTGGACTGTTAAAACATCTAATTACGTAGAACGAGCCAGGTATATTATATTTGGTTTACAAACAGGTAGGAGAGACAGTATCACAAAACATGCAGGCAAATTTGATCATTGCAACTTAAAAAATATTAAAGTTTATTTGAATTCACAGTTTTTCCCCTACGACAATTTAAATGTGTCATTCGCTAATAAAAAGTACAGTATATTATACGATATGTATGCGAGATTCCAAAATTCATATTACGGTAAAACAAATACACCTTTATTATCACCAGAAGAATACTTAGATGGTTACACAATAGTTGTAATTGATTGTTCTAAACAAAATGAATCAGTAAAATCATCAAGTGTTGACATAAAGATAGAAATGGAATTCAACGAGCCTATACCTGCAAATACAACTGCATATTGTTTAATTTTACATGATAAAATTGTCACTTACACACCTTTGACTGGAATTGTTAAAAATGTTTTATAAAAAATCGTTTTTGTAAAATTTCAATCACGGGCGCGATTATAAAAGGGGAGCGCGCAGGTCGCTCCTGATCAGTTTGTTGCCTGACATCGTATGGGTAGCATCATCTTCAATATGGCTTCTACTAGTAGTACAACGGAATGTGATATAGAGAAAGAAATTTCAGAATTTTTGGACATGAATGAACAGCAACACGGCGCAGATCAAGAAGAAGAAAAAGGTAAAAAGAAGAAATATTTGTCCAAGAGGAAGAGAAATGTGGAAGAAAATATTTCACCAAATATTTTAATGGAGGTATTTTTAAGAATTTTTTATCCAATCTCTTCAAGTTTGGATAAAAGTGTTTTAATTGGAGTTATGAAATCAACCGACTATTCACCTACAGTAATTTTAACCCACGGAACAAAAATGATTTTGTTTACAGCCAACGCTTGGGAATCTTTTATGAAACACCTCCATTTGTTGGAATGTTATTTTAATAGCAACATGTTTGGCAGGAAAACAAAAGTAGGACTATTGGATTCAGACTTGGAAATTGATATTATTAAACACAGAGGTGAACATCAAATGAGATTCAGAGATACGACCAAACATGACATAAAAATTCAACTGAACAGAGAAGAATTTTTTATTTTAACATGTGCAACTGAACCAATAACAAGATATTTAAGACAGCTAGTATTCTCCAGTTCAATTATTAAAGATTATTTAACAGACACTTTGGACAAACAACCGGATGCACCAATTTTGTATGGACCTGTGGACACTTCAATATTCAACAGAATTCCTCATGAAGTTCAAATGTGGAGACAATTGGAACAATATGTGCAAGAAAAAAATAATTTTGTAAAATCGGATGAAGAAACACATTTCAGTGATGAAAAGGATCAAAGTGATGAGAATGAGTACAACAAAAATGACCAGATGGAAAGTTAAATAAAATTTTAAAATTTTTCACAACACTTTACACTTCAATTGACAAGTTTTCAATAAAAAATTCAAAATTTTGTGGGTGTAGGCCTACCGGGGATGGTGCCCACGTTAAATATACACCAACGCGCCTTCAACTGTACGGCCTGGCATAAATAAATGCCTACCGTGGTGTGGAAAACAGTTGACCTTCTGACACCGTGATGGATAGACGGGTGACCTTTCAAATGGACATGGAAGAAGAAATCAAGTCCAAGCCGGGTATTATTGAATTTCAAGCTTTTCGTGGTAACGATGATCGGTTTATAATTAAAGAACTCGTATTTTACGATTTAGATAAAAATATTCCTTACACATTTTTATTTAAACCACCATGCTCTTTTTCTTCACTAACCACCAAAGCCGCAACAACAAACCGATGGACTTGGAAATATTTTCATCACATCGATTGGTATGACGGTTTTACCAGTTATTCAGACTTGTATCATATTATGCATCAATTTTCAAACAGATTTACTAATATTTACACAAAAGGACTTGAAAAGAAAAGATGGATAGAACAATTTACATCTACTCCAGTTAAAGATGTGCAAATAGATAAAAATTTTAAATTTATTGCTGAAAACATTTGTATTTGCACACAAAGTGTGGAACATGAAAGGGACAGGCACTGTGCGTTAAAAAACGCTTTAAAATTAGCGACTTACCTGCAAGATGGAGAAATCGGCGATGGTGGTGGGGGTAACGGCGATTATAAAAGCGAGGAGCAGACCGAGACCTGGCACGAGTATTACTCGAGATTCCGAGACGACAACATCTCAGAGCAAGAAGACAGCGAGGACCTCTAGAACAACCATGGCATCCAACCAGTTTCTACAGTCTTTGGTGGAACAATTCAACGCCCACTCCAAGTCTACAATTTTGCCGGTAAAAAAATGTTCTGAACTCAAGGATGAAAAACATTATATTATACATGCACTGAAGAAAATGGAAACTACTGTCGGCGAAGCAATCTGCTGCAGTCTCAGCGAAGCACCATATACTCCGGGGGATGAAGCAAAATTCCAAATTTACCTTCCGAAGAGATTTGTCCACCTACTACAAAATGAAGATCTACGCTCCATTCAACCGGGATGTCTCTACTTGGTGTCCCACGGATGCAGCGGCAGCAACTCCACCGAGCTTACCATCCACATCGCAGACAAGCAGCAGTGTTAAAAAAAAAAAAATAATTTTTTTCTTTCTTGTATCTGTTTGTATTTTTTAACTATATATATTTTTGTCATGTAATCTTGTTTGTACTGTTTTAAATAAAGATAAAAAACAAAAAAAAAACACACAAAAAAGGCAACATATCAATATGTGAAACAAAAAAATTTTTCACATATTGATATGTTGCCTTTTTTTTAAAGCTCTGGGATGACCTTGACCTTTGACCTTTGCACAAATTAAACATAAACTTTTTTTCAAACAGCAATATGTGTGTGTGTGTGTGTGTGTGTGTGTGTGTGTGTGTGTGTGTGTGTGTGTGTGTGTGTGTGTGTGTGTGTGTGTGTGTGTGTGTGTGTGTGTGTGTATGTGTGTATGTGTTTTCCCCCACCATTTCAGGTTACCAGCCTACAGACTGTAAAGAAGTTCAGTTTCATTGCAACTGTCAAACGATGAGCACCCTATTTGAGCTTTGTGTAAGAAAAATTATTGAAGATCAACAGCTATTTAGCCATACTTTACGATCCAACGCTCCTCAACAAATTAAAATTTTTATCAAACAGTACAAGCTAGACAACAGAGGTTACAACACTTTTGGTTGGTACAAGTTTGGTGATGGTACAAAATTTTGTCGAAGTTGTGGAAGGGCCGCTGTATCCAACCCGGCACAATTCCTACAAGATGATGGATGTTTACAATATGGTCATGTCGCTCCAGTTTTAAGTTACCATACACCTAAAGAACTTTGCGCCATTTGTTCAATCAATATGTTTACTTGGCAAAAATTTAACCACCTCTCATCAGACAGCGTGTAAACAACTTCCCCCCACCACTATTTCAAAATCATGGGTTTATCATTTAAAAGTGGACAACCTACGGGAAACCGCATTAGTAGCTCTTCAGCTGTGGAGGAGTTAACACGCGAGAACATTCGTTTCTTAGAAAAGATTGGTTTAAAATTAACCGATTATGGATATACTGGATATAGCGCAGGGTCCGACATTCGACGAAACCCTATGGGAAAAAGAATATCACACCCACAACCCTTACACTTCATCAAAATTGAACAATAACGACGAAATTCGTATTCCTATACAACATCAGGACATTTACACACTACCATGTGAAAGTTACTTGTATATCGAAGGAAAAGTTACTAAAAAGGATGGTTCTACTACTGGTACAACAGTTCCATTTATAAATAATCCTATGGCTTTCCTGTTTGATGAAATTAGATATGAAATATCAGGTGTAACAGTTGATTCCACTAAAAAAGTAGGTATTGCAACAACTTTAAAAGGGATAACATACTTCAATATGCATATTTTTGTATTGTAATAAAGGAATGATAAAATAAAAACAAAATAAAAAAAACCTATCTTGCTACAGTATTGTAGCAAGATAGAATTTTTTTAAAACACAAATTGGATGACCTTGAACATGTTCTAACATGTTCAGGTTTTCCCCCACCACTTTTCCTATTGGATACCTGAGACGGCAGCACCAATGTGTTTCATTACATCTTCATCTTTCAAGCTGCAATCATGGATGTTCCACCACCAATATATGAGGCCGATGAAGCAGAAAGCCTGGGGAGGAGGAGATGCCAGCATGTGGATCTAGTGGAGATGATGGAAAGAAGGATGGAAGAAAGACGGATCAGGAAGGACCATATGCTAATTCAGAAAATTTTAAAATTAGATCTCTTCATAATCTTGGCCTTATTGATTGCAATCTTCTTCTACTTGGTATACGCAGTTGTATACTGCCTAAAATGCATCGAGTGTTCAGATAAAGCAGCCAAATTGCCAGTTTTCAACATTACTCTGTAAATAAAATTTTCTTTTTTAAAACTCCAAATGGTTAACCTTGAACATGTTTCAACCTGTCTGGTTGTATCAATTACCCCCACCACCACAATTCCAAAAGACCAATCCTACATGCAAGTCTGGCTTCATTTCCAACTCAGCTATGCTAAAGGTTACACTACACACAATGAAGTGGGAATTACTTGTTGACAGCCTTCAATACCTAAAAGAAATCTATGAAAAATTGCACATGCGGCTTCTTCAAAATCCAGGGATGATAATAAAAATGAACTTGGAATACGACTGTCCACTCATCGATGACAGTATGGATGAAGCAGAAGGGGTAGTCCAAAATACACAAGGAACATGTTGCTGTGAAGAAAATTCTTCGACAACATCAAGCACAAGTCCGGACAGCACATATGGGGATGAAGGAGGATTTTTGTAATTTGTAAATAAAATAAAAAAATAATTTTTTTTTAAAACTTCAAATGGTTGACCTTGAACACGTTTGAACATGTTGAGCAATGTGGATAAAAAATATTTTTTTTTTCTTACGCCTATTGCTGAATAACAAACTCAGTTGTATAGTTTGCAAAAAAATTTTTTTTTCATTTCATCCGACCACTTTACCCCCACCATCTCCTTATCCCCACCACCCTGCCGAGTACCTCAGATACACGGAGAGACTTGCTCAGTTGCTGTTCAACTCTTGTGGTGTGCACATCTCACTTTTTGCACTCAATTTACTTATATTGAGTTTAAATTTAAATATTTAGCCAAATATCAAACATTTCTTAATTTTTCGGCAAAGTTTCAAATAACAAAAAAAAAATTTTTTTTCACTTTTGGTTTGATTGAAATTTCACAAGTTCCAAGATCACCTGAGAAAGAATAAAAATAAATATTTCTCAGGAAATATTTCCAATCCGGGTTACGGTAAAGGACGGGCTCGGATGAGTTGTTGCAAAAATTTTAATTTTTTCTTCCTTCTGACCACTTTACCCCCACCACCACCTTATCCCCACCACTGGGCCGGGTACCTGGAGAACCCCCTGCGCCCAAGTCAGTACGTCTTCGGACGCGGTGCTGTTCGGATCGCGTGTCGTTTGTCGCACTGTCGGGTGTTTGAAGAAATTATTCTTCGGCTCTCAGTCTCTCGGTGGGTAAGTAAAATAAAAAAATTATTTTTTTTTCAAGTGGGGTTGCTGGGACGGGTCAATGACCCCTGACGGATATATTAGGTCGAGAGTCTGATCGCTAGGGAATAAAAAAAATTTTTTTGCACTTTTGTGATTCCTCGAGAAATTTCAATTTCTCAGCAAAATTTGAAGAATCGCAAAAGTGCAAAAAAAAATTTTTTTTTGTATTCTTGCGTGACCTTGACCTAATTAACGTCAGTGACGTCATCATGATGACGTCAGCGGTAATGACGTCACCATGACGTCATAGGTGTGACGTCATGTGACGTCATATGACGTCATTGGTGGCGTCATTAGTGACGTCATTGATGACGTCATCACTGCTGACGTCATCGTGATGACGTCATGGCCCAGCAGCCCCACTTTGCCACTACTAGTATCAATTGAAATTATTTTAGTCAATATATCAAAATACACTAATAAACAAATACCTAAACCTAATAAACCTATACGATGAGGAGTGTCTGTGGCGATGTAATTTTCATTGATCTCGAAATCTAGCTGGTATATTTTGCTGAAATTTTGCATTTGAGAGTGTTTTGGCCAAAAAATAAATTTAGAAACAGCCTAAACTTCAGGAAAACTCATTTTTGTCTGAAAACTACTTTTAAAAATCGTTATCTTTCAACATTGGTCTCATGGTTGCAATCAACGCAACACAGTAATAACGAAAGATAAACAATAATAAGGAATGCGACTTTAAATAGTGGATTTTCAAACACCTGTCATCTGTGAAGAGGTATTATTTGACTTCAAAGCCTGATTACCATGATAATGTAATAAAAAGTGAATTAAACCAACAAGTAAGTATTGGTTAACCTGGTAATTATTTGAATTTAAGCTTGCTACCAGAAAACGAAGTTGATTTTGAAATGTTATGCGCTAAAAAGTAAAATATAAAAGCTTTGGGGCGAACAGTCGTATTTAATCAAATACACTGAAAATGTTCCATCAGAGGGTTTGTATACGTATTTACCACCAATACAGAAGATATTTAAGTAAGTCAGTTTTAGTTAACAATATACATTATTTTTATGCATTTACCTAAATTTGCCATATTTTGGTTTTGATAAAAACTTTGACAGTAAATTTTCGTAAAAAAAGCTACCTAACTTATTATTTTTAAAACACCTACCTACAGTTTAATTAATTGTATAATATGTTTTAAAGGTGTACAATACATCAAATAACATAATAAAAAACATTACTAAATTCACATCAATTCTACTTGCATAAATCATTCTTCTTTGTAATATACGACTCCTCTATCGGATAAAGCAATTTTGCAATAGGATGACCTTTGTATTGTATTATATTGCAAAGAAGTAATTGTGTAACGTTTTATTAATTGGGGAGATGGATACAATTTTATCATTTTATCTATTTTTAAATTCTGTCGAGGGACAGCTTAAGGACCTCAGTAAGGCAATTAATAAAATGTTTTCTACCTTTCAGTTATTCCGTATTATATAATAAGCTTGCAGGGATTTCACATAAATTCAACCGGTAATCCTGACTGAAATCATGGATTTTTCGGATGTAAGTGTAATCGGCAGATCGACCTGTTACTACTGGTGGACGACCGTGAAATCATTCAGGAAGTCCATTCCCAAACATGGCGGACCTAGAACCCTTCAGAATAATCAGTACACTTCAGTTGGTTCCGTACGTGCAGTCGGGAAGGCATTGACTACCCTTCAGAATGACCAGTACATACTTCAGTTGGTTCCGTACATGCAGTCAGGAAGGCCTTGAATACCCTTCAGAATGACCAGTACACACTTCAGTTGGTTCCGTACAAGCAGTCAGGAGGGCCTTGACTACCCTTTAGAATGACCATTACATACTTCAGTTGGTTCCGTACCTGCAGTCAGGAAGGCCTTGACTACCCTTCAGAATGACCAGTACACACTTCAGTTGGTTCCGTACATGCAGTCAGGAAGGCCTTGACTACCCTTTAGAATGACCAGAACATACTTCAGTTGGTTCCTGGTCGGCACGGTGTTCCTCACTGCCAAAGACTGGTCAATCTGAATGCTTTCACGGTCGATCAGAAGTACGAAATCACCAGTACACGGCAGGGTCGATCTGAAGGATAGACTTCTATCCTAAAAAATCCGGTATTTCCTTCAGGATTACCGGTTTTTAATGGTATTTCTGAAGTATCTTTTTCTCAGTGCAGGTAAAATTTTATTTGCAACATTCAATAGTAAATTATTTTGTTAACATTAAAACATTAAAATAAGAAGCTAAGCTAAACACGGAACTATAGCGAGCGGGCCGCGGCACGGCGAAGAGGTCGCATAACCGAGACGTATAATAAAAACTGCAATAGCTTATTTTTCTCAAAAATACTTTTCGAAAAATATAACTTTTTTGCTACATTTCTCTTCTTTACATCACGCACCAGTCTTTAAAACAAAAAATTCTTCGCAATTTAACTTTTTATGTCACTAATTAAAATGTATAACGGATTTTTTAAATTTATTTAATTTTTTAAGTGTCAAACAGTTTTTATTTTCGAATTATAACCACACCAATAGCGCCATGCGTTATTAAACCATAAGTGTGTAAAATTTTAAAGCATTTGGAGCATTTTAAGCTACTTAAACTATGGTGTAAATGAAAAGAGCGCACTGAGAATTTCCCGCCTCTCCGGGGTCGCTCAACGGTTCTTTACCAAGCCAAGACATTTTCCAAATGTCTTGCTTCTCTTTGGAAAACGTATAGGCCTATGGGATAGCCAGTATAGGCTATTTAATTTTGTGTTAGCTGATCCCAGTACTGGGAATGTGCGCGTCTCAGACGGAAAAGCGACCGTGAGAACAGATAGATATCCCTACTCTGCGACGGCGCGGTGGCTGGGCTCGCCAAAGGAGCCACCTCTCGGAACAGCGCTGCCGTTCCAGGCGTCCCATTGGTCGAACCCCCCCACTCCTGGCTCTGCCACTCAGCCACTTCTATTCTTAGCTCTCAGTCTGAGTCGGACGTCGCTTGCGTTCGGAGCTCCTCCGCCGCTCCGCCAGACTTCCTGGCGCAGGTATGTATGTGAGTTAATATTTTGGTTTACGTTATTTGGAGTTTTTGATCGCCCGCCGTGTTTACTTTATTTTCTTTTAATTTATGTGTTTACTGGCACGAAGCTAGTATCGGAACGCGCGAGTTTTGTGAGGACGGCTGAGTTGCCACAGACTTTAGTTTGAATCACCGAACTTTTAATTTAAATGGCATAATATATTTTATTACTTTTTTATAATATTTTGATGATTAGGCTAAAAATATATTTCTCAAGTTGAATGAATAACTGTGTTAGGCTATGTAAAACCAATTTAACCGTTAATAAAGAAAACTTAAAATGTTTAAGTCATTGTTAAAAAATCATCCTAATTATACTAATAACTTCAATTGGTAGTATTGGTATATTGGTAATAATACGTATTGGTATAGTATAATGAATTGTACTGGGCCTACTATTAAAAAGGTTGGATGCATTAAGCCGCGTTTACACCGGAGGGGCTGCAAACTTTTGCCGGCAATTTCGAGTTAACGCATTAAAACAAACGAGTTTGCAACCTTCGGTGTCGCTGTTACCGGTTGATCGGGTGAACAACTCCATTTGACTCCATGGTCCGCTACGACGCGCCTGCGGTTTTGCAGCGGCAAAGTGTCGGTTGTGAGAACCCTTCCCGCCAATAGGCGCGGTGGGTCCACATGGTCGCGCTGCGTGGCTGTGTCAGTTCCTCTCCCGCCACTCGCTATCTCTGGCACAAGAAGAGATATCGCACTTTTTGAAACTTTGTCATTTGAATGCAATGCAATTTTACTTATTGCATTGCTCGGTGGGGCAGCTGCTCACAGAAAAAAATCAACTGTGTCTTTGTTTTTTAAAGGCCATTCGAATCACAGCTAAACTCAAATTTAGAGAGCCGTGCCGTGATGCCTTCCGGTATCTCGGATTGGTAATACTGTCTGAGCTGTACATTCTACACACTGCACTCTTTTGCAAGTTCAAAAGTAACCTGATTCAGGGCAGTGATGTACACACTTACAACACAAGGTCGAAAAATGTTTACCACGTTGAGTGCGGCATGTATCCGATAGGATACAAAGGCGTACCTTCCCGGGTGTGGATGTATCCGATCGGTTACATCTGACAATGTCAAGGTAATAAGACTGTTCCTCTTCTAGCGTTTGAGAAGGAAACACATATTGTGAATTAGCGTATAGGTAAGAGCATTGAGTTTTTAGATTAGGCTACTTGTGATTAGTATATATTCTACAGGGTTTTAATTTCGCGCTATCGTTGGAGGAATGTAAATATAGTTCAGCGTGGGGGTTGAATTTTGGCATTGTATGTGCAGCAGCGAACGTTACAGGACAAAGCAGCCCAGGTTGGCCATGATGGCACGCCTACCCTCTCTAGCGGGTGTTCCCATTTTGAATAAAGTTCCATAAGACATTCGAACTGAAAATTCGGTAATGCTTGAGTTTCGCTACTACCCTCGGAAATAGGAAACTTTTACCCAAAATATCGGAAATTTCACGATGATTCCTAAAAAGGTTTTTCCCGCGCAAAATCTAGAAAGAGTCCGGAAAATTTGAAAAACCCTTAACAACTTTTACAACTTACAACTTAACAACTTTTTTATTCTGAGATACGTCATGCGGGTATTTAAAATAACCGGTATATCGAGCTGATCACGAATATGTAAAAAATACTTCGATCCGATTTTAAATATGCCGTGAAATGCGGGGAAAAGGTCGGACAAGCTATCAGATGAACTATTTTAAAAGTACCGTATGTCATGTGGGTACACAAAAGTCGCGGAATTTTATGAAGAATACAAATATGCATTTACTAATTGAATACAATAAAATAATAGCTAACAAAGAGAAAAAACATTTATAAATGAAATAAAACCACACTGAAACTTACATAAGTTTAAATGAACCACTAACAATGTTTCAAATGGTTTTTATTAATGTATACCTTAAACTATTAGGTAGGCCTAATATCAGTACCGTACATAGGTATTAACTTACACGTATAATCTAAAATAACACTAACATAACTACCGTACCATAACTTATGTAACCTAACCTAACCATCATGTGAGTCATATCAAGCAACGCTTTATGTAAAATATGATTATATAGCCTACATATTTATGGAATAAAATACCCCAAGCACTTACATGATGGTTGGTAGTTAGGTTATTTTAGATTATATGTGATGTAAGTTAGTATATACCTATGTAGGTATATAATATTGCCTATTACCTAATAGTTTAAGGGAGTACATCAATAACGACCATTTGAAACATTGTTAGTGGTTCATTTATGTAAGTTTAAGTGTAATTTTATTTTATTCATACTTTTTTCTCTACATTTAATACTATTTTCTTGTGTTTAACCCTCGAGAGGACGCTAAGCGGAGGAATCCTCCGGGTCAATATTTTTTGTTGTCTGAAATATTTATCTTAGGGTTGACTGTACTTTTGTGTAGCTGTAGCACCCCTCCTCACCATGCATTTGACGTACCCTTATCCCGCTTTCAGCGTCCAGGGTCAGTTTGGCGAGCGTTGTCCTGAGGTGCTGGACGATTCCTCAATGAGCGTCCTTGTGTGTTTTGTGAACCCGGAGGAAGAGTCCGTGTGCGATCGTTTTTTCTTTGGTTATTTGTATTTGTTTAAGCTACAGTTGCCATTTTAGATTTGTTTTTATTTGAAGTAACTTTTTATTTTTACATGTATAACTATTTGAATTGATTGTAGTAGGCTATCATTATTGTAATATTTAATTTATGGTTTATGCAGGAAAACCTCATAGTATTTTTTATATAATCTGACAGTTGAGTTTTATACAAAAGCTTTTTTATTTGTACTCCAAAATGTTATTTTTACTATTTTTATACTATTTTACAAAACTTTTATTGTAAAATATTAAGTTTTAATAAAAAAAGTGAAATTTGTTTTGTATAGGCCTAATCCATAATAGTTATAATAATTAAATTTGTTAAATTAACTTGACCATTCTTGCTCTTTTTTGCAGGGATATAGCGTGAAATCTATTCTATAATCACTTTCTGTTTTTATTTCAAACAATAAAAGTATTTAGAATACATTTTGTGCATTTATTTAAAACCCGGAAGAAACTTCCTTGAGCGAGAGACGGCGTTTTAAATTTTAAGCGACCTCTTGAGGGTTAATTAATTTAAATATACATTTGTATTCTACATAAAATTTCGCATATTTTGAGTACCCACATTACATACTTTTAAAATAATCTGATGGTTTTCCGATTTCCCCCCGCATTTTTCGGCCTATTTCAAATCGGATCAAAGTAATAATAATTAATTTCTTACATATTCGTGATAAGCTTAACATCCCGGTTAATTTGAATATACCCATTTGACGTATTTCAGAATAAAAAGGCCATTAAAGGCACAGGGTTAACCTGGAACATACAAGTGGAGTATAGGTATGTAAAAGAGTAAAACCAATGTGTTAATTATGCTCTCAGTCGTCTCTCCATAGTCTGCAGCATCGAGATTCTGCGTGCAGTTTACTTTTCATGTGGAATCTATGGGAATATATCAGAAGATATGGGATTATATTCTGGGAGTCCTCGTCAGTTCAAATTTTAACAGCACAGAGGGTTTTTATTTTGCAAAAGTGTGGTGTCTCCGAGCAATGGGTGGGCTGAAAAATTCAGGGTCATGTAGGCCTCTTTTTAAACAACTCAATATTCTGACCTTAGCGGGGCTGGTTGGCTATAAAGCATGCGTTAAACACAATTTAAATATTTTTGAGACAAATGGAGATTTTCATAACTACCCCACAAGGTCTAGAAACATGCCTTTCATTGATTGGACACTGTGCAGCAAGTTTTGAGAAGGGACCTAATTATCTGTGTAGTAAAATTTACAATAAACTATACTGTCTGAAATAAGGCAAATAAATAACCTTACGTTATTAAAAAGAATGTTAAGGAATATTTCTTAGCCCTACATCACAAGTGAGGGTGGATGATGTTTGGGTGAAGGCTTAAATATTTTTGTAATGAGGTGAACATTTATTTTATTTGTTTAAACATAGTACCTATTTTAAGTTCCTTTATATGTTACTTACGTGTTCATTGTACCATATATATTTGAACGAATAAAATGACTTGTGACTCATTTCCGGGGTTTCCAATTTTCTGGGATTTTCCGAGCTTTTACGCAAAAAATACAATTTTTTTAATCAACGTGAAATTTTTGACATTTTAGAAAAAATCCTATTTCCGATGGTCGTAGCTAAACTCAAGATTTACCGAAAATTCCGAATCAAAAATACCATCGAGATTATCGAGATAAAAAGTGTTTCAAAGACACCTATAATTAACATTGATCTTATGGGACTAAAAATCAAGATGGCGGAGGGACTGCAGACTCTTAAGACGCTTTTTAGTGTCGAACGTGTTTTTCTCGGTGGACGAGTTCATGAACCACAACTCAGGGGAGACATCGGCCCGAGTCGTCCCTGAGTGAATTGTAGTAAATTTAACGCTAGCTGGTACTAACCCGCATTATAAAATTTTTTTCAAACTTATCATCCTGTGCAAATTAAACAATTTTGACGTATGCTTTCCAATACATGTATTGTCCTACAGCTATAAAGTTTATTTATTTATTAAAAAAAAAAAAAAAAAAAAAAAAAAAAAAACTGAGGGTAGCAAAGCTTTATAAAGACTAACTGTCACTATTAAAAACTGTGAACTGCACAGTACACACACGATTGGCGCCAATACTTCCTGATGAGTATGGATAGGCAGGCTAGGTTATGTCAATTTCCCGCTCATTTGCTGTTGTTCACACTCCCCCACGATTCCTACGAAAGGGCCATGTCATGTCATACTAGCGCCATTGCCGTCGCGCGGATACCTTTGAGATAGCGTCGGAAAAAAGTCAATGTCATACGTGGCGGCAAATGCGTCGCGTCGATGCCCATGCTATCGCCACTTACCTGTCAAACGTAGGGTCTTCCGGGCGCATTTGCCGTCGCGGCATTTAATTTATTTCCAACATGGACACCATCCAGTTAGTCCGCACAACTGACTAACTGCGACTTTTGTTATGACTTGAACATTTGTAACCAAACAAATGAGTATCTACATTTGTATTTCCTTTGTTTTTAAGGTTATTCCTTACCACCATTAAATTTTCAAAGAAAATATAGTTTTGGAAATATTTTACACTTTTTTGTTGATACATGATTTTATTTGTGTCAAAATTTCAAAAGGGTGTCGACCCCTATAAATGACTATAAACTACCCCTCTCCAATTAACTACGGATTTTAGAATTTTTTTATCTTGAATTTATTTCTCTTAATATCACGAGGACGGAAAAGGCAATTAAAAACTGATTGTGGTGTTGTGTTTCACGGAAAAATTACTTTGAAATGATGGATCACAACCCTACCTTTACATTTAAAAAATAAAAGTTCATTCAAATATGGCGAATCCAAGGTGGTGGCCAAAAATGTGAACCACATCAAAAAGAAGTGTAAGTTAATCTATAATGTTCAGGGGTGGTTGGGAGTCGTTATCTTAATAAACGCGAAAGAAATTAGGTGGAGGCATTTAAAACTCACAAAGGCTAGCAAATATTTATATACTATAACTTATATTAAAAATAAATATAATAGGCTATAGTAAAACAAAAAGGGGTGCGCTTTTTTGGTACCTTTGTTTTATAAGTGATAATTTAATTCAATTATAGTTATTTCAATTAATGTAGGCCTATTATGTTCATTACCAAAACAGTTGTACTTTTCTACATCTGTAGAAAGTTATTACCAAAGATTAGAAAAATTGTTGGAGCAGTTCTCGAGATCAATAGGCATAGTCCATATACAATAGTCTATAGGATTGTTATCGACGTCCTATTAGAGTATTCTGTAAAGAGTCCATGCGAGAGGAAGATAAATCAACTTCTACCTTTAACAACAGTATTTAGAATTTACAAATAAAAACTTATAATCTTATATTAGTGGAGGTTCCTTCCCAATACTGTGCAGTAAAACAATAAGTTTTCATTACACAGCATATACAAGCCATTTTTAAAACCGTTATACACTGCATTGATTACGTTTATTTTCACCAAATAAAACTTAATTTACTCCAATTTTTTTTATTCTAGAGCTCTCCAAGCAGTAGTAAACTATCATTCGTAGGCCTAAACTCTACATTAATAAAGTGTATTTCATCCTAGAAGAAGGTTATAGTTTGGTAATATAAAAATTTACAAATTATAGTTAGAATATGATTATTTTGTAAATAACACCCTTCTGTATGTTGTTATCGAGGCCATAGTTATCTATTCTGAAGAAATTATTGTCCTACAGCGCAAAAAGGTGACTCTTGAAACTATTCTGCAGAATTCAACAAAATATATATTTTGAATTTAACTTTTAACGTACGATTTTAAAAATACATTTAAAAAAGGCTAATATATCCCTTATTTATCCCAAACAAAATACTAATGATAAAACCAATTTAAAATTAATTAGAAACCTTGTATAGTCTATAATACAAATAACAGGGTAGTAACTATTATAGAGACATCAAGAAAAAATATTGGAATTTCGTAAATATTTTAAAATAAATATAATCTAATCTTTATTACAGCAAACCACTACTACTAACTAAGCAAACCACTATAAAGTCACTCGGTATACTTATACTCATCATTACTCATAAAAGTATCGTTCTAACTGCTGTAATTAATATTAGTCGTAACATCATATAATAATCTCTCCTTTTCGCATTTATTAGAAAAAGTTTCAACCAAATGCCGCAGAGGACAACAGTGTGACGAGACTGTTTTGATTGACGAAACAGCTGATTACGAATCGTAATTTAATTGTTGTAAACCAATGCATCTATCATATGGGAAACGTGTCTTTACTGGATTCTTTACTTAGTTTGCTTTTACAGGTGGAACGTTGTGTGTTAAATCTTTGTGACGAAGAATTTTATAACGTTTGAAAATGTACTGGAGATTGTTTCGTCCTTACCAGGTAATACAAATAGTTTATACAGTACTTTTAGTTTTTTATTACGATGTTTTGTAACACAATGTTTTTTATACATTAAGAATAGCTTTTTAAGTGCGAATGTTTTTCCTTACCAATATTCTTGAAGTCGAGTTTTAATTTTGTTTGATGGATTTTGAGTGTTATATTGTTAAATATCACGATGTTACAAATGTACGTCATTTATAAAGACAGAAACTCTCTGGGTATAGTGCTGCATCCTTAATTCCCTTGTCCCTTCATATCAAAGAAAATGAAGTTGTATAGGCCTACCTAATTTAAAACATGTTAATGGTTTTCAACCAAATGCCGCAGAGGTTAATGGTGTGATGAGCGTGTTACAATTGATCAAAACAGCTGATTTATCAACCATAATTTAATTGTTGGGAACCAAGGCATCCATCATATACTCAAAACGTGTCTTTTACTTTATTACTTAATTCGATCGGTTCAGTTTTGTAGGCCTACTCAGTATGTTGTCGAATAATATTTTGTTAGGGAAAATATTGCGTTTTAAAATAAAGCAAGAAAAAATGTATTGGATAAAATTGTTCCTAATCAGGTAAATGGGTCGTACTGTAAAGAATTTCTCTATGTAGGGAATAGGCTATTACGTACAGTACTAGTACTCACAGTAAGACCATCACAACTCACGTTATAATTTTAACTTTAATCATTTAAGAGCTAAAAACATACAATTTAGTATTTTGAATTTTGAACTTAGCCTAAATAATTAAGGAGAAAATCTATATAAATTTCCCATATTTTTCTTAAGGAAAATCAATAAAACTATCTTGCTTATTTATTGACATAACTTGATAAAATTTTGTAGGATGTACGGTACATTCACTAGGAATGGTTTGAATTATATTTGCTTACAAAAATTAGGCCTTTATAAGGTTGGCAGCCCTACGTACTCACCCCAAACGTGTATATGGTGGAAATATAAATGAAATCCCAGGAGTTGTTAAAATTTGTTAAGGACTTTCAATAGATCCATCATTGATTGTCAAGTGACTTATTCTTAGTTAGCAATTTTTTTTTTAATGTATTTGCCAACTTTGAACACAAGAAACTACATTATCTGCAGGTTACATAGATTTCACGACTAACAATTTCCACTAAGTTACTTCGGAGGAAGTAGCAATATAGGGGATGGGGGAGGAGCCCGCACCGAGCCGTAAGCGAGTGAAAAATATTCTTGAAAAACATCACATAACTACACTAACACATGGCGGAAATGATTATTTTTGGTCTGAAGACAATGTCGGCCATCGTGGCTCAAGTTCATCCAGATCATATAGTGTCCTGCTGACAAAGGTTCTACGGGCTCTATGGGCTTGACGGCGCGGCGTTGGAATGCCGTTATGTTAGATTCATTTCCCATAAGAGATACGTTAAACTTATATCCCCACTGTTCTTCAATTTTTTTTATATTTTTTGTCCATTTGTCAAATGAATTGTGTTTTTGATTCTCAATCAAATTTTACTTTTTCTTTTGTGAGATTGATGGAATTGATTGAATCTTGAAGGTTTGATTAAAGCCTGACAACAACATTTAGTAAATAGTAAAAAAATTTAATTAGATGAACTATATTTGCCATTAAAAAGTTCGTCGCAAACCACATCCGCCTATATGAACCCTTTATTTAGAACCATACTCTTTCATAAGGTTTTATTAAAGCCTGTAAACAGCATTTATTAAATAGCAACAAAAATAATAATAATTAGATGAACTATATTTGCCATTAAAAATTTGGCCGCAAACCACGTACGCCTAGATGAACCCTTTATTTAGAGCCATGAGCCCCGATTTTCTGATTTCCAATAAATGAATTTTATTGTTTCTTGTTTGTTAGTAGCGTTAGTGCTCTTATGAGAAAAATTCAGAATTGGTATTAACTCCAGCGCCCTTTTATAAACAATGCTTAACTCTTTCAACAGGGCCGCCATTAGGGAGTGGTTGCCTGGGGCAAAATTTCTGATGGGGGCCCTGTCGAATACTTGCGAGTGAGTGTTAAAATGCCTTCCTGCTGCATTGAACATTTTGCAGCTGTGAATTTTAACTATCTGCAGGCACATGGTATTTTTAAAGGCAAACGTGCAAAATTTTATAAATTTTAATTTTAACTTTCTCAAAAATTAAAAGGCGGAATTTTTACCAATGAAACCCATGTTTTATTTTTTGGCTGTTACAAACCAAATAGTTGGCCGTATCAAACATGATGACCGTAGCCTATACTTCAATGTTTTCTCTGACTGACTACAACTAACTTTAGTAATTTGAATTTTTTTTGTCTGTCTCTTTCTCTATGTTAACTATCCAGACTTATTTTTATGGCATTTTACCAATAAAAAAAACTACCTTATAACCAATCTAATACCTAAAATACCTAGAGGTTTCAAAGTCCATACAGCACACACATGTTGCCTATATACACTCCCAGGTTGCTAATAATCAATCACCAGACGAGGCAGTTAAAATTTAATCTTTTTGAAAACATTTTACAAATAAATAGTTTTAAAATAATATGTTTTCTTATTTTTATAGCTCTGAGACCTAAAACGTGAGATAATCTGATACAAACGGTTTTAAACAACTAAAAATGTTATTTTTGTGAATCTAGTAACATCTAAGTTTGAACCTCCTCATTTTAAATGGAGTTAGGTAACTACAATTTCAAAACAGAGTGTTTTCATATCTTGGGCTCTAGTAACCAAACGGTTGGTCCTACAAAAATATCTGAGGCAATCGGATAAAATACCCCAAACGAAATATAGTTAGCATTTTGGCGTAGCCTATCTTTTTCCTGAAACAAGACTGACCTTGGAGAAATCTGTTTTCTTGTTTGATAAATTAGTTTGTTTGACAAAATGTAATCCTATTAGGCGTCTAATTAAAATTTTTCCTGATTTATTAGCGAATTTCCCTATAGGGAATACGCTATTACGGTAGTAGTCATGGTAAGACCTAAGCCCGGGACCATGATACTTTTTCATTTTGAGGTCCCCAGAAGCCAAAAACACCGTTTGTTCATTTTCATATATATGTATATATATATATATCTATATATATATATATATATATATATATATATATATATATATATATGTGTCCGTGGTACTGATAACTTTTGACAGCGACCTCCGATTTTGATGAAATTTGGTATAAAGGTGTAAGACCAGGTCTATTTTCATGAGTTCGCGAACCAGCGTGATCGGGTTATGGGAACGGGGTTTTATGGGGTTTCAAAGGGGTCAAAAATGGGTTTTTGGCATTTTTGGACCTCATTTTTCAAAATTTATCAATTTTAACTAAAACCATTTAAAAGAGCTCAAAAAAAACAAACAATTTGGTATTTTGAATTTTTATCCTAGCATAACTGGTTACGGGGAAAATCCAAAAATATTTTTTTCCATGTTATTCTTATGGGAAATCAAGAAAACCCTATACCTTGCTTATTTATTGACATAACTTAATCAAATTTGGTATGTACATTACCTAAATAGGGTTTAACTTATACTTGCTTTCAAAACCCATATGGCGGCAAACCTACATACTCACCCCCATGGGGTTTATGGGGAAACTAAAAAATTGCCATAGCTTGATACAATTTTGTATTTAAATTCACCAATTATTGATTAACTTAGATTTTCTAACAACACCCCATGGCAGCAAACCTACATACTCGATCCTATGGTGTTTTTATGGGGAAAGTAAATAATCTGAAATTCCATTGGAAATTCGCTGAGTACGCAGGTCTGCTGCGACGGGGGTATTTTATACATTATCTCTTGTAATCAAAACTAACGAAATTTTTTGTCGATTAACAATGAATATTTTTTCTAATAGAAAACAATATACCTCACCTATTTTTTTCTTCCGCATTTTAACCTAAAAATATTCCTCCATGCGATTCATTACAAAAGTAATCCAATAGGCAAAGTTTCTATCCTTTTTTACCAATTGTTACTTTGATTATTTCATCATGGATTTCCTTTTTTTAGCGAATTTCCCCTTTAGGGAATACGCTATTACGGTGGTTGGCATGGCATGGTAAGACCTAAGCCTGGGACCATGTTTGAGGTCCCCAAAAGCCAAAACATTCATTGATTTTCATACAGAGAAAGTTTCTTAAAGTGATCCAATAGCTAACTTTTTATTTGACAGTATACTTCTTATGGGAGACCACCTTTTTTATGTTGCTTTCAGGTGTGTATTTAAAAAATAACCGTAATTTTTTCAATATGGTGGCCAACTAAATTATTTTTTTAATTAAAACCCCCTACTTTTATGTAATTTTTTTATTTTATACATCACAATTTTAATACATTTTTATTACTTGACATTTGTCTCCAAACATAACAGTTATAGGCATCCAGAGAATAACATGGGCCAAACTTAAGCTGCCTGTATTTTATGCCTGATATTAATTTAAATTACTAAGCAGGGTGCTTGCTAATAATGTTGAAATAAGCGTTTTTGTAATAAGTTTTAACGTATTAAAAACAATTTTTTAAGGAAAAATAAGACGATACACGAGTACAATATAATCTTAAGAACAAGAATCTGCAATAAGATTGGTAAAAAGTTAATAGATAACGATGCAAGAAGGGAGATGCGAAAGGAGTGCATGCAATTTCAAAAAAACATCGTTATTAGACCACCGATCGATTTCGCACTGAAACAAAAAAAGCATTAAAGTAACAAAATTTAAAATCACCCGTCATATATTTTCCAAAATGTGAGTTTCCGCATATAGCGGCAGTTAACAGTCTCGTTTGACAATTTTGACACTGAGGTAGAGCGCACCCTTAATAAAGTTTTCGTTGTAGGCCCTACACCCTAAAGATGTCTATCAGTACTAGTCTACTTGTTGCTCGAAATCGAGCAATTTATTTTTATACAATACAAAAGTAACCTTTAGTTTTATATCAACGACATCCGACCAATCAAATATTATGAATATCAGTAATCACAAAAAACTACACGTATTTACAGCTGTACATTAACAGATGTTTAAAATGTTCAACCCAAACCCAATGTTATTCTAATGGGAAAATTTCAAAATAATTTGTGTATAGCGCCCTCATTTTATATCCGTTTTCATCAATTTTTGGCGGAAACAACTACAGACCAAGCCCTACCCAACGACACCAAAAACTTGAATATCGGTTAAAAATTGTAGGAGCAGTTCTCAACACAAAAAATCCCTTAGCGTATTAAATAAGTATAGATACCCAATAACAATAATAGTTTTTATTTAACGCATTTAAAAAGTGGATATTAGGGTGAAATAAAACAAATATATAGCTATCAAAATTAATTAACAACTGATAAATTACTCTTGCAAAAAGTAATAAATAAAGCTTAAACACGCTAACAGTTTACAAAACAAAATAGTCTTTGTTGATTTTTGTCTCAATCCTATAAATGACTCTTTTTCGCTTCTTCTGATGTTTTTCTTTTTGCTATGTGGTGATACAGAATCTTGAAAAATACTTTGCAAATGTACTTAAATAGAATTTTAACATGAGGACCGGTAAACTCATCATTAATTGAATGTGATTGAAAAACTTTTCCCTTAAAATAGTTACAAACCCTTACAGTCATTTTTAGGTTGGTTTCTTTGCAATAAACGGAATTGACTTATATAGGCATGCATATTTTACATTTTTGAAAACATCCTCATGTGCTTTTATCAATTTTTCTTTTATTTAAAATCAGTTACTTGGGTTTGGGGTCTTAAATCTGAACTTTGGGTTCTGAGAACTATGCTACATTCTTCACAAGTGATTTTCTTTTCTATGTGTCGAAATATTACTTCACTAATGTAATTAAGACATTCTCTTTGAAGTTAGAAATTTTAAAATCATCCATAATTTCCGCTGCATGGTTAATTTTTATGTTAGATTAAATTTCTTCATGATAAGCTAGTTTTAATACATCGAATAATTGAGGGGTTGGTTTAAATTCTAGACAGTTACTGTTTACAGAGGTTCTTTCACTATTTCGAAACACTAGCTTTCTCAGGGCCCAGGTAAACTGCTTCACTGGATTGTTGTTATTTCCTCCCCTGAGTCTAATATACATGAAAAAAATTTTCAAGGTGATTTAGACTTAATTACCTATGAAAAGAAATGTCGCTCTCTTTCTTCCATATTGAAACGCAGTTTGAACAACTTTTTACTATTGAATTGCTTTTTCAATGCTTGTCTTGCACATCATAACACGTCACGAAATAACTACTATGAAATACAAAAATCTATTTTCACTATGTACCTTTTATGAAATGACCAAAACCATTTGGAAACCCCAAAATGAGACCGTAATCCAGCGTAACCTGTCCGTTGTGAAGTCAACATCGAAATAACCGCTAAATGCAGCTTTGATGGAAGAATATCGCTTAAATCATTTGTTTATGTCAGGGAAGGGACTAATCAGCTGATATACATTGGTTTTCAACAATTTTTCAGTGCTATGTTTAGTTCAAGGCCATGCAACACAAATGACGCTTAGTGCGATTTGGCGTTCTTGCCAACTAACTCCTTCAATTCGCCCAGTATGCAACCGCAATACTCCGCTGTGCGAGCGCGCGATCCAGGGCAGGTCAGGCACTCGACCTTGATGCGTCTATCATCCCCACCCCCCACTAACCACTCCTCGATATCCTACCCAAGCTCCAAGCACCAAAACTTGTCACTCATTCATTCGTCGGTGTTGTATCTAATTATTGCTGAGGTTACACGTTAAGCCAAGTGTTGATGCGTTCATTTCTCAATTATTTCATACAAAATATAGTTTCCAATTAGGCCTATAGCAATAGCTAGCGAACATTGAGTTTTATTTCATTGAAATGTGTCAAGTACATCAAACTGTTTTGATTTGACATACCATAAGTCCTTGGCTTTCGGCTCATGGACTTATTCACCTTTAAATTTAATATTGTATCTTGAATTACAGAGAATACAAAGTTTTTCAATAACAGGATAAAAGCTAGTATTATGTTTTATGATAATCGAAAGCTGATACTCTACCTTCTACAGGAGCGTCGATCGATTTTTAGGACAAGAATTGAACGTGGGTTCAATAACATAATAGTTCATCTTTACCATGTTGGAATGTTTATATTTTTCAGTTGCACAGTTTTTAGGTTCATAAATAGCAAAGCTACCGGAACCTTAAATCAGTTTTGTATGCCATTGCATTTTATTCCTCGGCAACTAGGCTTACGTGATATACAGGTGTCAACTACATGGCTGTTGAAAGGTCTAAATGAGAAACTACCGAAATCCTTGGAGTGTGAGTTTCTAAGTACAGTAGAGTCAAGCATATAGGAGGGCGATGGAGTCAATCCCGATTCCGTCTATTTATATAAGAGCAATTTTAAACGGCAAACGCAAGTAGGCTACTCCTTTACAGTATTTGGAATCATAAACTTATGGTTTATAACTCGAAATCAAGACGGTTATGGTTTGTGAGGGTTATTTTTTCAGAGTAATAAATATTTTTTGTAAAAATGGAAATTTTACAACTTTAAAACATTTTTTGGGGATTAAAAAAATATATACCAGGTGTTCATAAAGTCTTGCCCTGATTTGATAGCTTTGCTGTACAGAAACCATTAGAGCCACAAGCAACTTACATTGCTTCTTTTGAAGGGAATTTAATCTAGTTTTTTTTATTATTAAGTTTGTAACACCTTTGTTTAGCTGTTTGACAACAAAGCAGTTTTCTTTAAATTCGGTACAAAAGCAAATCAGAAATGGTTAGCCTCCAGAAGAAGTAACAGTGTGTCTTATGGTTCTATGAAAACCAGTCCCCCGTTACCGGTACTGCCCAAAGACTTTTTGTGCGAACATTTAGAACAAATGCACCTTATGTAAAAAGTATCAAGAGGTGGAATCCATAATTTTGTGACAGGGGCAGTGTGTGTGTGACAAGAAGCGAACTTGACGCCCGCACATCACTGAAGTCACGGTGGATTGGGCGTGATCGCCCGACTAAATTGCCTCCTCGGTCATCAGACTTTACCCCTCTGGACTTTTTTATGTGGGGGTTTGTCAAAGACGTAGTGTGTTCTACCCCAGTTCTTGATTTAGAGTCACTAAAAGAGAGAATAAGAAATGCAGTGCAGTCAGATACTCATGAAATGTTAACCAAAATATGGGAAAAAAGAAAAAGTCGCCTCGAATATTTACAGGCAACCTAAGGCGACACATAGAATTTTATTGAGTTTGAAAATATGTAAATAAAACTTAAGAAGTCCCTTGTTAAGACTGTAAATAAAACATTATTCTACCATCATTTGTTTTCATGCTATTCGATTTCTTTATCCGGGCAAGACTTTATGAACACCCGGTATATCTCAAAATTTACCTAAAAATTTCCGTATGGGCGCCCATGACTATAAGGTCGCGGGGTGTGGGGTAGGGATCAATATCTTATACTAATATAATGGCTGGGTATAGCTGAGTGGATGTAGTGCTCGCCTTTGGATCCAAAGGTTGCCGGTTCGATCCTGAGAAAAGTTGTAGCTTTTTAAAGGTTTGAATCCTGACCCAGTTGCCATTTGTCATTGGGCTATTAATTAATGATGCTTTCTAACAACTGGTCGATGTTAGATAGTTACAAGACTGGGGTTTGGACCGTTTCACGTCAAAACGTTAAAAAATGTCACTGGCGTAGATACAAAAAATAAATAAATAAATAAAAAATTAAAAAAAAATAAATAACAAGCACGGCTAACAGCACAACAAAATCACAGTTCAAGTCCAAGACTACGGCAACGGCCAACGGGAACGCAATCAGTCTGTGATACCAATGAAAACTAAACTCAGGACAAAATTGTTTGTGACCAGCAAACACTTTCATTGAATGCTTGTCAATCTACACTTGTCTCAGGAGAGATGTTCAATGAATTTTTAATTACTGGCCAAACCGCAGTCTGCCAAACTTTCGAAAATGGTGTCCATGATAATTTATTAGGACGTTTTTTGCCCATATCCACGCTAAAAGCATTTTTAAAGAGTTGTACTATATGTACTTATAAACGCTTTTTGGGAAAGCTGTCCAAACCCATCAAATTTTGTTGGCCACGCCGGCCATCGAACCCGTCACCTCTTGAACCCAAGTTTTAAATATTTTTATTACATATTTTACCAAGTTTTACATATTTACCAATTACATTTTTCTTGTAATTTGTTTTATGTATAATAACTGTGACAAGTTTAATGAAAGTTGTTATTGAATGTAATTTTTCTGCCGGGAATAAACCTTTATTGTATTAAGAATATCATCTACCTTTCTGTCTGAAACTAGTGGCCTAGAGCAAAATGTCCCCTTTGGAACCCCCCCCCCCCTCACTGGTGGCGGCCCTGTCTCTCAATCTTTCCGCGAGGTTATTTATTAAAAGCCTGATCGCAGAGCGGAGGTAACTTTACAGGGAGCGACTATCGACTATAGGCAATGCGGTATATGCAAGTCCCTCGGCCCACGAGTTCGATAGTTGTGCACGATGATAAAACGAAGTGGTAAAGGTTTTCCTTGATTCTCATACAAGCCAGCTCATAGTAGGCCTATTAACTACTAAAGGCATAGAATTGTGGTGGAATAGTACTGTCAATTTTTTAAAGAAATGTGTGATGCAATTAATTTTGGATGTATGACCAGGTCCACATGAGTTCATGTACAGGGTTTCTACAAAACTTCAATTTTCCATTTCCCTGACCCATTTGGAAAATTTCCCTGACCAAAATTTTAACTACGTTTCGGCATTTGTGCTTTATAATTAAGTAGGTAATAGTATAATAGTTATTACTTCATCATGATGAATACCATAGTTACCATAGTTTAGTTTTACAATCTAGAAAACAGTTAAGCCTTTTAAAATCTACTGATTTAAATAAAAATTACAAAACTTAATTGATTTTAGGCTTATATGAACTAGAAGTATCAACATTGACCATACTTTGCACTCTAACTCTCATTTCATGTGATACTGGGTCGTATGTCCGTTATTTTAAAGTATTTTTTTTAATTATTTTCATAAATTTAAATCAGTTCAATAAACATGGATAAGCAGTTAAAAACTGGGAAGGTAAAAGTGAAAAAAATAAATGACTAAATACAATATATTTGTCATTTGCCAATATACAAAAAAAAAAAAAAAAATAATGAAAGAGCTGTTTTATAATTTCTAATTTTTGTGGAATGCGTTTCTTAGTTTCTTAGTGGAGTGCGTAATGAATCTTGTGTGAGTACATCTTAGGACATTGACGGTGAAAGTAATTAATAATGATAATGAATCAAAAACAAAAACAACAGATTGCTCTAAGAAACAAAAAAAAAAAATTCATCACGTTAAGTATACAGTAGCCTAATAATAAGAATATGTTTATTTTACATGATCATATTCATTCCCTCACCAAGTTGAAAATAAACTTTTCGGTGAGGTCCATTAGTTACTCAAAGTACAAGTTTAATTTTTTCTCTAACTATTTTCTAATTAGGCCTACATTTAAAGTAATTAAACATTGAAATTACTTAACAAGTACGGTGGTTTAGTGCAGGCACCTATTTTAAATTTAATTTTTAAGCAGTTTTACAAATAAATGATGTCCTCAAAATAAACTCACATACCAACAATTAGTATATAAAGATTTTTGTATTTGTGTAAAGAAACCCAAATCAACTGCATTTGTTGAGTACAAAAGACTGAGAGGGCAGCAGGCTAGGCTAAAAATTATCCAAATTCAAGATCCTTAAATTGTTAAGGATTTTACAGTAGGCCTACCGTAGTTTATAGAATCAATGTATTGAACTTGATTAATAATTGATACACGGGAGAAACTTTTGTGTTGATACTCACTACCATTTCTGTATAGTACATTTGTAAAGATGGAGTTTGGTTTTTGGCCATAGCGGTACTCTTTTATCTCCAAGGGATGGGAATAGGAGACACAAAATAGGATGGGGACAGCGAACTGCCTTACATAAAAAAATAATAAATTAATTTGTTAAACAATTTTGTCTCAAAATAAGTTATTTAAGACATTATAAAAACTAATGTCTTGGTGTGCATAAAACAAAATTTAGAAGTTTATTCGAATTCAAATTATTGAGTTGAACAGTTAAGCGCAATAGATTTATATGTTTGTAAAATTGGTAAGTTTCAACCAACTATTTATAAAAATTATCCTACAAAAACTAATAAATAAAAAATAAATACATTTGTTTAAAATTAAGAATAAATAGCAAATTGCAATGCTATAACCTTGTAGTTCACATATTTATTTTTGCAGTCGAGTTATCGTAAAATATAGACTTTAGGCCTGAGTTCCCTGACTTCCCCTGACCATAGAAATCCTGGTACCAAATGTTTAGTCTTGGATAGGGCTCTTTAATGAAAGAGTGACAAAATGAGTTTGTAAGACTTATTACATTTTTTGAGTCCATAAAGCTTTATTGAGATCTTTTAAATAAATTTAAATACAGGCTTTATCCGGAAATTAGTTTTTTTTTTTAACGTAAATGAACCAAAAATTTTAACTCTAGCGTAGGCTATTTATTGCATAGCAAGCCACTGATAGTTTATGTAACGTTATTAAGTGCACACTATCTGATGTTGGTTGATACCTCCAAAGCAGTGAGTAAACCATACATAGCCTCCGCATTGATTCGCCGGATACGCAGGTCTGCTGCGACTGAGGGCACGTGCATGCTGTGCGCTATAGACGCGCGAGAGACAGGCATGCACGGATCGTAAGTCTATTCCAACCTTCCACACCCAGAATCCCTTTCCCGCCTCAGACCTAGGTCGAAATCCGGACGTTCACGGACCGCTCACTAGTCGCCGCTCCGGCCCCGAACCCTACAAAACCCTATACTGATATACAGAGGCCCTTAATCCTTAAACCAACTTAACCATGTAATTAATGAGTCAATACAACTACACTTTCTTCATAAAGTCAATAGTACTAGGGCCTACTGTATCTTGCTTGGTCCGTTCTTTATAATTTTTCTCTTTATAAATTTTGCTACATCCATTTGGTATTAGTTGGTATTTAGAAACTTTGCATGTTAATATTGGTTATTCACATTTCCATTAGCATTCATTAAAAAACATACATCAGGGTTGCTGAAAAGTCTGGAAACGGCTTAATTTGTTTATTAATATAATTCAGTTAGATGTTTAAAATTTAAGATTTTGATTGAGGGCTGAAACCCCCAATTTAGTCGTAACTGGTTGCGTATAAAAGCCAACAATGTGTTTCCAGTGTTATTCTTAAGGGTGCGCTCTACCTCGGCGTCAAAATCGTCGAGCGAGACTGTTAACTGCCGCTATAATATGCGCTATAATATGTTAACTGCCGCTATATTTAATGCTTTTTTTGGTTTCAGTGCGAAATCGATCGGTGGTCTAATAACGATGTTTTTGAAATTGCAGACCTTTCGCATCTCCCCTCTTGCATCGTTATCTATAAACTTTTTACCAATCTTATTGCAGATTCTTGTTCTTAAGATTATATTGTACTCGTGTATCGTCTTATTTTTTCTTAAAAAATTGTTTTTAATACGTTAAAACTTGATACAAAAACGCTTATTTAAACATTATTATCAAGCACCCTGCTTAGTAATTTAAATTAATATCGAAATTTTAAGACGATAGCGGAGTACAAAATTATATTACGAAAAGAATGACACCAAAATATTTTAAATCGGTTTACAACTGGGGCGACAAACACGGAGATTCTAAACCCTTGCATCTGCGCGCGGCAGATGGGTAGAGCGCACCCTTAAGGGAAATTAACGAAACCCCGTATCTTGCTTATTTATAGACATAACTTAATCAAATTTGGCATGTAAACTATCTAAATAGGGTTTAACTTATACTTTACTTGTTTACAAAACCCATATGGCATCATATTTACCCGCCCACCCCATGGGATTCATGGGGAAAATAAAAAAAGTGTCAGATTGATACAGTTTTGTGTTTACCTTCACCAAATATTAATTCACCTATACATTCGATTACATCTTTTTTTTTTTTGAGGGAGAGGCGGAAAAATGCATTACGCACACAGGTGGCCAGCCTGTAGTGTGGGGCTCCCCTAAAAAACGGGTTTACCCACTAAAAAACCTCCTCTACTCTTTAGGAATCTAACCTGGAATTGTTTATCACATTACGTCAGGCTAGGCCTAAATTTGGCTTACGCCCGTCGGGCTCGCTCCTTATCCAGCCGCTCTATCAAGGGATCTGGGCCACTTCGCGGTCCAGATCGGTTTTCTTTTCCAGGAGGATGCCCCGGACGAACTGTGACAAACAATCCCAGTTGCCCTCATCCTCCAAAATCTTTTGGCAGACCGAGTCCACCGAAACTGCACCAAATATTTGTGTGGCCTCCAGGCGGGGCCCTTCCCAACGGGGACAGCGGAAGAATGTGTGTTCCGCATCGCCGGGAACACCCGACCGAAAATAGCCGTGACCTGTCAAAAATTGGGTCAGGTAGTAGTCCACCTCCCCATGCCGCCGTTCCACCCATGGTTGGACCTGCTTGATAAGTCGCGCAGTCCATCGTCCTCGGGTGTCGTGCTCCCAGCTGTGTTGCCACTGCTGGAAGGTTCGGGAGCGCTCTTCTGTTCTTGCCGTGTCCTTGCCGATCTCGCCACGTCTCTGATAAATCGCTTTCCTCTCCCCTGCCAAGAGCTTGACAGGGATGACTCCGGCAACCACCAGGACGGCAGGCTCGGACACTGTCCGGTAGGCGGAACACACCCGGAGCGCAGCTTGACGCTGAACCCGGGCGAGTCGCAACCTGTAGCACTCCTTATCTAGAGCGCCTGCCCACACCTCTGCCCCGTAAAGGAGCACGGACTGGACCGCGGACATCAACAGACGTCTTCTGCTGGATCGGGGACCCCCGACATTGGCCATCAGCCTACTAAGGTGAGTAACTACCTTAGCGGCTTGTCCGCCGTACGGAAGATTTGATCCCTCCAGCTTAACTTGGTGTCCACCATAACCCCAAGGTATTTGGCGGCACGAGTTGATGTGACCACCTCCCTTCCCACTCGAAACGGGACGACGGTGTCGATCCTCTTTCGTGAGAATCACGATCTCCGTCTTACTAAGAGCAAGCGAGAGACCGTGATCGGACATCCAGTTGTTGACAACCCGCATAACTCGGTTCAACTTTAGTTGGGCCAGCTCAACGTTGCGTGCAGCAATGAGAGCTGCGACGTCATCGGCGTACCCAACCAAAGTGGTTTCCTCAGGCATCTCGGACCTCAGGAGGCTGTCATAGGCAACGTTCCAGAGATCCGGGCCGAGTATTGAACCTTGTGCGGCACCAGAAGTGACTTCCATCGTCCGCGTTCCGTCCCTCGTGTCATAGATCAGGCTTCGAGAGCGTAGATAATCCTCGATGAGCCGCAACAGATATGCAGGAATACGAAAGGTGTTGCGAAGCGCATCCAACATATCGACCCACCTCGCCGAGTTGAAGGCATTCTTGACATCAAGCGTAACAAGAAGCACTACTCGGCGGGAGAAATGGTTGTGGCTCTCGGCTCTCTCCACAGCTCTCTGAACTTCGGTGACAGCGTCGATCGTTGACAGTCCCTTTCTGAAGCCGTACTGACGGGGGCATAAGTCCCCGGCAGCTTCCACGGCAGAAGTCAGGGGGGAACGGATCAGCTTCTCGAACAGCTTCCCAGCCGTGTCCAACATGCAGAGAGGCCTGTGGGACGACGGCAGTTCGGGATCACCTTTGCCCTTGCTGATCAGTACAAGCCTGGCTGTTTTCCAGGGAGCCGGAAACACCCCTTCTACCAAACAGGCATTGTACATTCTCAACAACAAGTCAGCGTTGATTGAAAATACTTTCTTTAAAGCCTCACTGGGAATCCCGTCCGGGCCAGGAGCCTTGTTGCTCTTCAGGGAGAGAACGGAGGTTTCCAGCTCCTCGAAAGTGAAGAGTGGAACGTCCTCTACCCGTCCCAAGTCAACCGGCGGTCGCTGTGGATGTTCAGGAAACAACGCAGCGACGATCCTCCCCATGGTGGCGCCCTCCATGATGGAAGGTGGAGAGTGGGCGCCGAGTTTCTGTGTTACAAGTTTGTAACCCAGGCCCCACGGGTCAGAGCCAACGTCGTCACGAAGTCTCCTCCAGCTATTCGCCTTGCTCCTGTTTATCGCCTGGCGGAGAGATTTTCTCGCAGCTTTATAGGCCTCCGACTTACGAACTCTGTCTGCGGGAATTCTCGCTCTTGTGGCGGCTCGTCTAGTTCTTAAACATGTTCTTCTGAGTTCCGCAATCTCTTCAGTCCACCAGTAAACGGGTTGTTTGTCGCGTCGGGGTTTCCTTCGCGGCATAGACTGGTCGCAGGCCGAGACGATCAGTTCCATCGTGGATGTTACTAGTGCCTCGGCCCCAGCCTCACCAGGATTCCCCTGCGCTCCCCGAGAGATGACTTCGGTGAACTTGACCACGTCCAGTTTGTTGGTGTTCCACCGGCGTGGCCCTTCCCGAGATGCGGAAACTCGACGATTTGCCTGATCATGCAGGTCAAAAACGATGTATTGGTGGTCGCTACCCGTGTAGTCCTCCACAACCCTCCAGCCAGAGATCCTCGGAAGGAGCGACTCAGACGCAAAGGTGACGTCGGGGATCGTGCCTCTCTGCCCGGGGCGCCGAAAAGTAGGTGTGTTGCCCTGGTTGAGGACGACAAGACCGGCCCTGGCGATGAAATCCAGGATGTATTTCCCCCGGGAGCTGGTAGGGGGCATTCCCCACTCGACGGCCCTGGCGTTGAAATCGCCACCAACGACGACATGCCCGGTGGTGCCGAGAACGCACTCCTCTAGGCTATCTATCTTGTCGCGGAAGTCCTGGACGGCCTCGTTGGGTGTGAGGTAGCAACTGAAGATAGTCACGTCCCTACACCGAACCCAGACGAATCCTCGGCCGCGCCCGTGACTCCGCACCAAAACATCTCGTGTATTACGTGCCCAAAATGCAGCAGTACCGAGGCTGTCCGAGATCCAAATGTTTGGGTCTCTGTCCCGATACTGTTCACTGATAAGGAGCGCGTCAGCACCAAGTTCTCGGGCGAGCTGATCTAGAAGGTTATCAGCTCCCCAGGATCTATGAAGGTTGGCCTGGAGGATGCGAATTACCGGCCGCTGCCTTTTGCCTGTTCAAGTGCGGCTCTGAAGGCACCGCACTGACCAGACCCGGGTAAGTGACCGAGGGCACTGGAGCCTGAATCCTTGCAGAGGAAGCAGGAGGGGCTCGAGGAACATTCCTTACGTTTGTGGCCCTGGCTTCCACACTGGAAGCAGTTGGCACTCCTGTCGGGCCCTTTACAGCTTCGGGAGGAGTGGCCGAAACCGAGACAGCGGAAGCATCTCGAAACTACCACCCTCCGTTTGAGCCTGCAACTGACCCAACCGACTCTGAGGTGCTGAAGGCTAAGCAGCTTATTGGCGTGCTTTTCGCTCATCTCAGCAACAGCCATCCGGAGTTGACTTCGGTTAGGCTTTGTCAGCCATACCCTCACTCCATCGGCCGGTATCTCCGGGAGTGCCACCTGGATCGCACGGGTCACCTCATCTTCGGTGGAGAGGACATCAAGGTCCCAAATCTCGACCGAACACTTCGGTTCTAGGGCCTTGATGGAGCCTTTGTCCCCAAGTGCAGTCTTGAGGGAAGCGGCAAAACCGATCTTGTCACTCGACTTCCCCAGTTCGAGGAGGACATCCCCGTTCTGGGTTCGCCGAATAGACTTGATAACGGTGTCGGTCTCTTCCGGTTTTGCCTGCGATCTAATCTGACCCAGAACATCGGCAAAAGATCGCCCCCCTAAGGGCTTGATCAAGATTGCCTCCGTCCTGGGCTTCTTAGGCCTGGGTTGTTTAGGCTTTCTGACAGACTTGCCAGAGGCCTCCCCAACCGGGTTTGAGACTTGCGTCCGCTCCACCCTCGACGCACTTTTCGAAGCTGCCTCCGCTTGCTTCTGCCTCCTCCTTTCTTTCTTAGACAGGCGCGTCTTACAGCCCCCTAAAGGTGTTGAGGCAGAGTTTGCTGCCAAGGCAGGATTAGCCGCCGGAGCAGGAACCTCTGCAGGAGTAGCCGCTGGAATCACGGCAGCGCCCGGGGCGGATTCAGTAGCCTGGACAGGAGGAGGAGAGGTCTGCGATGCCGCAGTGACAAAAACCGGTCTCGGCACTGAGTCCACCTCAACAAGCTCAGGGCTTCCCGGCGAAGAACCGCTCTGCCTCTTCTTTCGCTTTCTGGCTTGAGTCTGGGACTCAGCCAGATGAGCTTGAGGTGAAGCAGAGATGACTCGGTTCGTGACATCGCGCTCCTGCTTCACTGCCTTTAGCCTGATTTTCCGGCATTCCTCGATTTCTTCTAGAGCATCTTCGAGTTTCGGGATCCCCTCTTTTATCGCCTTGTTTATGTTCTTTTGAATTAGGAGGACCTTGGCCATCTCCTTCAAAAGAACTTTCATCTTCTTCAGACATGAGTCTTCCTCCTCGTGGGCGTCGTCCTGCTGCTACCGAAGCATTTGCAGCTCGAAAGCCGCACGAAGAGGGCTCTTCCTGGGAGGGATTCCCTGCATCCTGGCTAGAGGTGTTACCGGCCCGGTCACACCCATACCCAGATCAACCTCATCTTTCTCCTTTCCGGTTACGGCCGATGATCCAGCGACACCAGCAGCCTTGAACGGGGCCGGCGGAGGGGAGGTTTTAATTCCAACCGTCGGCGTCCCAGTCTTTGAGGTCGGAGACCTCTGCACAAGTGAGCTGCGCCTAAAAGCAGCCTGTTCGTTCTCCTTTCCAAGATTTGTGTTTTGCAGTCGACAATCCATACTGTTTTGTAACCAGCGCATCGTGCGGCAAGAGGCGGCCCTTCATCGGCCGAGAGCGGGTACACCCTCGGAGGTCTACCCCCCGTAGGAGATAAGACACTCCTACCCCGGTACTCCGGGGCCCGAACCTCCGTTTGCCCAGCACCGATACACAAAATGTGCCGGACGTGCTGGGGGTCGCACCGTGGCAATGCAGAGTCCGATCCCTGCATCCATGCCGCACTCCCTGACTAAGGTCCGAAGCGGCTGGCTTCTGACGACACACTGGAGGAGACCATCGGCAGTGCGAGGCACACATCAGTCCCTGCAACACAACAGGGACACTCCCAGGACCCCCCAGCATGCGCCGGTCGAAAGAAGGTGGAAAGACACCCTTGATTCGGGGTCGAAAACAAGAAGGTGAGCAAGGTTAGCTCAGGAAAGAATAAAGACGGTGAGCTAAGACCTGAAAGATGAGAAGAAAGGCCCTAGCTCGGGAAGAACTGTGAGGAGGGTCTCACAGCTTGGCTCAGGTACCTCGGGGTCGCCAAGAAACACCCGTACAGTGGAAAGCCCACTGCCCCTGAGGGGACATTCGATTACATCACATGGCAGCAAACGTACATAATCGATCCTATGGTGTGTTATGGGGAATGTATAAACTCCGATATTCCATTAGAATTCGCTGACCACACAGGCGGGGGATATTTTAAAATTCTAGCTAAATTACTGCTGAAAACTAAAAGCCACTTCCAGACCTTTCAACACCCCTGTGGAATGTAGAAGAGCATCACTGCTTTCCACATTAAAATAATTTAACAGCAGACTGATTCCTAGAGCCGAGCATCTCGGGGGATGCATCTTGTTGATGCAACTTTGGGCCGTTTCATACCGCCTACCGCTACCGCCTATACCGCTACCGCTAAGCGCAGTTTGAAAATATCGCCCACCGTGTTATCATATGGGACCATTAGCTCCGGAATACCACACACCCAAGTTAGTGGCGGTAGTACCACCACTACCACTCCTCGGGCGATTTTTTTACCGCGGTAGTATTGGCTCGCGCATGCGCAAAACGTCTCAACCAAGGTCGTCTGCAACCTGCAACCCTCTCGCGCTGTTCTCGAACTGTTGTGGGTTGAGTCTGAAGTACGTTTTGAATCTTTCTTCGTCCAACGCCAAATCCGCAGAAAGATTGTAGAACTCCCCGTATTTCTCTTTTTCGTTTATGGGGTGAACCCACGAGCTTCTATGCTTGTCACCAACGAGTACAGTAAGATCAGTTCCTCGTCACCACTAGTCATCGTAATACCATGGTACACTATTTCTGAGAAAGTCGCGATTGCACCAAGGTACTTTTTGTTGTGTACTGAGCATACTAACCAGTGGCCAGGTCCTAGGTATGAGCATCGATGGCCGATGTTTTCGAAACATGTTTACCAAGTTTGTAAAAAACCCCTACTCTCAAAATAAAAATTAATTTTGTTATTTTACACTACTAGAGTGGAGATTCTCTAAGGACGCTACTTATTTCAGAAGTAGTATTTCTTGACTCAATTGACGATACCCCATGGAGCTAGGAGTGAGAGGAGGCAGCAATAATCCATTCATCGTAATTTGTAACTATTAAAAATGACGAAATAAATACATTTTTGATCAAGTTTGATTTAAATTTGTTGTGTGCCATTGTGGTTTACCTATCCTTTTTACGAAACTACGGAATTGTAACTAAAAGATTTATGTTTTTATCCAATGGCCTTTTTTTACTAAATTCGGGATTTTCATGAAAACATCGATGTTTGGGTCCGATGTTCATCGATGTTTAGAGGTCGATGTTTTCCACTCATCGATGTTTTAGTTCGATGTTAACATCGATGGTCAACATCGATGTTTTTCTATCGATGCTCATCCCTACCAAGGTCCCGAAGTGTCGGCGCTGTAGTCGATGAAAATTCTGCCTCCCGCCGCGTGGCCGTGTGGTAGGTTTGATGTGACTGGCTCACGGATTCACGGAAACATCCGCGACCGAGAAGAGAAGGTAGCGGCAGGCGGTAGCTGTAGCCGGTGTTTTAGCTCTGAGATATATTCACTTTAACCTATAGTCCTACACGTTGAAGATAACAAGGCTTTTACAACATGTTTGTAATTTTCATTTCTAACTTTAATAACAAGTCAATTCACAAAAGGTCTATCAGACACAAGAGGTTGTAAAAAACTATCCAAACAGTTATACGGTATCAAGATTGAAAATGTAAAAAAATAGTATGAGAGTAGGCCTAAATGATTTTTTCGAATAAAGCTAATTATAAGCCTATATTTATAAACTATACAAGCATAATACTTTACTTGAATCACGCGTGTTTTTGTTAAGAAGATCGTCTTTTACCCTGGCATTCATTTACTTTTCTGTTAGGGTAATCTCTAATTTTACAGTTTTTGGAGTTTCGTGGGATTAGTCATATTTACTTTTTAAGCCTAAAATTTCAAATTTTTAAACGGCCATCATTTTAAAACGGCAGTGATGCATTTTTTAAGATATAGCATTAATTGCTATGAACAGTTTCATTTCGATACAGTAAAACCACAACCGAGAAGCATTATTATTTATAAATACATAATAAAATTATTAAAACATAGATCAGACATAGGTCCACGCAAAGAATTTTATTTCATTTATCTAACACCACTTAACAAAAATGTTACATAGGATAGTTATAGGATGGGATACATGCGACAGGTGAAATACTACATGTTAATGTAGAAAAATTAATGTAAATTGTAATTAAACAACAATTAAACAAAGATATCATTACAAATGATTAATTTGTTTACCTACAACCGTTACAACAATCACAAATAATGATGTTACAAGTACATTAAACCAAATTCAAACCTTTCGCATAATAAGGTCTTAAAGATAGCTACGAGTCACATTAAAATACAGATTCAGATTCTAGACCAATGAGAGCTCAGCATTCGACGAAAGGAGTGTTATAATAGAAATTGCGCATTTACATAAGCTGATTGTTCCATTACTACCCATGTTTTTAATCTCTTTGTGTGCATAACCACAAAAGAGGGTATGATCTAATTAGTGCAAACTACAATTAGGTTAAATGACATCGGGTGTAGCTAAGTTTTGCACCAATGATCGCCTATAACCTAAAAATTTTTGACATGTTTATTATACTTTATATTTTTACTGTGATTTACCAAACTTATGTAGGTCCCAGATAAAGTGATGTATACAACGATTGTATTATTGACTTAGGCCTATTTAGAACATAAGCGAAACTTAAATGGCCCGATGATCAGTATAGATTTGTGGAAAATTGTTGTATATTTGGGAAATAAATTATCAACCAAGCTCTTCCATGAAAAAATAACAACGTTTGAGTCATATATCTTTTTCAGTTTTGTGGCTAATAGGATGGAACGTTCGTTTTGGTTACTCTTCTCTAATAACTTTCCCTTCTTCCCTTAACTTACTTATTATTTTTTTTAGAAATGTTAAAATCACTTTTAGGGATTGAGTCATAAAGTTTAAGACGGAATCGAATAGATAAAAAATAAAATAGGAAAAAATAAACTATCGGTTGTTGAAAGCATTTAATTTCCCTAGTAGGCATATTGCAATGACCTGATTATTTTTTAAATGTACTGTACCAACAATAAAATGCAAGTTTCGCATTGTTCAAGGGCCGGCACTCATACAGCAGATAATTGATTGTTATTTACAGTTTCATATTTAAAAAATGCATTATCAGAATAAATTCGAGTAACTGATACAGTTTTAGTTTTAGTATGCCTCCTCACCTGTGTCAGTTTTAAGTGTTATGATAGACCTATAAATACCCCCTACATATTCCAAATTTTTTCGAGCAGGTGAAGCATCGAAAACTGAAAATCAACAACCCTCCGGATAACAATGTAGTCAAAAAAATACTGTCACATTAAAAAAAGTGTAAATAACGGGATAATGTTGCTTCACAAGTTATTTAAATTTCACCCTAGTAGAAAACCTACATATTCAGCCGAAAATGGCATTACCATTACTGTAATAAATTAAATCGCCATAATCCAATAGAAATTCGCTGATTACGAACAGATATGTTGCGACGATGATATTATTTACGGATTCACCATTCCACAAGTAGTAAAAGTCAACCAAAAAATATGGCTAGAAAATGAGAAAAATTTTGGACAGCCTTTTTTTTGCTGAAATGTTTTCTATGTCATCCCCTGACCTCCCTCAGAAAAGTCCCTTGAAATCCCCAGTTGGGGTACATGATTAAAAATGATGGGATGGCCCACGTCGAGTCAGAAATAAATATTTCGCCGCGACTAATATGTTAACATAATATCAAATTTAAGCTCAAGTATTAGAAATGTATTCAGCAAACCACATCTCAAAAGGTTGCCTGAGTCAAAAATATCAGCATGTCAAACTATGAATAAAAATCAAATTTTAACCTTAACGCTTTAAAATGTAATAGGCCTAATATTTGAAATACTTGATCATTTAAGGTTCGGTTTGCGGCGAACGTTTGCTGTTACAATTACCTTTGGAAATGTGGATAGCTTGACATGCCTATCGTACTACCCTTGAACCTTCTACATAGACGTCCAAAAGAGGAAGTTCTGAAACCATTTTCTCAGTCCATAGCCATGCTATACATAAGTTTAAAGGTTATAATAAGGGGAGTACATAGCCGAAAACCAGACCTCAAAAGGTCGGAAGTTATTGCGTTTCAAATTGTTGGTACAGTAATATTATTTTATTCTAAATTTTTAACGTCTGTCATTTCCTCCCAACCGTATATTGAGGTCGGGTTTACGCTATTGTATTCCACATTTTAAGACCTTTAATTTGATATAATAAACCTCCTGGAATGTATTTAAATTTAGTATGCTTAATATCAAATTTTATTGTAACTCCTCATGGGCCATACCCCAAATTTTATTCATTGGGGATTTCAGGGGGCACTTTTTGGGGACTCACCATATGGGATTTCAGGAGACTTTTCGAGGAAGGTCAGGGGATGCCATATAACACATTTATAAAGAAATTGTCAGTCCAAAATTTATTTTATTTTTCCCGACAAATTTTACTACACTAAAGTAAATAACGCTGTGTTTACACAAGCTAGAGGACAGAGGTGATACAAAAATATAGACATTCCACAAACTCAACAACATACCAATTAACAACAAAATTTAGGTCTTACATTGACTTTATTTTAATTAAATTAAATGTACCGTACCGCCAGTTAAATCTTTTCGCGTTGCGTTAAAATTAAGTAATAAAAAACTTCGTCTGTATCAACACGATACTTTTACGAAAAAAAACAATACTAGAAGTGACAGTTGTACGTTAAATGCAGTTATTCCTATTAACGTTTTACAGTAATCAGGTGATGGAACATTTAAATATATAATTCTATAGTACGAAACAGCAAACTGGTGCATATATTATGTAACATTGAAGTTCTATGCGACAAATATGCAATAGGATATAAAATCGGAAATGTCAGAAGACGCCCCGCGGACCTGTCCAAACCGAAATTCGTGTTATCATGTTTTAAATATGCCAGCTGTTGCGTTTAGTGTTATCGATAAGGCTGCGAGAGCGAGGCGCGAACCGCGATTGGCCGAGATCCGACCAATGGGAGCGGCGCAACCGGTCACGTGACTGCTCACAGCTGATTCCAGCCGCAGTAGGTCGCAAACGCCCGAACACTATGGTCATGTAGCTTAAACGCTTAAAAAGCATTGTTATTTATTAATTGTACAGTAATTTTAACGTGTTTTAAACGAAGTTTTTATCGATATTAATAGTTATACTGTTTATTGTTGTGGATCTCGGTTCGCGCCGTTGTTGTTATTCTTGATCTAATCAAGAAACGTTTTATAATCGCGTCGTAATTTTTTCATGAAATAACCAGATTTGACATGCCGGCACTGCACCAACAGGTAGGATGTTAATTTTAATTGTTCAATTAATTTTAATTGGGGTATTAATCGGTTACGGTCAGAGCGCTAAGGTGTTTCTTGACCGCTGCACGCTGGCTGACCGCCGCAACTACTGCAAATATTTCTACCAACTTCGTATTTGTAAAACTGTTTTTATTTGTTTTCAAACATGCCCCGTCTTGACATATAAATATTTTGGAATTGTAAAATCGATTTGACATATTTGAATTACCGTAAATTTGAAGTGGTACGGTAATTTATTTATCATTCAAAGCTCTGTCGACTGTTATTTTTTTGGTTCTTATTTTATTCATTCTTTGTTTCTAGTTTTTATACTATTTAATAGTTTATTTTATTCAAATCGCATGCACGTTAAAATATTACAAAAACTGCAAAGTTTAATCATTGTTATAGCGTAAATTAAATGTATTTTTTCTCCTGTTTTCGTCTTATTAAATTGTAGTCTACTCAAATGTGTGAAAGTATTGGGGATTTTTGTTTTTACTGATTTAATTTTTTTCAATGTTCGGCCAGGTTTTTAAACATTATTATTAAAAATTAATATTTTTATATTTTAGTAGCCTACTTCCAACATTATAATACTGATATACAGTACAATATAATAGTCACCAGGCATGTACGCTTGCTTATGCAAACGCTATTTTCGTGTTTATGACAATAACGAATCTTGAATCACGGTTATTGTCCATCTGATATTCATACCACTGTACAGCAGTTACAGACGTTAAGTGCCACTTATAATTGTCTTAGTGTACATAGCTAAAGCGTTGAAATTCTAGTTTACGATAGTTTATATTTAGCGTATATAGGGTCTAATGGTACCTATATTTACCCTTTATTTAGCGTATTTCCTTATAGGGATTGGACCGCTATTTCACTACTCGTGGCAAGACCTATAGGTCCGGGACCATGATAAATATTTTTTTGAGGTCCCCAGAAGGAGAAAAACGCATGTTTAGGCATATATATATATTTACTCTGTTCTTGACATGGATTTTTTTATAACGGAGTCAATATGCATATTTATTATACAATTAAATTTGATGTGATTGATTGCAATGTAATAATTTGCTTAAAAATTAAAAAAAGTATCATTTGTTGTGTTTCAATATCGAACAAAATGAGGTTTTGGCATTTTTCACTTAAATCGAAAATAATTTAACAATATAAACCTAGACCATTTAAAATAACTCTAAAAACTATTTAGTATTTTTAATTGTTTTTAATAGCTTAACTGGTTACGAAGTAAATTCCAAAATAATTTTCACATGTTATTTTTGAAAAATTACCGAAACACCATTATTAGCTTATTTATTGACATGCTAATAAAATATCCCTTGTACCTTCTCTAGGCGTCTTTTAACTTATATTGCTTACACCCTCATGGTGGCAAACCTATATACTGACCCCCATGATGATATGAGGAGAAATAAAAAAAATCCACCTCTTGTTACAATGTGATATTTACCTTCACTCATTAGGGAGAACCCTAAATTTTCTAACAACACCCTATGACAGCAAACCTACACACTCATTATTATTTAAATACTAATAAAACTGTGGAATATGTGATGTTGTTGAAGGTCAAAAGATGCGTTCATTCTTGCTCTTGTATACTCGTACCATAGAGCTCTATTGTATATATAGAGTTCTATGACGCGTACAAAAGAGAACAATCGTGCTTGAGTTCATAAGTAGTTGTTTTTATAACTTTTCCTGAAGTAACAACAACTAAATGCTAAAAACTGTAGAGTAAGAAAGTACCTATCCAAGTATAAAGCTTGTGTTATAGATTAACTGAAAGTTAAGGTAATAATAGATTGAATTTTAAATGCCCTCCTCACATTCTTAATACTGTAGTTAGACAATTTTACATATCCATGTAGGTTGTTGATAAAGCCAACACAATTTTAAGATACTTAATCACTTTTATTTGAATTGGGGAGTGTTCTTTATCGTGTTATAGTCTGAACAAATCTTAAATGTAAGCATTGGCCATGTATATTTAAAATTCTCAGTAATGCCATAAACCAGATTTCGAATCTAAGAAGCCATTTGACAGATAACCAATACTTAGCATTCAAATCATATCAAGCCCTTATACAAAATTGTAAAATTAATAGCCTACGACAATTATTAAGTTTTGATTTTACTATCGCGTGATTTAAAAGAAAAATTTGATCACCTATCACTTCCGGATAGGTTATCCTTTTGATTCCCAGTTTATTACATTTTACTGTAAGGTATTGTATAATAACTATGCATACATGCCCTACTACAATTGTTAACTTTGATCACCTATCACTTCCGGATAGGTTATCCTTTTGATTCCCAGTTTATTACATTTTACTGTAAGGTATTGTATAATAACTATGCATACATGCCCTACTACAATTGTTAACTTTGATCACCTATCACTTCCGGATAGGTTATCCTTTTGATTCCCAGTTTATTACATTTTACTGTAAGGTATTGTATAATAACTATGCATACATGCCCTACTACAATTGTTAACTTTGATCACCTATCACTTCCGGATAGGTTATCCTTTTGATTCCCAGTTTATTACATTTTACTGTAAGGTATTGTATAATAACTATGCATACATGCCCTACTACAATTGTTAACTTTGATCACCTATCACTTCCGGATAGGTTATCCTTTTGATTCCCAGTTTATTACATTTTACTGTAAGGTATTGTATAATAACTATGCATACATGCCCTACTACAATTGTTAACTTTGATCACCTATCACTTCCGGATAGGTTATCCTTTTGATTCCCAGTTTATTACATTTTACTGTAAGGTATTGTATAATAACTATGCATACATGCCCTACTACAATTGTTAACTTTGATCACCTATCACTTCCGGATAGGTTATCCTTTTGATTCCCAGTTTATTACATTTTACTGTAAGGTATTGTATAATAACTATGCATACATGCCCTACTACAATTGTTAACTTTGATCACCTATCACTTCCGGATAGGTTATCCTTTTGATTCCCAGTTTATTACATTTTACTGTAAGGTATTGTATAATAACTATGCATACATGCCCTACTACAATTGTTAACACGGTTATTAGCATGCAAAACCTGTAGCTTTGTACCCTGAATTTTGTCAGCAAGACATACAATATTGTGAAATTAATAGTTATATTGAATGGTTTACCTAGGACTCCTGTGAGAACTAATAAAATTGAGACTACAAAAGTCATGGATTAGTCCAATATTTAGAATCCAAGATCAATAGGGGTGTTTAAGCACAGCATATCATCCTAATAAGTCATCCCGTACAAGGGGTGCCTATCCCCCCAGGCCATAGCGCAAATTCCCCCCAAAAAATGTTCACCCCTACCCCCCCGGCACTCTTACTTCAATGTATAAGAACACACAAGTTGGCGTTTCGCGAGTTATCGGTTAACTATATTATATGCTCTATTGCACTTCTTCTGAAGTAATATTCTGTACTTAGTTAAATATAATCCCATTTACCTACTTAGAGCAAAATTTAAAAACGTTACCAACCAATTTTTAGAAGTTCGACCTATTTTCATTCAACTTGCTAAAATGTTAAATTAAACAATGACGATTTAATGATTTATTTTTTCTAGTAATTGTTTTGTCAGTGTCCATACAGTAAACCTCTCACAGTTTAGATTGTTAGTTATACTATTTTGATTAATTTAAAATTTAATAATTTGATAATTATGGAACCTTTATGGTCGATTATAGCAGATTGACAAGAACACAAAAGGGTAGGGACACCAAAATAGGACTAAAATTATGTATGTTACTGAGGCCTTAATGGCGAAATTAAAAAAAAAAAAAAAAAAAAAAAAAAAAAAAAAAAAAATGGAACGGTGGGCCTTCTAATGCGTCTGTATGGCAAAAAGTACGGAATTTTACGATTATTCATTCTCATTTAGAAATTTTACTTACCCCTAAACTCAAAATATTAAGCAGGCTATGTATGATTTAACCATAATTTAAAATTTTTTAAATATGTTATTGCACCTTAAACACTCAAATTTGCCATTTTCAACTCAATTTTAAAACAAATGGGATCTGTAACATTTTTCTCTACAAATAGAGACCTTCTATTTGATCTAAGAATGAAACTATGCGTAAATCTGACACCTAAGGTGTCACTATAAGTAGTGTGTTTTTGGGAAGGCTGGGACGTGACGTCATCACGATGACGTCAGCAGTGATGACGTCATCAATGACGTCACGAATGACGTCACTAATGATGTCATATGACGTCACATGACGTCACATAAATGACGTCATGGTGACGTCATTACCGCTGACGTCATCATGATGACGTCACTGACGTTAATTAGGTCAAGGTCACGCAAGAATACAAAAAAAATTTTTTTTTGCACTTTTGTGATTCCTAGAGAAATTTCAATTTCTCAGCAAAATTTGAGGAATCGCAAAAGTGCAAAAAAAAAATTTTTTTGTATTCTTGCGTGACCTTGACCTAATTAACGTCAGTGACGTCATCATGATGACGTCAGCGGTAATGGCGTCACCATGACGTCATTTATGTGACGTCATGTGACGTCATATGACATCATTAGTGACGTCATTCGTGACGTCATTGATGACGTCATCACTGCTGACGTCATCGTGATGACGTCACGTCCCAGCCTTCCCAAAAACACACTACTACTATATTGGGAGTATCTTGTAAAAAACCTCATTCAAGAGTAGATTAAATTTTATACAATCGTTAAAAAAAATATCAATATATTTAAACATCTTTTCACACTGTAGTGTGTATATAGGTCGTAATAAACTGAATTCATGATATAACATATCGTCCTATATATTTGACATGGTTTTTTGTCTGTGATGTTAAAAATATGCCTAATATTTCACCATACTGCATGCAAAACAGAGGTTTTCCGTCCTGTTATTAGTCCGCAAGGTCGGTGTTTGCAATTTGTTGTCTGAAAATTGCGATGGCCAAAAGGTCTGTTCAGGATTCCTACGGAAAAGAATGACAATCGTAGCAAATTAAACTTCCAAGTTACTTGTTTAACTTAGGTATGTATTTTTAAATTAAATTGTTCATAAAGATTGTCTGTTATTAGAATTCTCTTTGGAAATGAAATGTATAGATAAAAATAGAAGTGTGATAAACTATTCTAAAAATAAAACTAGTTTATTCTTAATGTAGTAGTAAGCTAAATTAGTATACAGAACTGAGTTAAACCCCTCCTGCTAAATAACAAAATATTTCTCTGTTAACTTATTACAAAATAAGATCCTGAATTGCAGTTTGAAACTGTCACCGAGGTTGAAGTTGCGTTAGGCTACTTACAGAGCGGGCTAACGAGTAAAAACTCATCGTTTAAATTAAAATATCATCTTAAGATAAATAATTGCTGTATTAGACATTGAGTTTTACTAATTAATTGTTTTAGCAATTCCTGGTCGCCAGTGACCACAATATGAGCTTTAATAATCTCGGCAATTTCAAACTGTTTTCAACAGTTTCGTCATTCCGTACATCATGCAAGATTGGACAGTAGCGTTGTAGGTTTAATAACTATAAAATTTAAACTAGGGCTCTTTTAACGTCTTTAATATTTCTTATTCTATAACTCTCTGGAATATTCCTATAGCGTTGACAAATTGGCTGAGCAGTTCAACAACATTTGTGCTGTACATTGCTATTAATGTATTTGGTATTCGGTTATTGTATGTATCTAATATAAGTTAATGTAACAAAGGTTAGGCGGGTTACACACTGGTGTCATGCATGTCGCACGTGAAACCAACATGTGTTATCAAATGAGAGCTTACACACTGCTTGTCTACTGTCGCATGACATGTGTCGCACGAGACCGGTTAGTCAGAGTTTGGCAAGACATGTCTCATGAGACATCTGCCCGCGCATGCGTCTGACACACCCCACTCACCCCGGCAGTAGTCTCTAGTCTGCGACTACACCGGCAATGGTTCTTTTATAGTGTTTTGGCTTTGGAGTTGTTACTATTATTTTTTTTATTTATCTGGATGATCGTTTTGCTGTTGAGTGGAAACAAAATGGCTAGAACCTAACATTGACAGTCGAGTGGGTGGATCTAATATCTATAGGGTATGAAACCGACGCATACGACGTCTTCGTCTCACGACTACAAGTACAATATTATCATCACTTAGTCCTCCTCTGATGACATTTTGCACTGGACTGGCCACAAAATCTACCGACCTTTGTTTTCTAACGACAGGAAACACGTAAAAGACATTCATGTCTCATTAATTCCCATCAGACACGATACGCGTCTTAAGACATATGTCTAAGACACTAGTGTGTAACCTGCCTTACATTTAACACGGGCAAGTCGCCGGCAAGAATAGGTCTGTTGGAACTAAGCGGAACTGCAAGGCTGATTGCATCTAGTTCAAGCAGGCGTTTCATATAAATAGTAAATGAAGCGGCGCGTCTTGGACAAAGAAGTGAGCAAAAGCCCTTCAAAAATGCATACTGTACTAGAAAGAAAAATAATTATACGTGACAAGGTAGAATAGTTAAAAAAAGGAATCGACTTAGTTACACAAGACTGTTTACTTATGACATGCTGATATTACAATACCAGTTTTAATCTAAATAAACTACGTCGAAATTTGTATTCAAAATTTACCGATTGTGTCTCAAAAATAATAGTTTAAATTATGTCACTAGGAAAAATATTGTCAGTATCACAAGCTCAAATAGTCATTGCCGCTCTCGAAATGTTTGGCCGCACTCTGCTGACGCTTCGTACACAATTCTCGAGTGGCAATGACGTACTTAACCCTCTTAATAAACAAATAGCTATTTACGACTTACTGCAAGGGACGTCCCCATCCCCAAAGGAAAAGACTTGCTTATGAGGAATTCATTAGCGTTTGTCCCACAAATACCATTTTAAAGGTCTTTGAAATCATAATAAAAACTAGTCGTCGCATATGCCTTAAGTTATTATAAGGTTACTATTCAGGGTTTTAACTCAGATACCTTTTAAACGTATAAGTTAAGGTAACTTTTTAAATGTCAGCAATATAATTTATGCACAGTTTTTCGCCTGCCATTTGCTGCGACTCGATTTTCTTTTCAAGGTCGAATGTGCGGTATTGTTCCCTATATTAATTTAAGATTTTCAATAATGCTTACAAAAAGATTCTCGAGACTTCCTCAGTGGACCGCTCCTTGAAGTGTTAAATAACAATTATTACCATTCAAAAATAGATATTATGACGTCTAAAACGTGATCACAAAACGTGATCGTTAGTTGTTGGCGTTGGCATACAACAAAAAGATTTGACCACTCCGGGACTTTTGATATTCTCGAATCATGAATAAAGCGAACCCAGAAACCATCACTGTACTTGTATTTTAAAAATAACTTCTTTAGAGTGGCATCTCATGCGATTGATTGTTAGTGTAAAGTTAAGACGGGTTGTTAAGTTGCGTGTGTTGTTTAAAATTTTCCCAGTCAGTGTTGTGAGAGGAGACTAGCGAGTATTTTGTGTTTAAAATGTAATTTCCATTTGTATTCATTAAATTAGAGAGTGTTTTAATCAATACATGTGCCCTATACACATTGAATCACCCGTGTCGTAACATCTTGTCCCAGGTAACATTCTGTCCCAGTAACATTTTGTCCTAAATTCCTCAGATGCCCAACTCTCTACCTGCTCCCTAGTAACATTCTGTCCCAAAAATTATTTGACAGGTCTTCACTAACTGGGGTAAAAAATGCCAAAATCCACCTCGCTCCAAATTAGCTGTTAGTCAAATAGGTAGATTCCCTGTGTTACAAATTCAACATGTGGTTCAACAAATATACACCGGAGTGCAGAACCCGTAGGCCTACAATGAAATAGTCTAAAAGGCGAGTGAGCGAAGCGAACGAGCTCGTCTTCATTTTGAACAAATCTTTTGCTATTTGTTACTTTAGCGCACTGTCTGTAACTGATATTACAATACAGAATTGTTTAAGTGTTTACCGAGAAAATGCTCGGCCCCCAGCTACTTAATGTTTAAATAAAATAACAGTTACGTAAAAGTATAAAGCAACTAATCAATTTGAAGAATTGCATTTGAATTTAAAAACAAAAGCTGTAGTAAGAATGATGATAAGGGCTGTTAACTTAATAATTAGAATCCACGTGTTAAAGATTCAACATGGGTTTCATAATGAGTAACATGGTAGTCTCACAAGCCCGGCCATTTCGCTGTTGTCTTGTGTTCGGACTCTCAAAATACAGCCGGCGGCTGTGAAATGAAGCAGATTTCCGGGAGTTTAGCCGTCCCGTGTGTCCACGACCTTTAGCGCTGTTTTGACACACACTACCGAATTATAGGCTATACACGGTTGTCAAGGCGTTAATTTTTGTAACTAATAAATAACACCGTACTTTTAATCTGCGCCCCTCCCAGGCCGGCGCTCCATGCGGCCGCATGCCGCTCGGACTTGATCTGCTCTTACTACCTGAGCTGCGTTCCTAACCCTTGTCAAATTATCGTTGGGACAAGATGTTAAATCGTTAGCTGATTTAATCAACTGTAAAAAAGATTGGGACAAAATGTTACTGGTTTTCCAAGAAATGCGAGTTAGGACAAAATGTTACTGGGACAGAATGTTACCGAACCGAATCACCTTCTTCTTAAAACGAAAAACAATATCTCTCAAAAAGCCATCACAAAACCAACCTATAAATAAGTGATAGTGATTGAAACCACCCTAATTCTAAAATACTCTAATATTGTGATAAAGTTACATCCTTAATAACAAAGAAGGAATAGAAAAAGCTTTTTGGGACGACTACTTACGCATTTGGATTACATAAACTTTTAATTAATGAAAATTATTAATAATTTACTACTTGTGATTATCAAATTTTGTTGAATAAATAAACAAACAAACAAAACAAAATAAACATTATTTTAATCAATTTTGATTTTCATACAGTATGTTTAAAAAAACTCTGTTTCGTTTGCTGATTTGGAGAGGACTTTCGAGTTGAAGTGCGAGCAAGAACAATTAAGGCTGTTTTGCATTACCCATCCCTATTATCTTGTTATCTTAAATTTTTCATCTTGCCTTTTCTTATCACTAATGCCGCATTTCACAAAAGCAAAGGAAACAATCAAGAAAATCATGTTTTTCATAGCTTGCATCCATTAAGTCTGTTATCTAATTACTTAAGCTTCGCTTTACGCCTATGTATAACATGATCAATATCTAATTTTGAAAACCGGGTAAGTAGCGTAGTGAGTTTTCTTACTAGCTAAACTTCCTCATATATGTACACTTCATAAGCATACTGTAACCATGAATAAAAATTACAGTGTAACTTATTTTAACAGTCACGCCCATTTATCCACTTAAGGGCTTTCTTACGGATTTCATTGGATATTTTCATACAATGTTGTTGTACATAATGCGTGTTCCCGTAACAGAAAACATCCGTAAACAGCGAATTACAAATCTCATTTAGTTGTTCCTTTATCCCTCCCTTAAACACCATGGTACTATGTATGTAGGTTTCCTGCCCAAGGTTGTAGCAAGCACGTTATGGTCAATCCCCATTTAGTGAAGGTACATGCTAAATGTTTTCGAGATATACATTAACTAATACGCGAGATTTAAAGGTTTGCTATTTTATAATAAACGGGGGATTGCTTCTTTTGTGGGTCACAAAATAAACCCAGTTTGTAGTTTTATTTATAGATTTAAACAATTAGCCCTACCTGTTTAAACCTTACCTTAGGCCTGTTACCTGTAGGCCTGTGTGTGTTGGGTTGGTTTAAATTAAACGTGTTATTTTTACAGGTATTTAAATGTTTTTTATTTGAAATCGTTGAACCAAAAAAGTTATGTCAATAAATTAATGTTTTTGCCTTGTTGAACCCCCATCAAACGGCTAAACATCGTCTGGTTTGAAAAAAGACTGGGTCATAATAATAAATCCGAAGTTTCTTTGAAAAATTATCAACAACCATTGGTGCACATTTTCGCATAGAGTACACGAAGTCTTGCAATATCAATAATTATACCGTTGATAAAGAAATGAAACTTAATACATCATGATTGCACCTAAAAATCTGCTTTTCGAAGGAACTATCACTTTTTCTGTCATATCAGAGGGACAGCCCACCATTAGTCAGAAGGAAATCTATATGAGTAAAGGTTATGTAGTCTACATCAAATTGGAAGTCCTAGTTAGCAAAGTATAAAGTACCTAAAAAATAACCAAGAAAGACACAGGCAACAATACTTTTAATTTGATTGGCAAATTAACCAACCTTTAACTAAAAATGTTTGGCTGTACTGGGTAACTTTTGAGATATTCGACCTCTTTGTGGTTGATTTTTGACATTTTTTTTCTGAATTGCAACTTCAAGCAATATCACACCAATAGTGTCACAATAAAATTAATTTATCCCGAAACCTTATCAGAATATGATAGTTTTGGAGCGCTCGTTTATATACAGAGGACACAAAATAGGCCTACATACCGGTTACAGATTGGTATGCCCGCAGTAGGCCTACATATAAATGAAAGAACTGTAATGTAATGTTCACTTAACATAAGATATTTTAAATCTGAGCCCCATTTTATCTGATCGCGGCCATGTTCATGCAATTCCCTATTATTTTTCATATGTATTGGACATTAATTAATCCATATATTAAATAATATAAACGTTATATACCATAGAATTTGCTGAGAACTAAAATGTAAAAACCTATAGACTATATAAAGGGTACCCCAAAACGGTTTACTCAAACTTCACCAGGTTATTGATTAGGTTGAAACAAACCAAATTCATTAAGCCTATGTACTGTATGTCCTAGCGTGCTTAATTTTCCATCTGTTAAATTAATCTTTGTCTTTTAATTGGTAAAGAATTGAAACTTGGCATGGTGGTGCACGTTGGTCATTTACATTGTTAACAGAAAGTTTCAAAATTATATCACTTCTGGTTTCAAAATAACGACCATCTAAAAATTTCCAAATGAAGTATCTAAAAAATGGTATAGATTTTATGAAATTGCAATAGATAAAAAAAAAACTATTAAATGTAATCGTTCAAACAGCAATACCAAGATTGTACCCGGTGAAAACAAATGGATTCTTGAACTTTTGGGTAAATCCACATGCATAATGCAATAGGCCTACGTGTATTATGCAATATGCAAACATTGGAGAAAAATAACCTAGAAAATTAGATTTTTCTCAACGAAAACATACTAATTTTCGATAGTTGGCTTAAACTAAGACTTTTTCTATGGACCATGCGTCTATAATTATGTGACATGAATGCAAGCGACCTATCTTGCTCTTGCTGTCAAATGTCATTTTATGGTTTCAAGATAAGGGTCTTGCCATAATTGAGATTACTGCGTGCCAATAGCCCGACATTTGGACTTAAACAGTCCAATGCACAGTTGCAGATGTGACATTAAACAAGTGACATGCACATAAAAATTATTCGGTTTGTTAGGTTAACTCAAACATAAATTCTGTTTTATTACAAATCCCAAACCCAAACTAACGGTTTGAAACGTTTTGAGTTTTGTTAGACCCAAATGTTTTGGAGAATAAGGTTCCCATTAGGAGAGTTTGAGGCTCATGATTAGTAAATAGTTTTAAACTAAGAAATTTGTATGTATAACGGAAATGGCCAGTTAAATTTAAATTTATAATTTTCACCTCTATTTCGTCTATGTCGGGTTTGTCCTGGATGATTGAATCTCATCGACGTAATGAAGCTCTCCAACCCCACATGACTTCAACAATCCAATCTAATGTTTTTTTAATATTTAAAGCACAAAATATTAAATATTACAATAACATTACTTATAACCCATATACAATATTATTCATGACTTAATTTTAATAGGTATGAATATATAATACTGTAGCCTACTACCTTTAATTAAAAAGGAGTTCGATACTTGGAAAATATCAAATGCATTTAGATTTTAATCATTATTACCGATATTAGGTGAGGGTTGAAATTAAAATTCTATAATAGGCCGGATTCAGTGCAGACGGCCGTTTCGCCGCTTGGCGCGTTTCCAGCCCCATAGGCCGCTTCATGCCGCCCCAAATTGAGCGTCTCTGGAAATGAGGAAACGACACAACCCAACCCAAGATGTTTCTAGCTGAGCAACCCGGCTAACTGATATGTCCAAGTTTCAATTGTCGCCTTATTTTGTGTAGGCCTATTGCAGTGTAAGTTTTATTGGGGTTGTTGAGGCACGCGCCTTCCTGATTGTTAAAAAACATGTTATAAAATGACACTCGTAGGGAAATTATCGGTGCTCAGGAATGCCTAATGGAATTTGGTAATGATTTGCCATAAGAATACCATGGGCTAAGTAGGCAGGTTGGCTGCCATGGGGATGATCAAACGAATATATGCTTCTTTAACCACCGGACACTATGGTGAAATGTTAAACGCGTGTTTAAAATGCACTATAATAGAAAAATGAGCAGAGTTGGGGTTTCAAATTGATATTTTACATGCCGTTTATTTTATTGACCATGAGAAGATCATATACAGGGTGTCCACTGATACTGGAAATACTTGAAATGCTGGAATTATACTGGAATTTTATTTCCATACTGGAAATGCTGGTATTATACTGGAATTTCAAAATAGATACTGGAATTTTTTTAATTTAATGAAAACGGATTGGTCAAAACTGGGTTTTTATTTTTTTTTTTATTTGAAATGCAAGTAATATAGATTTGTTCATTTGATCCATACAAGTAAAAATATTTGACAAGTCATTCTTGCCGTTTATGTATTTTTATAAAAAACTTCTCTTCTGTTCAAATAGTTAGGCTATTAAAGAAATGTAAACCTTTGTGTAAAGATAGACCTTAGAAAATGTTTGATTTGTACTCAAAATTTTAGTTTTGTTCTTAGATTGTATTAATTTTTTATACTTTTAAGTATCAATCTATTTTATTTTTTTAATGCAAAATTATGCTAAAGGAAGGGAACGGAGGGCTATATATAGGGGGAGTTTTGAGGCCCTCATCAAAAAGTATTTAAAAAAGTATCAAAAAGTACAATGTTATTGTTGTAGAAAAAGTACTTATTAATCATTGTCACAATGTTTTTATCTTTACCGTACAAAAACCTGCATTTGTATATAAGTAAAATGTCATTATTATTACTCCATTTTTGGATTGATAGTTTGCTAGTGATACTGGATTTTTTAGAAAAAATAAACTGGAAATATACTAGAGTTATAAAATCAGATTTCAGTATACACCCTGAAAGGTTTCCCCTGTTTGCTTATGTTGTACAAAATATCCTATAGTGCTCTAGATCTAGATAATAGTATAAAATAACGACATTTCATTTAAGCGACATTACCAATGACATTTTATTTTAAGTTATCATTAAAGGTTCAATACGAAAGCAGTCCAAACACATAGGTACATATATTTTTTCAGTTTGTCCGATTTCAAGAATTAGGCTTAAACTGAAAAATAATCAGTGTGTGAATATATTCCCCAAATTTTAAATATTAGTTTATCAATAAAACATAACCGCGTGTACTCAGACAACCATGTTCCCTAGTGACCACTGCTTAGTAATATTGGACCGCATGGAGTGTTTTATTAGGTCGCTACACCATTTTACACGTATTTTTGTGTTTGCGTACGATCCAGAACTGTATGCGGTTTCAACCCCTGTGAAGATGGGAGGGGGATGGCGCGGCGGGGCGGGTGGTGGTGGGGGTGGGGTCCAAGTTATAAATTTATCCTCAGCAGTTTTGGTTTTACATACCGGACTATACACTGAGAGTAAGTGACAGTCTTAAAACTTTGTTTCGACAAATGGTGCAACTTCACCGCAGTATAAAATCTGTAATTTCGCCCAGTGAAAGATAACAATTAATTTATTACATTCAACAATATTTTTAGGGTTGGATAAAAATATGTGATAATGTTTTTGAGTCATGTATTCGTGTGCTTAGATTTTGTTCCATTCCCAACATTGTTAGAACGTGAAACGTAAGCTTTGAATACCGAGCAGTTCGTAAAATCTTAGGTCTATATTAAACTTCCTTAAAAGTTTATAAACCAATTATGAAATTAACAAAATCATGAAAAGGTGTAGTTTGAATTAAATATCATTGCATCAGATTTCGTGAAGTTAGAAGTTTCTTTTATTAGCTGCTGTAAGATGTATAACTTAAAATAAATTTTGTTATTTGATTTGAAGTCATTTTTTACTTGGAATTTACTGTAAAATCTATATAATTAAACAGTGGATGATAAAAAAGAATATGTTGGGGATTATGGTTTTGTTCCTTTTGCAACTTGGTGTGGTCTGATAACGTTACTAGGGTGCATTGACTCGGCGAAAAGAATGTAATCTAGAAAATTCCTGTGGCGTCGGTAGTTGTGCATCATACCCTTGGGGCTGAGCGGCCACAGAAATTGTGTCAAACATCAAAACCAAGCGCTGGTAAATGGTTTTTAACATTATTTAATTTAAATTCACATTCGCAAACAGTATTGATCAAATTTTGTAAAACAGGTATAATGTATTTATGATACATTGAAACTTAACTGTTTTCAGAATGAAGGGGGATTATTTGTGATTAAGTAAAGAAATAACATGGTAGTTATAATATACAAATATAAAAAAACGAAATATTGAGGAGTTATTTAAAAATATCTTAGACAATGCTTGAAATTTAATTAAAAATACTATTTATAAGTTAAGTCTAGCACGTTTAGCACTTGGGAGAATAGAAATAAGTTCCCATGTTCTTAAAAGTGCTCTTGAGACGCACACGATGATCCGCTTTTCTATTTTTGGACGCAGTAACAGTTAGTTTGGTTAATTTTTCAATGTATTGTCACCCATGTCTTGAGGTTAGTATGCATTAGCCTATACAAGTTTAAACCAATTATTTATTTCGACGAGGCGGGGCAGGCGCGTCTTGAGCAACAGAGAAAGCATAATTGACACTTGTGCGGGCCCCAAACACCTGGTGGAGGCGCGGAGACGCGGACAGGCGTCTTTTTTAATTAACAAATTAAAAGTGTAGCAGGCTAAAATTTAGTTTCGTCGACAGTCACTAACAGTAAAAACGTCCCAAAGTCACGTGACACCCCGCACTAACCTGCCGTCTGTCTGTTTCCACGCGGTTTTGGCTTTGTTTTGGATTTGTGTGCGCTGTTAATTAAACATGGATGGTTTAAACATCGATTCCCCTGCAAGTGCAGCTACATACGAAGATGAAGATATGATTAACTTAGTGGACATTGACAAATTGTTAGTATTGGTGGAAAACAATCCACCAATCTAAAATTTATCCTTAATCAATCAATTTATACAACAATGATATTACAGCAGAGACACAAGAAAATATTTATCTATAACACCTGTTTGAAAGCAACCACACCCTTCACTGGACTATGAAATCGCGCCAAAACTTAGGTGCATTGTCTTGCCTCATCGCCCTTTGCTGTTTGTGCCCGCTTCGAGACAAGGCATTTTTATCATGAAAGCTATCATCTCGACAGTATGAATTATTTTATTTATATTAATGTACCGTAGGCCTATTGTACTGGATGCAACGAGGCGGTTGTAGGCATACATCTCGTCAAAATCATTTAGCAAACTCAATCGTACGGTCCGTGGTGCGTTGAATCCGTTTTAACCTATAAGATTAAAGTAGTATACAAGAACGTTGGGCAATGTTTCAGTACGTAAATCTCTTCTGAAATCTTAAATGATATTAGAAAATGTTGTTATATTTTATGATGCAGGAATGCACACAGCAATTCCTATCGATAGTGAACGACGTATAACTTTAACGAAAAGCTACTCCGTGGAAGGTGGGAAACGGACACTGCGCCAGCTCATCGTTATCGGTTGGGGTCATAAAAATGTCAAAATCCACCTCGCGGCGCCTGCGCCAGTTGCCAGGTAGACCCGCGTTGGGGTTGGGGGAGAGAGAGGACGACGCTGGGAGAGGGGCCGGATGGCCCAGTGTAATGCGTTTCTCAGAAGTACCCCGTGCCCGTGACTAAACAATATAGGGGAGGTTGACACGGATATGAGTCACGGAACCCGGGGCTAAGGTTTTGTGAATATTAGAGATTTGCAAGGATATGGATCACTTCCTTTTCAGCTTTTATGCGGCTGTATCCGGACATTAAGTTGAATCCTAATTTTCTTAAATGTTACAGTGAATTGTACGAGTATCTTATAATATACTTATTTCTAAAAGGGTTTCGTCTGTAACACCCATTTTTCTCTCGACCTAACTGATTTTTAAGATTGAGGTGTAATTTTAAAGCTTATGATGATTAAAAATGTAATTTCGTTTTGGGCTTCGGCCCCCTGTCCGTTATTTTATTTCTAGAGGGCGCTTTATAATGTTGACCAACTTTAAAACAAGATCTTTAATGTGAACTAGAGATCGCCGCCTGGTCGAAATTCGACCAAAAAATCAGTTCATCCTTTCATAACCAACATCTGTTCTTGCTGATTTGTTAACATTCCTAGTCATCACAACAGCTGTCTAATGATTAAAACAGCTATCATCCTCATATAAGATTAACATTGAAACTATAAAATTCTATAGGGTGGAGCCCTGGGGGCCTTTGATAATTATAGTGAAATCCTGCTCATCTACAGGATAACCTTTTTAATGGTATAAACGGTTTCCTCCTACGATGCTCACAAGCTGAGAAAAAAGATGATCTCTCAGAGAGGCCACGACCCAACCTATAATGATTTTATAGTAAGAGTTTATACAGTATAGTTGCATATTTTACGGTACGGTGGGTGATTTAGTGCGTTGCCAAAAACATAATAAAAATTTTGAACACGAAACAATTGTTCATATACAAAAGGTTAGTTATGTGTTATTTTATTTTCATTTCAAAGTTTTTTTAATCCACCATTGAACTTTTAATAGGCCTTGACTCGTAATTGAAAACCAAGCTCCAAGCTGCAACGTGGAATCCCAAATACAGCTATTGTGCTCGACTGAGCAACGAAGCGTCGAAAATTCTTGGAACCAGATCTAGGCTGGGGGTTAGCGTTCTCCCGCCCCTCCTACCCCTTCGACTCTCCGACCTCTCTCGAAAGCTGGCGCAGTGTCCGCACCACGAGGGTCCATAAACTTACCCTCGTCAAAGTTTTTATAGAAGTTGGCGCACTGTCCTACAGCCGTGGAAGGTAGAATGCTTTGAAACATCACTTTCAGTAAAAAAATATATTTGCATCTATAACATTGGGAATAAAGATGCAGTTTATTAAAAAATAAATAAATAAAAACTGCGCGATAAAAGTTTTACACCGATGCCTTTAGCATGCTTTAAACTCTGTTTTTGCAGTACTTAAACCGAACATATTATATAAGTTTTCTAAGTTTTTTGCTTCTCTAACCATTTGAAGAGACGGGGGAGGAGGAGGGTATCAAAGTAAAAGTAGTTAAAGAACATGTGGCTTTAGGAAAGTTTGGTTCTGGAGACAAAACCTCTCAACTTTGGTTATTAACGGCCCATCTGAGAGGAGCTTCTTATTAAAGCTGCACTCCAATAATTAGGCCTTTAGCTTAGAAACTAATGTTATCACTGTCATTTCATTTAAAAATTTAAGTTTCTTCTTAGTTCTCGTAATAGCTATTCCCAGAATCTTTGTGATTTTTTATAGACATTTTTAAAAACCTCGAGAAAATTAACCTATGTTTTTTTTCTTTTGATAGATTATGATGCCGTATGTATCTTTCAAGGTTGACATTTTATCTACACATATATAATACACTAATTCTTTTTGTAAATGGATCTCCTCTTACAATTTTCAATCGATTTTCAAGATTTTGCAGCATTGTAGGCTATAGGGCTTGGTCTCTAGTTGTTCCTGCCAAAATTTGATGGGAATCATACTTAAATTTAAAATGTTATCCATAGTGTAATTTTGAAATTTACGTATTAGAATCATGGGTCAAATTTTTTAAAGGCCAGGTTTAAGTCAACGTTTTTGGGGGTCCCAGCTATCCTAATGTATGTATGACTCATTGGATGATAATTCAAACACCAAAATTTATTTAAACGGTCCGTTTTAAATCCAAGAATCAAGAATGTTTATTTAAATCAAGCATGTAAATAATTACACTATTCCAAGTGGCTTATCATCTCAAGTAGGCCCTAGCTGTTTCATTTTTTATAACATTAACAAATATAAATTTGATTAATTTGAGCTCATTTCAGTTGAAAAAAACTGTCTGTCTAATTTGGAATATTATATGAAAACCATCCAAGAATATTGCTTTTAACCGTTGCTAGAAAAGCGTTTTTGACTCTTAAAGAGTATTTATTTATTTTTCATCACATTACATCGATATCACCTGTTTTCGACCCTCACTTTTACCAACGAAACACCTTTTTTGCCGGCCTAGGCCGGCAAAATTTTCCGGCCTAGGGCGGTAATGGTAACGGTAGCAGAGAAATCTAGAATATTAGAAGGCATTTAACAACAACAACAAATAACAAACCACTTTCGGCCCTTGTGACGAAATATACTATTTAATGAAGATCGTTTGTTAACGAGATTACAATAGATATAACATTGTGGGTTGAGCCTTATATCTTTACTATTTAACATTCAAGTCAATTTGAATTTTTTAATTAGTTTCCGTACGAAAGAACTAAGGAATATAAAAATAACAAATTAAATTACAAGTCACATTATTTTATTGCTTACTTACAGTGAACGCTTTAACAATATAAAAAGTATCCCTACAGATAAAGATTATTTTCTTTGTGATTTAGATAGTGATTAGGGGCCCACTGTATAACGAAAGTACATAGTTTTATTTTTCATACAGTAGTTATTAATGTCTCTTTACCAATAAGGCTTATATTTGTGACCTTTCGAAATATAGCGTAGGCCCTACCTACAAGTCTAGGCCGTTTCACACCGCCTACCGCTACCGCTAGGCGAACTCTGAAAAGATCGCTCACCATGTTATTATATGGGACAGTTCACGCCGGACTACCGCTACCGGCGCGGTATAGTTTTGGCTCGCGCATGTGCAGAATGTCTCAATCAAGGTCGTTTGCCACTCTCTCGTGCCACCACGGGTTTGTTTGTTGTTGTTTCCCTTCGCTGAATCCGCAAAAGATGGTGGAACTCCCTCAATGTCCCTCTTCTTTCGTTTATGGGGTGAACCCACGAACTTCTTCTGCTTGTCACCACAGAGTACAGTAAGATCAATTACTCGTCACCACTTGAGTCATCGTAAGGCTACGGCCACACACACATGGCGACTTAGTCGCCGCAACACAAACGCCGCGACAAAGAAACAAATGTGATACATTGCATGTCGCGGGTCGCCTTGTGTGGCCGCCTTCATTTGATTCAATGTATCACACTTTTTCGGCGTTTGTGTCGCGGGACTAAGTCGCCATGTGTGGCCGTAGCCTAATACCACAGTACACTGTTTCTGAGGAAGTTCGATTACATCAAGGTACTTGGGAGGACATTTTTTTGTGTTCTGGGCACTTACCAGTGGCCAAGTCCCGGAGTGGCGGTGCTGGAGTCGATGCAACTCCCGCCTCCCGCGCGGACGTGGTAGTTTAGGTGTGAAATGGCTCACGGAAACGTCCGCGACCGAAAAGGTAGCGCTAGCCGGTGTGAAACGGCCTTAAAAGTAACTATAAATTCATAACCATAGAATTCAAATAACTATTCAAATACAAAGTACTATACACATTGCACGAACTAGCCTAATAACCAAATTGTATACTGGCGACTGAGCAATGATGTTACGTCCTAACAAATAAAAATAACTACTGTATATCGCCGGATGTGCGTTATATCCCGAGAAATCAAGTCACCAGCGGTAAAGGACGTGAGGGGGTGGAGGGGGAGAGGGAGCGTCAGAGTCGGAGCATGGTCGGTAGGGCACATCCAAAAAGAGCTAATCCTTCAGGTCATTTTCGGGGCGTTGTAAAATCGCCCCCTTCCATCTGGTAGGAAGAGCCAGCTCCAGCCAGCCGTGTTAATTGTGTAATCAGGCAGACATAATAGGATTATCCCAGTGCACCTGAGCAGGATTCGTTGTCGCCAGCACAGGCCACCAAGTTAGGCCTACACGGATATACAGTACCAGCAAATGCGTAAGGCTTAAAAGAGTGCATTTTCACTGTTACAAATCATATACCTGGTGGCCGAGAAACTGTTCAACTCAAACAATTCTTTGTAGTCATAGTAATATCGGTCACAGACTGTGCGCTAAAATGCCAAGCCCGAAAGGCTCTTTTCTTTAAGAAGAGCTCATTCACTCCACTCACTCGCCTCCTCGACAAGCTCGTGCATATATTATTTTGTTCAGCGACAGTTAATGGATGTCGTGGAAACTTTAACCATTCATTAGTCTAATCTGCACAACTTTAAAATATGACAAAATATACAGTATCAGATAACTGACCCATACTTTCAGCTTTGTCTATAGGCCTATACACTAAGGTGAATTCTCATAGTACAGTATATAGGCTTGTTTTAAACCTATTGCCGGTGGTGCGGTTTAAATTTGCCTTTAGTGTATTGGAATGTTCAACATATTCCGTATTATTCTTATTATATTGGCTACTCATCACTATTGGTACTAAAAATTAGTCAAATTTTTAAAATCCTGAATATTTCAAATTCTTGTCTATTCGTAGTATTTAGTTATATCTTGAACTAAATATTCCGAATTGTTAAATATAGTTCTCAATCTATCTATCTTCTTATTTCTATAAGGGTTTCGTCTGTTACGTCCCTTTTTCTCTCGACCTACTGAACTGATTTTTAAGATTTAGGTGTCATTTTAAAGCTTAGGTTATACCGCAGTGACGAATCGTAATTAAAAAGGTCATATTGTTTCGGGCTCCCCCCCCCTCGCCTTTGATTTATTTCTAGAGGGCGCTTTAAAATGTTGACCAACTTTTATTGCAAGTTCTTTAAAGTGAATTGTAATTTAACAGCTGATTACCTTCAGATGAATTTTAAAAGCCAAATAGTAAACAAAAATAGATCTCTGTCACTTCATAATCAACATTCACGTACTCTAGGTGAGTTTCACTCATACAGAATCATAAAATGCGCAATTTGCGCACGGGCCACCTCGTATTATTATTAATAGTGCAACATTAGATTCGTTATATTAGTGACGATAACATTCAATATAAAATCAAACACAGTAAATGTGGAATAGGCTAGTAAACTTCTGCTTAAGTAATTTCAAGGGTTGAATAGCTAGCTCTTTTTGGATGTGGTCCGGGGGGCCAGTCTTAAGCCTCTAGCTCATTTTGGATGTGTTTGCAATGCGGCGCAGGTGGATTGGCTCATTTTGCCAGAGCCCGGTCGGTACTCGCCTTTGCCGAAGCCGAAACCGTGCAGAGTACAGTAGTTGACCGGAAACGTGGCGTCGTGGCGCCGTCGCGTCGCACACACGCGCATTGTGTTCAAAATATAGTTTGATTTTTCCAGTTGTTTGACTGCTTACGTTTTAAATATTTACTTAAAAAAAAATTGTTTTGTTCGAATACAAAAACATTCGTAATTTCAACATTTCACTCCCACACAACAACATTTCATTCCCACGCTCAGACCCATCGTCTTTGTGGGAATTATTTCCAATTTTATGTTGTTTTGTAACACTGTACATAATTTGAGGAATAAAGTTATTTGAATTTGAATTTGATTACTGTATCACAAAAATGTGATACAAATAAAAAAAATCGTAAAAAATCAGCCCTTGAAATCGCTCATGATTGGGATTAGGTTGATAATTTTAAACATCTGTTAATGTACAATTGCAAATAACTGTAATGATATCAATATTGGATTATTCGAATGTAATTGTTTATAACTAAACGTAGCATCTTTAGCAATGACAAATCACTGTTCATATGACATTGCTCGATTTCGAGCAACAATTAGATTAGTAATTGTAAAATCAGAGTACTCCCTTGGCCTTAAATCAAAATATTTGCCGCTACCTGCAAGGGTTGAAAAAGCTACAGCATTATAAATTCATCACCTTATTATACACTGCCTTTTGGCTACCACACCTATCACGTTTGTACTATAACAGGCCCTATACCTCATGGAGATAGCTCATATTAAAGTGAATGCACGTTCGCGGCGGCGAGGTTTTTGCTCGAACCTCATCACCATCCTGAATGTAAAAATTGTAAAACCCACCTTAGCAGCAGCACTGCCCAATAAAAACCCACGGTCCCAAAATACATTGTACTATTGAGCAGTGCTGGGCAAAGCTTCAGATTTGTAGCTCAGATCCTGGATTAAAAATAAATCATATTGTAAAGCAGTGCAGCTTGGGAGCGATCGCACCCATCAGGATGGCATTAGGGTTCCGCGTGGGAGCGATCGCTCCCATGCCGCCGCGAATGTGTTAAGAGGGCGTTGGAGTCAATCCAAATTCCGCCTTTCCCCCATAAGATCAATGTTAAACGGGATGTCAAATAACTCTTTTATTTATAATCAGAAAATAATGGTTTATAGCCCTAAATAAAGGGCGGTTTGGTTTGCGAGAGGAATTTTTTATAAAAATTAGTGTTTTTTACTAACTTGAAATATCAAAGCAAGTTTTTTACTACTTTTAAAACATTTTCTACAGAATTTTATAAATTATTTACAAAGAATCGATCTCGCAAAAGAAACGGGGAATTTAATTGTGATTCAAACGCTTTTTATTCTGAATCAATCGGACAAAAAATAAAGAAATTAAATGACAAATGCCGGGGACAAGTTTAGCATTGCTCTTATGGGAAATAAATCCAACATGGCGGCACTCCAACGCCCTCTTAATATTCGAAGCATATATAAAGACAGGCCTATGTATAGGATTTTAAACGCTTCCTATACCAATTTTATTTGCTATGAATAGCCGATTTACAAATCACACTTACGTGAACAGATATTATATTCAATCGGCTCATATTCAGTTAACATGCTGGTGGTTTAATCTATTAAAATTGATTGTCTCGCATGCAACAACCTCAGAAAAATGGCATGAATTAAAATTTACTTCATTGCAGACAATTTGACGTGTACTTAACTAATCTATTTTAAACTTTTACAATAGTAAATTTTCAAAACTATTATCTCACGAAAATGGCACAGACGAAATTAGGCATAGAGGGAAACAAATTAATTGGCAGAGGAAGAGGAGAGGTGTAGTGTGTTGAGCAGTGGTGGAGACGCCCCCTGCGATAGTGTATCGGGTTGTGCTATCGTGCACCTAGCGATTACAGTGATGGCCCACGAGGGAGAAATATCGCTGAATAATCCATCGGACCTCCTGTTACAGAGTAAAGAGAACAAGCTTTGCAATCCTTGGTATTTTCGAAATTTACTTGCTGTTGGACATACCTGTATGATTTTTTAAATACATTATGTTGTATGGACGTTTTTGTGGAAATCCACAAAGCTAGAAACCACAGGACCTGTGAACCACATTCCTGTAAACCAAAGTAATAAGTAATATTTTTACGGAATTTAATGTGTGTGTACATCTCAAATTTTAATTTCAAGTAGTCGTTTAATCTACGAAAGTTTAATTAGGTACCAATGATAATATTACAAGTAAATTAATTACATTACTGAATAAAATCTACAAACCCGTTGTATTTAATCAGTTAATGAAAAAGGAGTCAATTTTTAATATAGGTTAAAGACCGATGAGAGCTCGGTAGTGATAGATTGAGAAAAGTAGTGTTAGAATAGAAATTATGAATTTCTCAAATCAGCTGATTCCATTATGATTCAGGTTTTAGTTAGTTAATGTGCATAACCCGCAAAGATCATGAGATATAATATATTGTGGATGATAACGACAATCAGATCAAACGGCACGTGCCGTGTCACTTTTTTTATCACTTTAGTGATAATCACTAAATCACACTTAGTGATCACTTTTCGGTGACCGCCAAACTTATAAATGGTCAAAATGTGTAATCCTATTATAATAATACTTCACCAAATGCAGTCTACCGCGGAGTCCGTGTCCTACAAAGACTCCACCATGAACAGCATCTCATCTGTGTTGATTGATGTTGTTGTTGTTGTTGTTGTTGTTGTTGTTGTTGATGTTATTGATGTTGTTGATGTGTGTGTTGCAGTCTACCGCGGAGTCCGTGTCCTACAAAGACTCCACCATGAACAGCATCTCATCTGTGTTGATTGACATTGTTGTTGTTGTTGTTTTTTGTTGTTGATGTTATTGATGTTGTTGATGTTGATGTGTGTGTTGCAGTCTACCGCGGAGTCCGTGTCCTACAAAGACTCCACCATGAACAGCATCTCATCTGTGTTGATTGATATTGTTGTTGTTGTTGTTTCTTGTTGTTGATGTTATTGATGTTGTTGATGTTGGTGTGTGTGTTGCAATCTACCGCGGAGTCCGTGTCCTACGAAGACTCCACCATGAACAGCATCTCATCAGTGTTGATTGATATTGTTGTTGTTGTTGTTTTTTGTTGTTGTTGTTGTTTTTGTTGTTGATGTTATTGATGTTGTTGATGTTGATGTTGATGTTGATGTGTGTGTTGCAGTCTACCGCGGAGTCCTTGGCCTCCAACGACTCTGCCATGAACAGCCCTCCCATCTATGGAGAAAGCCCGCCCACGGGTAAGTCCGCACCGGTAGATCTGTTTTGTAGGTCATAATAACCTAAGATGTCCTGTCTTTTGTCAAGCTACAGGACATCTTCGAAAGTCATGTTTCAGGTTTGGGAATATGAATATAAGGTAAGGTGTATGAGTAAGGGAATATGAGTAAGGTGGAAGAAATGCCTTGATAAATATTAGCACATGGATAACATGATGAGAAAATGACTTTGCAGTAATCGGGCACCGTACATAGATAAAACTATAGCTGAAACTACAATTAGTTCTATCAGTCACTTGAAACCAAGCGTAGGCTAAGTACAAATATCTATGGAAAAGCAGTCCAAGAAATGCCTATTCTTCCACTGAGGGCAGGATCAGATTAAAAAAACACAAAAGATTGTTAACTTATGTTTTACCCGCGCAAAAAATGTCCGTAATTAACCAATGCCAATAAATTGCCTTTGTGTTCAAAGTGCTGTTTAGAAACATATGCGTGATGATTGATGCGCAACTCATGTAAATTCTCCCCAAACCTGGCTACATGTTAATGTTAAAGAAACGTAACGTGTAAATGTTTGTTCACGAACAATTTAAAATAGCTTCTTAATTTTATATGAAAATTCTATTGAAATCTAACCTACATCTATAATTTTATTTTATTTTTATCGTAATAGGGCTTTTTACAAATTAGTTGAAACGAACGGCGAGGTGCTTGATTCTTGGATTCGGGGATTAGATTCTTATTTCCCTAACAGATAGAAACATTAGCTAAAATTTTACTGTATGACAATTTAAGTTTTATAAGCCTCAATAAGTATTATGTATAAACATGATTCTATATAGTTGAATCTTGGTGATCTTTGGTAAAACATTTAACAAGTAAACTGATTTTAAAATAGAATTCCTACATTTGAAAATGATTTTTAACGTAGTATTTATTATGAATAAAATGTTCGAAGTTGTTAGTTGCATGGAGATTAGATAAACTAAAGTCTTTGTTATTCGGGATAACGAATCAAAGAAGTAATAAGCAAATTCGTTCAATGTTCAATTTCAATTTTTCCATTCGTAAAACATTGAAAATCTATTTAACTATATAAATAACTGCACAGCCGAATGGGTAACTCACTTAACGGATATACGAATTCCCTGTAATTTCAGGTTAAGCTACGAATATGAAGTTTGGCGAAAAATCGCTTGTAGCATTAATCCAACAGAAAAATTACGAAAATGGTCGTTTCAAAATTGTAACACCCTAAAAATCAAATCTGCAAAATATATTATACTTTCAAAACAGTAATTTTCTTTTTTTAGCTCCAGTGATCAAATGGTTGGTACTATCAAAAGTCCGAGAGGAATAATGCGATGGGGAATTTAACTTAATGTTATTTTGTTTAGTCTAAATCGATTTTAATGGCTCAAAATTTAATGTTTGTTATCATTTTAAGGCGTATTTTAATCAATGACCTAACTAATATTGTACCTCAACCCTAATGTTACACATAGTTCACTAGGTCAATAAAAAGAAAAATAAGCAAAACCTAAAATATTTATGACTACCCCCCCCCCTGAAAATATTTAGCAACCCGCTGAACTTTGAATGATAAATTTTTAATTGTTAACCAATACCAACCAAGAATAATTTATATTATGTAACACGGCACAAGAACCAACAACAGAAAACTGAACGAACTACCGTTTTCTTAGTTGATATATTGACTTATCTCTCTCCGTTAACCACCAAGAAAGAGTTTCGTCGTAACTGTTAGCAATATCTAACAATTGTATTTTCTAATTTTGAGCTGTAATGACCAAACTGTTGGCCGGAAAAATATGAAAATACGTAAAAAAACGTTAAGCAATCTGACGAACGATTTCAAAAACGTAAAACAAAGTAGTAACTAAACAAAATTTAAGTTATCAAATCTTATGCAGTAACCTTTTGCTTATCTACCTCCCTTAACCTTCAAAATTATATGAATGACGTTTTAGGGGTAATTTATGTCTATTTCCTTACTTTGAGCTCTAGTCGTAAACGGTTGGTTATTCAATGAAAAAATGTGATTCATGGAAATATCTTCACACGATCTACCATTTTGGTCCTGTGACGTTACACAAATATTTCTCCCACCCCCAGCCCCAAAAACTGATATTTATGTTTTTAATTTTTTAGGAATATGTTGTGATTGTTTTTATACTTAAATTCTCCTGCGATTGATACAGTTTTGATACTATTACTTTTTTACTTGTATCGTGCCTACACTTTTTATCCTTCGACATTTTGAGTTATATTACCCTTAACCCTCAAACCCATTTTTATGATATTTTTTGAAATCTTTCTAATGGTAATAGAAATCGGAGTATAAATTAAGATTATCAAATTATCTTCCTTATCTCATTAATGCCTTACATCACATGCACCGGTTAGCTTTCCAGACAGAAATTAACGACAATTTAAGATCATGTTTTTCGATTTTGTGTTTAGGTGTTTTTTGTTTTATCTTAACCAACACTTCGATGACTTTATCCTTCGTTCAATTTTTTTTTTTTTTTTTTTTTTTTTTTTTTTTGCATAACTAACTGCAATATCCGCAGAGTAAATGTAATTAACAATTTGAAAATTTGGCATTTTAACGAATTAGGGAAACCTTAAAAGGGAGCGACTAGGTGGGGCATAAGTAGTACAATTTTTCCAAAACTGATTGTTGACTCCTAAAATGAAGTCTTCTTCATTTTAGGCCAAGCTGATTGACAACGAACGAAGGAACGTAACCTCTGGTTGTCTTCTATTTTTACACTCACAAGCCCATACTGTATTAATATATATTGATAATTAATCGAGTATGTTACATCATCTTTGGAGCACGGGATTCGTCTCTTACAATGAAAAATAAAAGCATGTTTTTATACGTTGAAACAACAATGTTAAACCACAAATATGTTTTGGTTCGTTGATTGATCTTTGCATTTAATACTGATTCATTTTATGTAGGGCTTAGTGCAGAAGAAAATGAAGCATATGCTATTTTCATTTGCAATAGCGGCAGCTCACTTACAATAGTTCCAGTCAATGGAGCAGTTGACCCCCATACTGTTTGAAATATTAAAATATATCGCTGTAAAGATAACTTTTATTTAACGATAGATTTGGTTATACGTGTGATAGCTTGACCATTCAAGGGTTTTCGGAGATTTTAAGGGTAGTCTAATAGAACTATATTTATATATGAGACATAGGGAGTAAAAGAATTTTTGTCAGTTTCATGTCCGGCTTCGAAGAGACTCGGAGACTGTAAGAATTAACCTCTCTGCTACACAGGAGAATACGAGTCACCTATATTGAGCCCATAAGAGAAGTGTAGACTCTAGTTAGCATAGAACTAGTCTATACTCGTGGCCAACCAGAGCAGAAACTATGGCCGTAAATTTCATAATGGCGTGTGAGAGTCGAAACTGCCTCTTCCCCGCTCTCTGGACGTCAAGCTACCCGAGTATCTTAAGATTTAAACAGTCCAAATACATTTCTGTCAACAAATATATTACATGCTCCAGGCGATATTCACTTAATAATATGAAAATTTTGGCTTTTAACGAATTGGGGGAACCTTTTAAGGGGCATGTAGGCGGAGCGCGTGATACAGTTCAAATTTTCCAAAACAAGTCGTCTTCATTTTAAGACAAGCTGATTTAATAATTTAAATACATATATCGTGTTTATAAATATAAGTATTTTGTAATTTAACTAAACATTTATTGTACATAGTTATATGTACATACTGTATTTACATAAACAAGGTCTAAATATATTGTAAATATTTCCATTTTTTGTGCATGGGAATTTTAATGGATAATGGTGGAATAATCAAATTGTTTGTAATATTTATAATGAACCATATACATATAGTATGTGTAAAAAAATATTGTTTTATAAAAAAAAATTGTTGCACATAAAACATGAGGTAAGTCATGGAAAAGGTCTGTGTCCTACCGATTAATTTATATAAATTTTAGTTCCGTGTGAAAAGGGTAGATGAACCATCAACCCAGATTATGTTAGACTGGTGTCACAAAAGTCACCTCTCACATGCTATTTTTAACAGCTTTAGATAACGAATCTTTAGAGGGATAAAGAAGTTTTCTCGCGTGTGAAAATTTTCAACAGACTCACAAAAATTTCAAATTGTAACTCCTACCCCACCATGAGTGATGTCTCATTTTAAAATTGTTGGGAAAATAAGAGGGCATAGTTTTGGAGGAGGGGTTTAAGGTTTTGACTCATACAGAATTTTCTTTTTAGGTCTACGACCTCCCCAGAAGATAAGTCTCGTTATCTGTATAACTAAAATAATAACAGGGGGAAGGGGCATTTGGATAAATTTGTAATTAATTCTATTAGATTTAGTAGACTGATGGTGCTAATGGCTCTTACATCAATGAAATTTTAATATAATGATAAAAAATGAAAATACGTCTTAAAAAACTACTTGATATACGTATTTTCACTTCTCCTACACCCTAATTACACACAGGACGGTAAATCGATCTAATAGATGTTGTTGGCGATAAGTTTTAGTTTTAAAATACTAAGCGTTTAGTTTCAAGCATGCAAGTCAATTTTGAATCTTCCAGTCTCGAATTGGCCCTGATGATGTACTCCTGATGATGTCCTTTGTGACTCGTCTAAATCGGCAGACATTGTAACATGCTTAGCATAGATTTACCACCCAATGTTTGTTTACAGTGTAAGTGTAAATATATTAGGCGTATAGTGTTATAAGACCCACACGTATAATGCTAATCAAGAAGATAATTAAATCCTAGAGGACAGATGGTTAATCGAATGCATTTATTATTTTATTCAATTTTATAAACTGGGTACAGAGCGCATTCAGTACAGTAGTATAAAAAGAAACTTCGGCTTCACTAAAAAACCTTTACTTCAAAACCACTATAAATGGAGATATATATGAGTCAATATCAGTATTTTAAAATTTAAATAAAAACATTTTTTATATCATCCGATATAAGAGAAGATTTTTTATCTGTAAGCCGGGGAAGTTGTACCACAGGGAAATCTAAAACATTTGCCCTGTTCTGCTGCTAGTGTAAAGTAGAAGTGTCAGGAATAAATCAAACTAAAATATTGTTGATTCTCCTAATACCCGTGGACGTATTTCGTGATTTAAAAAACGTTTTTACTCCCTATCTCAAAAATGTTTCTAAACGAGATTTTGAATTTGTTGTTTGGTAAACTATAGCGCTTTGATGGGCATTAAATAGTCACTAAGTACTCAGACATTACCGTTATGGTCACAGTAGTAGGCCCATATAAAATTGTGACAATTGAATCGAGTTGCATACAAAATATCTATTTGATCTGTCTGACCACAATTCATTTGTTTTATGGTTTAATTAGTAGTCAGAATAATACCTTATCACCACAAATAGATAAGAAAGTTCTGCGAAAATTAAATTGCCGCCATTTTGGAAGCGGAAGTGATATTAAAATACTTAGTAATATTTGAAAATTAAAAAAAATATATATATGTATTTTGCTATGAAATTTTTTAAATACTTAGGCCTATTGAAATCACATATAGACATACAGTCAGAAAACTAAGCAAGATATAAGAGTGTTTAAGATGATAAAAAAAAACCTGGTGAAGTTTGGGTCGATAATCTTTCGACATGCTGTACAGCTTTACACACGAAAATTAGGGTCAGTGGATAATTTGAGTAACTGAAGAGCCATATTAGAAAAATTACTAGTTGTTTACAGTTAATAATATTAACTACATAACTACAAGGTCATTACGGTAGCTTCTTTGCCAATTCCTAATTTGTAAAAAAATTCTGCAAATATTGATTCGCTTGGATTGGCTCTCACATTTTTAGCAAGTGAAATCGTTTTAAATATTGGCCATAAAGGATCTAATTATTGAATTTTAATTACATGTTGTCTTGAGGTGGTTTGATTTGTAACCAGGAAGAGATTTGGACCAGCCATATTTTGGTCTTAAATTGTAAAAAACTCGACGTGCTTTTAAAATGATAAAGGGTGATTTTCATGAAAAACTTTTTTTTCAGGACAAAATTAGCCAAACGTAAAAAATGCAAAATTACGGCAGTTTTTTTTAAAGCTTTTTGATAGTGATACGGACGTTCGCCGAGGTTGAAATTCTGCCGGTTTAGCATCTCTGTACTATCGCAAAATTGCCAAAAATAACCTATATACATAACCTATGCAGTGCAGTGCATATAGATTGTAGCATTGATTTTATATATAGGCTTACAATATAGCTGTTTCGTGAAACTAGTTCAACTATAGTTCCATCTTTAGGCCTAAAAATATTTGTGACAATGACAGCGAATTGATTAGTAAGTATGATCGGAAGATCGGTAACTCCTTAGTAATCTTTTATGCCATCTATAAGAAGAAACAGAAAGTAACCAAGCAAGATTTTTTTTAAATTTTGTTGTTAAAAAGCAGTTTTCGCAAATACAGTACGCTTACATCGTATTAATGCTCTTTTTAAATAATATCCGAGATACAGTTTATCGGTCAAGTTAAGACGTTTCTTGTATGTTTCCAATAATATAATATTTACAACGTATCTAAATTTTAGTCCAACTATTGATATCTTATTGATGCTGTACGCAGTGTCTGGTTCGCTTCGCAAAGTATAAGTTAAAACAAATAAATAGGATTTATAACAACTGTAAAAATCTTTGAACATAAGAGTAATGTGCGAATTCGGATCATAACGGTTTTACAAAGTTCCCTGCACAAGTTATACAGGACAGGGCAAGTAGTCTACGTAGACTTTGACCTCGGAAGAAAAGGTCGTAGGTCTTACCAAGAGCTCCTGGTAACCATTCGTTATTTATTTGACCAAAGCGTTATCTCTCTTATCGTGGTTCCAGTTACGACAAGGACGCAAGAAGTCTCCAATCCAACCTGATAAATACAGTAAAAATCTAAAACAATGTAATACACAATAGTAATTACCTTTTCAAAACAGGGTGCCAACATTCATACGACTTCACTGCAAATTTGTTTCATTGACGGATATATGATCAACACAGCTCCTCCGCACCTTTGTTCCTCTATCGTGGATTTTGTCATTGTGTTATTATCAACGACTGAAGGTTTGGGTTGTTATTTGATCACTCATAAACCAATAAATGTCACGGTTTAACGAAATCGTTTGAGATGGGCATTTCTAATCACGTAAAAGGTTTGAAATTTTGCACTCACTGCTAAAACACTACTGTGCAAGGGATTACGAGAGCTCGTATAAAACGACAACAAGCGTTTTTAAGTGCTTATTTCAATAATAAAAAATATTATTTACATCTAAAATATATATTCATATTTCATTTATTCTTAAAGTGTAGGTTTCCTAGTGTTTTTACAGCAATTTTAGTTTAATATAAGCTCTTTTCATGGGCCATGCAAAGACATTGTTTAAGAGGGCGTTGGAGTCAATCCAAATTCCGCCTTTCCCCCATAAGAGCAATGTTAAACGGGATGTCAAATAACTCTTTTATTTATAATCAGAAAATAATGGTTTATAGCTCTAAATAAAGGGTTCACCAAGGCGGATTTGGTTTGGGAGAGGAATTTTTTATAAAAATTAGTGTTTTTTACTAACTTGAAATATCAAAGCAAGTTTTTTACTACTTTTAAAACATTTTATACAGAGTTTTGTAAATTATTTACAGAGAATCGATCTTGCAAAAGGAACGGGGAATTTAATTGCGATTCAAACGCTTTTTATTCTGAACCAATAGGACAAAAAGTAAAGAAATTATATGACAAATGCCGGGGACGAGTTGAGCATTGCTCTTATGGGAAATAAATCCAACATGACGGCACTCCAACGCCCTCTTAAGTGAAAATGAAGTTTTCCCCTTGTTTTAGCCGCCAAGTGCCGAGTGCAATGGAAGCAGGGCCGTGGTGAGGGGGGCAGAGGGGGCAGATTGCCCTGGGCCTCAAAAGACAGGGGGCCTCACTCTTCAGGTGTAACAAAGTATAGCCCATGACTTCAGTAGTGATCAGCTTGTCTTCGCGGTTTGAAGCTCTGTGTTGGTGAACAGACACCGCGGCGCCGGCCGCGCCGCCATTTGCAGGTACACCACCGCGCCCGCGCCAAATGTCCACCTGTAGACGCGACGTTGTGGTGCGCCCTTATCAGTGAAGGAAGTATGGTAGTACATCCAAAAACAAGTTGCAGTTCCTGAATATTTCTGAGTTTGATTGGCCGATCTTACAAGGTCAATACGGATAATAATCTGAATCATGATAAATATTGTCAGTATTGTTTACTGCGGGGCTTGAACTTCACAGTCAGTATGGATCATACATCAATATTCACATGCATGATCATAGCCTACATGTGAATATTGATCATTGATCATACATCATACATCATACATACATCAATATGACCCACAATCCGTATCGTGATCCAGGATCACGGTCCAAATATCGCGATCCGTATTGAGCGTGTAGGGATGAAGATCCGCCATTGAAATGAGTGTGGTTTCTTCAAATTACTTCATTGACGTTACAGTTGTAAAAAAAATAAGGTACCATTAATAAATTTTTTTAAATAAATTGCATTAAAAATTTTTTTTGTAAGCTTAGCCATTTCAAAATTCTTAAGCCGAAAACCACGTGGTAGCTCTCCAATAAGGACTCGGACCCAGCCAAAGTGAAGGTTTCATCAAATATTTCATATAGGCTACTGTTCTGTATACCGTACCTAAATAAATTTATTAGGCCTATCTGTACCTTACAATAATACTCGTAACATATTTACATATTTATTAATCACTAAAGAGAAGAAAGCAGATTGTGTGTATGAATGCAAAATAAGTATCCGAAGAAATGAAAATAGAAATGTATCTGGTTCAATCACAGACGGCGGGTAGGGATGTGCCGTGGGAGGGGGCCTATCACCTGAACCATTGCCTGAACTCTGCCCCGGATTACAAAAATTCCCTGGGCGGCCCTGAATGGAAGCAATTGTAAAATTAATCCTTTGCCTCATATACAGCATGTATCCTGATCCTCTCAATGATACACATGTTGGGACCACAAACACACAATATAGGCACAATCCCAAAGGCCATCGCTTAAGTTTCACTTAAATATTTGAAGGCCATTGTAGTGTGCTATTACTGAACTGTAATTAGTGTACATAAAACTTGGTAACTTACTTTTTCAGAATATCTAAATGTGTTATTAATTTAATTATTCAATGGGATTTAAATTACGAAATCGAATAGTTCTTTTGTAAACCCCCCGCTCTTTGAACTCTAAAATGATTCTCTCCCTTCTAGAACTAATTTAAGAATTTAGTTAGTCACAACTGCTGCAATCCTATAAGATTCATCAGAAGTATAATAATTACCTCGGATCAAATAAATTCAGTTTAGGCAATAACTTTTCATAAAAATTACCCGGAACAGGTGAAGGCTACCTGGCTGAGCCGTCGTGGCTATTTAGACATTGGCTCAAAACCGTGACCATTTGGTAGCGCCCAATGAGATAGGCACAGGGACAGGTTCAGTCTACAATTTAAAGCTTTGATGTAATAAGATTTTCCTAAAATAATTTCTGACGTCGCCTGGGCTTTTTTATTTCAATTTTCTAAATAGGCTAAGATCTGAGAAGCGTTTCTTTTTTAGTCAGCAATCTTGATTACTAATCAAGATTGAGAAAATCTTCGATGTTATTGTCCGCAGTTTACTTATTACACGCAAAATCATTTGAAAAACTGTCAATAACTTTAATTTTCTGACTGAAATTGTCGCTTCACGGCACGGCGTGCGGGGCACGACCGTGTATAGGCCGCTTTAGGCCTGCAACTGACATTAGGCCTAGTATCATTTATTTAAATCTTGAAGAGTGATTAATTTCAATCTATGATATTGAATTCCATGGCAAGTTCTTAATACAGTATTGTTTCTGAAATTGATTTTTCAATAAAGTGACAGTTGCAATAAAGTACAGTATCATTTTTTTGTGTTGTAAGCCTAGAATTACTTTACTAATTTGTTGCTATTTTAATAAACTACTTTTTGATTCTTTCCGGAATTTTCAGATTATGCCAACATAAAGTTCAATTAATTAAGAAAGTATGGGACTACTTTTTAGCTAACTAATATAAACTACCTCTTTTCACGAGTAAATGGTAGGCCTATACCTAGATTACTCATAAAAGACCATAGTCAAATTCTAAACAATAATACATAATCAAGTATTTAAATAATATCAAATAAAGGATTTTAAGCTATAATCAAAATAATCAAATATGCATCGTATAATATACAGTAATTGCAATTTTACAAACAAATTGGAATCACACGACTCGATGCTTTGTTAAGGGACACTTTTATTTAAATGTTATGAAACATTAGTTTTTAAAATTTTTAATCCGGGATTTCTGATGCGTAATTTAACGCAATTCTTTAGAAAAAAGTCTGAAAAGAGATCCATCTTTCTCCAGTTGTTTATCTATTTTATATACCAAAGGGCAATCTCAAGTTTTACAAAAACTCACTTACTAAATTACATTAATCTTGAATTTGCTAACAATTAATTAAATTACTACACTACTGAAAAAATCCATCGTTTTACATAGTGCACAGCGAATATACTGTATAGATTTACATCCAATAATCTAAATATATAATCCTACTTCTACTGTTATATAATTCAGTTTTGAAAATTTTCAGACAGCTAAATCTAAAGTTCTACTGGGCCGATTTCAAAAATTGATAATTCGTTGGATAGCTTCACACGTGTTATGAAAGATTATTTTGTTTATTTATGGTGAAAAAGTTAAAACACACGTTTTCTGTAAGAAAAAAAAAACATAAAAACGGATATTTAAGAATTTATTTTGTTTGTTGGCAAGTTACTACCTTGTTATTAATAGTATTTCATAGATAATCGTAATACAAATCTGTAGGAAATTTTTTTCTCTTTCAGAATATTGCCATCCACTGTACTCGATTTATTCACCATTAAAAAGTTGTTTGCATAAAAGCTAAGCAACCTCCAACTTTATAATTGCGAAGAATTACTGCGTAAGAGATTGTTTACACTATTTTGTACAGCTAAATCTTGAGTTCTATCTTATAGTGTATAGTAATTACAGTAAGAGGTTGTCGCTGTTCATTTGAAAATAATTATGGAAACTTTATTTTTTACAATATTAATAGTGAATAAAAATGTTTTTCTATAAAAACACATAAAAGACGTCTTTTTCAAAGTGTTATTTTTTATGTTTTAGTTTTAACTGACTTTTATCGGTTTTATCATAAAATGTCTTAAGGAACGTGGTAGACATTTCATGCTCTTTCAGAATATCACCATCCACATTGGTTGTTTTTCTCACCATTTAACACACAGTTATTTGCAAAAATGCTAAGCAACAAAGCAACCTCTGGATTTAAATAGTGGTGAGACAAACCTGGTTTGGAAAGCTTCATCTAAGTAGGAATAGATGTGCCAATAATGGTGAAAGTTTGATTTTTTAAAGATTTATGGTGAAAAAGTAAAAACTCATGTTTTCTATAAGACACACATTAAAACTTAATTTTTTAAAGAAGTTTATAATAGGACTTATTTTGGCCATTTTTGCCTGCTTTTAATCAGTATTTTATATAAAACTAGCTGTTTCCCGCCACGGCTTCGCCCGTGACTGAATTTATTTTTTAGGTAATAAAATCTTTAAAAGAGCAAAAAAGTCTTCCTCCTTAAGAATGACATTGAAACAACAAATTACTGTATGTTGAGCTCTGAAGGAATTTTGCAAAACATTTTCTTAATGAGAACCATTGAGCAAAAAAGAACAACCATGTCGAATTTCAACCCCGTAGGCCCTACAGTCATTTTAAAATCATGCAGGGCGGAGCCCTAAAGAACATAAACAACTATATTTCTAAAAATGTTTCTTAGTAAACAACTATTAGCAAAATGGAACATAAACGTTAAATTTCAACACCGTAGGATTTATCGTAATTTTGAGGATTTGTGGGGGGAAGCCCCTGGAATAATTTTGAAGTCCTATGGGGCGGAAAAGAACTTCTAAAACTATATTTGCAAAGCCGTTTCCAAGTGAGCACCTATTTGGAAAACGGAGCATCCCCGTTAGATTTTAATCCCTTAGCACATATGGTAATTTTGATGTTCTTTGGGGTGGAGTAATAAAGTAAATTTGCTAAATTGTTTCTTAGTGAGCAACAGTGAGCAAAGAGAAACGTCCATGTCAACTTTCAACCCCACGGGCCCAAAGTAATTCTAAAGAATTTCAAAATATACACTTTTTAAAAATTCTTAAGCTAAGGGGAACTTCCATGTCAAATTTCAACCCCGCGAATGCCCTAAAGTAATTTTGAATCCAGTGTGGTGGAGCCCTTAAGTGCTTCAAAAACTATATTTGCAAAACAGTTTGTTAGTACCTATGAACAGTAAAAATTATATAGTAATAAAATACGAAATAAAGTAAACTGCATTTAATACAACCAAAGTACACCAGACTAAAAGTAATAGTACATCACTATAATCTTGACAATGTCAAACATAAATAAATATTATATCTCAAACATGGTTACTTCTATGCTTATAAGCATTTTCTTGCATGAATTATCATGTGGCATATGTAAACAAACCTAATTCAATTTCCATAATCATATGTTAGAATACAAAAATGTTGCTTCCATAAGAATAACATGGTAACTTTAAGAACGTCTAGGGCGTAGCCCTTTGTGAATATTAACATGAAAATAGCCAGACTTTCCTATTTTGAGCCTAAAGAATGAGCATACCAAATTTCAGCACTCTAGCTAGTCGGGAAGTTGGAGAATTAGTGATGAGTGAGTGAGTGAGTGAGGGCTTTGCCTTTTATAGATATAGATGCACAATAGCAATTTGTGCAAAATAAATAGTTTTACTAAGACTGAATAAATATACATAAATAGGCCTATAGGTTAAATAATGCAATTTAATAAGCCTTATTCATAAAAATAAAATTTCAGAAAAATCAGAACACCATCAAAATAACTTATTATGATGTGCTCGTTTATTCATAACGAGAGCTTGTTTTCTTAGCATCAGACATTAGCGCCATCTGAGACCGCCTTTCTGAGTCACCGTCATGAACACGTGCTCAAAAATTCAGTGTCAAAAACCTACATCTTAATACAAAAAAATCTATAAACACTTAAATTCCTAAAAGTTTTTGCTCATCAGTCGAGATAAATTCATATTAAAAACATGTGAGTAGTTTAAACCACAATTCTATGAGTGATCTTGGCGCAATGGACTGAGATTGAATTGGTTCTCGTACGAATGAGCGGTGCCGCGCTCAAGGTATATACAGCCGCACCTCTCTCCCAGGAGCGAAAACACGATTGGCTTGTTGGGCATTATCTTCACTTCAGCGTATGCACTCCTCCAAATGGTAGGGAGCTCCTACTTGGGAATTAAATGTGGTCCAAGTTTGTCGATCACGTTGCTCTGTCCTTTGTCTTCCGAGCTTGGCCGTGTTTTTTGCCAAAACATTTTATAGGTTTTATTCAGAGCATTTTAGAGCAGTCATTTTGCGTAAAAGGGCGAAGGAAAATTAAGCTGTGAATCAAATGCATATACTATAAAAATCAACGTCATACTCATATAATTAGCGAATTTCCCTATAGGGAATACTCTATTGCGGTAGTATACTCACGGTAAGACCTAAGTCCGGAACCATGGTACTTTTTCATTTTGAGGTCCCTAGAAACCAAAAATACCGTTCGTTCAAATTCATATACCGGGTGTCTTTAAAGTCCGTCACCAAACTTCATAATATGGCTAATTGGTTAAAATAAGCAAAATATGAAGATATGTATTAAAACGCATATTTTCTCAGATATCCGCCATTTTGTTTTTTCCACTTATTAACTTTTATTTCGGTGACGGATTGATGCAGGAACTTCATATTTGGCATGGACCTTTATAATAGACTACTAATGTCTATAATTATTTTTTCCGTTGCATATTTTCCAAATTTTGGTTCTTTTAAATTTTTAAACTCAAATATCTATAAAAACTCGTAAATTATGTCAAAATTTTACAAGAAACAAAAAATTGACAAATTTAATTATCTCATCAATGATCAATGATTGTAAGGACCTGACAACAAATAACGGAGTTATTGTGATTTTTCAGCTGAGAAACATTGATTTTGCATTATAATTAAGGTTATTTTAATGGAAAAATCACAATAACTGCATTATTTGTTGTTAGATCCTTCAAAACTTGGTATCATTGGTTGGATAATTAAATTTGTCAACTTTTTGTGACTTATAAAATTTTAATGCAATTGATCGCTTTTAAGATTTTTGAGTTTAAAATTTTGAAAAGGCCGCCATGATGAAAGTATGCATCAGAAAATTTTTTATTGTAGACCTAGACATCAGTACTTATTATAAAGGGTGTGCCAAATATGAAGTTCCACGATCAATCCGTCATCGAAATAAAAATTATTAAGTGGCAAAAACGAAATTGCGGATATCTGGGCAACATTTGAAATTTTTTGCTTATTTTTACCCAATTAGCCATTTTATAAAGTTTGGTGATGGACTCTATGTTGTACATACTGTGCTGTAGTTTGATTTCATAATATAAAAAAGTAACATTTAATTGTAATTAAAGAATATAAAATTATTTTAATTCCCCGAAACAAGTCTTGTAACTAACTGTCCACTTTGCCGGTGCAGTCGATTTCATTCAAAATAAATCATCGGCGTAGTCGGGTATCCCCGATCTTTCCAGAGGCTTGCTTTCACATAACATTGAGTTAGGCCTACTACATACTCTATGTGTATAAAATTAAACCAAAATATAGCTTGAAAATGTAAAAAAAAATGGAAAGCCAATTTTTTTTATATTTGTTCTATTGTCATCCCCTGACTTCCCTTAGAAACCCCCCATAAAATCCCCAGTGGGAAACATGCCTGAAAATGATGGGATGGCTCACGTAGAGTCAGAAATAAATCTTCCATCGGCTAACTCTTAGGTAGTAGAATTAAATGTTCCAAACCCCATCTCAAAAGGTTGTCTGATTTGAAAATGACAGCCTGTCAAAATTTGAATGAAAATCAAATTTTAACCTAAACGCTTTAAAATGCAATAATATTCTAAATACTTGACCTTTTTAGGTCCGGTTTGTGGCAAACGCTTTCTATTGCAATTATCTTTGAAAATGCGGATATAGTTTGACATAAGCTTATCATACCCTTGAACCACCCTCTCCAAAAGATTATGCCCTGAAAGTTTTTTCTTAGTCCATAGTCATGTTGTACATAATTTTAAAGGTATTAAAAAGAAAAGTACTTAGTACATATATATTTATATATACTTGGGTACACACACACACACACACACACACACACATATATATATATAAACCTTCTCAAATGTATTTTAATTAAGTATGCTTAATATAAAATGTTATTGTTACTCCTCCTGGGCCAACCCTAAATTTTTTGGTATGATCCCCATATGGGATTTCAAGGGGAGTATTCGGATTAAGGTTATGGGTTGACATAGAACACATTTTAAAAGAAATTAGCTGTCCAGAAATTATTTTATTCTTCCCGACTAATTTTACTTGGTACAGTAATTGAATCAAAGCCATACTAGATTATTCAGGCCTAACTGCTAAATGGTCATGACGTCATTTTGGTGCACGTATAAGTTTGGTAATCGCTTTCTGATTTCCAGCTGGGAAGCACCGTCCACGCGGTGGGGATTCCTCATCGTTACTCGCGTGGTACTCGCGTGATCTTCCAGCTGGAGATCAGAAAACGATTACCAAACTTATACGTGCACCTAAATGACGTCATGGCCATTTAGCAGTTAGGCCAGAATAATCTAGTATGGCTTTGATTTTATTTAAAAGTATACGGGCCAACTTCACACATCCATCTTGGGCCTTGGGCCCTAAGTACTAAAGTTTGGGACATTTCGTAATATTTTACAACTTATTAGGGGACAGACGGATGTTAGAAAAATCCTAAATCCAAGAAAAGATTGGTGGTAACTTCAAACTAGGAGAGTTAATTACAATGGTGAATTAAACTCTCATCTAAATCCCACAATGGAGTCGATCAATAGCACAATAGCGAAGATAAATTTCCATAAAAAATGTATGCCATAAAACCTTTAGGCGTACCTTTAACGTAGGTCTGCCTGTATATAGTCTGAGTGATACGATAGCCCTGTATGATTTGAAAGAGAAGCGGGGGAATGGCAACCCTATACCGACCACACGGGAGACGGATTTAGCCTGAATATTTTATTAGGGTATCAAACTAAATGTTTTTACCACCAATAACTTTATTAAAATACTCAAGTGTTGAGAGGTTTTAGAGTTATTCCTTATATTCAACAAGACATTGTGGCCATTTGATTTCAAGATTTCGAGAATTTTATAACGAATAGCAATTTTCATATAGCGCGAGGTCGTATTTTCTATCGCGAACACGATAATTGAATGTGTTCAAAGAGGGGTTTAATGAAATCTTGTTGAAGTATGTTATTTTAAAGAAAAAGATTAATGCTAAAAATGATAATTGATGGTGCAGAAAATTTACCTCAAAATCGTATTTTCTACGGCGAACACGATAATTGAATGCGTTTCAAAGAGGGGTTTAACGAAATCTTGTTGAAGAATGATATTTTGAAGAAAAGGGAGATAAATGCTAAAAATGATTATTGATGATGCCGAAAATGTACCACTAAATCGTATGAGTTACTTTTCGAATACGTTTATCAACAGAAAACAAATTGAAATTGTAATTGTCTAGATTTTTAAAATGCTATATCATGCCAGATTATGATTAGTAAATATATGTTTGTGAAATTGCTGAATGTTTGATAATCGCATCAATAACTCGAACCTTTGACAAAAAGATTAACAACAGATTATGGGGGAAATATTTTTAATATAAAAAACCCATTGTTCCCCATTTTTTTTTTTAACGTTTTTCTTCAAACATTTCGTTGCATCGTTGCCAATTTTCATCGCTGTGGTCTTTATTACCGAGTTATGCCGCACAATGAATTCAGGGAAGTTGACACATTCAGAACAGCTTTTGAGGATCCCGTTTGAAATGTCATCTCCGTCCGTCAACACTCGACAGAACTGACAGTACCCGGGACCCGGGAGACTCGTGGAGGATCGCGGTTCTGCGCCGGCGTACTGCATCATGGCGCAGTGTACTAGGTCAAGTCCGAGGGTGGGGGTGGACCCGATACCTACCGACGCCGACGCTACGTCTAGACAACGACCTCCGAGACGTCTGAACCGTGTCTAAGATGTCCGTCGACCTTCCATCGCCAAGCCGCCGTACCGGGTAACGGAGTGTCGCTTCGTCGATGGTTGGAGTGTGGGTTCCTCCGCGGCTACCGGCAGGTCCGGGTCTAGGGCTCCCATGTCGGTTGGGCACAAGGTGACTGTAGGCCAGGGCCAGGTAAGCCGCATCCCATAAGAGCAATGGTGTCACTTTCTGCGACATCCATGGATGTCGCCTACCGGCAGGTGTTGCCAACTAAACAGCAAACAACAATCGTTCTCGTTTGCGTTGGAAATTTTTTGTCTCAACAATTACTAAAATAAGGAATTTCAAAGCAAAATAGGGTAGAATTTATGGTTTTAGATTTACCTTGATTGATAACTTGTAATTTGGTCATTACCTAATGGTTTGTTATCAACTAATAATCCAAATTTAAAATAGAGTAATATGGTGTCGTTTAGATAAATATCGTACCCATGGCAAGACTGCTCCATTCTCTTTTTCAATCAGCTGTGTAATGGTAAATATTATAACGTAACTTGACTTCCGTTTTAGTTTAGACGCTTCATATCCGGAACACAAAAAAAGCTATTCGGCTGACCTGGGAAGAAGTTATGCTTCTTCCTTTACAGACCTTGCGTTGGGCATACGTAATTTGCTTACAAAAGTACAGTACGTCGACAGTCAACCACTTTGGGTGCAGGGAAAATCCCATTCGTTTTAAGAGTTTTTGCATATCATAAACTTGTAACTACAATTGAAACCATGTAGGCACACGGGTACACGCATTTTCATTGGAGGTGGAAAGATTTGTAATGACTGTTGGGGTGTATCCATTTTGCCCCACGGTTTCGGGCCCATTACAAAACAGGACACTTGCCCCACGGGCTTAACAGTCAGAAAAAATGACCGCTAAGAACAGGACACTTGCCCCACCAGAAGAGAGAGCGCTACAGCCCCTCCCCCAACGGCCTGCTGCTCTCTCGCCTCTCTCGCTCTCTCTCTCTCTCCCTCATTTGGGCTTGGCTGGTGGTTGCCTGAATTGCCTGAATGCTCTGTTGCGTGACGTCGTCATAAAGCGCACTCCCGTATGAGTTGCATTGTAGCCCCCGGATTCGCTTACTCACATTATGACTACATGCGTCCCACTAAAAAGTAGCCCTCTTTCCGTGGTGCGAGAACGAGAGTTGTGATGGTAAAAAAGTACTCCTAGAGTTATCGTATTCTCCGGCTTGGTGATATCTTTAGTAAAGAACTCATGAATGATTCCTACCCACTAGTTTTTCTCTTTGGAATATTGCACACAGTGTATTGCATAAATTCAATTTTAAGATAAGCAATTAATTTAAAATTGACACGAGAATTATATTAGATTACCTTCTCACGATGTATCGAAATCATCGTTGTACGATAACAACAACAAGGATGATTTTAATGTTTTTTTTTTTTTTTTTTAATAGATCACTATTTCTAAAAAATATTCTGTTCTGTGATATAAGATACTGAAAATAAACACAACAGTCTCAGAAAGACTTGTTAAGAGTAGTCTTAGTCAATGATTAGTCATTTATTAGTAAGGCACCTTAAATAAAGAGGGCTACTTTTTAGTGGGACGCATGTAGTCATAATGTGAGTAAGCGAAGCCGGAAGCTACAATGCAATTCATACGGGAGTGCGCTTTATGATGACGTCACGCAACAGAGCATTCAGGCAATTCAGGCAACCACCAGCCAAGCCCAAATGAGGGAGAGAGAGAGAGAGCGAGAGAGGCGAGAGAGCAGCAGGCCGTTGGGGGAGGGGCTGTAGCGCTTTCTCTTCTGGTGGGGCAAGTGTCCTGTTCTTAGCGGTCATTTTTTCTGACTGTTAACCCCGTGGGGCAAGTGTCCTGTTTTGAGATGGGCCCGAAACCGTGGGGCAAGTGGAACACACGCGACTGTTGGACATTGTAGTGGAATTTTCCCGCCCTTCCAAACGTGGGTCAGCGAATACTGGCTTTAAGCAGTGGCGAGGCCCATTACTAGTTGCTGCGTACCTTCATGAATAACCTAATCATTTAATAATGACAAATTTTATGTTATTTTTTAATCTAAGGAATATAAATTGGTCCTTGGAATTAGCAGACATAGGGGAGGTTTGAATGTGCGTTCACTGGTTGCTATATAGAATATAGGCCTCTATTCATTAATGACCAATGTACAGGGTGTTCCTGATCTCACTACCGACCTGTTTAGGTATTATTCCTGACCGAAAGCCAAAATATCATATTTAAACTGTCCAAAACTAAATAGTTAACCATACAACCGCCATTTAGTATTTTTTAAACAATAATTTTTAGTTTAAGAACGGTTTGTTGTAATCAGTTGAAACTTGGTAGGCAGCTTTTTTTAAAGGTCTAACTGAATAAACAATAAATTTTTTAATAATTCATATTTTCAAAATGGCGACTGTTTAAAATCTTTAACCTTAAATTGCATAAAAACTACATAAGATCGTAGATAAATTTTATGTCGTTATGTTTTTTTCAGAAAATGTAATTTTAAATCCAATGATGCAAAAATTATGGAAATCGGTTCAAAATTAAGGAAGATAGTTTTGATAATTTAATGATGACCTAAATAAACTTCAACTTGATTTGTTATTCATCAAGTTACTAATCTTTTTTTACCAAAGTAGGTATTTTTATTGCATTTATTTATACTAAAGAAGGTATAATACATAAACAAATTATTCCTGTAGACTGCGAAGTCAATTTAAATTTAACTTAAAGCTTAAGTTAATTGAGTTATGGGGCATAAAAATGAGTCGTGCTAAAGCTGCTCGAGTGTTTATCAGACGAGGACAGTCGTATGGTACGCCATTAGTCAAAACTGTAACTGTAACTGGAACTACAGTAGCGGGGTGCGCTTACATCCCCGACAAGTGAAGTATTGCCACAAGTGTACAAGTAGTGTAAACATGGGACTTTTGGGTTAAGTTTTAGGGGCCAACTGCCGGCGTTTTTTTTACTTTAGTGATAGCATTACATTGATAGTTTATTGTCAATTATTATGCATGTATAATCCTTTTAAACAGTATTTTGGCCATTTTGTAAATTATTTGCTTATTTGTAATATCTCATGAGGTGAATATGTAGGTTTGCCGTTATAAGGGTATTGTAAAGCAAATATAAGTTACAATCTACCTAGTGAACGTACTTAGCAAATATTATCCAGTTACGTCAATAAATAAGTGAGATAGAGGGATTTGTTGGTTCGCCATAAGAACAACATAGAAAATATACGGTTGTTATCTTCTTAGTATGTGTCAGTTATCTGTATGTTGTGCGTGTTACAGGCAACTCGATGCGGTCCATCTCCGAGCTGCTGGGGCTCCACATGCCCCGCGGGACGACCCTGGGCCAGACGTCCAACAACAGCCTGTGGTCGCCGTCCGCCGTCTCCAGCCCGCAGCCCCAGCCCGCTCTCCGCAACTATGTGAGCAAACCACCCCCCACACTTTACAAATTTAAATTTCTGAAAACGTTCTTTTAAGAAAAAATGGAATTTTCATTAAAATCGAGTGATATTGCATTAATATTTTTGAATTTTTGCAGTTACATACTATATATCCTTGGAACAGCGTTAATAAACATTTTAAATTATTATCAAATATACAAAACTAGTAATAAATATTTTAATGTGGAAGTGTAGTGTAATGTTTCGACAAACATAAAAAAGTTGTTCTGCGAGATTTTTTTATTATTTGTTGTTGGTCAGAGATTGTTTGTCAGCGGGAAATTTTTTAGGTAATATCCCAATTTTTTAGCTTTACCTTTTTATTCTACGATGTATGGTTTTCTAAAAAATCCAGGTATAAGAGGAGTAAAGGCCGCCGCTCAGTTGTTGACGAGCCGCGCCGGCCAGTGTGTCGTACATGTTACAACCCTAGGCTCATTGGAATTTGTAAAACATACTGCCATTTGGGAATAGGTTAGTTACATTGTACTGAAGTAAAAACTGGTTTATTCATCTTCACCTAGGGCTAGTAGCGCAGTCGGCTATGTTAACCATACGGCTTTTAGGCGGAACATGGTATTTTATTGCCCTGTTTCGGACGCCGTTTTTCAACCGATTTTCTCTAAGAGGGCGTTGGAGTCAATCCAAATTCCGCCTTTCCCCCATAAGAGCAATGTTAAACGGGATGTCAAATAACTCTTTTATTTATAATCAGAAAATAATGGTTTATAGCTCTAAATAAAGGATTCATCAAGGCGGATTTGGTTTGCGAAAGGATTTTTTTTTTTTAAATTAGTGTTTTTTACTAACTTGAAATAACAAAGCAAGTTTTTTACTACTTTAAAAAAATTGTCTACAGAATTTTATAAATTATTTACAAAGAATCGATCTCGCAAAAAGAACGGGGAATTTAATTGTGATTCAAACGCTATTTATTTTGAACCAATCAGACAAAAAATAAAGAAATTATATGACAAATGCCGGGGACAAGTTTATCATTGCTCTTATGGGAAATAAATGCAACGTGGCGGCACTCCAACGCCCTCTTAAACTTGGTAATCGTTTAGTTGAATACTTATATTAGGTACTTATATTAGAAAATATTACTCTAAGCGACGACGTTGCAATTTCCTTCTTTTAGAGTTTTTTCCCTACTAATACCATTTATTTTACCGATATGTCAGGTATTGATGGACCAAATCTAAACTCAAAAAAAAAAAACATATTTTTACCATATTGAGAGAACAATCCCTAAGAATATTTATAAGCGTAACTAATAGATTACAGTGTTTTACCATTTTTTATTATTGACATTATTTAGGCCTATTTCTGATAAAATACTTAAACTTATATTATATTAAATTGTCATAACTAATGTATTCTACCATATAAGTGATGGACGGCTATTTTTCTTAACAGTTTATAACCTATATGCCTACTAAAACAAACCATTACAAAATTTAGTAAACAAAAAACATTTATACCCTTTAGAAGCAAAGGAAACGGTATAATGAGAAGAATAGAAACACTACTTGTAAAATGTGAAAGGTGGCCTACCTTCGTGCGTTGTTTAATTCCCAGTTTTTGATCAGACGATCGGTGACTGCAAACGACAGGGACGTAACTAGAGATTTTAGTGACCGGGGCAGGAACTCGGTTAGGCGCCCCCCCTCAAATCGAGAGATGGCCGTAGATAGCACGGTGCCACACTAAGCCACGATTTTACTTTGAGCCAGATTTTCTTTTTTATAGTTTACAACTTAGTTGTTTCAGACATGTCACTGTAACAAAATTTTTGTTGGTATTTTAACAAATATATAAACTATTCAAATATTAAGATGGGTATTAAAATGGAATATTAACTTGTCATAACTATATAGGCCTACAACAATGAAATCTGCCCGATATTAAAATGGGGGCCACGTTAGCGAGTCATTCTGATTCGACTCCTCGACCACATCTGAATCTTTGAACCTGCTGAATTTGACCAGTTTTGACACACAGGGTGACTGGACTATTAAGGCTCCGGCCTAACCCTGGCGTGCCACCCAAATGTAAGTTTTTTTTAGAGGCGTGTTATCTTCTGCTAAATTCAGCCTAGACCTATTTAAGTAAGTTGTCATATTAAAGAAGAATAACAGTACCTACTAAATTACCTTTGTTACACTTTGGTAATTATTTCATCAAAACTAATAGAATACTTCAGTTAAAAATCGAGAACAACAGATAATATTAGACAGTTAAAGCTGAAATTAGAAAGTGTATTAAAATAAACTAGTTGTTGCCCGTCGATACTCGACGGATATAGCTCCATTAGTGGTAAATGAAACGCTATAATAGTACAAACATATAAGGTAGTCTATAAAATGTAGCCTACTTCTTTGAACTGCCATACCAAGAACAATAATATATTTTACAGAAAATACTACGATTTTAGTTGGAGCGACGGAAAAGTAGGCCTGTCCCGTAAAACCAATAATGTTGCATCCTTGTACTTATAGGCCCTACTCTTTAGTATTTTATAAACATGTCAATTTGATTGTTTAGGTAGGCGCAAACCTAATTAGCCTAAGGAAACCGTTCTATTAGGTTCAACAACATCAGAAATAAGTAGACCAATATCCACTTGTAGGCCTATTGGATAAATTGTTCTTAACAGTTTTTTCAAGAATTAGGAAAGGCCTAGGAGTGTTGTAACTTATGATGGTTGGTTTTAACAAATATTGGTATTAGGGTAGGATAGAACATAGAGAAACCATTTATAACCACTTTCATATCGCAATATTTATGCTGTAGTGTGCAAGTTTCAATAACTATCCAAATTAAAAGAATACAAATTTATTTCATAGAAAATTACATAATTTTAGTTGGAGTGTCTGTCAAAGTAGGCCTATAGGCATATTCCTTAAAACAATAATGCTGCACCCTTACTATGTAACACAGGCACTCTTTAGTACATAAATAATCGATTGTTTACTTAGGCATAAACCTTAGTAGCCTAATCAAAGCGTTATATTAGTTAAAAACATAAAAAAATAAGCAAGCCTAAACTATCAATTTGTAAACTTGTTAGTTTAATAAATAAGTTTTTTGAGAGTTTGAACAGGCCTATAAATATTTTAATGTATCTACTTTGCTTAAAATAAATATCGGTACCATCAGTAAAACATTTATTAGTCACGCCGTTATTGGACACATTACAAAAAGTATATTTGTGAAGATCGGTCTGGAACCCGGACCGTCTGAATTGGAATAAGTCACGCTACCGACTGCGCCACAAATACTGTCTAAGCGAAGTAAATGTAAAGCATTACAACGTTGCAAACGACAAATTGATTGCACAAAGAATTTCCGATACATCCCTTTCTTTTAATACAAATGTGAGCAATTTATTTAAACTAAACCTTTACAATTTAGTCTTAATTTTAAAGCAATCAGCTATTTTACATAATTAAGCAACTTTCTTTTCATTTAATGGATAATACATCATAATAATTGTAAACGTTTTTAGGTACTGACCATAATAAACCAAATCCTTCATGAACTTTTGTTCATCCACTCTGTATTTAGACAAAATACCTCGTGTGTTTACAATCAGCTGATTGAAATCGTACAAAATAAATAAATTGTTAAGGTTTGAAAATGTCGACATTTTTAATTTAAGGGAGTAAGATAACGTTAATTATATGTTTAAGCAACTTTCTTTTCATAAATGGCAATACATCATAATAATTGTAAACGTTTTTAGGTACTGGCCATAATAAACCAAATCCTTCATGAGCTTTTGCTCATCCACTGTAATTAGACTAAATACCTCGTGTGTTTACAATCAGCTGATTGAAAGCGTGTAAAATAAATAAATTGTAAAGGTTTGAAAATGTCGATATTTTTAATTTAAGGAAGTAAGATAACGTTAAAGTAAATAAAATCTGCTAATATACAAAGGTTTACGTTTTATTTGGTACAAACTGCGTGTAAATTGGTCCAGTGGAAGTCTCAGACGAACTGTCCAAAGAATTGGAAATGTTGGCTTTTTTCCCCATGTTAAATCTCCATAAAAAAGTTTATTTTTCATTTTTGACAGATTTAACGTAAATATTTTTGAAATACAAATAAAACCTGCTAATATAGAACCGAAAACGTTTATTTTGGTACAACCCGCATGTAAATCGGTCCAGTAGAAGTCACAGACGAAGTGTCCAAAGGTTTTTTAACTTTGTGTTTTAAATATATAGATATGTAAAACGAGAGAAGACGAGATCTGTCTCTTTACTTTAAAAAAATTTAAGAGCCGATCTCTATCTTAATTTATTAATTTTAAAACACGATTCTCGTTAACCTCTGCATCTATAAAACTGGCCACCAGAGGAACACAGATGAGTTTAAACAGTTACAGATTAGTTCAACGTTTAAAACGTTATAACTGAATTAGAAATTGTATTAAAAAATTCTAAAACTACTGTAGAGAAGACGAGATCCGTCTTCCTACTTTTAGAAAAATCTTAATTGGTTACCTAATTTTAAAACACGATTCTCGTAAACTTCTGCAGCCATAAAACTCGCCTAGCGCTACGGCCGCGAGGCGGCATTCGGGCTCAGGTAGAGCGGAGCCTTGAAGGACAGCTTGGAAGCGATATTGTGTTCAGTAGTAAATAGTAATTATTGCTAGATATGCCCGATTTTCTGCACCAGATGGTCTTCTCGGCATGATGTTAATGTTAATACAAGCAAACTGGTTCAATCATATCAATAAATAGTCATAAAATGCGGCTGAATACTTTAGTAGATCTATCGGATGTACGAAAAAAGAGAGCGACACTAATTCATCAACATAAGTGCAACCCCAGTCTTGGCCGCGAGCGATCCCGAGAATGAATTGCCTAAGGAACTCGATGCAACCTGAAGGAACGGTGATTTATCTAGCTATGGCGCCCCCTGTTATGTCTCGTTGACGCGCTGTTAATTTTGCCGTTGCCATTACCGGTAAGTAGCGATAAGATTTGCCATCGATATCAACTGCCTTAACTCAGTATTATCATTAAATACTATTATGTTCACAATGACAGTGGCCAATCATTACCATTATTTATCAATATGCGTATACCACGATTTGTATGCCTTGTATTGTGTAGCGCTCGTGACAAGTATATACTCATGGATATCATATCAGCTTCAGCTTGCGCCCCTTTCCCCCGATCGGCTGCCGATTCTGCGCCCCCCTTCGCCCCCTAAAACCCTGCGCCCGGGGCACGTGCCCCGCCCCCCCCTAGTTACGTCACTGGCAACCGAATGCAGCACAATTCACCATTGCGAATAGTCTACATTATGACTTTAACCAATATCAGTGGCAAATAGATATTGAATACTGTATTGAGTTTGTGTGTTTGCTGCAACGTTCGTGATAGCGCGACTGTTGGGTAGCGTAGTCAGCGCAACGGTTCCGCGAAGACGCTCGCGGGGTCGGGATGGGAACTATCGAATATCCACGCGATTTTGGGCCTCTTCGACACGATCGAATATCCACGCGCATTAGTGAGGATTATAAGGGTCGACTCCAGGACGGGAGGAACGATCGAATATCCCCGCGGCCGAGGACAGGTAGAGACCGCTAGACCTCCCAGGGGCGGGAAAAATGGGAATTTTATTTCCCCGCCCCGTTCAAGGTACCTCGGCCGTTCGCGTGTACCAGAGCGAATCCTTGCTTGTAACATAGCATTTAAACATGACATGTTTTATTATTATTATTATTTTATTCATCTATAAAAACGTATACATTCTTAGTAGTTACTGTAAATACCAAATTAAATCACTCTTTTAAAAGCATGATATATATAATTACAGTTAATAAGGGACCAATAAATTAACACTAATGGTCCTCTCCTAAATAAACATCTCCCATTCTAAAGGTTTGAAATTAAAATACGCTCTTAATTAAGAAAATATTTTATTAAATTTAACAAAATTTTTTGTGTACAATGTAATATTAAACGTTGAAGAACGAAAATTATATAAAACAACAAACAATGAAATTAATTAAAGCGATCTTAATATATAATGAATTCAAAGAAAAAAGAATCATACTAAGGCATTGCACGCAAAAAAATAGATCAGTATAAGAAAAATATTTACATACAAGAAATAGTTAAAATGAATAAATGAATTAGTAACTCCTACAAATTAGTACACACATACAAAGAACATTTGAACAGTCACGTTTTCACTTTTTGTACCTCTTGCTAGCGGCAACAACAAAGTCCTTCCTCGCCAATGCACCTAGCAAGTACTTTTGTTTTGATTCTTCCAACTTTTGTTGGCTTTTTTTGTACTTGTTGCACAGTGGTCTGGGGGCTTCATTCACTGAATTAATTTTAATGTATACAATACATACTACAACTATACTATATACTATACCACTATTTACAACTATATAGATGGGAATTTTTCAGATATCAATCATGTATAAAGCCTTAATTTTAATTCCTATTCTCATTGATTTTTTTTGCGTAAAATAAGTCCCATCGAATGGTACAAAAACTTGGGAATCATTTGAAAATCTAAAAGGAGTTTTAATTACAACAGGAAGTAACATATTTCATAACGATACAAATTGGTGTTTGAAGACCAATGTAATTCGCGCTCTTGCGTCGAGCTCGCGTGTATCCAGGAATCAGCGCTCTCATCGAATCCACAGAAATCAAATATTATCTGTAGCGGAATCGGCTAATGTTAGAAAAGATTACTTGAGATAAAAAAATATTGAGAATGTCGTCTACAACTTCTCCGCGGACACTTTTTACCTGACCCAGAAATGAAAAACTTTCTCGCATACTACTTTTGTTGTGTCACCAATTAAGACGAACTAAAAAGAATTTTAGTTTAACTAATAATAAAAATTAATAACAGACCATTTAGAGTTTAAATACGTACCATTAGATTTACAATTTCATGATGAAAATTTTAATATAAATTTAACCTTTTTATTTTCATACCGAATGTCAGGTTACATGAAGCGCTGTTTGGATGTTCTTCGCTCGGGTCCCGCGACATCGGATCCTTTTGCCACCCGTCGGGCTCCAGACTTCCACGTTTTTCAGTTCAGTTTTGCATGAAAGGGCTCGGTACAGTTATACTTAGTCCGAGTCTGGTACACGCGAACGGCCGAGGTACATTGAACGGGGCGGGGAAATAAAATTCCCATTTTTCCCGCCCCTGGGAGGTCTAGCGGTCTCTACCTGTCCTCGGCAGCGGGGATATTCGATCGTTCCTCCCGTCCTGGAGTCGACCCTTAAAATCCTCACTAATGCGCGTGGATATTCGATCGTGTCGAAGAGGCCCAAAATCGCGTGGATATTCGATAGCAGCCGTCGGGATAGGGTCGGGCCGCCATCTTGCTTCACTGCCGCGCTCAGTGTAGCTTCTCTTATTATGTTAGGCCTATATGCTCGCTGAACATCCACACAATTTTAAACACATTACAGACAGTACTAACTTTTTTGATTCAGAGAGCACCTAAAACACTATTTCCACAAATATATCGAATTCGAAAAGATTTACGAAATCAATACTTACTTCAAGTAGTGCGGTGAAAATATGGGGAAACCCAAATCTTTTTAGGACGCACCCAACTACCACGTTAACATATTAAAAGCCTTTCAAATTATTTTTGGGTGGCGATCAGTCGTGCTGTATAGATTATCTGTGGTGTGGTGACATAACTACTTTTTTTATATGAGAGTGGTGATCTGGGGCGGTCTCAAAGGGCGACGAACGTCTGTTGGGGGCTATCAGACGGGAGTGAAATTTCTAGAAGCCATCGCTTAAAAGTATATAAGTGGCGATTTGACGCCGGTGACAAAATGCCAATTTGTTATAAACTTGAGATAGAAAATGGTAGTGGATAAATGCACTATAATTCTATAATTCGCTTAAACCTATTGCAAATTTTACACAGGCTCTCTGGTTTATTGTTTCCATAAATTCAAACTTTTCCCAGTGTGTGGGCAGACCACATATTGGGTTGAAGTAACTGCTGTGCAATCGATCTATAGCAATCTAGCAATCCAGTTATCGAATATTCCTCATCATCCATGACATTTGCAAGTAGTCCTCGTTCTTGTTTCAGACGGTGAGTTATAAGACGCGTTTTTGTTTGAAATCCATTTTCAAGTAAGATAATCCTCGTCATAAGTTATAATTTCGCACTATATTTCTATATAGGCCTATCAACGCTGCAAGACTGTGTCCCCAAACACTCAAGGTGCGCTCTACCCATCTGCCGCGCGCGGATGCAAGGGTTTAGAATCTATGTGTTTGTCGCTCCAGTTGAAAACTGATTTAAAATATCTTGGCGTTATTCTTTTCGTAAAATAATTTAGTACCCCCGCTATAATCTTAAAATTTCTACATTAATTTAAATTACTAAGCAGAGTTCTTGCTAATAATGTTGAAATAAGTTTTTTTTTTATTAAGGCTTAACGCATTAAAAAATAATTTTTGAAAAAATACTATAATATGGGGATAAAAAATAATCTTAAGAACAAGAATCTGCAATAATATTGGTAAAAAGTTTAAAAATAAAAAGCACGAAAGAACAAAATTTAAAATCACCCGTCATATATTTTCCAAAATGTGACATTCCGCGCATAGAAGCACTTAGCAGTCTCGCTCGACGGTGCCGATTGCCGCCTCGCGGCCAAAGCGCTAGGCGAGTTTGATGGCTCCAGAGGTTTATGGGGATCGTGTTTCAGAATTAACCAATTAAGATAGAGATTGACTCTTAACTTTTTCTAAAAGTAGAAAAAGGATCTCGTCGGCTATATTTTTAGAATTTTTAAATAAAATTTCTAAATTCGGTTATCACTGTCTAAAATCATCTGTTTTTTAGTTTTGTAAATGCAGAGGTTTACGGGGATCGTGTTTTAAAACTAACCTCTTAAGATAGAGATTGGCTGTTTTTTTTTTTTTTTAAGTAGAAAAAGGATCTAGTCGGCTATCTTTTTTGAATTTTAAAATAAAATTTCTAATTTCAGCTATAACTGTCTAAAATCATCTGTTTTTCTCGATTTTTAACTGAAGTTTTCTATTGGTTTTAATGAACTAATTACAAAAGTGTAACATAGGAAAATTAGGACCGTTATTCTATTTTAATATGACACCTTATTTATAGCTCTAGGCTTCATTTGGCAGAAGATAAGACGATTCTAAAAAAACCCTTGCATTTGCGTGTGCGCCAGGGGTAGAAAGGCTCCGGTCTGTAGAATTAAGAGATTTATTACTATTGAATTTGCTCAATTGCAATTTGATCTTTTTATTCGTTGTTTTGCAAATTATTTGTCGTTAAAGGATGCACGAATTGGATATAAATTTGATATTTTGTTTTCGGATCAAGCATCGTCAATATGAATAATACCCCATGGATGTTTGTGGGAACGTTTATTTATTTTTAAATACGCCGCTCCCTGCGATGCCCGGGTCTTGTTGGCCAAATAGCCGCTCTTGTTCGCTACAGTTTAGCTTTTAATCAAAACAAAGCGGGCTTTCAACTAGACAAACAGTCTTTACTTTTGTTTCCGGGATACCAAACGTGTTTTCTTTTACTCGGCTTTTCTTTTAATTCATTTAAGATGATTGAGCGAAAGTTAATTTTGTGGCGGTTCAATTCAAGATTTATAATTTCTTACAATTGCTTATTTTTAAAACTTTTTTTTTTAAATAAAACTTTTGAAAGGTAATGGTCAAAAGCAGCGATTTTCCGCTCTGAATTTATATAAGCTCAACATGCGTGTCTCATGAACAGTCGCAAAAGAGGTAAAGTACTGGAAATTTCGCCCTATCTCATGATTAAAGTTGGTTCAATTTCAATTAAGAATAAATACATAATACCCACTTTACAGCTGATGACCTAAGCAAATGAGCATTCAGGGATTTTGGACCCTCAAATACCAATCTCACGATACTTCATGTTTTGTTATGGTGGTTCTGTAAGCAAACATTTTATGGTAACCCTTTCCCATTAAATATGCGAAATAGTATCAGTCCTGTTTACGTATGGTTGAGAAATACAATTTTGTTAAGAAGTTTATTTTTTGTTTTCGACCCAGTTCAACAATTATTTCATGATTAAAACTATTTAATTGAATGTTGGCGACAACTACTTTTAAATGGTTTAAATTTAAATTGTTGAATTTCAAAACCACAACATTCTATAATCTTAAAACTTATTTCAACTGCTTAAATATAATTTTATAGCTCTTTAACAACAACAAAATTTAGCTCTGTAGTTCAATTGATGTGTAATATAAGCCTACTAAGGAAAGCCTCGGTTAATAATAATCAGCCTTATTTTTAAAATTATTTTATAAGTAAACATCGTTTTTTAATTTATATTTTAGTCTCAACAGGTTCTATGTATGTGTATAGTAGGCCTACTGAGAATAGGAATACACTTTTGAAACCATGAAACGCAGTCCCCAAGATCAATATTTTCGAATTTAACTTGATAAATGTTACAACTTAATATTGTACAAAATTTCATTCGAAGACTTTATTCAGAGGTTTATTCGTTAACCAACACATAGTTATTGAATTTGTTCAGTTATTTAGGCATCTTTGGTGGGACCTCGAAACATGCAATTATCATGGACATATATAATAATTGGCCTAGGACGATTGGCCTAGATGGCCTAGATAATTGGCGCAGACCTAGATCTTGCCTTGCCAGTCTACATTCGAAAGTATTCATACTATCGTCCTAAAAAAAGTAATATATAAAGCAATTCTGTACAATTTAAGCCTACTTTACATGATTTATATAATTTTTATACCCCACGGCCTTAATGTTCCTAACTCCAATGATAGTGTGTAAATCGAACCTTCGGCGTCGGGTCTATGGATATAGCCTATAGAATCAGGGAAGAAAGCCGTCCATCAGACAGCGAGATGCTGGTCTGAGCTTATATAACTATTGAGCATACCCCGGGTGGTGCTGTAATGTTGGCACAAAACACTACTACAGTATACACAACTATTGTCATTGTCATCCAGTGCTGTACATCTTGCCAGGGTACAGCCACCCGTCGCGCCGTGGAGTGCTTATGCGTTCCCTACAAATTAGAACGCAATCCCACAGTGTTTCTGGAACATAGGACGTTACATTTCTTTTAAAAACCTAGTTATGAGCCTATTGTTACAGTAATTTGATCTATTCGCGGTATCTTACTACTTCTAATTTCCTAATGTTCAACACTTTCCGCAGTGCAAGCAGGAATGATGTCCAAGGCCGTTAAAAGAATGAAAAAATCACAACCCTGTAAACCAGGATGGTTTACTTTCAGGTTTACTGATAAAATTATTAAACATTGCAAAACAAAGTGACATTTTATGAAAGAAGATAAGTTTTGTACTGTAAAAATCTTGCTGAAAATGTTAAATACAATTTATAACCGCACGTGTTGTGAATAGCATGTATAAGTAAAGTTTTTTTCTCAAATTAACTATAAAGATTTCATAATTTGATAATGAGACTAATTACCATTAGTCGAGATATTTTTTTCGTGATTGTTTTGATTTATTCTTTACCTTATCTATAAACAAAAACTTAATTTGCATGTTTAATCTCACAACTCTTTACTTGAATTCTTATGAATTTATTCAAACTACAAAGACTGTGTTTACATCGGCGAATAAACGAATATCCCGGATGTTTTAGACCGCTCCTACACCCCATTTAAAAATGAGAAAATTAATTTTACAAAATCATTAGGTAATCGTACAATTATAGACAAACTTTTGACGATCTATCGTTTGACGAAGCTATTTTCAATATACAGGGTGTATGGCGTATCCAGACTGCAAGTAGTTAATTTTAAACTTTTTATTACGGTTTTTTACGCTATAGGCCTACGTTCTTTGAGGTATCTTTTTAACGTAATGTGCACCTGTAATTATTATTTCCTGCGATGCTGGCAATACTTTCAGGTTTGCTTGCGTTAAAAGGAGTAAACTGTTGATTTTTTAACAATACTTTAACAGTGATTTACTGAAATGATCACCACGGTGGTAACAGCAGTTGGCTTGTATGTGATCTATCACTTCTGTAGAAGACTACAGACAAAGACGTGTCTCTTCAGCGAACAGCCGAACTAACTGCTGACTGCTGACGAGTACAGGTTTTTGCAGTGAGAGGCAATAGACATTATGAATAAAGACTTTAGTCATTGCCGTAATTCGGCGTTTGCATTCAAGGCCGGCTACATACTACCGGACGTTTCACCGTACCGTACATCGGACCGAGCATCGTAGCAGACGAAAAGCGCAAATCCGGTAGTGTGTCACGGGACCGGACACCATTCCAGACGCTTAACCTAGCATCGTACCGAACGTCGAGCCGATTGCTCTGGAGGCGGTTTTTTTGGCGAAACATCAAAGAAAAGATCATCCAAAGAACGGTCGTGATGGTTCCCATTTATTATGGCAATAACCCTTTTAATTGGTTAAATAAATAAATGTTAGGTAATAGTTTGTCGTTATTCATGGTCATTCGATGGTTATATTGTAATTTTTTGTTGGCTTTGTATGGCTAAAATATATTTTACAAGGTGAAATTACTTAAAATTAATAAATGACATAAAAACGTCAAACTTAAATTAATATTGTGCTTTGATTCTTTAAAAAGTATTAAAACATTAATATTATTCAAGTAAGTTAAAATTTACATTGTAATAATAGTGCATTTTGTAATTAGTTAATAAAACCATTCAAACCAATATGTATATAAAACTGTTCTTTTAAAAATATATTTTATTCGGGCTATTCTAACCAGTTGAAGGGTAAAAAGTCTCTGAATCGTTGGCAACACTGTTGTCTCATTGTTGTCTGCTTGTGGTTCGGCACGGGTTCGGCATCACATATTATGGTTTGTTCTGTTTTGTTTAATTTTGTAAACGATATGTTTGTAGTTTGTATTGGTCGTGGAATGGTTAGAAAAGACCACGTTGATGTATGTGAATACAAGAATCGAGCCATTTTGTAGGACTTGTCTCACCCCTCAGTCGTCACATTTCAATAAGTAAGAGGTGTTTTGAGTTTGATAGAATTGTCAGCTAACATTGGTAGACGCTCTCACTCATTCACGCTCTCCCTCTCTCTCTCACCTCCCTCGGTGGATTTGTCTGGTACGATACTCGGTCCGATGTCTTGATCGGGGAAATGTTTGGAATTTACCTCCATTTACGTTGCAATGTTTCGGTTCGATGTTCGGTCCGATGTACGGTCCGGAGCAATGTCCGGTAGTATGTCGCCTTCTATATCCAGGATGGACTCATAACAAAATCCTTGTCTAAAAAATATTCGGGAGCGTTTTATTAATTCTAAAACGAATAAAACAATTTTTCACTTTTTAGGCCGTTATTTTTTATAGAGAGCTCTTATGCATAACGGATGTGTTTTTCAAAAAATCTTAACTTTGTGAAACTTGTTTGATAAATATTGCTACAGTCCTGAAGTGTTGGCTCGTTGGTTCCCCTTATCGCAAACTCTTCTGTTTCTGTATTTTCTGTGCTGTGTAATTTTCTGTATGTTTTTATACAGTTCCAATAAAGAAACTGATAAATTCAAAGTGATTGAAAAGTCGCTGAAAGATTTAAGAATGAATGCAATGAAAAAATGATAGAACAGAACAAGTAAAATAGTTTTGCATTCATCATAGTTCTACAGTTATGCCTTATATGTCATCACGTAAAAACTTGAATATTAATTAAATTTCAACGAAGGCCCTAACAATTAGTATTTTATACATAATTGCATGACGTCTTAGCGAATCTTAAAAAATTGACTTTCCTTATAAACTAATATGAAACGTTTTCAAATACCCGTTAAATTTATATTTCCAAATCATGAATACGAACTGTTTTGAAACAATTTCATGGCGTGTGTTCAGGGCTTCGTGCAGGACAATATTGAGACATTTTTCGACCTATATCAGTTTATTCTTTAAAGTTTAATCAAGCAAAGCTCGTACATTGAAGGGAATGAGGTTACGCAAATGTTTTGAAACTAATGGATGCCACGTTAAATATTAATACGCGTGTATATGTTTTTATGTTGGCCTAATGGTATTACACTCCATTTAATTGAATGCAAACACACTTAACAGAAAGTTTTTAATTGTATTAATTACCACAGCAAAAAGGCAGTGACTTTTCTGTCATTCTGCATATTTCATTTTTTTCTAAATAATATTCTAACTCCAAATCAGTTTCCATCATCCTAATAACCATAGGGTTATTGTTCTGCTTGACAATTTTTAAAACAAAATTTAGTATAAAATTGTAAAGTTCTTAATTAATTCGACGCGTTTTCATTGTACCTTATGACTGATGTGCCCTTAAACAAGTTGTAGCAAATGAAACTGATTTTGTAAATTTCATGATACAGTAATACACATTCAAAATTATCAAAATTATCACCAATACTATTTACCCTTAAAATTGAAATTATACCAATAAACTAAATTGTACAACATACGCCTTAACAGTTGCCTACTACGCACATCGCTCCTTCGCAATTAAAGTGCGAGGGGTTATTTTCGCAAAAAGTAGGAAGAGCGAGAGTGGGGCCTCTGATGAATGGGCAGATCAATGTGAACAGACGGACGGACAGACAGACGTTTTAATATAAGAACTGCTCATCACCAGGGGGAGGGGTAACCACTACGCCCCCCTCCCCCGCCACACACCACATTCTACCACAGCGTATTACTTCCTTCCTACCCCTATTCCTATTGTTTTCCCCCTTTCACACATCAAAAGCCTCTTCCACCTAACGCTTTTCGCGACTCGAAGACATGCTTGACATGGAAAATGTAATAATTTTCAAATAGTTTTATACAAAAAGGTGTTTACTGTCAAGAAACTAAAATGTATATTATAGGTTCAAGTGATATTTAAGGCGGTAAAACAATACTGGACTTTGCTAAGGTCCGTACATTGGACCGAACATCGTAACATCCAACCGAACATCACTTTGTTCAGGGAGGTAAATTTAGTCCGAATATTTCCCCAAACAAAATATCAGATTGAGCATCGTACCGGAAAAATTCACCGAGCGATGTGAAGGACGTTTAGAGAGAGAAGAGAGGAGCGAGAGCGAGTGAGAGCGCAAGACTATGTGGTGGATAGGGGAGGGGCTTTCGTTCGCAAACGTTCGGGGTGACGCTCGGGACGGCATACGGACCAAAATTGACCCTGACCCACTACCGTACACCGGACCGATCTTTTCTTTGATGTATCGCCAGAAAACCGCCTCCAGAGGGCACGGCTCGTTCTTCGGTACGGTGCTCGGTCCGGCGTCTGCATGGTGTACGGTCCCATGACACACTACCGGACTACTACTTTTTGTCCGGTACGATGCTCGGTCCGGTAGTGTGTCGCCAGCCTTAGGAATCGCGTATTTTGCCCGAGAAACAGTTACTTACGTTGTGATCGTCGTATTTTTAGAGTATTTATGCAGCATTACAGTCTGATTCTTCGAATTGTCCGAATACCCAGGTCTGCTGCGACGGGGTTGTAAGTCCGAGTCCGTGTCGTGTTCCTCGGGGTCGGGTCGGGTCGGGGTCGGTGCGGAGGGTTGGCACTGGCAGACGCAAGCACTTGGCCGGTTATCAACATCCCACATCCTTACGTCGTTATGTTGTTATGTCGTTCTATCATCCTTGCATTACTTTGTTGCTTTGCTGTGTCCGTGATTTTATTCACATCCGTTTTACCATTGTTCACTCGAGTAACGTCTCTCCACGTTAAGAATACCACAAAGGTGGTGCATTTGATATCATATAAGTGGTTTGTTTGGGGAATAATTAACTCATTTATTCCTAAATTGTATTGTTAAACATGTTTACAATAAGTCAAGACATTTATTGTTAATTAATTATTCCTATCCTACGTAGTAATTTTACTTTAATTCCTTTAATTCACAACATCAACAAAATAGGGAATCAGGAGACAGCTGGCGGTGTTACCTGAGCACTAACTTCGTCGCTTTGTTCAATTACAATTACATGACCACAATGGCATGTTTAAATTATTTGTTTAAAATACAGTCTTAAGTTTGAATGATAAAGATGAGAGTGCGATAAAATATTAGATCAAATTCTTGAGATTATCACGAAAGATCGAAATACAACAGGGGGCCGTCCATAAATTGCGTCATCTCTTTTTGGCCATTTTTGGACACCCCCCCCCTAAAATCACCCTACCATCATAATTTGTCTGACCACCCCCCTCCTCAGAAAAATGACGTCGTTTTTAAACAAAACTCCGTTTTAAATTTAAATAATGGGTTTTTTTTCAACAAAGCTACTTAATTTACTAACACTATCAATTAACTTTTGAACCCCATTTTGGCGGTAGTTTGTTGAAAGAACTATCTAAAAAACTTTCTAAAAAAACTTTATTCTACTTACCTTGGTCTGATAATACCTGATAAACTAAAACCATTGACCAATCAAATCTGAATTTACCTTCAGAAATAAAGTCAAGATGATTTTCTCAATGGAAAAACAAAGTAAAATAAACTATGAAACAACACCTAAAAATAGTATAATGTGTTTTCTGATAATTATTTCATAATAGTTTATGTGTACAAATATATCATTGTTTTACTGACAAAATTTTATATAAAATATCATTTTTTTTAAATGACGTCATATCAAAGCCGACTCCCCCCCTTGCACATCACCCTACCAATCTGGACCCTCACCCCCTATTTTCAGATGACGTAATTTATGGACGGCCCCCAGTATAAATAATAATGAGAATAAATACTGAAGCCTCTCTGCTGTTACCTACTGCAATGTCAGTTTTCAAGATTTAATTTTTGCGTATCGATAACTTTGCGAAATACAATATACCATTGTACAAAATGCTTTAACTGCAATTTCGAATAATTTACAGTTGTTTATCACGAAAAAATATGAGAAAAAACAATTGACTGTAAAAACTAAAAAATTCAGTTGTAAAATTTGCGGATATGTTAAATATTTATGGGTAGGCCTACTGGGTAGTTAACTATGAATGGATTAATAAGTCAGTCAAATAAATTTTGAGAGTTAATGTGTTTTTCATCGTATGTATTGTATTTAACATATGTTAATAAATTGTCTATCTTATTTTGCATTTATTAATTAATTAGATTCACCATTCGAGCCATCCACACAATAGCGGGTTTTCGAGTCTCAAAGAAACCTTTAATCCCATTCAGGACCTCGAAATGGAGAGTTTATTGGGAGTTTAAAGTGGATTAATGAGCGTCTTGATTGTATTGGTTCGCCGAATTCCAGACGGACGCGTCGGAACGCTCGAGTCATTGCGCCGAAATGAGAACGGTCGCCGGGCCCCGAGTCAGCCCTGAGATGCATTTTGATCGAGAGAATAAAAAACGGGAGAATATCGGAACGTGCCCACCTACATACATAGATTTTCAGTTTTGGGAGCACTAAACGAATGATGAAAAAAGAACATCCCAAAAATGTTTACAGACATGTACAATGTACTGCGGTTTTTATGTATCTGTATAAGGTGTCTCGGGATTCCCAGGAAACGCCCTATGACGTCATTGTCACATGACTCCCTTGCATAGAAATATAAACACTCCCTTGATGCTATTTTGCATGGGATTCTCATAAATCTATGTTCGGTGAATCAAAACAAAAACATTTCACGTTATAACCGTTCGTCTCGGTTACGTGTTTTGAGCGGCGAGTGTTTTGAGCGGCGAACCTCAGGTAGAAGGGCGTGCATCATTTGCGCATCATGCGGAGAGCCAGGTAGAAGGGATTCTTGTTTTGCGCATCGAGCTCCAGGGGCCTCTCAGTTATATGCATCGTTTGCGCATCGCAGGGTGGTGGAAGCGGCATTATTTTTATTTACAAAGTTATTGAAAACTCATGCCCGTGTTCAAATAGTCTTTTGAATGATTAAACGTGTTTGGCATAAGATATATAAGTTTAAAAATTAGCAAAAGCAAAACAATATTCAACAGAACAGAAATATGGCAAATAATCGGACACAATATCACGGCCTTGACCCGTACATTAACACTTGGATTTCATGTTTACCATTTGTAGTTTGTTTCTATTGCAACAGTGAATTTTATGAATGGTTTTATTCTGAGGAGTTAGTATAGGAGAGGCTGCTATCTACAGTTAGAATAGTAGAATAGAGGCAAACTTGCCATAGAAACAATTCGTACAAAACATTTCAGCCTGAGAAATTACAGTAATACAATCCTCACCAACCATTGAAAGTAAAATAAGTAAACACTCGATGTATTACAAAAAAGGTTTATACATTACAAACTTAAATTATTCTTGAATGTGCGATTCACATGTGTTGCCGTCCAGTGGTATGTGTGGGGGACGACTGTTTGCGAATTGTTGTCGGCAGGCTGAGGCTACCTGGACGGGAGATGCGCAAATGATGCAAGGGGATTAGGCGACCCTTCGAAATATTTTACAGAAGGATTAAAAAGTGCGCAAATGATGAACGACCAGGTAGAAAAGGGTCAAATGGAATTTGCGGGGAATTCCTCCCTTCGGCAGGGAGAAACTCATGAGAGGCTCTGAGTACAATACCTCTTAGGTGACTCTGACCTATATATAGGCCTACACTCGCATTTTCAGTGTCTTTATATTAGTTCACTAATACAGTAAATGCAATACAATGTGAATGCCAATTCAAACAAGACGCATAGGGTCTTATTATTAAAAGTTAGTCAATATATACTTATATTTATTAAACTTCATTAATAAGTTAATTGGCGTTGAATAATAGTGCGAAAGTTCATTGAAAGTTCATTAAGTAGTAGTTCATTGTTAGGGCCAGCCAGGATTGCGTGCCCACTTTTTTGTAAGGCACCCCAAGATTTTGAGGTGGGCCTGTCACGAATTATCGCATATGGTTTGCCAAACCTAAAGTGACAGGGGGTCAAAGACCCGCGGACGCCATGAACCCGCGCGAGAATTTAATCGAACTCGGCCTTTCGGCCTGATCCCATCAGCTTGTTTAGCTTTTTATTTATTAATACAATTTTTACACATTGTTTACATGTAATTTACAAAAAACATATTAATAATACAAAACATATTACGTATTTATTACGTATTCTCAGCACCTTAAAAATCCATCTATCTATACTTATTTAATACGCTAAGGGTTTTTTTGTGTAGAGAACTCTTCCTACATTTCTCAACATATTTTCAAGTTTTCGGTGTCGTTGGATAGGGCTTGGTCTGTATTTATTTCCGCCAAAAACTTATAAGAATCGGGCTTAAAATAAGGGCGCTATCAACAAATTAATGGAAAATTCCCATTAGAATAACATTGAAATTGGTTTGACAATTTTAAACATCTGTTAATGTACAGCTGTAGTTCTTTTTTGTTTAAATTGCTAAGTGTTTCGTTTACGTCTGTCTTGTATTGTACAAGATGACCCAGACGTATAAAGTTGTAAAACAATTTAAAATATAGACTTATACAAGTATAATAAAATATAAATATACATAAGTATGCATATCTTTTCTACTCATATCTAATAACATTATATTTAAAACGAAATTTGGACTATGAAAATATTTACTAAGTGCACTGGATTGTATCATTATTGATTTTTTGAGCGGTATTACAATGCTTAGATCAGTATGCTTATTTTCAATTGGTACATGCTATCCTTATTCAGTAACATTATATTCTACCTTACTCTTATGCTGAGACCTATTTACAATATTCATAAGTGCTCTGCAACAATTATAGGCGGTAAATAACAAAATAATTAAGGCTCCGGTCTACCTGAGCCCGAACAACAATGCCGAATGTTTGATGGCTGCAGAGGTTTACGGGGATCGTGTTTTAAAATTAACCAATTAAGATAGAGATTGACTCTTAACTTTTTATAAAAGTAGAAAAAAGGATCTGGTTGGCTATCTTTTTAGAATTTTAAAATAAAATTTCTAATTTCAGCTATAACTGTATAATATCATCTGTTTTTCTTGATTTTTTAACTGAAGTTTTCCATTAGTTTTGATGAAACTACCACAGTGAGATTACCAAAGTGTAACCAAGGAAATTTAGCACCGTTATTCTTCTTTAATATGACACCTTGCATTTGCATCGAGAATAACAGATGATTTTAGTCAGTTATAGCTAAAGAGAAATTTTATCTAAAAATTATAAAACTTTTTTTTCGTTTTTGTACTTTTAGAAAAAAAGAGCCAATCTCTATATTAATTAATTATTTTTAAAACATGATTCCCGTAAACCTCTGCATCCATAAAACTCGCCTAGCGCTACGACGACGGCGGCCGCGAGGCGAGGTTCTCCCTGCCGAAGGGAGGAATTCCCCGCAAATTCCCTTTGACCCTTTTCTACCTGAGGTTCGCCGCTCAGAACACTCGCCGCTCGGTGGACGACACCGTTCGTCTCCTTGGCGCCCAATTTTCCTTATGTAACTTTAGCTCAGTTTATAAAAACTTCAAAATATTCAAATCACTGCATTTAATGGAAAATTCGCATCACTATGTATCTCAAGACCCTTATTCTCATACAATTTGACAATTAAAACTTTTCATTACAAAATGGAAGCCATTTACAAGCCTCAAAAGCAATAAAACAATTAAATATTATAAAAAAAATGCAATTCAACGATTAATCTGAGAGAACGGGTTTTTATGAGCTTCTCAGGTTACCACTTAGTTGCTTACTTAGTTTTTTAATTAAAAATAATAATAATAATTTTCTTATTTATTCGCTGCCCGATTTCATCCTTGTAATTGAATTCTTTATAAACTTTAAAAAATTTGAAATGGCCACGGTATTGAAACGGAAAAATTGGAAATGTAAAAACTCACAAATAAAAATGTATTGATATTTTGTTTAATTTTTGGTTTTATTGCCCAAAGTATATCCTACTCAGTAAAACCAGTCCATGGACAGGGAACAGACTCCAGCCATGATGTTCGGGCAGTTCTTTGCATCCCCTAAAGCTGGTTCAGACCCATACTTACTTTAAACAGAGCAAAAATACTTTTTTCAGCATTTGAAATGTTCCTTCCATTATTTATTTTAATCTCCTCTTATTTAATTGCTAATCATTTTCCAAAAGGCTTAAGAAGACCTTATCCTCTTGAGCTATTTACGTCTGTAGAAAATTTTGAACTTCAATTTTCAATAAATTTTCAACCCTTAATGTAGTTTTAGGAGAAAATTGTTATGCATATTTTAAAACTTGTCCTCCATTCTTTAAACTTAAATAAATCATCTACTCCATACCTTAAAAACTTAATATAAAATATGTCCTTTAAGTTTATACTTTTATTGTAGAAAAAGAAACAATAAAGTATATTATTTTTTAGGGGCCTATACGCTTTGGATATGTTTCATTCAACATTTTATAAATATTATCATAACAAACATCAACATTTAAATAGCTAAAATTCACCTATGTCAATTATTAAGTTGAGGCCAGTCAATTTCAAGTAGGCCTAGTTGGTGATAGATCTGGAATAAATGAGCTTTGTGATAAGCGTAGTAGACCCGTACCTCGTTTGATCCTGACCTGCAGTAGTGTGGCGCTTCGATAGCGAGCCTCGCCTCCGATGCAGGATGATAAGCATCTTCCTGGACAAATTCCTTATTACTAAATCCAAAGTTTTGTTTTGGAAGTTCAGTTTGTTATTTATCAATTTAGAATTATTTATATCCAGGAAGAATAATAATTATTTACATAAAATATCACTTTAAAACAGAACGTAATCACAACCAAAAACTTGCAAGTTAAAATCTCAAAAAAGAACAATATAAATGAGTGTTTTTTATGCGATTGAAAAATGACAAATATGTATTGAAAGAAGACCTTGGACGTATGTAAACAACACCTAGGCCTATGTGTAATAATCCCCCTTTCTTCTCGAGTATTTTAACCCAAACACAATCAATATTTTTATAAATATCGTCCATAAAAATTAACAAATAATTTGAAATTGCAATCAAAAGCGTAGGGTCTCAACAGGTATAATCTCAATGGGTATAAACGCGAAATTCGTCTCAACAGGCATAAACACGAATAGTCTCAACAGGTATAAAAATAATACCCGTTGAGACAAAATCATATTGGTTTGTACACATTAATGAAAACCAGGAACTTAGAGATTAAATAACAATACACTAAAATAAATATCCGAATAACGAATGTAACAACAACAAGTACAACAACAGCAACAAAAGAAATAACAACAATTAACAGTAAGTGATAAAAGAACAAACGCGTCCGAACTTCTCAAGGTTACAGGAGAAGTGACGGTTAATTTCTCATTTCGAAGCTCTCAGTTTTCTAAAAATAGACCACTGGATAGACGAACCAATGAAAAAGCAGCAAAATTAAATGTAAATTTGACCTCGAGACTCGCAGGTGTCCGGTGTCTCGCAGTTGTGCGGTGTCAGGTTTCATTTTCCCCCTCCACCAACCGTTCCCCCCCCACTACTACGCCTTCAACATGTGGATGCCAGAACAAGGAGTCCAACTATCACGTGCAGGGGTTGCGTTCACAAGAGATCGAAGGCGTTGAGTTGGGAAAATCGTTCTTCAGCGTATTAAGATAGCATGATAGCGTCAACTACAAGGTGTTTTACACGACGCTGAAAACAAGTTATAAGACATTTTCATTGTGTGTTCAATTTTTTCCTGTTGGTTTAGTATTAATATAAATTAAAAAAAAAACTTAATATCTTATTAAAGCTTTCGAAGTAGGCCTACACAGTATTTCTTTCAATAGTCACTAACAATTTGACGCATTTAAAAAGTGAATGTGATAGGATGAATTCAACAAATACGTAGCTTTTGAAATCAATTTATTCATGATAAATGTAAAAAGTAATGAAAAATGTAAAACACGATAACATGTTACAAAAGTAAATAGTAGGCTGTTCAGAAAATTTTTCTTAAACCGTAAATTAATATTTTTGTTTCCACTACATGTTTTTAGCTATGTGGTTTGAAAAATCCTAAGAAATTCTTTTCAAATATAATTAATAATAAACAATAAAAAATAAAGTTTAGTATTTTATAAAATAACTAAAATATTGCTATAATTCGATTAAACTTTTACTTGGTACTGTACTTTTTACTCTCTCATAACTGAAAACCCTCGACCTTTTTAGAATAATTGTAAAAGGCATTACAGGATTTTTCGTTTCACTTACATTTCACATATTATTGATCATCTTTTGGCTGTACAAAAATAAATATGGGACATGTTCCACAATAGTTGGTGCGATTGCGGTTTAATAATGATTGATAACCGATGCCGCTGATGAACTCCAACCTTTAACATCCTGGTGGCAGACCCGTAAACAGAAGAAAAAACTGAATTGTTTGTGCTAAATGAACACCATCGATGTAGGTATCCTATTGGATTGAACTCTAAAAACGGTCCGGCGTGGAAAGCGCTGTGGGTCTACTGCGGAATCGGCGTCATTTCAACGACAGTGCGCGCTGCCGTTTACTCGCTCCTGGACCACAACAGAGTGGATAAATGACAATGAAATTTATACATTCCGTTTCTGTATTAAATACCGAATCCAACAGTATGGATATTGTTTAGTTCCCAAAATACAGGTCATTATGAAAATTGGAAACATTTAAGAATCAATTTAGTCGGACATGGAAAAGTTACTAAACGAGGAAATTTTTTATTTTGGGGTCAGAGAAATCAGCGCGAAAGTTGTAGCCAATGAGATGAATTTCAAAATTTGACCAAGAAACCTTCCATAACATAACTTGATCGTTGGCAATCGAATTAGTGGCGTGAAGAAGTTTATTTTGAGTCTCGCGCTCTCACTGAGGCTACCGAGGCTACAGATCTCTCGTTCACTCAGTAATTTGTTACTATGTCCAGATAAACACTTTCAAATTTATATTCAAATAGCAAGTACAACAATGGCAGTGAAATATTAATGAATCATTAAAATGTATTTGGGTGAACTTAACAGTTAGTTATATTGAAGACATACCGTTATCAAATAACTTTCAGCGATGATAAAAACCAGTGATCAATCAAGGAATCGCAAGAATATTAAAACAATTTTACCTTGTGTGGCTTGTAATTGTAAAGAAGGGAATTATGTTTTGAAATTAAGAAACACGGAATTTTTACTTTACAATAGTGAATTCCCTTGAAGCAGAGGATGAAACTGCTAAGCGTTGTTTGAGATAAGCATTACAATACCAATATGAGCAAGTCCTGAACAAAACATGCAACTTTTAAAAAATGCTCTGTTTTAAAGGACCGTTCTTCAAACTGTGCGGATGAGGTTAATTATCGCATTCTATTAATAAAATTAATTGGAAAATTGCATTTAGAAAACTATTTATCATCTAGGGCGAGAAAGGTACCTATTGGTCTGAGGCAGAGACTGACAAAACTAATTTTATTCAGAAATGTTTAATATTGCAAGACTTTTTAAGTTCTAACAGGTTACAAATTAGTTTCAACACAATGATCAATAAATACTACGATTAGATGATGTAACTTTAGACTTTCATTATTGTTTGTAGTGTAGGCATACTAAAAAATTATAGACATCTTAAAATTTGGAATTTATACGACGGTAAACAAATTGTATCGACCAGTTTAAATGTTTCATAATTTAATAAAAACAAAATTGCAATTTACTTGCCTTCAATGTGTTTCATAAAAATATGTTGCTGTATTTATTAAAATAATATGTATCCGAAAATTTATTTCTAATTCCTAAATTATTTTGGAATGAAAAGTAAAAAATGGTTTAAAGAATTTCTAAATTTATAAAAGGTAAATTCCATTCGAACACGGAATTAGAAATGACGTTTCACTTAATTTTTCTATCTTGGACTTTATGTAAAAATTCTAAAAAATACTGTAAATAAGTTCTTATATAAAGTGTAGAACTTTTACAATGTGGATTTCGCTAAGAAGTCACTTTACTTTAAAAAAGGTGATTTCTGCTGGACATATTTTTCTCAGTGTATCCTACCTACTCTATACGAAAGGATATACGAAGTAAGGTACTTTTGAATGTATGTATAGTGTATGTATATATGTATCCGTTTTATCACACGGATCTCTAAAACGGCTCGAACGATTTTCTTCAAACTTTGAAAATAACTTAGTTCTGGGATAAAAATAATATTAATACAGCTCTCTATGCCAGGAAAGTTCATATTTCTTTATAATCTTTAATTGAAATTAAAATATAAAAAAATTATAAAGTTAAAAATAAAATAAAAAGAAATAATTAAATCACCTGACTCAACTGTCAAAGTGCAGACCACGTGTTCCAGTCGAAACAATTGGTTTTTCATTTGACCTTTGGATAAATAAGTTATGTAAAAGTATAAAATAACTAATCCATCGTAAAATTGCATTTTTATTTTTCAAACAAAAACACTAGTTAGAATAATGAAAACAGTTGTTAACTAAATAATTACAATCTAAGTTTTACACATTTAACAAGTGTTTCAACAAAGATACACCAGAGTGCAGCAGCACCCTATGTGCAGCACCAGTAGGCCTACATTGAAACAGTTTGAAAGGTGAGTGAGCGGAGCGAACGAGCTCATTATTAATAACTGGCTTAATTTAAGTTATCAGACAAAGCAATTTGTTATTACTGTAAGTTATGATTTAAAATCATGTTTGTGTGTAACGTGTGTTTATTTAATACTTGTATTTTAACTTACCGTTAGTACTGGTATTTATTAGGAATACCGTGTACTGAAATAACTTGTATTGTTAAAATGGCGGTTGTAATTTTAGCCAGTTACTAATTTATTAAATAAAAAATGTGTCATATTGTAATTTAGTCACAGTTTACTGTTTTTTTGTGTTTGTTAATATAATTAACCAAATCAATGAATAAATCAATGAGTTATGAATTTTTAAATCGCCATTTATTATAATACACCATTACGTGCGCAATACATATTGAATACTAAGTGAATTTCCAGTAAAATTTGGCGATTTTGTCATTTTAACCATAAACATTATATGTTGTCTGTTAGTACATTTGCTGCATTTAGGGTTCTTATAAGCAAATATGGGTTAAGGACGACCTAGTAAAATTACATAACAAATATTATGAAGATTTCAAAATTTTTAATCTTTCCCATAAAACACCCTTGGGAAATGAATATGTAGATTTGCCGCCATTTAGGCGTTGTTAGAAAATATAAATTAATCTCTGCCTCTTGAAAGTGCATACTAATTTTATTCAGTTACAATAATAAATACGTGATATGGAGAGTTTTATATTTTTCCCATGAGAATAACATGGGAAATTTTTTTTGAAATTTCTCAGTAATATTTAAGGTGAATTAAAAATTCCAAATATTAAATAAATTGTTTAGTGAGCGGAGTGAACGAGCTGTCGATTTGAAAAACAACAAAACTTTTTGCACTCTGCATTCCCGTATACGCTTATGTTTGTGTGACTGAATGATTACATCTACTGAGATAATGTCTTCAAATTTACCAAGAAAATGCCTCGGCCCCCAGATACTCTTATTAATACCAAAACTATCATACAGATGTTTAAAAAGTGAATGCTTACATTCAGACTTACTAAACTACTAAATAATAATTTCAAATTTTTTTTACTTATCATCCTAATAACAATATTGATATTTAACACTAATATAAATCGTTTAATCTTAAATATTAGAAGTAGAAATTCATGGTTTGCTTCAGTTAATTATTACTTTTATAATGATCATCTAAAGATTATACTATTCCAATATATAAAAAAATATTGTTCATTCTTCACATTTATAAAATTACTGCTAAATAAATACCAAATTAACTTAAAATTAATTATAAAGCCGCATTGTTTTTCTAACTGCCAATTGGAAGACGCTACATGCCTGACTTTCAGGAATAAAATAGCATCAGAAGGCGCGGAGGCGCTTCATTGCAGAATGAGCGGGTAGAAGTGAACGGCTCTTTTGAACGGTTCTTTTATACTTGTTGAGAATTTTCAAACTATGGCCTTTCCCGCGCAAATTTATACACTATGAGACGGTTCGCCTTTTTATACCCATTGAGACGATTTAATACTTTATATATAATGAGAAGATTTTGTCTCAATAGGTATAAAACTCAATTCATACCCATTGAGACGATTTGAGAAATATCTATACATGTTGAGACGGTTTAAACTTTGCATTTTTACTTTACTTTTTATACCTGTTGGGACGATTCGTTTTTATACCTAGTGAGACGAATTTCGCGTTTATACCCATTGAGATTATACCTGTTGAGACCTTGCCATTAAAACTCCCCCTTTCCCCGATGTTCCCGCATTTCAGAACTATCACTAATATATTGATTAAATTACTCACAACAAAGTTCACATGTATTATTGGGTGAGTCGGTGGCGTAGTAATTGACGCCCCGGACTTCGCGACCAAATGGCAGCGATGTCGTGGGTTCGAATCAGTGTTCTGGCCAATAAATTTTACAGTACTATTCGGCTGATACTGTAGCGGCTCACCCCCTTACTTTGTCTAATACGATCCTCGCACGAATCAATAGTCTATGTGGACGGGGCAAAGTAAAAAAAAGGCTTATGCCAACCTCTTTTATGAAAAAATATTGGCTGAATATTATTTTTCTAAAATAGTGCAACAATCATAAATTTTGAAGAAAAAACTAGTGTTGTTTTGGTTCTATGACTAGGATAATAAATGTTTTCTGATAAAACTTTTATTCAATTTATTTTAATTATAATGCTATAAAGGAGAAGCTTATACATGACGCACTATGAACGGTGGTGGTCTCTTAACAGAAGATATTGAACAAACAATTGAAATTAGTTCTGACTGGCTAGTTAACATTTATCAAACTTTTGTATTATTTGTTATGATCTTTTTTAAGCATTAATCGTTATTACATCTGTCTTATATCTATAGTCAATTTGATGTATTTTTTAACTACACGTAACGCGTTTAGAAATGGTTGAAATAACTTGGGGAAGAAAAATTAAATTTTTCGCGAAAGAAAATCATTGTTATTAAACTGTGTTGTTTATAGTTATTGCTATTTATTGATAAATCTTACTATAATATTTAACGAATTTACAAATAATACAGTATACACTTTTCCTATTATTAATTGTAATACAGGATCACTTTTTTGCGATTCGATTTCAGCAATCCAATCACAATATTGCTAAACTTTAATTCTGCACTTGAGGTTAAATTTTGTGTGTTATTTTCTTAAAAAGATTATTCACTGTACTTGACACGGTATTAACGATACTAAGGGGTTTGTGAATCAGCAGTCAAACTCCAATGCTTTTCTAACAGTTGGTAGTTGAGTTCCCACATTCTAATGGAAGTACAGTACAGCTTGTTGGTCGTTCATAAGGATAATTCGAAATCAACGGCGAAATGGGTGACAGATCTGCATGATTAGCTTAAGGGCGTCTTATTAGGCCGAAATAAGGATAAATTTATATATAAATTTCCAATTCGTAATTAAAACTATACGAATACTAGTCCAAAAAGTTTCCCTTAATTTAAGTCAGCTTATTTCAGTCTCTTAGAACCCGTGCGTATTGGATATTTTAAACCACTGTGCGAGGGCGATAACGATAACTGGAACTCTTTACACGTTTTCACAAAGCTTACCTGCGGTGTTTTATAATTTTCTAAGTACACTAATGCTAATGGTTCTGTGAATCATTAGTTTATAATTTGGCTTTTTTAACAATAGGAATACACATACGAGCTTTGAATTATGTTTTATCGAGCGTAACGGATAAACGCATCGTATTACACTGTTAAATATTATTTATTATATTCTTGAGGTATTTTAATTATTCAGGATATCAGGGAAATTGAAATGTTTTCTAATTTCATTGGTATGGGCTTCATTTGAAACTAAATGATAAATTTATTCATGGTTTATGCCTCCAGAATCGTATATTGATATTTAAATAACAAGCTGCGGTAACCTTCGACCTTTCCTGTTGAATCACTGCTTGGTGGCCCAGGGTGAACCTTAAAAGGTCATTATCAAACCTTTGATGTACATAGTCAAACACTTACTTCGTTTTGATGGTCGTCAAAAATTAAAACATAGTCCACATACCTTAGGCATATTGATATAATTTACTTGCACACGAAGCACAAAAGGACCGTTCCAGCCGGCCGTTCCTTATCAAACTCAATGTGACAAAGTAAATTTTTCAAATGATAAAGTGAACTAATTTATGAATCTTATACTATAGTTTTCTTGTGAATTACGAACCGGACCTCATTCTGCTCCACACCCGTGATAGATAAGTCAAATAACAAATTACGCGAACACGTTCCACTCGGATCAGCGATACGTTGAATGTTGGATGCAGCCCGATCGACCTGATGGGAGGATTTTTCACCTCTTGACGGATACGGCAGTTAGGGGTTCACAATACAGAAGTATAGATGATGCGTTACCGCTGTTGCCGTGGAAACATTTCTTTGTCGGAACAAATGGCGCGCCATCACCATCAAAACTCCGCGGAAATGTTTGCCGGCTACACAGATCATAGTAACAACTCATTTTAATTTGAATGTTTTGAGGTGGCTTACCCTTTAAACGGTTTTGTCGATCGTCACAGCTGTCCTTCAAGTAAAACTCTGGATGGAATTTCGTTTAATTATGACCATTTCTTACATACATAAAAGTGATGAACTTTGTATAATTTTTCACCATGGGTTCTTCAACAAGTAGTCATTTGCTATATATGCATAGAACATGTAAGATGTTTGTTAATTTACCCACCGCTAAATAAGGTCATACTAAAGCTTTATTTTTGCTTGTATCCAGCCAGAGGCAATTTGTTTAGAGGAATGAACCTTAAACACTTAAGGAAAAGCTGTTCAAACGTCCAAACCGATCAGGGGCACCCCGGGTGTAGAAACCTCGACCTCTTAAATTGAAGTCCAAACGTTGCCATTAGGCCTACCTCCTTTTAATGTTTTGGGTCTTCTTGCTGGTTTTTGTAATTTATACAGTTTAAGTCAAACTTTCGCTATGTTTAGAGTGTGTAAAAATGCTGGAATAGGCTGTGCAAATTAAAATTCAGTGGTTGTTTTCATTGTATTACTGAAGAGATTCTCTTTTTATTTTAAATGAGTTTTATAGTTTTATGAAGTTTTTATTTTATAGTTCATAATAATAAATCATGTAGCTAGTAATTTACTAACGAACCTCTATAATGTTAAGCAGTTACATATTATGCAATTTGTATAACAAACCATCATCTCAAGAAGTTCATGTTTTATTTTTATTTCCAGCTATGGGTTACGAATGAAAAATCAATTAGGTTTGTTCAAGCAATAACAACAGTAGCTTGTCCAATTATCCAATAGTTTATACAGCACAAGATAGGCAGTGAATCAAAGACATGGAGTTTGCCAGCCTTTTGGCCCCCTTGGCAGTATTCTAGTTTCTGTAATGTTGCATGAAACGCTTCATGACTTTTAAGCCCTCTTTTATTGGGTTATAAAGTGGAGTTATAGCGACTGGCATATTCTCTTCATTTTGTATAGTCCCCTCGTCATTATTATGCTGTGCCGATCGATCTTCATTGTTTTGTATGTTTTGGTTTCAATAGTAATTATGTCAAGGATGAACGCAGAAAAATGGGTCAAGATAATGTGTTTTGAAAGACTAGAGATCATTAGTCATTACTCCGTTTAGCTTGTCCATTTAAAATATTTTTTTCACTACGTATATATTTTGAAATATTTTTTATTTGTTAATTCTTTAGTTCAAATCAAGGAGTTGTGTGGTAACCTTCCTTTCGTTTGTTAAAAATTAAATCCCCTACTTCTTTTTCAAGAAGAGCCACGGCATTTCCCGTATTGTTTAAGTCTAGACGTGTTATCAAAGTTAAAGCACTGGTAATAGCGGTCGTGTGTGAGGAATCAAGTAATTGTTTTTGGAAAACAACAGAGGGTTGCGGTTCAGTATAAATTTTTGGTATAGTATAAGAAATCATGGATATTATTTTGTTGTATTACCTAAATCTAGATATTGTCATAATCCCTCCCCCGGATTACAATGAAAAAAAAAAGAATGCAAATGGAGGGCAAAAATATAGCTGTTTTAGTATTGTTTAATTATTTTCAATATTGAAGAATAATGTGGTAACAGTATAGGAAATCGTCCAAGCAATCTTTTATGAGGAGACAACCCTATTTCTGTGCATGATGCAAAGCTTTTAAAGAAATAAAAAATTGAATAGGAAAAAAAATACTCAAAAACCATAACCAGAAAGCGACCGTCCATAAATTACGTCATCTGAAAATATGGGGGGGGGGAGGGTCGAGATTGAAAATGGTGGTAGGGTGATTTGCAAGGGCGGAGGTCGGATTTGATATGACGTCATTTAAAAAATGATGTTTTATATCAAATTCTGACAGTAAAACAATGATAAATTGGTGCATAATTCAACTAAGTTATTATAAAATAATTATCTAATAAACTACATTAGACCATGTTTAGGCGTTGTATTATAGTTTATTTCAATTTATTTTTCCATTAAGAAAGTCATTTTGGCTTTATTTCTGAAGGTAAATCCAGATTTGATTGGTCAATGTCTTTAGTTTATCAGGTAGCGTTCATCGTCAGACTAGGGTAAGTAGAAAAAGCAATATTTTTACTTAAAACGGTGGTTTGTTAAAAATAACGTCATTTTTCTGAGAGGGGGGGGGGATCAGACAAATTATGATGGTAGGATGATTTTATGGGGGGGGGGGGGTCCAAAAACTGCCAAAAAGCGATGACATAATTTATGAATGGCCCAAAGTCTGGCCACAAATCTGTTTCTTCTGTTTTACACCCATAAAAGTTGATTCTGTTGACATGTTGCAGGGAGTGAGGCCACCCAGTTTCCCTCCGTTCAGCTCGCTGGACAGTGGGTTCAGTTCTCTGGACACACCCACCTCATGGTACAACAGTGCAGGGTTTGATCTGACACAACCCTTCAGTCCTGTCTCTCCGTTGTGTGGCCCAACCCCCCGCGCCATCCGAGGCTGTTCGCCTTACAGGTACACAAACTGATCAACATGCTAACTCTTTTAACACAGCAACTAATCAACTCACCAACTCATTAACTCATTAACTCGCGAAATCACTAACACACACTAACTCATCACCAAACCAACTAATTATCTCACCAACTGATAAACAAATTAAATTATCAACGCACAAACTGATCACCAAAAGAACAACACACCAATTTATAACACACAAACTGATCAAAACTCAAAACACCAACTAATAAACACATTAACTAATCAACTTATCAACCGATCAATGGTCCAACCCAGTTGATCAACACGCCCTCTGAACACCACACCAACTGATCAACAAATTTCAACAGCATTTGTAACCAGTCATGCAATGTGTCCCAATTATTTACATATATCAAATGCTTGTCACTTATTAAAAATTTTTGCAATTTTTTATAAAATACAGTCATTTGCATATTCCAGTTATATTACAGGAATGAACGTCATTTGATATGGAATGAAAAAAATAAGCATGTATATGACAAAACATGCATGGTTTATAAAAAAATGCTGAAATTTTGAAAAGTCACTACTGGAAAAGTTTTAAAGATACTTAAACAATTGAAATTTCACTACTGGAAAAGTTTTAAAGATACTTAAATAATTGAAATGTCAAATCGGAGAATGAAACCCAAGTTTTTTTATACCTTAATATGTTTCAATGTGAGTTTTAATTGTTGCTCGACAGCATACATAAACTGCCGATTTCTTGTGAAGTTTTTTACAGCATATATCTGGGGTTACATTCATTATTCGCTCGAACAGATGTCGCAATAAGTCTTGAATGTTTTCTATATATATACACAGTGTTCTGCATGGCAACTCCAGAAAACGTCCAATGGGGTCAAATCAGGCCTCCTGGGAGAAAAGGCCCATCCTTGCCAATCCAACCATGTGTAAATCTGATGTGGTTTAGCATGTTGCGATTAATCCCAAAGTCAAGGTCAACGTTTTATCCCAAACAATACGATAAACACTTCAGATTGGCGTTTAAATGTTTTGTTTTGTTGAACCCGTTCAAAATCCTGGCATTCTTTTATAACACCATGTATAACAAACTGAACTCAATATTTTTCATGTTTTGTTAACACTTTGGGTGCGGCTCGGTCACCGGTGACCGGTAGCGAAACGCGCACGCCGGCCTGCCCGGTCACGTGTCGCCGGCCGTGACTCGGCGAAATGAATCAGTCAATGTGGCCCTGGGTTGCGGAGTAGTTCGGAGTTGTTTATACGTGCGTTACCAGGGCAACCTGCCTTCTTTCGGTTGTGCGTCGCCCGCCGTTCCCGTGGGCTGGCTCCGGTCCATTGTGACCTGAACTTTTTTAATTACTTTTTAATTCTTTATGAAGTGTTATTTCCATGTTTTGGTGTTTTTTGTGACACAATATTATGTTTAATATTTTTTTATATTAGTTTTATCGCCTTTTATTTAAAATGGACCCCCAATGATAGAAATGCTTCGACCAGTACCTTGGCGAAGTTTGAGTAAAAAAAAACAATGGTTGTTGGGAGGGTGGAAGGGAAGGGGCGGTAAATAGTTGGAAATATTAGTTATAATTCTATTGAACATTATTATAATTATATTAAACATTTTAATGTAAAAATTCGATATTGTGTTCCAAAAAACTGTATTGTCGTTGCGCGGGCCGGCTCGGTCACCGGAGACCTGCACTTTTGGACGCCATTTTTTTGGTGAAATAATGCAAGAACGCCAGTTTGCCGCCTCGATCTGGACTTCTGGAGACAAAAAGTAAGATTTTATGAAAAAAAATTTTTCAGGCCCGCGGGAAAGATTTCCGATATTCTTTGCCGCACTCAACGTGTTAATGTAATTAGAGAAAATGCTGGTCACGCTACTGGAAAAGTGACCAGAAAATTATTCCAGTCGCAATTATTGTAAATAAATTTGTAATATTTTTTGGAATAAATATCATTATTATTATTTCATAATTTAGACATGAAAATTAAGGAATTGGTTGTACACTGTTATGAAAGATAAAACAGATTTCCTTTAAACCAATTATATTAATTATAGTCTACCAAATAGGGATTTTTCCTAAATTTGGTGGGAACCATTATGCTAGTTTTTAAGATGAGAACAAAACTAAAATGTAACTGAAATCTTTGTCACTTAAAAAAAAGTAGTATGTTAATTGCAAACATTCTTCCTCTACAACTGAAAGCAAGAACGTAATGTGCAGATTCTTAGTTATTACATAACGGCTTTTAGATTGACCTAGACCCCCCCCCCCCCTCCCCCCGCTATAAAATTTGTAACCCCCCTCGGAAAAAAATGTCCTGTTCTAAATACAAATTATTCTTGTGTAAACTTTCTGTAATTCATTTTCAAGACATTTATTTAAATGTAGGCTTGGCTGTTTAAAGTTATTAGTTAAGCAATATGTAATAAAAAATTTAAAAGCTGTGAAAGTGGTTAGGATGTGTAGGCCTTAGAGTACATTTTAAAACATTTATAGGCCTTAATCTTAATAAGTTATACAATTGAAACGCTATGTTCTTAGTAACTACTAAACCAATTTTCATGATTATTAATTATTTATCGTTTATTAAGGAGCATGATGCGTATATTTGCAGCATTTCCTTTAAATACGTCCTTATCCTTAGGGGATTATCCTTAGGGTTACGTCCTATATCTCTTTAAAGTCTCAGGCCAATGCAATTATTACGGAAGATTAAGATTAAAACTAAAATAGTTATTAATACTACACATTAAACTAACTTTTGGCCTAATAGAGGTAAATTCTTATGTTTTAAAAGTGAAATGTGCGGGGGTCACCATTTGTCTTTTGACAACGTGAATAGGAAGACTAAACGTTGTATTTGATTGTTGTATTTGATTGTTCCGTTTGTTTTGGTATTTCATCAATCATCAGGAACACATAAATCTTATAATTTCCTTTTTGTGGATGGTTTTAATGTGATTTTCAACTCTCATAATTTTTTATATTGTTCTATAACTATGACCACATTAATTCAACATTGTATAACATAGCTCCAGCTTAATTAGAAAGTTGAAGTCGTTCTACTGTCGTATCAATGACATCATTGCATTGGTTTTCGCGGGTGGGAGGGTGGGGGTGCCGGGGAAATTTAGAGGGAACACTTACGAAGCCCCAGCCCCCCCCCCCCCCAGAAAATCTAGTTTACAGCCGCCTATGCTCAAATGTAAGGTAATATGAAAAATTGCCTCCATTTTTCTTCATGCACAAAATTCAGTTCAAATTAACGAACAAGCTTCTAGTGCAATTAAGTAATGGATAGATTACAAGGGTGATAGGTAAGAGAATCACTCTTCTAAAACCTTTTTCAATTCTTCACAACAGAGGAAATTAAATTAATAGCATGCGATAAAATTTGTTTACTGTAGTGTATGTTGTTGTTAACAGTGATTGTAGCAGCCCTTTGATGGAGCCTGCCCCAGTTGTGCACAGAGCCTCTCGTTCCATCTCCCCCTCTGACTCAGATGCCAGCAGCAACGATCTCTGTGATGGGGTGGTGAGTGACTCCTTCAAGGTGAAATATATAAGACTGTTGTCGAATTATTTTCAATCCCCATAGAAAAACCTCTTTAAGTCAAATTAAAACCATACATAACTGAAAATAATTTAATGGTTATATTATACCTCTGTAAGTCACAGATATAGGTCTAAAAAAATACCTCTACAACTGATTTTCATTGGATTAGTCTAAGAAGAATTTGCCCTTTACCTCCCCAAACCAAATTTTACTTCTATACCTCAAAGTTTTCTCTAGGACCTCCTTTTGCCACTGTTACAAAATTGTATTGTTCGATACCTTTGTAAGTCTAATTCAACAAAATATACCTCTGTAACACAAACTATTCCTTGTAATGTATAAGGAACTAAAAAAATATTAGTAAGTGAATTTTTAGATAGCAAAGTCGACTGTATAGTATTTTTAAAGAATACTCATTGGCACCAAGACCAACATGTCTAAATAATAGGTTCATGACCATCAAAATTAATAAACTCTATTTAATTTTTTGTCACCAGGGCTTTATTCTAAAATGCCAAGCCCAAAAAGGGGCTTTTTTTTAAAGAGCACTCCTATACGATTTTCAACAGATTTCCAAGTTTTTTGTGTCGTTGGATAGGGCTTGCCTTGATCTGTAGTTGTTGCCGCAAAAAATATATGAATTCGACTTACAAATAAAGGCGCTATCCATTGTTAAAATGAAAAGTCCGATGTCAGAAGAGTGAGTTTAGTGGATACATAGTACACACTCAAGTGACAGAGTGTGTCCTATTGCTGACTCACCATTCCTGATTTGTTTTTGTACTTCATCGTAAGTTAACTGCATTGTTGTAAATCAGTCGAGTTTAATTGTTATGAACTTAATAAAACTAATATATTAAATTTACTTGAAAATAAGAAGTGCAAGAAGCAAGTGGTTCTAATGGTTTCCGTACAGGGAAAGCTATTAATATAGCGTGAGACTTTATGACACCCTGTACACCTTTCTCCTCAGTCGTCTACATCTCAGCCCTTTTGTTGCAGAACTCGCTGAGTCTGTCACAAGGGGGAGTTTGCTCGCCCCCTACTGAGCAAGAGTTGGCAAACCTGAGGGCTCTGCATACGTTGACCTCCAACCCTAACTTGAACAGCTTTGTGCCAGGCCCCGCCGCCCAGCAGGCGCTGTTCGACAACAGGCCTTGGCCAGTCAACGAGAATGCAGATCTGCTCGACAAAGTAGCAAAGTTCCACCGGACCCAAGGGGGTGAGCCTTCACTGGAATCATTTACATTTAAACTGATTACATTGGGAAGATGATTAGATGCTGGATAAAAACTGAGTGCAGTATGAATAAAACAATTTTCATTCTCTTTGACATCGACAATAAGAACTAAAGAAATATAACTAAAAGATTAAATTATTGTTTGACTACTCGACTTGTCAAAAATGATATTTTTCAAATCTTGTCATTTTTGGGAATTATTTAATTGCTCTATAAGCTGGTAATTTTGTATCACAATCTATGTGTAAAAACGTATGTAATGATTTAAATTATTAAAAATTCCCTTTTTAAACATTATGTCATTTTATAATTTGTAATTTAACTCCTTACCTTAAATAGAGATATTTAATTTAATCCATATTATTTTATAAATTTCCAGTGAAATCCATGTGCTTCAATGAAGTACTGTATAAATAATGTCATTGAATTAAATTTTTCAAATTTTAATATTTAATTTTATTAATTGCTCTTGGTAGATGGGGGAAAGCTAAACAGTTTCCATCATCAATTATTTAGCTCCTGGTGTCCTGTCTGTTTGTCCTTGTTGGGTTGCACCAAATCACACTTTTTCGAATTAAACTAAATATTATTTATAGTTTGAACAAAAATCTTTCATACTCTCATTAACTTAAGAGTTCACTTTTTCTTATTAATCCACATTTTATCAAAGTTTTTTTAATGTTAGTTCCCAAATTTGTTCTAACATGTAATCAGATATGAAAAACAAATGTATACAACACTCAAAAATATATTTACACTTATACTGCAAAGAATATAGAAGGTAAATATATGAAAAGATGGAAAATGGTAATCAATTTTGACCGGACACACCAATCATCATCAGGCCCAAAGAGATAAATCCCAAGAGAGAGAAATTTTCCCTCTTTGGGTCTGATGATGATTGGTGTGTCCGGTCAAAATTGATTACCATTTTCCATCTTTTCATATATTTACCTTCTTATATTCTTTGCAGTATAAGTGTAAATATATTTTTAAGTGTTGTAGTCGTTTGTTTTTAATTTCTGATTTCAAACAACATGTATCATGCTAATAAAAAAAAGTTTTCCAATATGTAATAATTAACAGCTCAAAATAAAATTGTTTTCTATTTGTAACAATAACAACATCACCCGTTCTGACGCATACGCTTTCCTATAGCTTATGTAAGGGATGTCTCTTAAATTAGTCATTGTTAATTAAGTTGCTAAGTTAACAATTTTCAAGTATTTTGTTTTAGCCAGTTAATAAAAATAGCTAGGTAATTTTTTTTAGGCAATGGGGTATGTAAACTTGTAATCAGGATGTTGCATTGAAATAAAGCTGTTTTTATTTGATTTAATTTTGAGCTTAATTCCAAAAAACGCCCTTGGTGCAATTCTTTGAAATCAACCAAATTTACTATTTAATGAAATCTTTTATACACCTAGGTAGGTATTAATTACATTATGTTATTGCTTATCACCCTCATATGGCATCAAAACTGCATTCTCAGACTCATGTTATTCATAGGAAAATAAATAACTTGGTTCTAAGTTCCAATAGAAAATCCCTGAGTGTCCCAACTCCATTGTGATGAGGGTATATGATTCATTAACAACTTGATCTGTTTTAGCTTCTATCTTTGAACCTGGAGCTTGCACCTGGAGTGGAGTTTTGCCCCAACGCTTCATGGAGAATCCTACTTTGTCCTGTAAGGTAAGCATTTTGAGTTTGACCTTTTTTAAAATTTTGAATTGTATTTAATCTTTGATTTTACCCCAACTGTCGACTGTAATCAAAATCCCATCAAAACCGATGTTGATAAAGTTGAATTTCTTCTACAACAACTCGGAGAGTTCGCTGTCCGTCAGGCTGCACTTGTTTTTGGATGTCGTTGGGGCTCACAGACCCCAACGACATCTTCATTTCCTCTACAACTATTCTAACCTGAGAAATTACATTTTGAATATTAAGTCATAAAAGTAGTTTGGAGCAATAACAAAAGCCATATTTATGTTTGTAACTGAGGTCAGTTAACAATTAGAGATACAAAGTAAATGATAATTCATTGGTTTTCCTTTTTATAAAGTTTGGATAAAGTATATAGTCACAACTGAGGCATATATTCTTGATAGTTTTTTCACTATAGTTCACAAGCATCTAGGCAATTAAGTATTGTGGGGGAGGAGGGTAATGGGAGGGCTCCTTGTTACTTTTACTATATGATTTTGTAAATGCCTATGTATTTACTATATACATTTTGGAACCATGGCCTACCTTTATATCATCTGATTGTAAGTAGAGTCACTTATAAATAAGGCGATTTAAAAGACTATTAAATCCTTGCGTCACTTAAATCCTAAATTGACACTTTTACACACGCAATTACAGTACAAGAAACGGCCATTTATATCAATATCCAACTCACAGATTATCTAAATTTGAAAAAAAGTCCTTTGTACATGGGTCTTAAAATCTACAACAAAATCCCTCAATCTATGAAAGTGCTACCTGTTGGACAATTTGCAAAAAACATAAAGAATATTTTATTAGAAAAACTGTACTATAGTGTGGAAGAGTTTCTACAGGATAGCCGTATAAGTGACTATGTTGTTTGTTAGTTGTTATATGTAAGTTTAGTTTTATTACTTTTGTGACAATGCACGTTTACTTTACAAATGTAAAACAAAAATGTTATATGCAATAAAGAGTATGACTATGACTATGACTAAAGCAATATTCATTACTCTATATTTTAATTTTGCTTCATTTTGGACAAGGATTCACACTATGCAAAATATATTTTGGTCTTAAAACCACACAATGATTCTAGGCCTAGACAAGTTATTAAAGTCCCTCAATAAAACATTATTCCACCATACACCCAGTCACTAAAACTAGTGAACAATCACAAATACATTTGGCCTACCAAATTAAACCAAATTTCTAGACAGCTGGGAATTTGTTAACCTAAGCCAGAGATTCCCAACAAAATTTTTCAAAGGACCCCCTCATCTAGTCACTATAATTACAAGGACCCCCACTAATTCAAATATAAAGTTATTAATGTTCTCATCCGCACCCTCTTAATTATAATGAGCTTAGCTGCGCAGCTCTTGAAAAGGTGCTAAAGTCTTTAACTTCGTTTCAGTCAAAAAATGATTTAACTGCAAATATAATTTTATTTTGGGGTTTTCACATTTTTTTATTAAATTTATTTAATAACATGAGTAAATAGAATATTCGGCAAAATAGAAAGAAAAATGAATTATTCAAGCAAACTAATAGTTAAATCACGCCTGGTTTCCTGATTCGGGTGGCAGGAAGGGCCACCCCTTCCTTTCCTTCCTTATTGGTGAAGAATTTTGTCACCCCGCCTTAGCAGCAGCACTGCCCATCATTGAAAACCCACGTGGTCCCGAAATATGTTATACTATTGAGCAGTGCTGTGAAAAGTATCAGATTTCTAGCTCAGATCCTGGCTTAAAAATAAATCACATTGTAAAGCAGTGGAGCTTGTGAGCGATCGCACACAGCAGGATGGCATTAGGGTTCCGCGTGGGAGCGATCGCTCCCATGCCGCCGCGAACTTGTTAAGGTAAATAGCGCCCCTCTGCCTTGACCGTCGCCTTGTAATGTTTGCCTTGACTTTGTTCCTTTGCTCTGGATTTAAATTTATTTCTGTATTACAAATTATACAGGTGTTTCAGAAATCCCTGCCAACATTTTAGGCCATTGTTCCTGGACCAAAAACAAATATGAAAATCATAGTAATAAAGTCAAAATGCCGCCATTTTGTTTTTTACACATAATTTTTATTTCCACAACGAATTGAGTTCAATTTTGGCATGAATCTTTATCATGCCAATGTACATTTCAAGAGAAAATAATTATCATTTTCCGATGTGTATTAAAAAAATGGTGGCCGTTTTAAACTTTTATGCTCAAATTTCTCAAAAACGGTAAGTTTTTCAAAATTTTTAATAGAGACTAAAAAGTTGACAAATCAAATTATGTAACTAAGGATCTCTTAAAATAACCTAAATTTGCATTAATTTTTAATGCAAAATCAATGTTTCAAATACGTCCTCGAAGGAAAGTGAAGAAAATGTCAATCATCACTTTCGTTAAATAGTTCTGTGCTTTTATACTACAGCCAAGTAATTAGAATTAAAATAAGTCAATGTATTGGATTGTTTTTTTTTCTGGGGGGGGGGGGGTGTAATTGTGACCTTTGGCCTAGGGCGTTAAAAAGTGTTAATCCGGGCCTTACTATTGTGTCACTAATTCTATCCCTGGCAGCCTGGGCCAGAGCAAGGGACGCGGCTAGGGTGTCCCAAAGCAAGGTGACTGTAGGCCAGGGCCAGGTGAGCCGCATCCCATAGGAGCAAGGGTGTCACTTTCTGAGTTTGTTGGTTTAGTTGGTTAAAAAAGTGTTAAAAAATCAACATATTACTCTTTGTTGCCTGCAAGTGTTGCCAACGCTGCAGGAAAAAACAGTCGTTCTCGTTTGTGTTGGACATTTTTTGTCTCAACTATTTATTACTAAACTAAGGAATTTCAAAGCAAACTAGGGTAGAATTTATGGTTTTATATTTACCTTGATTGATAGTTGTTAATGTGGTCATTACCTAATGGTTTGTTATTAACTAATAATCCAATTGTAAAATAGAGTAATATGGTGTCATTACGATAAATATTGTACCCGTGGCAAGACTGCTTCATTCTCTTTTTCAATCAGCTGTGTAATGGTAAATATTATAACGTATCTTGACTTCCGTTTTAGTTTATACGCTTCATATCCGGAACACCAAAAAAAGCTATTCGGCTGACCTGGGAAGAAGTTATGCTTCTTCCTTTACAGACCTTGGTCCCAAAGCTCTTGTTACGTCATATGGAGAACAATCATATGCGCATCACACTCATACAGGCACAAAAAACGTGTTCTGATTTTGGAAATTGTGGAGTCCTCACCTGGTATGATGCAAAAAATTTACACTTCTCAATTACAAAACTTATTTGGCAGACGAAAAAAACTAAAAAAGTTATTTTTCCATTCATGCTCCCTTAAAATAAAAAGTATGTGAACTATCTATGAAATAAAAAGAATTATTTATATAAGGTACAGCTTTTAAAAATGTTGGTACATATTTTCATATAACATCTATACATTACATTTCATTCTCCCATTAAATAATATACACCTAGTTCAAAACTGTCCAAATTAGTCAATCAATAGTAGTCTGAAAAAACAGCTTAAATCCTACAATGTAAATTTAAATCAAAGCAAAAAAACTGGATTTAAAACTAAATCCACTAAACCTTATTCTACTAAACCTTACTAAACCTATCTTACTAAACCTTATTCTAATATACAGGAAATACAGTTATAGTACAAACAATAATATTGTAATCCTATTTGGCTAATTGCCTCCAAGAAAAGAACTGTCTCCATAAAAAAATAAAATGCCAGTTTATACACTTAACATATTTTCAACATTAAGCTTATCTAAAGTAAATAACCAATTAAAAATCATTTGATTGAATTTGTTTTTTTGTGTTAGCTAATTTAATTTCTATGGGTAGAAAGTTGAACAATTTTGGTCCAAGAAATTCAGTGTTTTTTTTTTAATAGATCAAAGAGGGTTTTGGAACAAAAACATTTAATTTTGCATGTAGTTTATCCCTGTAACTATCTTCATTGTAATTGTTGTTTCCACTTCTCTCCAAAGAGTTCTTCAATACTTTGTATATATATAAATACCTGAGCGGTAACAGTTTTAATTCCTTAAAAAGAGGCCATATGATGGATGTGTCTGAACTTTGTTTTTAATTATTTTTATGATTCTTTTTTGTTTAACAATAATGTCATTCAAATTACTGATACATGTTCCCCCCAACATAAAATCCCATACTCTAGTCTACTCTGAACCAATGAAAAGTAAATCAACCAAAGAACATGAAGAGGTGCTATTTTCCTGACTAGAAAAAATCCTAAGTGCAGAATTTATTTCTTTATTTACAACATGTTTTTTCCAATTCATTTCTCTATCCAGATATACGCCTAGGTATTTTATACTGTCAACATTATTAATAGCCACACAGTGTGTGCTACATTCACTTTCTTTACACATACAATCATTGCATTTATATAAAATCTGCTCTTCAAAGACAACCTCTTCTCTTAAAGAAAAATTAATATATGATGTTTTCTCAGGACTTAAATACAAGTTGTTTGTTGCAAACCACCATTTTAAAGCTGACACTCACTACTGGAACAGCGGTGTGGTGGCAGCTTCCTATCCTCATAGTGGCCTACGATAGAGTACATTTATGTCTAATATGCTCTATGAGTTAGGTTCTCAATTAGTTTGCAGGTCAAATCATTAATTAATTTATCTAATTTTCAGTGGGAAGTTTGACTCTTTGTTGTTGCTGAAATTTTTTCAATGACTCTGTCATTTTTCTAATGAGTTCACAACTTTTGGGAATGTTATTTTTATGTTAATTCAAATTCCCGGCCTTCTCCATCATCATATCCCATACTTCCAAGGAATGTTTTACCATATTTCTCATCTGATCTTCATAGGTATTCCTGGGGGGAGTTCCTTGGGATGTAACTGAAGAAACGTTGGTATGCGTCTTCAGCCAGTTCGGCAAGGTCCGAATTGAATGGCCAGGGAAGGAGCACCCGCCTAGTCAGCCGAAGGGTTATGTCTATATCATATTCGAAACTGAAAAACAGGTAACTTAGCATTAGTAGCTATCATAATAAATACACGTTGAGTGCCAAGTGGTGCAGATGCACCGCACTATAACCTGAAATAGTGGCCAAGCGGTGTAACGGCACTGGTATAACTTATTGTTGAATATTGCTTTCATGGGAACCCTGCCTCTCACAAAAGCATTATTTTTCATATTAGCCACCTCAAAAAGTTCCATTGGTTGTAAATATGGCCTTGGTTTCCGTTTCCGCGTCCCCACACATCTGTTGTTTTGTGTAGACTAAAAGAATGTGGTTAATTTGACACTTCAAGCCTATGTAAGTTTTTGTTTTGCTTTTACTCATAATTAATTTTTCCCATTAGTTTTTACGAAGCTTGTACACATTACAAGCTCTTTTTGTGCCACAGTGCAGTTGCAGCCATGTTTTTATTTTTTTTTTAGTTAAATGTACAAATTAAAGTCACCAATTTAAATTCTTGGACTTTTTTATTATTTCATACCAACTCACCACTTTTAACAGTATTCCTTTTTTGGTTATCTTCTTGCTCATGGTTTTGGGAAAAGTGTGCAGTGGCCGACTGGTGCAAATGGACCGCTGTATCATGACATTACAAATGTAGCCCAGTCAAAATAGGTTCGTGTCGGAAGTAATTCCAGAGGAGCCAAATTTTTCATAGTTGATAGACTATGATAAGGTGTGCATTTCCCAAAAGTCCTCAAAAATTCCGGAAATGCCAGGCATTTTAACATTTCATTAAAATTTTTTATAACAATTTCAAAATTAAAAACTTCCATTGCCTGCTACTTCTAGCTCAGTTATCAAATTGAGGTCGGGTTTGCGGCATTGTGTTCTGTTAAGTGAGACCTTCAATATGAGGTACATATTGCCCTATGCTTACATTTAAGATTTTCTTGTGACTCCTAGTGGGCCGTCCCCCATTGGGGCTAAAAAATCACATTGTACCACAAAATGAAGTAATAAAGGCCAAATATGGATGTTTGAAGTTCCAATCCTCTAAGTCATACCTTAAAGAAAAATAAGAGAGGAGGTCATTAAAATTCAATAATGTGTGTTATGAAATGGGGCCAAGAACGGAGCCTTTTTTCACTGTCACCATAAAATAAAATACAATTTTGCTCTTTATCCTCAAACCGAACATAGTGATATTATATATCATTGTGAAGCTAAAATAATTCTCTACAAACTTCAGCTTTACGGTTTTACATATAAACTTCAAACAAAGGAGCTGTAAGGGAAAGTTTTTATATGATGTAAAGAAAAATAATTTTTTACGTTTGTGTCGATTTTGCCACAAATCTTGAAGGTATTTGTAATAAGTGGTAATGACAATTTTTGTAGCAAATTTTATTGGAAACAAAATAAAAGCAACACCACTTCGATTTTTTTCTCTTACGAAACTGTAGTTGATTTTCTAACATACTGCAACTTTAACTTTAAAGGGGCATAGGGCGGAAAGCTCAAGGGGGATTTTTCGGGACTTTTGGGAAAATACCCACCTTATCATAGTCTATCAACTGTGAAAAATTCAGCTCCTCTGGAATTACTTCCGACACGAACCTATTTTGACTGGGCTAATGACGTCAAATCCACAATCCACATACTTATGTAGTTTATTACACAGGGTATTCGGAAACTCTCTTCCGAATCTCTGTGTGGTCATGCCTTGGATCAAAACAAAAAGTTAATGTGAACCTATGTCCTAAAATGCTTCACTAAACCGCTAGTCGCCATTTTGTTTTTTACTCTTGATTATTTGTATTTCCGTAGTGGTTAGGTGTTTTAAGTTTATGTTGGACATAAACCTTTATTACACCAATATGTTCATTTTCAGGAAAAATATTATTTTTACAGCTGTGTATTATCAAGGTGTCGGCCATTTTAAATTTTTAAACGAAAATATCTCAAAAGATATAAATTTATCAAAACTTTACAAGCTATACAAAGATTGTAAAATTTTATTATCTAAAAAATGATCCAAGTTTGTATGGATTTGACAACAAATGACGGAGCAAAATGAGGTTAAAGAGTCTGTTATTTAATGTCAGATCAATTAAAACTTGGTATCATTGGTTAGACAGATTAATTTGTCAACTCTAGTATTAATTGTAAAATTTTGATGAAATTAAACCAGTTTAGAGATAGTTTGAATTAAAAAATTTCAAAAAGTCGTCATTTTGAATACATATAGAAAAAATTTTTCCTGAAAATGAACATTATTGATACCAGATTATCCATTTTATATACTGTACCCAAAATTTAAATGATATAATTTTATATTATAATAATAATATGTTCATATTGTAATAATATATTATATAATAATATAATATTTTAATATTATTATATTTTATTACACAGTTTATTTACAATGATTTTTAGTATATAATAATAATAATCATTTTATTTCAATTATAATAAAGCTCTCACTGCCTGGTTTTTTCTTGGTCGTCTTTTTATAAATCGAGAGGTTAAATTACCTTATTTCCGTCAAGTGATCCAACTTCGTGGCTGTATGAGGGTGACCGGACCCTAACAAGGGGTCATTTTCAAGCCTTTACAGATTTAGAACTTCACTCATACAAGGTTGGTTTTGGATTTAGCTTCTAGGTTTTAAAGTATTCACCGAGGGTCGTGAGGTCATTTGTAAGTGTTTCCTCAGCTAGTTGGAATTCCTTGTGCTGATAAGCCAGAGCTATATCATCTGCGTAAACAAACATTGAGGAGCTGGATGGTTTGGAATATCGGCTGTATACACATTAAACAGCAGTGGGGCGAGCACTGACCCCTGTGGCAGGCCATCCTTTAGTTGCCTAAAAGTACTTTCCTTTCGTCCCAAATATACTTTAATCATCCTGTTGGAGAGCATTGAGTTGAGGAGACGCAACAGGAAAGGGCAAGGAATAACAAAATTATACAAAAATGTAAATAAATTGCAGCGTGAAGCTAGGCTGCAATGGCTTAGCACCCTGGATTTAGCTTTATAGAGAGATCATTAATGTTTATTTTAGTTTTATTTTAAATGTATTGACGCAGGTGCTTTGCACTGCAGAACATCTTTTATTTATTCTATTGTTATTATCTTTAAGATGGTGGATGGCTATGACAGCCATACGATGTATATATATATATATATACACTCATACAAGGTTGTTATAATCTTAAAAACACAATTAAAATCGAAGACACAAACTGACAAACGGACATTTATAGTTTATTTTATGCCAAATATGAATTTAATACACCTATTCGTTACGGAAATAAAAATTATTAAGTGTAAAAAAAATGGCGCCTAGAGGCTTAACGAAGGATTTTAGGACATATGTTCACTTGAACTTCTTTGTTTATTTTGAACCAAGAAACCACCACACAGAGTTTTGGAAGAGGGTTTCCGACTACCATACTTGGGAATAACGAATAGAAATTCTAACGATTAGCGATATTCGTTAGTTTTTCGGCTAACTTCTATTTTATTCGTTAGTTTTTAAAAAGTAATGGAATAACTTCTAATCAGTTAGATTCAGAGCTAACGAATAGATAATATATTCGTTAGTATTTTTGGAGTTTAAATCGTTAGATTTTTGGACGGACGAAAAAGTCTCAAATACGCGACCGGTGAGGGTTACGTGTGGCCTTGAGCTCGGGGTCAGCGTCCTTGATGACAAACAATGCGGTAAGGGTGGGGGCGGGGAAAGTCCAGTTGCTTTGGTATGCTGGTATGCGGTCGCATCCAATGACAACACGAGCCGCCACTAGAGCGAGAATTCCCGCAGACAGAGTTCGTAAGTCGGAGGCCTATAAAGCTGCGAGAAAATCTCTCCGCCAGGCGATCAACAGGAGCAAGGCGAATAGCTGGAGGAGACTTCGTGACGACGTTGACTCCGACCCGTGGGGCCTGGGTTACAAACTTGTAACGCAGAAACTCGGCGCCCGCTCTCCACCTTCCATCATGGAGGGCGCCACCATGGGGAGGATCGTCGCTGCGTTGTTTCCTGAACATCCTCAGCGATCGCCGGTTGACTTCAGACGGGTAGAGGACGTTCCACTCTTCACTTTCGAGGAGCTGGAAACCTCCGTTCTCTCCCTGAAGAGCAACAAGGCTCCTGGCCCGGACGGGATTCCCAGTGAGGCTTTAAAGAAAGTATTTTCAATCAACGCTGACTTGTTGTTGAGAATGTACAATGCCTGTTTGGTAGAAGGGGTGTTTCCGGCTCCCTGGAAAACAGCCAGGCTTGTACTGATCAGCAAGGGCAAAGGTGATCCCGAGCTGCCGTCGTCCCACAGGCCTCTCTGCATGTTGGACACGGCTGGGAAGCTGTTCGAGAAGCTGATCCGTTCCCGCCTGACTTCTGCCGTGGAAGCTGCCGGGGACTTATGCCCCCGTCAGTACGGCTTCAGAAAGGGACGGTCAACGATCGACGCTGTCACCGAAGTTCAGAGAGCTGTGGAGAGAGCCGAGAGCCACAACCATTTCTCCCGCCGAGTAGTGCTTCTTGTTACGCTTGATGTCAAGAATGCCTTCAACTCGGCAAGGTGGGTCGATATGTTGGATGCGCTTCGCAACACCTTTCGTATTCCTGCATATCTGTTGCGGCTCATCGAGGATTATCTACGCTCTCGAAGCCTGATTTATGACACGAGGGACGGAACGCGGACGATGGAAGTCACTTCTGGTGCCGCACAAGGTTCAATACTCGGCCCGGATCTCTGGAACGTTGCCTATGACAGCCTCCTGAGGTCCGAGATGCCTGAGGAAACCACTTTGGTTGGGTACGCCGATGACGTTGCAGCTCTCATTGCTGCACGCAACGTTGAGCTGGCCCAACTGAAGTTGAACCGAGTTATGCGGGTGGTCAACAACTGGATGTCCGATCACGGTCTCTCGCTTGCTCTCAGTAAGACGGAGATTGTGATCCTCACGAAGAAGAGGATCGACACCGTCGTCCCACTCCGAGTGGGAAGGGAGGTGGTCACATCAACTCGTGCCGCCAAATACCTCGGGGTTATGGTGGACACCAAGTTAAGCTGGAGGGATCAGATCTTTCGTACGGCGGACAAGGCCGCTAAGGTAGTCACTTACCTTAGTAGGCTGATGGCCAATGTCGGGGGTCCCCGATCCAGCAGAAGACGTCTGTTGATGTCCGCGGTCCAGTCCGTGCTCCTTTACGGGGCAGAGGTGTGGGCAGGCGCTCTAGATAAGGAGTGCTACAGGTTGCGACTCGCCCGGGTTCAGCGTCAAGCTGCGCTCCGGGTGTGTTCCGCCTACCGGACAGTGTCCGAGCCTGCCGTCCTGGTGGTCGCCGGAGTCATTCCGGTCAAGCTCTTGGCAGGGGAGAGGAAAGCGATTTACCAGAGACAAGGCGAGATCGGCAAGGACACGGCAAGAACCGAAGAGCGCTCCCGAACCTTCCAGCAGTGGCAACACAGCTGGGAGCACGACACCCGAGGACGATGGACTGCGCGACTCATCGAGCAGGTCCAACCATGGGTGGAAAGGCGGCATGGCGAGGTGGACTACTACCTCACGCAGTTCCTGACAGGTCACGGCTACTTCAAGTCGTACCTGAACCGGATGGGCAAGACCGGTTCACCGGATTGCATCTACTGCCCGGGCGTTCCCGATGACGCGGAACACACCTTCTTCCGCTGTTCGCGTTGGGAAAGGCCCCGCCTGGAGGCCACAAGAAAACTCGGTGTTTTTTCGGTGGACACGGTCTGCCAAAAGATTATGGAGGATGAGGGCAACTGGGATTGTTTGTCACAGTTCGTCCGGGGTATCCTCCTGGAAAAGAAAACCGATTTGGACCACGAAGTGGCCAACAGCTGACATCCCTTGACCGAACAGCTGGATAAGGAGCGAGCCCCATGGGCGTAAGCCAAATTTAGGCCTAGCCTGACGTAATGTGATAAACAATTCCAGGTTAGAATCCTAAAGAGTAGAGGAGGTTTTTTAGTGGGTAAACCCGTTTTTTAGGGGAGTCCCACACTACAGGCTGGCCACCTGTGTGCGTAATGCATTTTCCCTGCCTCTCCCTCAAAAAAAAAAAAAAAAAAAAAAAAAAAAAAAAAAAAAAAAAAAAAAAAAAAAAAAAAAAAAATCCAATGACAACACAACAAGCATCGAGGGTTGGAAAAGGAAGGGGATGGGGGAATGTTTGGTAATTTGTCATCTCAAATTATTTGTCTTCAGTTGATGTTCATTGCCTGACAAGTGTGAAGCCATTTTTCCTGTGGTAGCAACTTGTTGTTTATATTTCATTGTTATATTTTAGTGATAGTTAAATAATAGTTATAATTATTAATAGTTATTAAGATGGATAGTTTTAATTAAGTAGATTAAAATACTTGTTAGCGATGGCGGGCGAGCGCGATATTCAGTGGCCAAACATAAACAGCAAACTCCTCCAAAAATTATCAGTTAGTTAAAAACTAACTAATAACTTCTATCAGTTAATTTTTTAACTAACTAGTAACTTCTATCAGTTAGTTTTTTAACCAACTAACTAATAACTTCTATCAGTTACTTTTTACGGGTCTAACTAATAACTTCTAACTAGTTAGAATTATTGACTAACTTTCCCAACTATGCCGACTACCTTGTATATTAAAAAGAATCTGTTATACAGTAGCATTTTTTTGTTTTTGGCCTGTGGTTAGGTTTGTATTTTTAGATAGTGCCACTCCACGCATTAAGACTTAATACGATTATTTTGCAATTTAAAATAAGTTATTATAAAATGGCCCAACGATCAGTTGTCCAGGTAAGCATGTTTTATGGGGGAGGATTGGGTGCATAACTTGTTGAAAGAAGATATTATTTCAATGGTAGTTAATTTTTACTGTGTTGGACAATGGTATTGTATATTTTAAAATTTGCAATGTAGAATAAAGTATGACAAAACAATAAAAATGAACAAAATTATTTTATCAACCAAACATCCACATATTATTAAGAATATAAAAATAATATTAAAGTATTTATTTATATACGAGGAAACTGATTTTATGATCCTTATTACTATTGGTGGCAGCATATACAGGGTGTTAGTGAACTCTCTTTAAAAAAATTTAGGATTTGTTCTTTGAGTCAAGAAAAACAAAAAGCATCGGACAAAGATGGATCCAAAATCTTTCACTAAGCTGCTAGCCGCCATTTTGTTTCTTTTCACATAAGAATTTTTAGTTAAGTAGAGGATGGTTGTATTCATTTCATATTTGGTATGAAGCTTTAGCATACCAATGTACATTTTCAGGAAAAAAGTTAATTTTTTCCTATGTGTATTTTTAAAATGGCAGCCATTTAAAATGTTTAAACTCAAATATCTAAAAACCGGTAAACATTATCAAAATTTTACAAGCGACAAATAGTTGTCTAATGAGATTACCTAATCAATTGAACCAATTTTGTAAGGATCTGATAACAAATAACGGAGTAATTGCAATTCTTGTGTTAAAATTACCTTAATTTGCATGACTTGTACTGCAAAATCAATGATTTTATGGAGAACAATCGCAATAACTCCGTTACTTGTAATCAAATTCTTACAAACTTGGTACAATTGAACAGATAATTTAATTTGGCAACTTGTTTGTCTCTTGTAAATTTTGATAAAATTTTACCAGTTTTGAGATATTTGAGTTTAGAAATTTTAAAAGGCCGCCATTTTGAAAATATACATTGGAAAAAATTAACATTTTTCCTGAAAATGTACATTGGTATAAATAAGCTTTATATCAAATATCAACTGAATAAAATCATCCACTACGTAAATAAAAATTTTTATGAGAACAAAAACAAAATGGCGGCTAGCGGCTTAACAAAAGATTCTAGACCCATCATTATCAGATGTTTTTTGTTTTTCTTGAAACAAGGATAAAATCTACAAGTTTTTTAAAGAGAGTTCACTCCCTGTATAAATACGAGGGCTATTCAGAAAGTAAGGTATGTTTCTGTCTTATGCCGTCAGGCGAGCGTGTATCGCCTATATTAGGGTATGAGAGCGCTCGGGGCCTCAGTGGCTATCCAGCCATGACGCTAGAAGCATCATGTGCGAAAAGTGTGCGAGATGTATGGGAACAATGTCTTGAATGTAAGTACTGTGCGTAAGTTGTGTATTCAGTTTACAAATGAACCAATGTTCTTGATGAGCAGTAAAGTGGATGACCGAGCATTGTGACTGACGAACTGGTCACTAAAGTTGACAAGAAGATCCATGAAAACCGCTGCTCCACCATAACGGAGCTTTCGTTATTTTTCCCTCAAGTTTCATGGACTTTGCTGTGTTGAAATTTAAAGAATAAAAATCGATAAATCTCTATCGATTACAAAAACAGTGTTACCGATCGCACTTCGCAACTGGCGGGATTTGTTATAGGAGCAGCCATTTTGAATTTAAAAATAAATAAAAATGGCAGCGCGACGATGATCCTAGTTTTACGGCTGGATAGCTAATGAGGCCCCGAGCGCTCTCATACCCTAATATAGACTATACGCACGCCTAGCGGCCTAAGACGGAAACGTTCCTTACTTTCTGAATAGCCCTCGTATATCTCATATTATTGTTCTTAAAATTTGTCCCAAGCTTTCACTTCTGTTATATTGTCCAGCCATAGCTTTTCATACGTGGAGAAATATTTTTAAGGTCTATTTTAATGCAACATACCGACAGTGTAACATCTGACAGTGCTTTTTGTATTTTGTTGTAAAGTTTCAGATGCTAAATAAATGAGTGAGTCTTGTATTAACTCACAATATTTTAAAATTTTACTTTTTTTTAAAGTTTAAGCTTTGTATAAAGTTTAAACGGACTATTGTTGTTTTGTCACAGGTTAAGGCACTACTTAACAACTGTACCCGTGATGTCAATGGAAACTCTGAAAACTTCTACTTCCGCATTTCCTCACGAAAAATGAAATCCAAAGAGGTAAAACTTAAAAATTCCAATAATTATTATTTGGAGTTATTTTTGTTTGCTTTTCTCTCCTCTGCTGTCTGATTTTTTCTTGTATATTTTGTAGTTTTTATAGGAAAATCGAGAGGTAACCTTATAAAGAGTGAGTGAAAGAGTTTCTTATCATTAGAACAATAATTACTCTACGTAACAGGAACAGTTTACACATAAGTAAATGGGAGGCCTGCTAATTTGAGTTCTAAACAAAAAAACTTGAACTTATCTTATGTTTTTAGATCAATTTAGGATTTCTGCATCACTGACAAAAGGGGCAGTTTTATGTAGACTAGCTCTTGATAAGCCAAATCCACCACACCTTGCCCCGTATCATTCTGATAAAGTAGAATCATAAAGTATTCAATCATTTTTTCAAAACATAAAAGAATCAGTGACAGCACAAGCCGTGTCTATTGATCGCTTGAACAAGTTATTTGGGCTAAGCCTTACTTTTAAGCCCCTTCATAATCAGGAACTACTTCATAATCTACATTTGTGGTCATTTAGAAGGCAATGGAAATCATTGCATGGGGTTAGAATATTAAATAGTCATCAATTTTTTGTGCAACCCCAACAAGCCCAAAATTCAAACCAAATGTCCACCCAGTCCAACCAAAGTTTAATTAAAGGTAAATTTAACTAACTGCTACATTAATAAATATTTCAGTAAACTTGAATAAAGCATTTTTATTTTCCTAACAAAAATATCTACTCTGTTTTTGCTTTTATTGATACTCTAAAGGGATAATATACTCTAAGGAATGCTTTTTTAAAGACTCCAAAGGGATGATTCACTCAGTGGATGTTATCAATTTTTTCATATACCTCTTCCCTCAGGTTCAAGTGATCCCATGGGCCCTGGCGAACAGCAACTACGTTCAAGTTCCATCACAGAAACTTGACCCTCATACGACAGTTTTTGTTGGGGCTCTCCATGGCATGTTGACTGCGGAAGGGTTGTTCAAGATAATGAATGATTTATTTGGTGGTGTTGTGTATGCCGGTGAGTTCTTTGGAGATAGTAACGTTGATTTGTACTATACAAGGACAAATTTTATATATTAATTTGGTTCAACCAGACATATTTAATATGGTTATTTTTTTTAGCAAAACAGACAATTTTTTAGGTTTAAGTTTTAGGTATGGTATATAAGATGGATGGTACCATCTAACTATTGGTGATATCATCTGGGATTCATTTTTTCAAATAAATATTGTCATAGTTTAATTTCTATGTCATTTAAGTATCATCACCCATTATTATGACTGAATCATAATAATTCATTGCAAATTTTACCTTTTTTAGTAATTAATTTGATAAAAAATTAATTAAAATAACTGTAGGTGCTGAAAATACAATAAAATGATGCTAATACAGTGCACTCTCTCTCGTTCATCGGAGTTAATGTGGCAATGGCCAGTTCGGATGTCGAAAAATGTCGATGAAGCAGAGTCTATAGTAAGTCAACATTTTCGCTGTCACAGCAACATATGGTTATATTTTCTTTTGTTAGTGAGATTACACAAGAGATTTTCTGAAAATGAGATAGGCTTACTGAAACTTTGAAAATAGTAACAATGAACTTATAGGAATAAAAAACACAGGAAATAATGATAACCATACTGTCCCCACTCCATGTACCTGAGCAATCTCGTTTGCAGACTCACAGGCATTGATTCTTTTAATAGCTTTAAGTTTATCCTCAATAGACACAACAACTTTTTCCACTTTTCACTCATATTTCAACAGTCAATTGACATTCCAGTAACACAGGTGCACTCGTCAGACAGACATGGAGGCAGTTTAGGAAGCGGATGTTTACTTCCTGTTGCCCCCCTCTCCCTTCCTATTTTCGTGTGGATTGGTTCTTTGGAGATAATAATGTTGATTTGTACTATACAAGGAAAAATTTTGTATATTAATTTGGTTCAACTAGACATATTTAATATGGTTATTTTTTGTAGCGCAAAACAGACAATTTTTTAGGTTTAAGTTTTAGGTACGGTATATAAGATGGATATCATCTAACTATTGGTAATATCATCTGGGATTCATTTTTTCAAATAAATATTTTCATAGTTAAATGGCTATGTCATTTAAGTATCATCAAACATTATTATGACTGAATCATAATAATGCATTACAAAGCATGCAGACATGGAGGCAGTTTATGAAGCGGATGTTTACTTCCTGTTGCCCCAGTGGCGGCACAGAGACCATAAGGACTCCCGGACGCCGCCCCCCCCCCCCAAGAATTTATTAAAAAATCAAAATAAATAAATTAACAAAAATATTATTATAAGAATATTTAACAGAATGACAATTGTATAGGCCATAAGTTGAAGATAGAAACAGATCGTACCGAAATAAATGAAAATCGACGACGATTGTGGCTCTAATTCTATCGCGGCCGGCTTGGGCCTGAGAGACGGCCGCCGGACACCGGCGACGGACGCCGGACGCCAGACGCCGGCCACGGCGTCCTGGCGCTCTTGTAAAATCAAATGGAGACGCGCAAACGCGCACCTCACTCACATAGGCACACACAACGGCTGCTTAACGCAACGCTCTGCCCGGCGCCCTAGGCTGCGCGCGCCACTGCTCCAGCCACTGCTACCAACCGAGCAGTGCCAAAAATGTCACTGTAAGTTTCCTCGCATTTCAGTCGTCCGTCTGGGTTCTTTTGAGCGTAATGTTGTACGTTTTGGTGTATGTTGTGTTGAAATAGTGAATTATATAGATTTGTGAGGAAATGTAAATGGATGATAGTGAAATGGGTGCCGTTGGAGATGAGCAACATTTACACCAGGTAAATCGTATAGTAGGTAATAGTAGAATGGGGGGAAAACATTGAATATTAAAATTATTTTGTAGAACCCGGGGATTCCAAGGCCCAATTTCGTTTTAATCAAATACAAAATTGAACAAAGAGAAAAAATAGTTTTAATCAAAAGTGTTTTAGAAATTTATACAATTAGGCCAATTGGCTCTGTGGCTGTAAAATTACAAACTCGTTTTTCTGTAACACTTGCTTGATTATAGAGATTCAGGATCTTGACTTAACTGTTAGTGGTATTTCAGAGATTAAACATTTGAACTAAAAAGTTAACTAACAAACGAGTGACAAACACAGCAATGCGTGTATAGAATTTGATTAAGTATTTGGAAGGATTGACATTAGATTTGCGACATTAAATAAAACTATAGGCATACAAAATGTCTTGAGAAATGCAGATTTTTTATTTATATTTATTTATTTATTTTTGGTCTGGATTTCGTTTAGCAAAATCATTGACTATGTATTCATAGTCAATCGCAAAATAATCCAAAAATGTGATGTGTCCTTTAAAGTCAATAAAACAATTGATTGTGTTAAGGCTTTCAGGTACGATAAAAAATTTAAATCTGAAGTACAAAAAATAAGAAACTCCCCTGAACTGGATTAGTCCAGTGTGTGAACAATAGCGTAACTGAAACCAGACGTAAACATGGTTTGAAGGTTGGAAATATATTGTCACAAAGGAATGTGACATCTTAACTTCCGGGGTACGTAGCGGACCGCTTTCAAATCTTAGAACACACCTGTCCGCGGCAAAACTATTTCAGTCTGATTTGTTTCCTCAGTTCAAAAACAAATGTTCACAAAAAAGAAGTAGGCCCATGCATTTAAATGTATTCATATCAATGAATAAAATTGACAGTAAACCAATGCTTGTTTTAGGTCTAATTGACCTAAAACTGTCATCTCTGTTGTACATAACTGATAACTGCAGGGTGATAACTTTTCGTCAGCTTTTTCGTCTAAGATTTTTAGGCTGTATTGCAATTTAATTCACCTTTGTGATCGAATTATACCTGTTTGATGGAGTAAATATTATTTATGACACAAGAGATAACCGTTTTTCCTGAAGAATAGACATTACTTATCTTCACTTTCGTACATATAAATAAAATAATGATAAGAGCCCCTCCACCGTCCCTAACCACCGGCCGCCACTGTGTTGCCCCCCTCTCTCTCTTCCTATTTTCGTGAGAATTCCTACATGGCATAATTCAATCAAATTGAGGAATGCAGATCGTGAAAAGAGCCCGGCGACAAGCGATCCAAAATCTGATACAATACTGTATTGCGGGTATGACGAATTGAAGATTGAATGCACTAAAATGTAAAAATTATTTCTTGTTAGAAAAAATGGTAATATTATCAAGATCATCAGTTCCGATGTCACTGGGTTGAATGAAGGAGGGTGTGCTGTGTGGTATGAACAAATAGCTTGTAAGTGATAAAATCAGCTGATAATTATTAAAAACCGTTTGTTTGATCGAGGAGCCTGGATGGCTTGTTTTCAATGGAACATCCTGTTGTTGTTATTGGTGGATAAGGAGACACCGGCCGAACTGTTGAGCATGTCTGCCTGTAATGGGCATTTTGCGCAAACCCCCGGAAGGATGGGGTATTGAAGGAAGAGAAAGGGTGAGACACGGGACTGTCCACTCATGTTCCAGTTAGGGGTTTCTATGCCCCTCACCCCCTGCTGTCTACATATGTTCCAGCTAGTGGTTTGCATGCAGTTTGCATTAACCCCCCGCTATCTTGAACATGAATGGATTATGAAGGAAGGGAAACTGTCATAGTGGACAGCCAAAATACTAACCACAGTATTATGACAACTTCGTTTGCTGTAACCAATGTCAACTTCGCAACTAGTATTAACCAGTTTTAAAGTTTTCCTGAGAGGGAACATCCTGTTGTCCTGACGAACCTTCTGTGGATAATACTTTGTCCCGTATTTTGGCTAAATTGGTCACTAATTAAATTTCCGTTTTTGGCTGGGTTTCAACATGAATTGCTGGGAGTATTAAAATAAATTTAGACATACCGTACATTTTTCAATCATCTGTTTCAATAAATTTCAAAAGTTCATTTTTTGAATCAAGGAAGCAGTAATTAATTACTGGCAACACCTTATTTTGATCAATTGAATTCAACCTACATTCATCTGATGGAAAGAGCATATAATTTTTTAACCAATGTAATTTATCTCCACAGGTTTTGTATATACTGTTTTAATCATTAATGTCTTGAAATTAATGTTAGGGAGTTAAACATATCTTTAAATTAACAGTTTGATGAATTTTTTTTATTTTCCATAAAATCTTTACTACTACAGTATTTTGCTTCTATTACGAACACTTCCCCCCCCCCCCCTCACCCCACCCCCCACCGCATATATGCGCCCCAATTTTGTTCTTAAAATTTATCACATTACGTTTGATCCTAGCTATTTGAGTGTTTAATTTTGCAGGTATTGACACAGACAAGTTCAAGTATCCAATCGGATCAGCAAGAGTGACATTTAATAACCAATATTCTTACCTCAAAGCGGTAATGGCAGCTTTCATTGAAATCAAGACAACAAAATTTACAAAGAAGGTGAGTTTCAATATTAATAACAAGAGTAATATAGTTAATCGTAAGGTGATTTCTAATAACTATTTGAGGACAGGCCTAGATCAACAATTAGGCGGACTAGGGGTGCCAAAATCCTAAATCAGAGCCTTCCTTCCTAAACCTACTGGTGCAAATGTTTTTCTTTTTTAATATTTTTGGTCCTCGCACTAGAGAAATTTTACCTCACGTATTTAGAATTAACCATAATAATAATGATAATAAAAATTAAAAATCTGCTAATTTTATGAAGAAAGTCCTTGACCCTGAGACTGCTTCCAACAATAAACTATTATTTACATTTTCCTGAAAGTTCTGACCAACAATACATTGGAAAGCCTCATATCGATCCATTTTACTTGGAAAGACCTAGGCGAAAAAGCGGAGACAACAACATTATGGAAATAGCAATCAAGTTACTACTACCTTTTATTATATTTTACTTACTTACTGTTTAAAAATATATAAACAGGTTGAGGTTGTGTAGGGTTTGAACAAGTAACGTTTGTGAAAATTATAGTTTTTTATGGAGTTTCTTTTTTTAATAAATTCAATGTGTTTAGTTTTTGGTTTTAGTAAGTTGTAATCTTATCATGTTAAATCAATTCAGTAACATTTTTTTGTGAATTTTAATGTTAAATGAAAATTTTGTCTTACTCCACACTTGCACATATCTTTCATCAATGTCCATTTCCAGTCATCCGTGTTGTTATTAGTAACCAAAAGATTCCTCACAAGATTAGGAAAAATCATCAGCATATTGCACTAGTTTGTCAACCTATTATGATCTCAGGATTTCTAAAGTGTGCATAAGGATACTCTGGTTCAGGGTGGACTTAAAATCCAAGGGCTTGGCAGTTTCACAGATTAGGTGGTACTTGTGATAGTTAGTTGTGAGATGTTTATCATTGTGTGATTGTTATTTGACAGCTGCAAGTGGATCCATACCTGGAGGACTCTCCATGCTCCAACTGCAAGTTCCAGCAAGGAGCATACTTCTGCCGCGAGTTGACCTGCTTCCGATACTTTTGCCTCAGTTGTTGGGAACTCCAACACCAGTATGCGCTCCATGCTAACCACAAGCCTATGAATCGCAGTTCCAAGAACACAAACAGGCAGCCTCCTCAGATGCGGTTCTCCCACCAATGAAGGTGCGAAACGCCTCAACAAACCTTAGTAAGAATCCTGCTACTTTGAAAATGTGCAGTTAACCAGAAAGTTTACTTACTGTAAAATGGAGTTAATTTGCCCTAAGTGAGATATTTTTTTCTGAATTTTAATATTTACTAAGTATTGGTAATAAACAAATTTTGAAATTTTCTTAACATTTGGATGACTTTGTTGTTCATGTGGTGGCAATACTCAATAGATTTTCTTCTTCTTTCTGGTATCGCCATTTTCAAAACTATTACATTGCTTTTTTGACTTTTTACTGGTTACTATGCGTCATATCAGCGCTCAGTAAGATTTATAACTTTGGCAGTCGATTACAGCTATACAGTGATTACCGATATACCTGCAGTTAGCACTCAAAGGGTTAATATAATATTTCTTTTAATAGTAAAATCAGTGGAAAGCAGCATCATCCTTTTCCGATAGGAAACTACCTCAAAATTAAAAAAAAATTTAAAAATCTAAATATAACCATGAAAATTAATAAAAGACAAATAGATTAATTAATCACTGATTTGTTTAAATTACAATGCTCTTAAAATAATTTATCAACAACATCATAACAATATACTTAAAACAAAAAAAAGTAGGGCCTTAATAATTTTAGCAAATTTTCCTATAGGGAATACACTATTACGGTAGTAGCCATGGTAAGACCTAATCCCATGACCATGTTACTTTTTTATTTTGAGGTCCCCAGAAGCCAAAAACACCGTTCGTTCATTTTCATATATATGTATAAATATATAGACATATCTATCTATCTATGTGTCCGTGGTACTGATAACTTTTGACAGGGACCTCCGATTTTGATGAAATTTGGTATGAAGGTTTAAGACTAGGTCTATTTTCATAAGTTCGCAAACCAGCATGATCGGGTAATGGGAACGGGGTTTTATGGGGTTTCAAAAGGGTCAAAAAATTTTTTTTTTGCATTTTAGAAGCATAATTTTTAAAATTCAACAATTTTTACCAAAACCATTTAAAAGAGCTTACAAAAACAAACAATTTAGTATTTTGAATTTTTAACTTGGCTTGACAGATTACGGAGAAAAGCCAAAAATAGGTTTTCCATCTTAATCTTATGGGAAATTAACAAAACCCTGTATCTCGCTTATTTATTGGAATAACTTGATAAAATTTGGTATGTACATTCACTTGGTAGGGTTCAACAGATATTTGCTTACAACACCCACACGGCGGCAAACCTACGTACTCACCCCTATGGGGTTTATGGGGAAAATGAAAAGAACACCATAACTTGATAATATTTTGTATGTACATTCACTAGGTAGGGTTTAACTGATATTTGCTTACAATACCCATATGGCGGCAAACCTACATACTCACCCCCATGGGGTTTATGGGGAAAATTAAAAAGTGCTGAATATTGATACAGTTTGACATTTACCTAGCGAACTATTATATTTCCTAACAAAACTAACATTTTCTAACAACATTCCAAGTCAGCAAACCTACATACCCATTCCTATGGTGTTTATGGGGAGAATACAGTATCTCAAGATCGTTTGGAAATTCGCTGAATACGCAGGTCTGCTGCGACGGGGGTATTATCATAATGTGCCAATGTATTATTTTCTAAAAACAGGGAAAATCAAGAAGACTTTATATTGCTCTGAAAATGTAATTTATTGTCATGCAAAGACAGGTAAAAAAGATTGTTAAAGAATGCATCTAGTCTATGTTGCCTATCCTCTATAAAAAAATAGTGAAAATGAAAGTGTCTTGAGCTTTTCTTAATAAACAATTTATTTACCAACGGACATAAAAAACTGTCAAAATTTTCGTTATAAAGAAATTTGTTAAAACAACTGTACAGTGATCAAAACCAATATCAGTGTTAAACCATGCTTAATGTTGGTAAAAATGTGCTCAAGTCAACCACAAATCTAGATATGTCTAGTAGTCTCTCATACTGCATTGAACATGTCATCGCTTATGAAACAACTCCGCAGGGCTGATTTTGTAAATGGGCCCGGTTGGTCTGGGCCTAGGGCCACAAGAGGTTTTGGGTTTGTTTCGGAAGCAAGCAAAAGAAAATAATATTTATTTTAATCACGCGCCAACGGAGTCCTCCCCATTCTCGGTCTCACTCATGACTCATCACTGCCATTGGCTGTGTCTTCCATGGTGACATTTGATCGTTGGCAACGTTGTATTTCTTTGTCAGTTAGTTTTTTCTGTGCAAAATCTTAAAACTAGTCTCATTTTACTTTTAAAAAATTTTTCTTAGCGATACAGTCTGAATTTAAGTAAAAGCTAGATTTTATTGAGTACATTTTACTTTACTTTGCGATGGGTACTCTTAATAATGATTGAAGAAAGTGAACACAATAAAATTAGTTATGTCATTGTTTTGTTGTGGCATTAGGGTATTTTTATTTGGTGATTCATATCAAGGGGGGGGGCGCAAAATTTGTCGGTCCTATAGCGCGTCCATTCAAACCGCGAACCTGCTAAGTGACAAGAATTAAACTTCAGAAGAGCCAAAAAACATCGCGAGGGATAGGTAGTGATGTATTACATGAAGAGTACAATATAAGTCTGCCTGTCGCTACTAAATACTTTAAGCTATTAATTTGTCTTTAAAAATCTTTGTTTTATAACCAAGACATTAACTATTATTGTTAATTTCACTATTTTCAAAAAATTTTACAAGAGACATTAATTTAATTGAAAAACTCAATCATTCTGTCAATCATCCTTGGTGATAAACGGCAGAACTTACCCAATAAATAATATTGATAAATCAAGTGAAAAAAGAGGTAGAGGGGAGAAAGGGTTTCATAAAACTGTTGTTTAAAGACCAATAAAAATAATTTAATCATTGAAGCCACCAGGAAGTAGTTGACTACTTCTTGGAAGAAGTTTATTTGGCTTATCACTGCTCGCAGTGACATCTACTCACAATAAATCAAGTGCAAAAGAAGTCCAGCCATAGTAGTTGATTACTTTTAAATCTGAAATCGACTACAAAGATGTTTTTAAAAAATCCACTATAGCAATGTTTTTAGTTGACTACTCACATCACTACTTTGGAACACATGATGGGGCGATGTGTCTGACTTATTATATATAATTGTCAACCGCCTGCACCTTGAGTTGTGAAGGTCACGACCTTTCCCTTTAATGACGGGAGCACATTAGGCTACCGTGGCGGAAGCACAACGCAATGTGGCGTGGTGGAAGAATTTTTTAAAGAAATTGTTTGTATGCCATTTGATGGCGTGAAGCACATCTAGCAACTCTCACGGAAGCAGAGGAGAAGCATGATGTGACGCGTTTTCAATCTTCTTCTCCAATCCGACGAGCTGGAAGTGGCGATTGATGCGATGCCAATTGGCAAAGCAGCAGGCTTGGATGACATTTTCCCGGAGTTTATAAAACACTCGGGTAACAAGGCCAGACAGTGGCTTCTTGAAGTTTTTAACACCACTCTGAAAACCGGCGACATGCCTGGGATATTTAGAAAATCCAAAATCATAGCTATCCTGAAGCCCGGAAAAGATCCAAAACTGCCTGAAAGCTATCGGCCAATAGCTCTTTTAAGTGTTTGTTATAAGCTGCTAGAGAGGTTGATTTATAACAGAATCCTCCCTATTCTCAATGCCAGCATCCCTGTTGAACAAGCTGGATTTAGGCCTGGTCGCAACTGCTGTGACCAGGTTCTGGCTCTGACTTCTTTCATTGAGGATGGGTTTGAGCGAAGACTGAAAACCTCTGTGGCTTTTTTAGATCTGACTGCAGCATATGACACTGTCTGGAGAAAAGGCCTCCTAGTTAAATTTTACGACCTTATTCCTTGCCCTCTCTTGTTGCGTCTCCTCAACTCAATGCTCTCCAATAGGATGATAAAAGTATATCTGGGACGCAGAGAAAGTACGTTTAGGCAACTAAAGGATGGCCTGCCACAAGGGTCAGTGCTCGCCCCACTGCTCTTTAATGTGTATACTGCCGACATTCCTGTAACTCGGTCCTTAAAGTTTATATATGCAGATGATATTGCATTGGCATATCAACACCAGCATTTTCGACAAGCTGAGGAAACACTAACAAATGACCTCACGACCCTCGGTGAATATTTTGAAGCCTGGAAGCTAAATCCAAACCCAACAAAAACTGAGGTTGCTTGCTTCCACTTGAATAATAGACTGGCCAACGAAAAGCTTAAAATCGTATTCAACGGTGTTGAGTTGAAACATAATGACCACCCACAGTATCTGGGAGTCACTTTAGATCGGTCTCTCACGTTTAAAAGCCACTTACAAAAAACGGCAGCTAAGGTGAGAACCAGGACTAACATTGTCCATCACCTTGCTGGCTCCACATGGGGAGCTAACGCACAAGTTCTGCGAACAACTGCTCTATCATTGGTATATTCAACTGCTGAGTACTGTGCTCCCGTGTGGTTAAATAGTGTGCACGTTAGAGAGATCGACGTCCAGCTAAACAGGACCATGAGAGCCATTAGTGGTACACTCATGGCAACTCCTGTACCCTGGCTCCTGGTGCTTTGTAATATCGCTCCTCCTGAAATAAGACGAAGGGATGCACTCATTAGGGAATACACAAAGATCTTATCTGATCCACAGCTGCCCATCCATGATTACCTACCCTAGAATGCGGGCCGATTGAGGTCCCGAAAACCACCTCTACGAACAGCCTCCCAGTTGATGGACTTCAACTTCACCATCCATACAAACTGGACTTCCTCCTGGGACGCTTTTCAAGGTCGGAACCACTTCTTGATAGATGACCCGACCGTAGCGGTAGGTGGTATGAATCTTCCTCGGAAGCAGTGGACTATACTCAATCGTTTCCGCACTGGAGTGGGAAGATGTAATTATTGGAAGCACAAATGGGGAATGACACAAGACCAGTCTTGCGACTGCGGAGCAGAGTATCAAACAATGGAACACATAGTCGAAGAGTGCCCACTGAGTGCCTTCCCCGAAGGATTGGCCGGTCTGCATAGCTCAAGTGAAGCTGGGCTGCAATGGCTTAGCGCCCTGGATTTAGCTCTATAAAGAGAGATCTAATTTTTATTTTTTTATTTTAGTGTTTAGATTTTTACTTATACTGACTCAGGTGCTCTGCACCGCAGAATTTATTTGATTATTCTTAAACCATGGTGGCTGGCTAAAAGAGCCATAGATATATATATATCGGATATATATATATCCGACAGTGGGTCCGAAGGGGTCATTTTCCTCAGGCCTTTCAGGGCTACCGCCATGAAAACCAACTGTAGTGGTACTAGGATATTTTTTAACTCCTTTGTGCTATTCTGGTATTAAGAGTTAGATAATAGTTTAACTTAAAAAAAACTACTAAAAAGTTTTATTTTTCTAATGGAATTCCCCATACTTATTTAGTTTTTTACTCATATTATTTATCCAATCCTTTTGGTTTCTCCTCTTCATCAGCTTCAAGTAAAGACATTAAGAATAAGTCCTGTTCAAAACTTGAATTAAACATAAACTAGAGATTGCCTCATGGTAGAAATTCACAAAAATGTTAGTTTATCTGGACCCAATTAGTTAAAAAAATATTTTATAACTGAAACATCTGTTCTTCCTCATTAAAGCACTTGTTTTTACAACAGCTGTATAATAAGATTAACATTGAAACTTTTAAAGCCTGTACGGCGTAGCCTCATGGGCCGAGCCTAATTTAAATGTGATTCTGCTCATCTATAGGACAATACCTTTTTAACAGTATGCGGGGTTTTCTCATATGATGTTCACAAGCTGAGAAAAAGGAGGAAACTAAACATGCTTGCCTATCAATATACAGGGTGTCCAGCTTCCACCTTTACAAACTTTTACAGGTTATTGCCAAAATAAGCAAAAAAGTTCCTATAAACGTATGTCCTAAAATGTTTCGTTAACCTGCTAGCCGCCATTTTGTTTTTTACACTAAATAATTATTATTTCCGTAACGGATCATTGTATTAAGTTAATATTTGGCATGAACCTTCACTATAACAATACCCATTTTCAGTAAAAAAATTATTTTTTTCCAATGTGTATTTTCAAAATGGCGGCCATTTTAAAAATTTAAATTCAAATATCTCAAAAATGGTAAATTTTATAAAAATGTTACAAGAGACAAAAAAGTTGAAAAATTAAATTATCTAACCAATGATACCAAGTTTGTAAGGATCCGACAACAAATAACGGAGTTATTGTGGTTTTCCTGCAGAAAAACGCTCATTTTGCACTATGATTAATGCCGATTTAGGTTATTTTAAGAGAAAAATCTCAATAACTCCGTTATTTGTTGTCGGATCCTTACAAACTTGGTATCAATGTTTAGATAATTTAATTTGTCAACTTTTTTGTCTCTTGTAACATTTTTATAAAATTTACCGTTTTTGAGATATTTGAATTTAAAATTTTAAAATGGCCGCCATTTTGAAAATACACATTGGAAAAAATAATTTTTTTACTGAAAATGGGCATTGTTATAGTGAAGGTTCGTGCCAAATATTAACTTGATACAATGATCCGTTACAAAAATAATAATTATTTAGTGTAAAAAACAAAATGGCGGCTAGCGGGTTAACGAAGCATTTTAGGACATATGTTTATAGGAACTTTTTTGCTTATTTTGACGTGGGCAATAACCTGTAAAAGTTTGTAAAGGTGGAAGCTGGACACCCTGTATAGATTATAAAACTATTAAATATAAAACTATTAAAAATTTATAGAATTTCAAACAAGACTCCAGAAACTCTTTGCGTTATATGCTTCTCGTCTTTGACAACAAAAATTAACTGTGCACCTCTGCGCTTCCGCAAGTGTTAATCAGTGTGCTTCGCCCTCCCTCCCACGAAGATGGAAATGGAAGTTTCTTCACTGTTCTGGGCCTCCGCTTCATTTGACCAACCTTAATGACCTCTAATGCACTGAATCTGCTCTTAAACTGAACAATACTGGATGGAGCTAATACTAGCTAACTTACCTCAATTATTTTATTTTTAATTAGCTGATACATTCATAAAACTTTTTGTTAAGCAATTTGAACTTTTTGTTAAATAATTTTAACTTTTTGTTAAATAATTTTAACTTTTTGTTAAATAATTATATCCCAAAATGTTTGAAACACTTTTTTTAATATCATGATGCATGTTTTTTCAATCAGAAAAGAAAAACAAACGTCTACAACACTCAAAAATATATTTACACTTATAATGCAAAGAATACAGAAGGTAAATAGGGCCGACCTTAGGGCGGTGCAACCGCACCGGGCCCCACACTTTATTAAGGCCTCGCAAAAAATAAATAAATAAATAAATAAAAAATAAAAAAAAATGGACAAGATTAACCATAGCAGTGAGAGACAACCTTTTATAGTTGTGCCTTAAAATGGCCCTGGCCAGGAGATGGTCTTCTGGATCTAAACATTTTGAAATGATAAAAAAAGGCGAAAAACAACTCGAAAGTCTTTACATTATATGTCATTCGAAAGGTAATATTCGGAACTTTCTTATCATAATACAGTGGAAGCTCTCTAAACCGACCTCGGATCAATCGCCTATCGGATTAACCGACCATTTCCCAGGAGTGTATAAAACTTTCGCCCTGCGAGCCTATGTTGCGATAATAATCTAAAAATAACTTTAATGCTACAAAAGGTGGATCATGCATTACCATAGTAAGTCAAATTCAGTCAGTTACTTTCAATATTTCATGCAGGCAGTGTTTAATGTGCTGACCGTGTTTACTTTACTGAGTTGAAACCATTTTTAAAGTTTCACTTGTTTCATTAATTTTATCTAAGACCGTTGCAATTATCACTACCATTACTCCGTGCAGTCTACTAAGCATAGTTTTCTGTCATATTGAATTAGAGATTTTATATATAGGTACACTTTTGAATTGTATTACTTATATCAGCTCAGGAAACAGTAGTGTATGGATGATTTTATTTTGGGGGATCATTATGTATATGCAGTTAAACCCTTTTACAATATACTTTTATTGTATATTACTGTGAATACTAAGCCTGTAAAAGAGTTCTATTTTGAAAAAAGGACACATTCAATAAAACGCAGTAGAAACACAAGTTTGCATTTAGGTCTTAAAAGAGATTCTCACTGACCAAGTTTTTTAAGCCTTACTATCATGCAGCTCCAATTAGACTGCGGTAAAAAATACCTTAAAATCTCTCATGTACGGTATACCACCTGATTGTATAGTGGATAGTTTTGGTAAAGATATATTTTTATGATTGTGTGTATGTTTTTATAGTTGATAATAATGAATATTTCTCTTTTTCAGGAGTTAAAGACTGAATCCATGACAATAACAGTGGAAACAAAAGACTGAACCTGCGACCGAAATCTTCTAGCGCAAACATAACTTAACTAGAGTTGGAACTTTTACATGTAAACTTGTGCCTGAGCTTCTTTGTTCCAACTTTTAACGTAGATAGATGATTTGTATTTTCTTTTTTTATTGATGTTAATGATATGCGTAGCAGTAACATAACTGAGGACCTAGATTTGCTTTTACAATGATAAAAAGCATATGTCTACTACTTTTGTATCTTTATGATATTTATTTGTCTCCGTTCCTCAAAGAAGGAACTGTCAATTCACATTACCTTTTATTTTTTTAAGCTGAAGCTCTTATTTGTTTTTATTTTTCTATCGCTAAATACTCTATCGGTGATGGAATATAAAGGGACAAAATGTGAAAATACAAAAAAAGTCATATACTATATATGACGTTGATGTTCCTATAAAAGTACAACTTGTTTTCATCGTATTTTTTTATTTATTTAATTTATTACGAAGTGTCCTAATGGAATATGCTATAAGTTATATCATATTAAAAACCGATATTTTTACTCAATTAAAGAATAATATATATGGATTTGTAAAAATTTTATCTTAACGCTGTGTTATTTTATTGTACGGTGTTTTGCCTGCCATTAAAATCGTCAGATTTTATTTATGGCTGGCATAAATTATATGTACTAACGCCTGATAGTAATATTTAACTCAGTGTTTACTGTTATTTGTTTTATACGAGAGTTTAGCGATGATTTTGTTTTACTTTTCTAAACAATGATGTCTGTGGTGATGGAATTTCGGGTTACAGTCTGTTTCAAGTTATTGTTAAAAATTTTTGTACTTTGATATCTTGAATTGGTACATTTTTAAGGGCATGAATGTCCCTTGTTAAAGCATTGTTTTGTTACCAAAACTAAACTTTCTTATGTGTTAAACATGTTATGAGAATATTATATTAATATTATTCAATAATCTAAGCATATATGTGTGTTATTTATCTTTTTTCCTGAACAAATATTTTTTATGTGAAGGCTTCTAAGGGATGGTCATCACAGTCTGGGGGGATCAAGGCTATCTAAGGATTATAATAGAGATTCAAACCTCACACTCAAGTTGTTTCAAAATTTTTTTAAATTAAGAAACTTTAAATTAAGAAAAATCTTCAAAATTAAAACTACCCAAGCGAACCACACAAAGATTGTTCTCAACTGTGGCTTTGAAACAATAACCGATTTTTTGTGGGCTTGAATCTCTTCCAAGTACATTCATCACAACTAACTCTCTGGTCTAGTGGAAGATTACTACAGTACCTTACTCAATTTACATATCTATTGTTTGTGTAGTTGTGGCAAAAATTTAAAGTAAATCCCTGAGGTATAGTTTATTGATTCCCCCTTATCTGGGTTTGGGATTGATTGACCTGAGTTAGTTTTCATCATTTATCAAACTGTATGGTAATGCAAACTCGCCAATAGCTTGCTTGGGGTTCCAGACCCAGGCCCATTTCTGTTTTCTCCAAACTAAATTAATTGTTATATATTTTTAAAAGGTTGTACTTAAAGTTTTTATAGAAATAAAAAGAAAACCTTTAATCATAGTTGAAACCTTTTTTTATCTGGTAAACAGTTATTTTACAGATTTTCACTCATATAAGCATATAAGCACTAAAGGGGTAGAAAGTGTTATTCCTTGTCTTCATCGAAATCCCAGCCCTGTAAAAAGCTTTTTCCTCCTACTATCTTAAGCCGTATTTTACTCCTTGGAATAGAGTAGTAAAGTACTAATTTCTATCCCATGTGACTTGAATACTTAATCTTTCTACCTAGGGAAAACTCGAGTTTTTTCGTACCACGGGGCTAAAGTTAGTTGCATAAGAATAACATTAAAAGAGAGATTAAAAAGAACATGAGCCACAGTCAGCTGTTACTTGTATTTTGTTTCGTTACTCATTGTTGACTAATAGCAGCTGTAGCTGCTGCTCACCTGCTGACCATTCAGTCAGCAGTGGGTGAGCAGCATCTCTAGTTTTAGAGATGGCCGTGGCAGTATAGGTGTTTGTTTACATTTTGCTTGGGTAGGCTATTAACCTAAGAAGTCCAAAACATAAGTGTAAAACTTTTGACTAGGCTTAAATTATATTTTGGTTTTTTTCGTTTTCTTCAAAATTAATATGGCCTACCTTGTGTGTTTTTTATGTTGATGTGACAGATATAGCTTGATGGAGCAAGGGATCATATGAAGGTAAAGTTAAATTATCTACGGTAGGCCTATTAGGCCTAAATTTTATTCGTGTAGGTGGAGGAAAAATGTTGTGTCCATCAAGGGACTAAAGTTCTTTTCTCCCTCAGGGAAATTGTCGTCCTCGGCTTCGCCTTCGGGCGACAACACTTTCCCTTCAGGGAGAAAACATTGTACTTCAGTCCCTAGAAGCACAAATAACTATTTCCACACTAGTGTTTACAGGAAGGTGTTGTACCTTGGGACAACTGTACCTAGGGATGGCAACCATCCTGAAACAAAAGCCATATTTTCATTTATGTAAGAGGTAAATTTTGTTTTTCAAGTGGCAACACTGAGTTATTTGGTGGTCTTTGACTGTGCAAGGTTATGCTATTTTGATTTGTTTAGTTTTTATTACATTGCCTTTTTTGAGTTTGTGACAAAATAGTTACAGTATTTGTGCTTCTAGGGACTAAAGTACTTTAGTCCCTTGATGCACACAACATTTTTCCTCCACCAACACGAATAACATTTAGGCCGCTATTAGCCGTGAGCAACTCGGTGGGCAACTCGGCGGGCAACCAACTGCCGGTGAGTTGCCCGGTCAGTCTCCCGGTTCAGCAACTGAGCTGGGCAACTGCAAAAACCAATACTCCCGCGCTTTTGGACTCATTCGCGCGCTTTCAGAGTCAAGTGTCAAAGATGGTGTTGAGCAGTACGGAGCTCCTCCTACTTGAAAAAGAGAAGGCGGAGAGTTCGCAGATTTCGATAACACCCGATGTTAGTGAGTTGAGTCAGCAAAGGATTGTACTACACACTTTTCGATGACCTAATAACACTAATGACAACTTAAATAACGAACAGCACAACTTCACATGCGTCAGACACGTATGACAGATGAGACTGAGCAGGTACACAGATCGGTGTAGCGCATGCGAACGCCGTCAGTTGCCCAACAAGTGGCGCCACTGGTTGCCTACGGCTAATATGCGCCATATACTCCAATGCCCCCCGACGGTAGGGAGACTCAAACGGTTGCCCGCGCAGTTGCCGGGGCCTGACACGCCCGGCAACTGCACGGGCAACTTTTTTCTGTTGAGCAACCGATAGCTCACGGCTAATGGCTCCCATTTGATTCAATGCCCCGCTACAACACCGGCATTCGGTTGCCCGCCGAGTTGCCCACCGAGTTGCTCACGGCTAATAGCGGCCTTAGGCCTAATAGGCCTACCGTACATAATTTAACTTTACCTTCATTTGATCCCTTGCTCCGTCAAGCTGGATCAGGCACATCAACATAAAAAAAAAAACACACAAGGTAGGCTATATAATTTTTTAAGAACACGAAAAAAAACAAAATATAATTTAAGCCTAGTCATTAGTTTTACACTTATGTTTTGGACTTCTTAGGTTAATAGCCCACCCAAGCGAAATGTAAACAAACACGTACACTGCCACAGCCATCTCTAGTACTAGAGATGCTGCTCACTGCTGACAGAATGGTAAATGTACAATGGTACAATTCATACAATGTATATATATATATACAGTATATATGTATATGTATATATATATATACATATATATATATATATATACACATGTATTTGAAAATGAACGAACGGTGTTTTTGGCTTCTGGGGACCTCAAAATGAAAAAGTAAAGTGGTCCCGGGCTTAGGTCTTACCATGGCTACTACCTTAATAGCGTATTCCCTATATAGAAACTCGCTAAAAAAACATAAAATTTCCCTAGGAACAATACCTTCCCCAAATGTTATTTCACCCTGGATAATATCACCCACACATATAGTGCCAATCAAGAAGTTATCCAATGTCTTCAAGGACCTCCTGTACAAAGTCACACGTTGACTACACATGGCTACTGGTAGTGTGTTGAAACAATTGAAGGCATTTCAAGAATCCAGAGTGTATATTAAGTCTAGGACTGCTTAATAATTCTTGAACCAATGTAGTCTGAGTAATGAAACTTTGTATATGTATATAAGTCATTAAAATTTACTTTTTCAGACATGTTTAGGTTTTGTACTGTACCTCTCCAAGTTGATACATAGGGAGTATGAAGAAAATATTAAATTTAAGAATAGATGAACATATACATCAAATTAAAGGTCTTTTTTAATAGAGAACAATGCCACAAACCCAACCTTAAAAGTATGACCGAGTCAAAAATGGCAGGCAATCAAACTTTGCATTAAAATGATATAATAAAAAAAATAAAAAATAAAAAAAACATTAATTCTTGATACAGTTGACCTTTGTGAGATAAGGTTTGGGCACATTGCTAAGAATACGAAGTCCTCTTAATTATGTATCTAATTAAGTAATTTATGCCAATGCAGCTTTCCTTACAACTTCCATTAAGAAGATTCCCTGAAAGAAGTTTTGGGAAAAACTTAGACTGTATAGGTAATCTTGCCTCCGTAAACAGTCTAATTTCATCAGTATACAAATCAAACTTACATGTTTCGTTGCAAACGCAACATCTTCAGAGTTTGCAACTCGTCAAAAATTTAAAATAACACAACACAGACACGAACATAGGTACGTCAGGAACGAATAAAAGTTAATAACGATAGCGTGCTATCGTGGTGATCAAGGTACCCGGTGACTTGTGAGTCTACTGCCGATACCGGGACCCCCACCATGATAATGCGCTGTCGACGAACTTTTATTCGTTCGTGTCGTACCTATGTTCGTGTCTTACCTATGTTCGTGTCGTACCTATGTTCGTGTCTGTGTTTTGTTGTGTTATTTTAAATTTTTGACGATTTGCGAATTCTGAAGATGTTGCGTTTGCAAGGAAACATGTCAGTTTGATTTTTATACTAATGAAATTAGACCGTTGATGGAGGTAAAATTACCTATATAGTCCACATTACAGTCCAGGGACTAGCATCATGGATTTTAATGAAACTTAATATACAAAGTTGCATTACTTAGACTAACAAAGTTTCATTATTTAGACTAATTCGGTTCCAGTCCGGGACTTAATTTACACCCTGTACTTGATGGGACTTACTGTTGTGCGGTACCTACTATAATTGTTCTGGTTTTGTTCCCATAATGGAGTAGACTAACGGATCCCACTTGGCACTCTGTTATTCTCAACTGAGCTTTTAATGAATATAGTAAAAGAATCATAATTTTAAATTGAAAAAAAATGTTTTCTGATAGGCTTACCAACAGACTAATATACTAACTGAGTTGTTATAGTGCTCGCCTTTGAATCCAAAAGTTGCCAGTTTGATCCTGAGAAAAGTTAGTAGCTTTTGAAAGGTTTGATTCCGGAAACAGTTGCCATTTGTCATTGTGCTATTAATTAATGATGCTTTCTAACAACTGGTCGATGTTAGATAGTAACAAGACTGGGGTTTGGACCGTTCCGCATCAAAACGTTAAAAAATGCCATTGGCGTAAATAAAAAAGTTTGTTATGCTGTGATTTTTTTTAGTATTTTTCAAATCACTGACATATACCGGGCGCTGCAAATTCCTTCCTTCTTCTATTGTTTTAACAGCTGTACATATCGGAATCATATTCTGGAAAAGGGGTAGTGGCTTATCTGGTCCCGTAACACCCTGTTTATGACGATTAAAAATTTAGACACTTCAAGTTTCCTCTTTTGTCACTCACTTGCTTGGATGAAAAGAGTGGCATCTTCTCTTTCTAAATTAAAATCAAGCCACTCATTAGTTTCAGTGAAAATTAGTTCCTTTCCTTTTCCTGTGACAGAGTATAATTTTGTTATCTGCAGCCGTTACAAAAAAGAGCAAAAGTGGAGGGGGGGCTTCTGCGGAAAATTTGTTCTTTCTTTTGATTAAAAAGAACTTACACATCATTCAAAATGGGATCAAAGTTATAGAAATAAAAAGTACGCATACTATATCTTTTTAGCACGTTGGCTACCGAACGTCACACATATGTGACGTAATGTTAAAAGAAAACCTTAAATATAGACCAGCGTCACATATATGTGTCGCTCAAGGTGTTTTCAGTGTACCGACGACACATATATGGGACGCTCAGGTCAAATCCAGTGTACCGACGACACACATATGGGACGCAGTCATGGTTAAGTTAAATGACTTGCCATGCCCATTTGGTCCACCGAATCGATCTAAAACCTGTTTATCGGTCTATAGGAATGTGTGACACAAATGTGTGTCGCTTGGTCTCTGGGTACAACCTCAATTTTTATTTTTTACAGATTTTCAAAGTTGACCATCTTGTCTGCTCACATGCTGTCATTACAAAATATATTAGTGTTTGTTTACTACACTTTCCAGATGGCGTTTTTTATTGCGTGACACATTGTCCTGTATGTTTTAGTATTTTTTTAGTGTATTAACACAATTTTTCATTTATTTACCAGTCATATAACTCATGACACATATGTGAGACAGTCGGTCTATAGCAAACAAACATAATACAAAATATTACTATAGACCAACTTCACACATATGTGACGCAATAAAAATGCTAAAATAGTAATGAAATAAATTTTTTTCCCAACTTATATGAGCAAATATATAAGTTACACATCAAATAAGATAAAAATAGCGAAACAAAATTTTTGGTCTCTGGGTTAGTGTTTGTCAATGACTCGGTCTGTGGTGAGAGTATCGAGTACTAGGATCGGTCTGCTGGTAACTCCCGGCGACCCGAATTTCCGACCGTCGGTAGCCAACGTGTTAATTTATTATGAAGCTTTGAGATACTGTTGGTTTCTATTTGTTTAGTAGTCAATTTGTATAAATCAGTTACTAGATTATTGTGTTGTGTTGTAATGTGTGAATCTCATCTGTAAAAATACAGACACGAGACTCCGTGACAAAACACTTGGGAGCAGCTAAGAAGAAAAAGGTGTTCGGTGCTTTTTATTACTAACTACCAGGCCCGGATTATCCACTAGGATCACCTAGACCATGGCCTAGGGCGTCATCCAGGGGGGGGGGGCGTCATCCAGGGGGGGCCGTCATCCAGGGGGGGGGCGTCAACCAGGCCTTTTTATACTACGTTTTAGTTAACAAAATTTAACCGTAAATATAATTTAATTCTGTTTTTTCACAATTATAAACATTCCCCTAATTGATGGTTAGCAGCGCCCCTTTGCGCTGACCTGTGCCTTTTAGGGCCGCTTTCCCCAACCTAGTTTAAACCAAAACTCAAGATTAAACATTACGTTGCCATATGATTTAACATTGACAAATTTCTGGATTAGTTTAAACTGAATTGGGGAAAGCGGCCCTTAAGGTTTGTCTTGAGCTTGATCCTTTGCCCTGGATTCAAATTACTTCTGTTTTCCAAAATTATATAATATTTGATTTCATATTTAAAATTAATATGGTGGTAAAATGGTAAATGAAATTATGCAATAGGGTTACGTCCACGGATGGAAGTGGCGAAAATGATGATCATTACATTCATTAAATAGTTCTGTGGTTTTATACAAAAGCCAAAGTACAATAAGCTCTTTTTTTTGGGAGGAGCCGTAATTGTGACCTTTGGCCTAGGGCTTCAAAAAGTGTCAATTCGGGCCTGCTAACTACAAGTGTTATGACGATGGTTCACACTACTAAAGAAGAACACATGATATTTACTGAATAATATTTTCTTTTAATTCCAAAATTCTTTATCCTTAATATCCCTCATTCATACAAAACAAGACACTATTTGAATTCAAGCTGTGCGGAAAAACATCAAACGGGAATGAGTACGGGAATCATGGCCGAACGATATGGCTAACAAATTCCCCTTTTCAAATAATTCTTTAAAATCAATTAAATATTGCCCTAACCCAAACCTTACAACAATTTGTAAACAACACACAAACTCCTAAAATTCCTCTCACTTTTAAAACCCCAAGATTAACCATCAAATTAGTTGACAGGGCCTAACCCCCTAAAACAACCAAGGTGGACCTCTCCTAGGTCCAAGCGCTGCTCTCCCCCAATACAAGGTAGTTAGTAATGTGACCGCATTTCTACTGAGTGTCAAAGCACTCAGTGTTTACCAAAATACCTCAAGACAATAGACAATATACTTTATTGACATATTCTTTGAGAACAGTACAATGCGTCAGATTACACTGAGTTATAATTGATTTAGTAAAAATTCTTTCTCTGTGTAGAAGGGCCTATCCTGTAACCATGCTGTCAGGGTTTTCTTTAGTTTGTTGACTGGTTCTTTCTTGAGGTTGTCTGGAAGATGGTTGTAGAAGAGCGCTCCTCTGTAGGATGGCTTCTTTTCATACAGGCTGAGTCGGTGTATTGGAAGGGTGAAGTTCAAGGCATGTCTTGTGTAATGAAGGGGTAAGTCTTCATTTCTTGTTTGATGTATGAGTACAGCGTGTAGCACTGCCTCGCGTATATAGAGGGACGTTACCGTGAGTATTTTTAGTTCTTTAAATTTATCTCGACAGCTTTCTTGCATTTTGAGTCCTGTCATGCATCTCAATGCCCTTTTTTTGGTGCACTAATACTCTCTCCACGTTAGTGTTGGTGGTTCCTCCCCATATCACTATGCCTCATAGAAGGTGGCTCTCGAAAAGTCAGTGATAGGCAGTTTTTGCAGTGTTTAGATGACGTATGTGCATCATCCTTCTGATGACATGGATACCAGAGCAGAGTTTCTTGCACACAGTTGTTACATGTTGCTGTCATGTGAGTTTTTCATCCATAATGACACCGAGATACTTTGTGCTGCATTCGGCTTGTATGTCTTGTAGAGTTAAAATTGCATCTTTGTTTTTTTGTGGTGTAGTTGATTTGCACAGTTTTACTTTCGCAAGCATTTTTTTTTTTTTTTTTTTTTACTTTTACAAGCATACTTCCTACCCAACCTTGATTGGTTCAATACCCTGCACAGCCTTCTATTGCAATATACTACTACTTCTATTGTATATTACTAATATATAATATTTCAATTAGTAAAAACCCTATTTACAACCCTTCTATTACATCCCCCTTTGCGGCGAGATGATGTTATCAGCGTCTCCCTAAATATAGATCAACCCTAACATTTGTTAAACAATAATAATAATGAAGATCATCATCTCATCACACCAATCGTTAAATTGAAAATGGAAATCTCAAAACCATTACACCCCAAAAAGACTGATAGCGCCCCTAACCATATAAAAGAGGTTAAATCTTGGTCATCCCACCATGACTCTAACAAAAGCACCGGATTTAACAAGATCGCGGAATATCCTGGTGGATCATGAAGGACGGTGAAGAAATTGTCAATTTTTAATTTAAAATGTGTGAACAATTTTTACACATTAAAATACTTTGAATCGGATATAAAGGGATCAAAACTAAGGTTTGATTAAAAGATACACTCTGCAGGCAGTAAGTGAACAACTGAAGAAATACCTCTTACCGCGAAACAAGGTTAAGCCCGACCTAGAAATCAGCTCTACATACCCATCGGTCAACATACAGTTACACTTTACAGTCATCTCGAATGGCCCTGGCACATCAATATGGTTAAGGTTTTGGAAGACAAGACAAAGTCAGGTTAGGAGTTGGATCTGTGAGGACCTATGATTCAGCAGACACTTGGGCCTAATAGAACACGCGTCCGTGGGAAGGGCAGTACAAAGGACAGAATCCATGTAGATCCTCCAGGGTTTGGTGTGTTAAGGATCTTCTCCGCACGCTCTGTGAAGAAAACAGACACACTCTGCTGACGTGGGAGTCTGTACGTTTGTGTCAACTCTGGCCTGCAGTCCTCTAACTGGTGACCAGTGATTGTCGCTGTCCTGGAGCCTGACGTTGCCACGCTAATGGTGTCCGAAGCCATGGAACAAGTAAACCCATTCCATGCCATCAGAGAAATTCGAATACAGAGATGTATTCGTAAAGATCCCAGCCATGCTATTCTCTACACACTGGGGCCTTAATTGTTGAAATAATACATTTTTGAGGTGATTTATTAAAAGTTGTGACCGGCAGGGCGTAGAATGTGCTGATGTCAAAAAGGTAGGGCGATCTCGTGGCTGTCTCTTGAAATGTGGGCCAGCTCCTGCTGAACATCCTCTGGCATGAGCGAACAAGATGGAAGTAGATTTGCCCTGCACTCTAACTGGGCTCCGTTGTCTATGTCCATGGCTTTGGCGAAATAGATCTGGGGCCTGGAGATGGACCTACACCTCCGCTGTTTCAAATCCGTCTTCAGAAGGTCCATTGCTGCTTGAGCCAACCTAACACCCTCGTAACGTCCGTTAAGAAGTTCTTTATCTCCTTCGACTGTCTTTACTAGGTCCAAATTATCTACTTAGAGGACCTCCTGGATTAAGATGCTTGTTGACATGACAGCATCTTCGTTCTTAGAAAAAGCGTGCAATTCCTTGTCCATTGCTGTCCCACGCCAGTTCAAAATGTTGTTGATTGTTTCAATTGCCCGCTGGCCTCTTCCATCTTCCGACGATTGTTGATGAGGAGTTAAATTCCGTTGAAGATCCCTGACCAGTTGATTGAGCTCGAGTGCCGTTGCCGCCATCCTCTGCAGACGGGTGTTTGGGAAAGGACAAGTTGACAAAGGAAAAAGGTTTGGCAAACTAAACTGTCGATTCGGGAAAACATATGTAAGTGGTACTACTGAAGATTCATAGACAGCCAGAAGGAGTTCTAGCTTACGGAAATAGCTCTCGGAAAATACAAAATACCGAAAATGGAAGACAAAACCTCCCATCAAGAACGGAAGACATCATACACCCAAGTATTATCAAACTTTAAATGTAGGCCTACTCTCACTTTTATTTCTCTAAAACTACTCTAATTGTTTTAAATTATGACTTATGACTTAACAATAATATTAAACGGCTATACAGGGCTGTATTTCTAAATAGGCTGAAAAGGCTGGAGCCTATAGCGGCAAAATTTTAGGTTGAAATAATAAAACGTCTTCCAACACTACTCGATATATTTACACTTATACTGTAAATGTTTACAGACGGTAAATATATATAAAAGATCTTATAATGGCGATCGATTTCGACCAGTCACACCGGTCATCATCAGGCCCAATCAGAGACTTTTAAAAATTTTAAAATTTTAGGGGCGGCACTTTGTCAATGTACTAAAAATTTAAAATATTTTTATTACTTTGATAACAGAAACTTCCTTTGGCCCATCTTTCTGATTTAAAGTGTATGTCCTATTAATTTGAGGCAATTGAAATATGTTTATTCTTGTCATACCAATTTACTCCACATAATTTGTAACACCTGTTTCACGTAAGGTAGACCTTATCGTTTTAATGACACTCGCAGTTTGTATAAGGCCCAGTAAGAGGGAATTACACTAGCGCTCCCAGTGTTTAGATTCGCAACTCGTTATGGTAGTTCCTTTTTTTTATTTTACGAATAGATTAGCCCCTAAATAATGACGTCAAACGCATGGTTTTGATTTTATAATAACCTCTTCCATGAAATATGCGATTTTTGTGAAAAGAAACGAACACTTTACCGCACTGCTCGGTAGGCGGAGCTGTTTTGCCAAACAACCAAACTACCGCCAACATCAGAATCCAGATAAAAGTAAAAAATTCAATTAAAGAATATACAGTTCATAAAAGCAAGTGATACTTTTAATACTTTGGTATTGAGACATCAACTTAATCTGGTGCATATTTTAAGGTTTACGCCCCTATATATAAGTGATAATAAAAACTATGAATGACGCTGTCCCTTTTTGTGGGGAGGGGGAGGGCGGCAGAAAATGGAAGCCTACAAGCGGCATATTCCTAAACCCAAATCCGGCCCTGCGGCTATATTGGTAATATTATCCATTACAATTTATATAAATATTAGTCAAAGCACTATTTTGGTTTAATGATTTGGCTACTCAATCCCGCCATTCGATCGATCCCGCAAAAGCTTCCAGTTCAGATTGTCAATGGACTTTTTGTCGATACAAACTACAGTTTTTAATTCATACATTCATATATTTTAATCTGAAACAAAAGAATTTCATTTTATTTTTAATTTCCCAAGCAAATTGACAAAGACATAATAATAATTGTTTGGCAATTTTCATATTTTTCGGGTAATTGACAAGTGTACACAGCTGTAGGTGCGTGGCACGGAGCTGTTCGAAGACGTTTTTATAACTTTTCCATAGAGTAAAACTTTTTTTAAATTAACTTAAATTGTTCGGAAAGATTACCCCTTCGTCCCAAACGTTCTGAAAACAATAAAACGGTATTACTATTTTTTCGGAGTGAATAATTACCGCTATTGTAACAATATGGTATCTAGAAAAATCTGCTGTCTCACGTTTGCGTGCTCAAAATCCTTTAGCTATGCATCCCTGTTCTATCCCTCCTTGTAACCAATATGAAGCCTGGCATTCCAGAGAGCCAAACGATTTCCCAAAGGTCTTGGAATCTTGATCGCTGCTTTACCTGGACATTCCAGATATCAGTACCCTTCGGAGAACGACCTAACCATTGAATATTTTGAGAAACAAGGGGACCCTTCTCAAATTTGACAACTTTCTTTTAAAAATGTCAAAACTTAGAAAATACGAAACTATCAACACGTATTTTGCAGCAAACAGGATTGTTCGGTTTATTTATTTCAATGTTTTGTGGCTTTTCAAACATTATAATGCGTATAAACTTTCCTTTGACGTAAATCAAGTGACAAAACTTTAAAATCCAACTAAGATTGTTTTATACATTGACATATAAAGCCATAAGATTAAAAAAAATCAAATACATTTTATTCAAAAGAAAAATACATTTCAAAGTAGGTACTTATACCGAAATAGTTCTTTATGAGCCATGATAGATAAAAACTAGTATTTCAGTACTCGTGATTCACCACAGCAATTTAAGTATAATATAAATTTTCAAATAATATATAATATTAGAGAGAGCTCATTCGCTCCGCTCATTTTGTACATTGCAATTACCCGGTCCTGCCGCAAATGTAAGTATATATAAATTGGTAGTATATATAGTCTTCGGTAAAATTAATAAGTAGCACAGTTTTTAGCTATGAATTATATTGTACACTTGTACCATAGGCGCTTGATTACTAACATCAATTTTATTGAATAAATAATAATAATAACTTCATTAATATCAGTTTGTGTTCGTAGGAGTAACATGTTAACTTTCAAATTCAATTAGACGATTTAATTTGTCTGTCCAAACAAAATTTCCTATATATTATATTTTATATATTAAAATATAATTACCTGTATTTTATCTATATATTACTGTAATATGCAAATATTTATTTGTGCCTCAGTTAGTTTCTCATGAAAGTAAGCAATGTCCCCTGTCACCCCTCGTCATATTATCTTAATCCCCAAGTGCAGGGGACGACGGAAGGTCCCACCTCGTACCCTCATTAGGGCTGGGACCTTCAGTCGTGGTCTGCAAAAGAGGTACAAAAATTACAGGTCATTTCTGACCCTGGGACCTTCCGTCGTTCTAGCGGATTGAGCTCACCTGGTCCAGATTGAGATGAACCAACCAGTGGACCGACTTTAGATGCTGATTACCACGGATTTTTGCTAGTGAAAATGACCATTTGAGTTGAGTGAAGAAGATTAAGAATCTCAAATCTTTCTATGTACTAAATTGTATTTAACTAAAATACCAGTTTTATAAAAGGTTATAAAATACCAGTTTTTCATTTTTACATTAAGTCACGGCAACTGAATGCCAGTTTTAACATAACTCCTTTTATTCTGGGGGGCTAAGCCCCCCTAGGGAAAATATTGGGGGGGGGGCTCAATGCCCTCGGGCGCCATGGAGTCGGCGCCGGTGCAGAGCTTCTAACGGCGGAGACTCATAAAGGCTGATCACTACTCAGGTCGTCGGCGATACAAGTGCCGCCCCTAAAATTTTTCCCGCTATATGCTCCAGCCTTTTCAGCCTAACAACCCTCCAGTTCGGTGGCCGGTGGACGTAGTTGGCGCCGTCTCCGCCAGACTGCGCGGCGACGCCACCGCCGCGCCGCCGGCGTCGGTCCTGCGCTCTATCGTCATATCGACCAGTACCACCCGCACCCTATCGACTGTGGGTGCCCGTTCCTGACGTTGGTTGGAGTACCCTCTGAAAATTAACTTTGTGACTTCGGTAATGCGGACAACTCAGTGAAACAAATTTTTAATTTGTCAATAATTTTGTCGAATTGTTTAAGTGTACTTAAATTTTATCTTATCATCCGAACTTTTATTATATTTTAGGTGAATATTTCTGTGTATTCAATCTCACAATGGCATCGCCGAACGGGGAGGAGGAATTAGACGAGTGAGTGTTTATTACAATTCCGATTGTCAATAATTGTACGTTTAACATTTTTTATCATGCATGATGATTCTATCAACTACGGTAACTTTCATAAATAAGAAGGTAAAATCAATTCCAAAGCTGGATATTAAAATCTAGTATATTTTATTTAACTAATTTTTCTTGTAGAATTAATATCTTTCAGCCAACTAACCTTACAGTACCTTCTTGTTTTTGTTTGATCATTTATGTATATTTTACCTCTTTTAAGGATAAATATTTAATAGAATGATTAGTATTTTGCTAATTATGATGTTAGAACTTGCAGTTGAAATACAGTTTTACCACCCTATCATTGCTGTTGTTATTTTTTCGTGTTCAATTTTGTTTTGTTTCAATATTAAAATAAATTAATTATACCAACCGTTCCTGTAAACTAACTCATTGTATCGATTTTGCGCTTTGTTATATTACATCCAAATCCTTAACGCAGAATTCAAGAAATAGATGAAACAGTAATCTAAGTTCAAACTCGATAACATTCGTGATAGTAATACTCGTGACGTGATCTAGAGGAACACGTCAATTATAAAAAGATAAATTTAAATCTTGTAACAATTTGTAACAACTATACATTGAGGGTGAAATTTCATGTTTTTCACTTATAAACCAACCTTGACGACTTTCAAGAAAACATATGCTGCTTTTTAATGGATTTTGTTATCTTCACTTACCCCTTCGCTGTCAAGGAGAACTAATGATAAGATTACTAAAAAACTACAGTAACGTATCAAGATAAGAGCGGATTGAACTTTAGATGTCACTTTGATCTATTAATGTTTTCTCGTTTCAGATAGTCACCAAATAGTTTTTCGGAACTGTGGAAAATTTTCTATACAAAGGATCCCGACGATTCTTTAAGGGCGATTACCTATTTCATGTAATTGGTTGTTGGATGTTTTCTATATTGCTAAAGGAATTTTCCCAACGAACGAGAAATGTGCTGTATTCTATAAAAAATATTTAAAATAAATGATATATCCAACAAGTCAGTGGAATTAGTATTATATTTAAATTAATCACAAATTGTTAGATTTTGAAATGGTTGAAATACAATTCAGTATTGAAGATCTTTTTGTTATTTTGTTTTTATAAGTTATTCAAATGTTAAGGACTGCGTCCATTCCGTTGTAACTAACAAGACAGGGGCAGGCTATGGCAATGGCAGACACCTTGAGGTTAAGAGGTTACTCGGTCTCAGTGTGCGTAGGCTTACCTGTTATCACTAAACATGTGTTATATGTTATCAGTTCATGTAGGAGTAACTGTGTCTTCTAACTGTGTCTTGCCATGTTGTATAAAAGCAGAATTAATTATGAAACATTATGTGTCCGTCCAAGTGTTTGAAATCCGGCCAACTCCCCTGACGAGTAGGCCTAAATTACCTCGAAAGGTTCCAAATTTGTATTTTCACCTTCATGAAGTATAGATTTCGCTAGAGAATAATTCTTCTTGAAAATAAGGCAATCTCGTGGAATATATGCTGTAGTTATTTATCTCGAGTTAAATGACACGGCTCGGAATCTTTTAAAGACATACGAGTACAAAAACCACCCGAATGGATATACCAAAAGTCCCGGAATGGCAAAATATATATTTGATGCCAACTTATGAAAAATATGCAGTGTTTGTTATTACAACTTAGGTATAAACCCCCGTTTTTGGAGGTTAATATTTCATCAAATCAGACTTCGACTGGACAAGCTATTGAGAAAATCATATTAAAGGTAAAAGTAGGTTTATATGCACAAACAACCAGCAACCAAACAAAGGTCTTTCGAAGTAGAATATTATGCCGCATGTCCGACTGCAAATATGTAAGAGAGATAGAAATGGTCCGCGCTCAAACATTGCATTACAATATAGTGACTAATTTTACTTACTTTTGTTTCCTCGACGAACTGAGCAGTAACTATGTCGAGTTTGTAAGATTTTCATAGTATTATAAATATATATTTCTAAATTTCAAGTTAGGAGGGTTAACCCCTAACCCCTCCCTTGGCTATGGCATTGTGAGGAAGTTCAATTTCACAGTGATAAGTATCACAAAACCTGGTTACAAATGGCTGTCCCCTCCAAATATGAAATGACAATACTAAAATAGTTATTTTTTTACTTACCTTATACGTAATAAGAATTTTTTTCATGATAACTGTATAAAACTATTTGTTACTAGTAGTGTGTTTTGGTTACTTCTGGCCCGGAAGTGACGTCACCGGAAGCCACGTGCCACGGCACGCAGCTTCCGGTGGGCCAGAAGTGGGGACAATAGATGTTGGGGTGGAGATGGTGAGAGCGTCGGCGGTCGGTTGAGCGAAGAGTGCGCATAAAATAGAAGTTAGTTCAAAATTGAAATTCGACGGTGTTAATAAAAACTCTAATAGTTGAACGAAACTAGAAGTTAGTGTAAAACTGAAATTCAACAATCGGGGTGTTGAACTAAATTTGCGCATAAATTAAAAGTTGGTTCAAAACTGAAATTCAACGATCGGGAGTTGAACTAAATTAGCGCATAAATTAACCGGGGTTGAAGTAAAACTTCGCATAAATTAAAAATTAGTTCAAAATTGTAATTCGACGGTGTTAATAAAAACTCTAACAGTTGAACGAAAATAAAAGTCAGTTCAAACATAGCGCAGTCATAACAAGAGAGAGAGAAGGTAAATAGAAGTGTTAAGTTCCGCGGATAGAACGAGAATGAAGAATGAAACATGACGCGTCGAAATATATGCGTGACTGTAGATGTCAGATGGTGAATTAATCAATGGGGGGAGTGGAGATGGCGCTCGGTTGAACTAAAATTGCGCATAAATTAAAAGTTGGTTCAAAACTGAAATTCAACAATTGGGAGTTGAACTAAAATTGCGCATAAATTAACCGGGGTTGAAGTAAAACTTCGCATAAATTAAAAGTTAGTTCATGTTAGCTGAAGAGTGTACAAAACAATGAAACAGGAATTGTCGTGAGCGCGCTTATATAAGGAAGGGTGGGGGTAAAATATGAAAACCTGCTGAACACAGTCGATAGGTGTAACAAGTTCGTAGTTGTGGAAACGTAACATTGAACGCAAAATGTTGTGAATAACACTATCGTCAACGCTAACTTGCGAAGTTCTAGCAGAGTATAACGGGTTAAAACTTAATTTCTTCCTTACTTTTGTTAAATTAGTTTTAATCTTTGAAACAGAAGGTTTGGAATTACTTCGTAATATATGTTGTGTCCGCAAAAGTTTCAATTTTAAACATTGCGTATCCATCACAAGAAGTATATCAGACGTGTAGAAGTCAGAACAAGACAGATGAATGAGATATAACGTCGAGCACGCGAAGGTGATTCAAACAGGACGACACGTGCTAATGTAAATGAAACTCCAGGTTAGTAGCAATTAGACTTGTATAATGAAGTTGGCGAAACGTATATGTAATGAGTAGGAAGGATGCGAACAACACAAATGCGAGTTAATTAATGGTCGCGGCGTGATGAACAATCTCCTTTTATAACGGTTATCGCGTGAGAAGATCTCGGTTGAACTAAATTTGCACATAAATTAAAAGTAAGTATAAAACTGAAATTCAACTTGATAATTGGGTTACGGAAAGTATGTCAAGGTCATCCCGAGTAAGTTTTAAAAAAGCCTATCCCGCTAGCACAGGAAATAGTTCTGAGAGTTGAACTACCCGGTGATAGCGGGATAGGTAGATTTAAGTTTTGAACTTTATTCGTAAAAACAAATACAATCAATGTGCAATACCAGGAACTATACAGGTTGAATTTTTGTGATGAACTATGGAGTTGTAGAAACAAACGCCAACGACGAGAAAAAGGTAAACGCAGAGTCCCCAGATGATGTATTTGAAAAGTGTGAAGAGACGTAATATTCCGAGTTGGTTTTCCTGCTCCATTTCCAATCGTTTAATTTCCAATTTCAATTTATCCTCTTCCATTCTAGTTACAAAGGGAACTTCATCCATCATATCCATCATGATTGTATTAGTGTTTGAAATTTTAAAAGAAGTTATGTTGATAGTTTAAAAGTCGAAGACGGAATGAGGAGTGAAAGCGAGAAATGTTAATTAAATAAAAAAGTGGTGGGGGGAAAGATGAATTACAAAGAAGTGGCGGGGGATAGATTTTGCTCTTCATTATTACCGTCAGTAGTGTCAGATGGTGCAGGAGTTAGATTTAGTAAACTGTCTTCGTCTGAACTTTCAACCTTATCACAAATAGGACAATCGTATGTTATTTCCAAATTCATTTTGATAGTTGTATAATTATCTACAAGTTCTTGTAAAATATTAAAAATAGCTTGTAACTCTTCTTTAGAGTTTATTTCAAAACTAGAATTCATCCGTGCCAATGGAGAGTTGTTCATCGTTGGAGAGTTGGCGAGTAAATGAGGAACGCCGCCAAGGGAGGGGGCTTATTTAACGGCGAGCTTATGATTAAATAAAAAGCTAAGTTCTTCTTCTTCGTCTTTTAATTCAAATATCTTAGCTGTAGTAGTTGCCTCGTCCTCCTCACTCTGTGATGATGAAGATAATTCACCAGGACGTAAATATTGAACATCAATTCTGATCCATCTCATATAATATCTATCCATTATAGCGAGCAAGTTTTGAAACAATTCTTCCATTTCTCCCCTCTCAGTTATTATATGTTGAAACCTGACGAAAGGTGTTCCCATGTTGTTAGTTAGAATGTTGGAAGTGAAATAATTCAAAGGTGGATTCAATAAGATACAAAACTTAAACTAATGGTGGGGAGAAATCTAAAAGACTTATGGTGGGGGGAATCTAAAAAAAAAAAACCAATGGTGGGGGGAAATCTCAAGGTCATCCAATTGAAGTTTTAAAAAAGAGTGTAAAACTGAAATTACACATTCGATGGTTCAACAGGATCTGAATACCAATCTGATCTGTATTTACATCTTTTTATCATATGTGTACAAAAATCATCTTGATGAGACTTGGTGCGTTGACAATAAGCTAGATCGAGAGGATGAAATTTGAAACATCTTTGAGGACAGCATGTATGAAAATATCTTGATTTGTAAAATTTGAAAGTTCGCAATTCCGGTGGCGGTAGTTGTTTTGTTTTGCACTTGCAGTAACAAGATCCGAAAAATTCACACTTAGTGCAAGCTAACCCGTCCACCATCATTGGTCCTAAATCTGTACACTGTTGTTCACAACAGTAACGAGGTTCGTACTTGTAATTTTGTTTTTCCATGTTGACGCTGCTGAGTCCAGTGAAAGAATAAGAGTGTACAGTGTTGAATAGTCAGTTTTATGTACTACAAAAAGTGGTGGGGATAATTTCAAGGTCATCCAAACGAAGTTTTAAAAAATTATACCTTACTAATGTAAGGAAAATTGATACTTAAGAAGTTTGTTTCTGTTTGTTTTCTTCAGACTTTTTCTCTCCCTCCTGTTTGTTTTCTTCAGACTTTTTCTCTCTCTCCGCTTTAGCCATAGCGATAAGTTCTTCAGTCGATAGCGGATGTACTTCAGGAAATTTTAAAATTAATTTAGCCTGATATCCTTCTCGGGTTAATATTTCTAAATCTTCTGTCATTTGTTCAACGGTGTTGTAATCTTTTCCATAGATCTTTCCATCAAGTTCAATCATCATTCTGTATAACATCTTTAAAAATAGGTGTTGACGCAGCGAGAGTTGGGAAGCGAATGATTAGTTATCCAAGTATCACACCCTTTTTATCAACTTGACATTGATCACGTGATTCCTTAGTTTTATTTGATAAAAGCTATTTAACATTGGTAGTACTTGTGGAACTTGATGTTATGTTGACCAGTTGGCGATGAAGATGTTGTAGGTTGTGTAGAAAGAAATACTTCATCATCGCAGTATTTTGTTTTAGTAAACATCCTTACATTAGTAGCACTAACATCAACAGTTAAGTGATAACCACCGGTAAGTAAAACTCGCATTTCGTTGGTTAAATCTTCAAGTTGTTCAAAACTCGTAATGGTGTTGGTATCGTAAGATGCACACTTGACCTTTAAGGACATGTTGAAGTTTTGTATTTTAGTTATAGAGAGCGAGATGTGTACCGTACGAAAGGTAGTCGTAGACTGATGAATTTCACAAGTTGATTTTCACTTTTATTATCACACAAAATTGGGTCAAGGTCATCCCGTGGAATTTTTAAAAAAAGCAACATATTGCTATGTACAAAGACATAACAATATGTTGCTTCTTTTATTTTTCTTTTTTGTTTTATATCATCTTTATTGAGAAACCATTACAAACACATATATTTACAATGTTATGTACAAACTAGTTAGTAGTAGGTGTTACATGAATAGTTAGTTCAGTTGAGTTGTTTCCACTCGGTCCGTGTGAAATTAAATAGAGTGCGCCAGGTTGAATAACTCGAAAATCTTCATTTTGTAGAAGTTGTACAAACCGTTTCGGTAGGAAGATTTGAAACTTCGGTTCGTCACCAACTGTATACGGCGCCTCGCTCAATGTGCAATTAATAGCATCACCAATTGAAGTGTCCATCTTCTTGATTGTATGTATGATGTAATGTTTTTCTTCTTTTAGTTCAGAACATTTCTTCGTCGGTAAGATTGTTGATTTAGAATGAGCGTTAAATTGATCAACCAAATTTTGAAGAAAGTTCTGTGATGCCATCTTGATGTTATTGTTAATCTTTTTGTTAATCTTCTTGTTAATAATAATGTCCGTCGGAGATGTTGTCTCTTCGGAGGTTCGAGTAATACTCATGCTGCGTCATGGTAGCGCTCTCACTTTTATTACCGACATTACCCCCACCATTCTGTTGAAGGAAATTATTTAAGCGGTAGGCATTCTTCAAAGCGCACTGTGACCTTCGATGTTTAAAACTCTTTGATGAAATACAAAGTTCATTGAAGTAGCATTGGAAATCTCTATCTATTATTGCATTTATTACTTCGTTGCTTGTAAATGATTGTATCCAATTAGCTTTTTCCAATCCTCTTGTGTAGATAGTTTTGAACTCTTTGCAGTAATGATTCATAATGTGCGGCATCATGTTATAATTAATAAAACCTTCATCCCATCTTAAGTTGTGAAAATGTTTGTACAACCATTTGTTTGTAACTTTCGCTTTAGTTGTTAGTCTATTGAATGGTAATGGAGGTTTGAATAAGTAATGATAAACTACAGATGTGTTCATATCCAAAATTACTAATTCTTTTATAATAAAATTTCCATCATTTCCTCGAAAAGCTTGAAATTCAATTATACCTTTTTTAACTTCCATTATATGTGGCGCATTAGAAAACGAAACCCGTTTGTTCATGATGAAGTCTCGTCAGCAACTGACTTGTATTACAAACACGATTGTTCTTCTTTAACTTCTTGCGCTTCTTCGTTGATATTAAAGTTGGTGTGATAGTTGTTCAATTGTCTCCACATATCCACTTCTTGAGGTATTCGATTAAAAATTGAAGTATCCACGGGACCGTATAAAATTGGAACGAAAGGTTGTCTGTCCAATGTATCGATTAGATAGTCTTTGATTATTGCACTTGAAAATATTAGTTGTTTCAAATATCTGGTGACGGGACCGGTAGTACAACTTAAAGTGTAAAATTCTTCTTTAGTCAAATGTAATTTTACATCATGTCTAGTTAAATCTCTGAAGCGAACCATTTGTCCTCCACGATGTTTCACTATATCAACTTCAATATTTGATTCCAATAAACTTAATCTTGTTCTTCTTCCAAATGTGTTGTTACTCAAATAGCATTCCAAAAGATGTAAATGTTTCATAAATGATTCCCAAGAAGTTTCAGTGAATGTAACCATTTTATTTCCATGATTTAAAATAACAATCGGTGAATAATCCAATGATTTTAAAATTCCAACTGAAATACTTTTCGTCATGCATGAAGAAATGGGGTAGAAAATCCGAAGAAATACTTCTGTTAAAATATTAGTTGTAATGTTAACTTCAACCTTTTTTCTTTTTACTTCTTTTTCAGCTTCTCCTTCTTCTTTTTCTTCTTCTCTCTTCTTATGTTTGTTAAACTTGAGGAACTCGTCCATTTCTCGTTCAACTTGTTTTTCTATATCTGAACTATTCTCATCCATTAGAGGTGTATTTTTTTCTTCTCCGTTAGTAGAACTCATCTTGCGAACGATGTTTCCCATACGACGGTCGAAGATATAATGAATTTTCCACTCATAATTTTCTCGCTTTTATGTTTTTCGTCGAATCCTTGAAATTTATACACTCACATAAATGTTTGTTTTTAACTTGTCTTTCACAAAACGAAATTCTAACCTCAAAAATTGAGACAGATAATTCTAACCTCAAAAATCTGCAGTCGTTGTACTAATTCTTTTTAAAGTACATTCTTCACGATTCCGGTCAGCGGTGTGTAAGTAACTATTTTATCATGTAGAATAAGACAGTATGCTGAAGTTCCATCCGCTACTGGTTCTTCAAATTCCATTTCAATTTTTATATCCACACTTGATGATTTTACCGATTCATTTTGCTTTGAACAATCGATTACAATTATCGGAGCCTTGGAATAATATTGGTCAGGTGATAATAGTGGTGTATTAGTCTTTCCATAATATGACGATTGAAATCTTGCATACATATCGTATAAAATGGAAAAACGTTTTTTGCTGAACATGACATTCAAATTGTCATACGGAAAGAATTGAGAGTTTAGGAAAACTTTACAATTCTTTATTTTACAGTTATCAAATTGACCGGCATTTGCAGTGATAACATCTTTTCGCTTAGTTTGAAAACCGAGTATTATGTACCTTGCTCGTTCCAAGTAAGTTGATGTCTTGACGGTCCATGTTTGTCGTTCGGTCTGAGGTAGTGTAGGATATTCATGGAATTCCCAACTTCGGAATGGCATCACGATATCACGGTCAGATTTTAACTTTCTCAATAATACGATTCTATGTTCATCAGCCAATCTTACATGAGGTACTCTCCAAACAACTTTATCTAATTGTAGTTGCCATTCCAGTTTATCTTCAGTAGTTGCAGGGTCTGCAAGTATCAAGTCCTTGTTAGTTGAAGATCTGAGTAATACCAATTCTTGTTTGACATTTATTATTACTCGTTTGTAATCTTCAGCGAATCCCAAAAGCAATCGTAAAGGTACATGAAAATCAAAGTGACCGTTGGAATTCGGTGTTATAGTGTCTTTATCAGGAGCAACCCATCCGGCGGTGACTATTGAATTCTTCTCATGCGGTGTTAATGATGTTAATCCTTTCAATGTTGTTGTTATACCAACCTTTTTTGTCGAATCAACTGTCACCCCTGATATCTCATATCTTATTTCATCAAAAAGATATGCCATCGGGTTATTTATAAAAGGAACTGTTGAAGCAGTTTTTCCATCCAATTTTAATACCCGTCCTTCAATGTATAAATAACTTTCACACGGTAATGTGTAAATATCTTGTTGTTGAATGGGAATCCTTATTTCATCGTTATTGTTTAATTTTGATGAAGTGTAAGGGTTGTGCGTGTGATATTCCTTCTCCCATAGTGTTTCGTCGAATGTCGGTCCTTGAGATATATCCAGGATATCCATTGTTGTTAAGTTTCAATCCAATCTTCTGTAGAAAACGAATGTTGTCCGATGTTAACTCTTCCAATGTCGAGGAGCTACTGAGCTCCCGACTCTTCCGTTGCGGTTTAAATGATAATCCCATGTCGACTTTTATGTTGCCGCTCTGATGTGTATCCGTATAGTTATCGTTTCTCCTCTAAAGTCAACACTAACACCGTCTTGATCCAATATGTTCAGTACGATGTCTGAAATGAAACTGGTGTTTAACGGTAGGTATATCAAGTTTTGTGGCTTCTCAACAATTTTAAAACCGGGAGCCACAGTTGGATAAAATGTATGTAAAATATGCTGATTCACTCCTTCTCTATACGATCCGTGTATAATATTACACGTTACATCGATACTATTGACTTTCAATATTGTAACAGTTGTATCACCTGAATGAGTAGTTCCAGGAGTTAAGATTTTCTTTTTTGTATCTGTAAATCCAAGTAAACTGCCAATGGAGTTTTCCAAGCTGACATCGATATAATATTTTGAAGTTATTTCTGCTTTTAAAGTATTATTGTTTCCTTTAACGGTGATCTTTTCTTCTCCGAGTTGTTTTTGTAGTAATTGGTTTATATCATCGATTTCATAAGCTCCAGTAGGAAATGTAATTATTTTCAATTCTGAGTATTTTCCTGAAGCATCCTTAGTTTCATAATAATGTAGTAAATTGTTCTTTCCTTCCGTAACATTGGGAATTGAGTTGTAGGTAGTTAAATCAAGTAATGCCGCTTCCCATAATCTTTCCTTGGATAGACGCAATGCTGGGAACAGCGTACTTTTCAATGTGGATGAATTTCCACTCAGTGACACTGTATACGATGACATCTTAAAGCTGACTGACACTCTTCGCTAGAAACTCCAAACATAAATGCCCACATATTTCAGTATTGTTAGGTTGTTCTCTTTTGTAATTGTAAAAAATGTTTTTGGAGTTTCGAAAATAATGTTGCAGTTCTTTCGGCGGTGGTAGATTGCCAAAACTGTCAAAGTAGTAAACGGTTTGTCCGAGCTTTTTATAGCATACCCAATGAGTGCCTGGACCATAGGTGGAATCCAAATTTACTATTCCAGTTTCATTTTCCCATATTTTAGTTGGTAATCCATCTTTCATAAAAACTCCTCGAAAAAATGGTATTTTCAAACATTTTACATAATCATTTAACTGATGATTTGTTAAGGCTTTATTTGGAATTAGCAATTGATTCTTTTTATTTAGTACACACGGTATGGTCTTAGATATAAACCTGCTCCGTTTTTTACCATTTGCCAAACAGAAGTCTTCTTTACATTTGCCTTACGAGTTCTACGATGTCCTTTTTTAATGTTTCCACCTCTTTTGGGAGCGCTTCTTTTTGCAGGTCTTCCTCTGCGACGTCTTCCAGCACCTAACTTTGCTTTCGTCTTCATGGCTGTAGTTACTGCCCAAGCCGCTGCTTTTTCTGCAATATTTGCGTCACTTGATTTTACTCTTTGCCAAGCTTTTTCCGCTAGAATTTTATCCGCTATTGATCTATTTGTTGAATCTTTATACTTTGAATATGCTATATCGTGTTCTTTGCAAGCTTGATCTAATTTATTAATTCCAGGATCTCCTCTTGCTAAACGTTTTGCCAACTTAGTTCCAGGTCCACAATATTGATAACCTCCGGGCAGATGTAATTCGTATGGTAAAGCGTCTATCGTTCGATTCACAACAGCACCAATTGGAATCCGTCTGAGCAGGGATAATGCAGCTGATGTTAAACCACGTCCTCTCTTGCCGCTGTCTTGACGACGACTGAGCGATACGGTCTTCATTATGTTGTTTTATGTAACCAACGTCTTCACTCTATGAAATACTTTATGATAATGAATCCTTTTTTGTGTATTCCATACTTAAATATTCATAAGTTTTACTAGTATTTATCAATGATTTCATCTTTAATCCATTGGTTTCTCTGAGAATCTTCGATTTTATTGTGTTTCATCGTTGTATTAATCAAATGATTATGCATATCAATAACTACATTACCTACAAGATTCGTTACATACTCGATATTAGTAGCATCTTTGTCATATGTAGGATTATCAAGATTTGTGATACGTTTACCATTACATGTATACACCGATGGATCCTTTTTAGAGGTCGCTATAACTTGATTAATAGTAGCAACATCATTCGGAGCTATTCCTGCTGATATGTTAGATATTCTTCTATTTTTTCCATCATATACGTTATTTATTTTATCTAAAATTATAGTTTGTTTTACAACAGCACAATCCTGATCATCTTTACCAGATTTAACTTGGGTTAATCGTCTACCTTTACATATAAAATTAACACCAGTAGCTGATAGTTGTGGTACTTGTGTTAAAATAACAGCATCATGTTCTTCCGTGCCTAAACTTATATTTGACAATCTTTTATTTTTTCCATCCCACTTGTCATTTTGTAGTTGTAGTAAGGTAAACTTTTCACTTCCTTGCATAAACTCATCACCTTTCTTTGACACCACCTGATTTTGTTTAACAAAAGCGGATGTTCCTTTCTTCAAGCTTTCATTCATTTGTCTCACGGTAGCAGCATCCGATGGAGTTGAACCATCTTTCAGATTGGACAACACTTTTCCATGACAATCAATAACAGCACCATTATATAAAATACAATTATCTTTAATGTATTTTATATTAACACCATCACTTTCTTCTTTAGGATATCCAATATCGTTTATAGTATATTTATAGAAGGAAAATCCATCTTTTTTCTTTTCTGGTATTACAGAGTGCAAATAACGCTTATTGATTGTATCTGTATCCTCGGTTGGATCTGCCACATTAGTTATTTTATAATTTAAAGCATTGTACCTTTTTCCACTTTTAGTCTTTTCCAACAGTAAAGCGTATTCCATCGCAGATAGAAAATAGCCTTTATTAACAACATCTCCATTATTGACTGGTTTTGCAACGTTAATAACCCTGTGAGATTTTGCATCATACAGTTGGTTGTCGTCGAGTTTTAAACTTGTAGATGTTACCTCCTTAACTGTTTTTAAATTTGTTGCATCTCCATCTTCTTCTGGATCTCTAACAAACTTTAAACGTTTATTATTTATGTTATAGTCACCTTCAGGTGTTTGCGGTAATCCACTTCTTTTTCTGTTTTCTCCAACTTGCACTCCTAACGCGGAGTATCGTCCGAACTTGTCGACGCTCATGTTAGAACTGACACATTATACGCCTGCAATTCTTATATATCCGCGGACAGTTATACAATTATACCGCGATTCCTGAGTTCGTCAATCAGAGCTACCCATTCATTATTTAAACCTGTATGACCGGCTTCCATGGCTTCATGCAATAGTCTCATTCTATCAACCAATTTATTGATGTCGTTGTAGTAAATCACATTCGTATTGTATAGATTTTTCATCAATCCTTTGCCAGATGTTGAAGTATCTCCTTTACTCTTTTTACTATGTTGTTCAAGAAGTGATAAATCCATAAGTGATAAAGATTTTCTTTTCAGTGGTTGTCTCACCGCTGGCGCAGTACGTAATGTTGGCAATTTTCGTGGAGGAAACAACTTTTTTATAACGATGTTATATTTTGTTGCACGTGAACGATTAATCATTGCATCCTTTAAGTAGTTTCTTTTATGAGCGTTAGTATTTTGTAGAATCTCCTTAAAAACACTTAAATCTTTGGATGAATATCTTAGTGGTATGTTTTTAAAAATTAATTCATAAAGTCCTTTTGTTCCTTTATATTTATGCTCACCAATAATGATGTAATCGTCTTGTGTTATTTCAAGCTTTGAATCGCCGATCTTTAATTCATTCCCATCAATTCTTGCTCCGTATACGTGTGATCTACTCAAATTCGGGTTTGATTTCATGTCATGTAGCATTTTCATTATATATTTTCTTCCAAGAGGTCCATGTTGTAATATATCGCTACTCAATTGAGTTAAATTTGGAATAGATTGTTCAGCTTCAGGTATTGGTTGTTCTTCTTCCTTTTCAACAATTGGTTCTTCTTCTTCTTTTGTTTCTTCTTGCTCACTAGCACTTGTATATGAATCATCATCTTCTTCTTTTTTTAATGCTTGTACTTCTTGTTTAGAAACTGGTAGTAAAACATCTCCTTCATAACGAGGTTTACCAATAGTTTCTGATATCTGTTTTAAAGGTTCCGTAATAGGTTTAAATGTAGTCTCTAGAAATTCTTCTCTTTCACTTAAACCCATCCTCAATGCACGATTCTTCATCCTAATAGAATCACTGAGTGATTTTATTTCTTTCAATAGTTTTTCTTGATTCACCATGTTTACACTGTGAAGTTCAACGTGTAACTAGATGTAGCATCGGTAGTTCAACGCATAAATACAAATTTATCCAACCCTATACGATATCTACCATTTTTAATATCTTCTTCCTTCATAATAACGAGAAAGCCATATTTCTCATTCCATGCTTTGCCACACATCTCTTTAAATTTCTCAAATGTCATATCCGCATTTACATGATCATTATATATATGTTTTAAATTTGTTTCATCTTGCTTGAAGATGATCAACATATTTGCATTGTCTCTTATGAGTTGTTTTGGAATCTTACTGTATGTTTGACCAATATAAATGCTATCGATATTATGATGTCTTCCCATAGCGAAGTAATTCCTTATGGTGTCGTGATTTTCACAAGACACATCGTCAAAAATAAAAATAGAAAATGGTTTTGCTTCATTTGGTTGCATAATTGTTTCACTGGCATTAAACTTGTAGAAATTCACTTCAGGTACACTTGCAAGTACTTTATCCAATAATTGATATTTTGGTTGTTGCATTGATTTTGAAAAAATGTATATATTGTTAAAGCGCAATCCTTTAGGATTAGTTATAAGGTTAAAAACAACATTTGTTTTTCCACAATTTGAAGGACCAGTTATTAAACATCTTATCGTATTCGGTAGTAATTCACCATGTTTACCATGATTTAACTTATCATTGTCAACCGTCAATTCATCAATATTATTGATATTAAATCGATCTTTTTGTTGTACAATCTCCATCTTGTGTCAAGGTTAAACACACAATGAGCTATTAAATTACTATACCAAGTCTTTTGAAGGAATCCAAGAGTCTTCACTTTTATCGAATCCTAACCACCGGACTTTAACCATATCCTTTTTCCTTTGTAATACCTTTTCAACAAGATATACATCACCGACTGTTGATTTCAACAATTCATGTCCGTAGAATCCACCTTGAAGTAATTCACCCTTGTTATCCTTTAATAAGTAAGTTTCAGGTATAGTTGGTTGCACTTTATAAACTGTAAATACTTCATTAGTCCAATTTGGTAGATATCTTTTACTAAATACACCTTTGTATTTGCTTATACGAACTTTATCGTTGACTTTAAACTTTTTTGGTTGCAACTTTTCCAATTTAGGTGTTGTATTATTTTTGATGCGTTGTAATACAACCTTAGCATTAGCGCTGTTTACTTGGATAGGTTTCATTCCGATGGTACGATGATATTTGTTGTTATACTCTTTTATAAGTTGTGGTAATATGTCATACCACACGTATGATCCTCGTTTTGAAAATTGTTTGTACATTGCTCCTTTCAATGTTTTATTGAATCTTTCAATTATTGAAGCTTTAACTTCAGAATTTGTAGAATAATGATTTATTTGATATTTTTTCATCAAAGCTCCAAAGTCTTTATTAAAATATTCTTTTCCATCATCGGTCTGTAGATGTTTGATTTTGAATTTATTTCTTTGTATCGTTGTTTCCATAGCTTTCGTAACACTTTTACCAGTCTTATCCTTCAATGGTAAAGCGTCAGCTATTTTAGTAAAACAGTCTATAATTGTTAAAATATATTTAAAACCTTTGTTTAATTTACTGTGCGGTATCATTTCGATGAGATCAGCTTGATAAAGATCATTCATTCCCTTAATAATTGTACTTCTTCTTGGAAATCTTCTTCTTGCTGGTTTATGTAGTTCATTTACAATCTTGTCCTTCACACTTTCCATCTTCAGGTGTTGCTTGCACACCGCTTGTAAAAATACTGATCCGTAGAATAGTTCATTCTCTTTTATATAGTTTTGAATATAGGTCAAGACCATTTCATATTAGTGTAAAAAGAAAGAATATAGCATTGGGCTCGCCATATCCTCTTTTCTGTACAAAAAGGAAAAAGGAAGAAGGTAGAGGACGAAGAATAGGTTTACTGGTCGATAGGGTTTAGAGAGTAATGTCCAAATGGCAGAGTTCTTATGTTGTCTTCAAGGATGTATCTTTTGTCATCCTTATAGCTCAATGCCGATTTGGTTTGCTTCACACTGAAAAGACGATGGTTGAAGCTTCTTATGGTGTTAAATGTTGCAGTTGTTTCAACATTTTCAAACAAACATCTTTTATAATGTTCAAACTGTACGTTCTTCTTCAGGAAAGAGGTTTTTATTCCTTTGGCTTTCTTCGTAACTTGATGTTCGTTCCTTTCGTTTATGTACAGTTGAAACGAATACAGTTTGGACATCAATGCTACAATTTCCATCATTGGCACACCATTTGTTTCATCTTTAAATTTTCCCAATACTTTCTTGTTTCTGTCGTAGTCGTAATTTGGATGCTCCTTAGGATAATCGGAAAAGTCGAAATCATCTTTATATATAAAGGTGCGTAGATCTTCGTACATGTCATTTGTTTTAATCCAGTAAATGAGTGCATCCGTATCCATATATGCAATACCAATGTTCTCTCTTCCATAATAGTTAACCATCTTCTTATAATGAAACTCGTACATGTGTGTTTTAGAAATATCCAAGATTGACATTCCAAGATACAAAGGACGATCCATTGTAACTGACTTCTTGTTCATGGAAATAAGAACTAGATTTTCATTAATAATTACAGATGTACCAAAGTTTGGTTGTTGCACTAATTTCTGTAATTTTACTGGATCAGTTACCAATTTTATATCCTTATGTTTCCTTTTGTTTTCCAAAGTCTTGCCAAATATTGCGTTGTTCATTAGTTTGAAAAAATCTTTTTGAAAACTTGATGTAGCAGCAGCTCTTCTTCTTGTGTTGTTGTCAATGTACGGTTTTAACCAACAAGATTGAGAGAATTGTAATACTCGATTAATCTTTGTAATTCTCAATCCCAAGTCTAAGGCCTGTTGTATCATCCAGTAGTGTCCAACATACCGAGACTTGTCGGTTAAAGTCATCATTAATTTCGGCCATCTTCCAGTTGGAGAAATTTCGGTCTTTGGAAGCAGTGGTAAATCATAATGTTGATCGTGAAGATGTTCGGGATATTCAAAATCGACGTCAAAAATATAACCTGTTTCACCATGCTTCGGTATATCCATTATGTTTCCTATTGATTCAGGATCTATCCATTTGAAATTATCATATGGAAGGGGATTCGACATTGCCCATCCGTATAAGTTATTTGCATCAAAATAACCCAGGAATGTTGTTGGTTTTGATGCATCATAATCGGGCAAATACTTGTTGTTTGCCCTGACATGTCGTGTTACACTTTGCGTCAATCCTCCGCGAACTCCTGACTCTAACATCAAAACCATATCTATATCTGTAAGAAGTTGTATTTTACAATTTGTCTCTTTCAACATGGCTTGCCACGCTAGTCCAGGCGAAGTGTACGAATGAAGAGGGTCCAATCCATATGCTGCAAAACACGTATTTCTAAATTCTTCCATCACATCACATAATAAAGTCACATCTAGTTTAACATAAAAATCTGAATATTCTCCCAATGTTCTAAATCCTAATTCGTTCCATACTTTGCATGCGTGATTATAATCATCTTGAGATATATCCATGTCGAAAAGTTTACTTTTAAATTCTTCTTTTGGAGGTAATGATGTTTCATTAAATCTTTCTAAACTGTCTATGTAATCATATGGAAAAACACCTTTTCGAAGTACCAGATCCAGTTTGTCGTTGTTTACAATCTTCTTCGTTTCGATTAAATCTTGTTTCCTTAGGTTTTCAGAAAGTTTGGACAAACTCGACGGCAAAAATCGGTAGGAGTCCAAGAATCTTAGTTTGACATTTCCAACTTCTTTGGAAAAACTTATGAACTTCTCTGAAGTTTCAGCTAACACATCGATTTTACCGTCGTCTCTTCCTAATTCAGGTATTATAAAATGAGCGTCGTACCCACTAAGATTATGCAGAACCACAGGGATAAATAGTGGTAAACGATAGCTCAAGTTGCATTTATTACAAGCAGCACCCCTGTAATATCCTGTGAGGTGGTCGTGATCTTTAACTTTATAATTCTCAATAGTAAAATCATTTTTGCACAAGAAACAGTGAGTCGCATTTTCATGTTGAATTTCTTCTTCTTCGTCCATCGGTTTCATTGGTACAATATTTGTATATAATCTTTGTGTATTTCCAGCTATTGAATATAGGTGATCAAGAAATATTTTTTCCGCATTTTCACCACGATATACTAGAGGTTCTGAAGTTAATCCATATCTGTTTAAATGTTCTTCTGATAATGTTGATTTGACCATTAAACAAAACTGTTTGGTTTGTGCATTTGATACTTTACACTTTTTCTTGCTTCGCAATTTTCTTCTTCAACTGGAACAAGTGTTGATTCAAAATCCGCATACACAACTAAAGGGATACGGTATTGATGATGAACTTTTTCAAATGAAACGAATGCTCTGTTTTCTGCAGGTAAATTAATCTTTGCTTCATAATTATTGTTACATAATCTTTTGTGCTCTTGTAACCATTCTCTTCCTTGTCTTCCTTCTCGTTGAAAATTAAAACATCTCTTGCAAATCAACTTTTTGTTTCTATTTTTTGAAAGTTGCTTGTTAACAAGGCGATCAAATTGCTTTATGTACACATAGTGAGACACATCTCCTCGTGTTAATAGTAGTAAATCCGTATGATCTGGTAGTTCTTCTTTTGCAATACGTAAAGGATACACTTTGTTTGAACTATCTAATGCAAAAACATTGATAGAAGTACCGGGATTTTTCTTCTCAAATTTTGATATATCTTCTAGTGATACAGGATAAGTAATTCCTTGAAAATTGTACTTATTTCTTTGATTTTCATATTCCCGGTCAGGTCTATACGCATTATTTGGTACAAATTTAGCTGTCATTGCATAACGAAAACATTCATTGTCTGCATTTCTAACATTAATACAAGATTTTGTATCTTCAATACTTTTAGGCAAAGGAATGTAACTAGATCCCCTTAGTCCATATCCGTGTTTTTGAACTCTTATATCTAATCCTTCAATACTTGAAAGACTCCATCCGGATCCTCTTCCTTCATGTTCCTGAATTTTGGTTAATATTTCTTCTATACAGTTCTCTACTATTGAATCAATGTTTGAACTTTCCATGATGGTTCGGTTTTTTGTTATGAATCCTCTTGGTGATAATTCTTCTTGTACATTTATAAACATAGCTTCTAGTAGTAAACTAAATTTAAGAAAGTTCAATCTTTTCAATTCTTCTTTTAAAGTTTTACTTACGATTGGTTTTGCTTCTCTAATAAATTCTTCTAAGTTCAAGTTTTCATTTTGAATCTTATGATGCATTACTACTTTACCGGGTAAAGCAAATACTTGTAGATTCGGTAAAGTAGTTGAAGATGTTGCTGTTATTTCTTCTTGTTCTTCTTGTTCTTCTTGTTCTTCTTGTTCTTCTTGTTCTTCTTGTTCTTCTTGTTCTTCTTGTTTTTCTTCTGCGTTGTTGTGAATTAGTTCTTTATGACAGTCTAATAGAATTTCATCGTGAAACGATTCCGAACATTTATCGCAATGATACATGTTGAGATGTTTACTCTTCGAAGTTTCGCAGAGAAATGAAATGGGCTCTCACATTCCTCCTTTTATAACGGTCCCCCTACCACTATTTCATCTTCTTCTTCTTCACTATCCAAGAAAATCAAACGTTTTCAACAAAATATTAACCTTCTACAAAATTGATTGTCCGTTCATATTTTTTTAATACTAGTTTGAATTTTCAATATTTTCCTTGTTTAACTATTATTTCTTTATATAACATTATTTACACTTTCTACTTAGAGCGTTTTGCTACTATCATCTCTTTATTCCATTTTAACAATCTGCATAAATACAAGTTCATTTGTCGCGCCGACTCACTATAAATCCAGCTTTCGTACAGTACACATCTCTACGACTAAATTACAACATGTATTTCAATATGAATTTTCCTTATACAAATACTATTTCAATAACTTTACAGCAAAACAAAATTCTAACTTCATAAACTTGATAGGAAGATATGCGAACTTTTAATTCAACCCCGGTTAATTTATGCGCAAATTTAGTTCGACCAACAATTGTTGAATTTCAGTTTTGAACTAACTTTTAATTTATGCGCAAATCTACTTCAAACCCTCACCCCACAAATTTGGTAGGGAGAATTACATTAATTTGATACTTATTTCTACCGTTACACTAGCTCCATTCTCAAAAAGATATAAATAAAATGGTCCTGGATACTGTTCTTTTTCACGTCCTGCATGTTCCTTAATGAATTCGTAAGCCAATCTTTTTGAATATTCATTATGATACACTTCTCTTACATAAACAAGATTTTTTTCTTCCAGAAATTTCGCTTGAACTAATGGTATTTTGCTTACATCATCCTTGTCCATCAGAGGTAGCTTGTAGGTGAAAGTATTTGGAGGTAGTTTTTGCGGTTTATCAAGTAGAGAACAAAATTTTCTATAGAATTTCTGCTCAGTGCCTGTAATACTATTAAAAGATAAAGCGGTAAGCATCTTGACGGCACAAGGTGCAAGTACAGACTAGAAACCTGGAGGTTCATAGCCCGCCTTTTATGAGTTTTAAAAATAGGGAGGGGGAAGGAATAAGGATTGGGAAGGGATAAGGTGTAGGGTGGGGGAAGGGTAATTTGATTTTTAAACCACTTGCGCTGTAAAATAGCCGCCAACATCCACACCTTGTTCGTAGCACTCCTTCATTGTTTGAGCCCACTGCCGCATGCGGTCTCTATCATTTGGTGTTATAATAAAAGAATTACAATCATCATACAATATAAAAGAGCCGATTCGTACGTAAGATCCTGAATCCAACCATTTATGAGCTTCAGACATGAATTTTTCTATTGTATCGAATGGGAATTGTGGATCAATTGCTATAACTTTCAGTTTTTCACTAATTTTAACGCTATAATAATCATCATCATCTTCACTGTCACTGTCGTTATTTAAAGTGTCTTCAGGTTGTTCAAAAACATCAGAAATTTCGGAAGAACTGAAATTTTCACTAAGACGAGGAGGCATTTTTAAAACAAGTAATATTGTAAAGAGCAGAGACGAAACAACAAGAGTGGCGTGTAGAAGCGGAATGAGGAGTGAACAATGCTTGCTCCACTTTTATAACGGTATGCTAATGAGAGGGGTAACAGCTGGCCGTGACCAATCATTGATCCGGGAGGTGGGGGGAAAGGAAGAAGAGGGGGTATTTATTTTAAATAATTCGCATAACTTTTAACTCAAATAAGATAACCAAATTCTTCTTTTACTAAAATGTTCGTCTTACATAGACGTTTTCAATGATGTATCGCTTGTCGTAATCGATTAAACCATTATCGAGTTATGGCCATTTTAATTTTTTGGGGAAGGGGGGGGGGGGACTAAAATGTTCGTCTTACATAGACGTTTTCAATGATGTATCGCTTGTCGTAATCGATCAAACCATTATCGAGTTATGGCCATTTTAATTTTCGGGGGGGGGGGGTTCCGCTTGATTAGTCACGGGGGGGGGGGGGGGGGTTCCGCTTGATTAGTCACGGGGGGGGGGGGGGGGGTTCCGCTTGATTAGTCACGGGGGGGGGGGGGGGTTCCGCTTGAGTGAACACGGGGGGTTCCACTTGGGCGCTCATGCGGAACCGATCTTCTCACGAGATAGTCGTTATATGATAATGAAGGCAAATGTTCATCGCGCCGCTACCGCTAATTAACTCGCATTTACGGTGTTCATATCTTTCCTACTCATTACATATACGTTTCCTACTTCATTATTTCAAGACTAATTAACTTGCAAAACAACAGTCTCTGTCTTTGAATGCTGATGAGATTTCATTAGGAACCATTCTTTGCACGCTATATGAAGCTACACCGGCAAACAATGCAGGTCGGAGAGGTCATATAACTGTACAACGGCCTCAGAAAAGTAGGTCACGAGACTTAGAGTGTTAAAAGTAATGGGGGAGAAACACAACGCTCTAGCTTGCACTTATACCAGACGGGAGCATTTTTCAAGCAAAGAGTTTTCTTGACTGGAGTTGAAGCCGTAGTAGAAGTTGAACTTGTAATAGAAGAGCAGGCTGTAGTGGAAGTTGTAGTCGGCAGGGATGACATCGTGTTAGTTCTGTTCGCAGCGTAACGTCTGGAAACAGAATGAAACGTTAGCCGTGATCGATGCGTCATTTATAACAATATGCTAATGAGAAGGGTTAACAGCCGTTAAGTGGGGGAAGGTGGGAGGGAAGGAATGAGAGGGGGTATTTATTTCAAATAATTCGCATAACTTTCGACTAAAATAAGATAACTAAATTCTTCCTTAACTAAAATGTTCGTCTTACATAAACCTTTTCAATGATGTATCGCTTGTCCTAATCCGTTAATCCATTATCGATTTATAAGCATTTTAATTTTGGGGGGGGGGGGTCATTGACCCTTCCGAAAGTGGGTCAAGGTCATTCAAGACTTATAATGAACCAAGGTGATGGGAACAGTAGTAACTGTTCCCACCACCCTGTTTGCCTAACGGTTCCCACTCCCAACCCACTAGTTACGTTCTGCGAGGGACATCGACGCAATTTTGTTTGGTCCGTCCGCATTCAAGCGTAACGTCCCGGCCCGCATTAAAGCGTAACCACTAATTACAAGGGAAACTGGAACAGCTGATGCAGACACGCAACTCTAACACCCACCCAAGCTAATCCCACCCATCATATTCCTAAACAAAATTCAAAAACCTAGTCCGCTAGTGCGGATGTCCCACCCCTTCTAAGTGAAGTTCAACAGAACTTCTGAATTTACAGTTAATCTACCCCCTATCATCTAGCTGAAAGGCAAAACAACAACATTAATTATTAATACCAACACTTAAAACTAACAACACATCATTATTAAATATCAAATAATTCAACACAACCAAATACCATCATTATTCTTAAAATTAATACACCTTAACGCTAAACACAACTTATAACTAACATCGCAATGCGCAAATTAATTCTTAAATTAAGTGCAACTTACAACTAATATTTACACACACACACACACACACACATACCACATTGCATTAAAGAACGCAACGTAGTATAAGAAGTTCAAATATATATAGGCCTACTATATATTTGAACCTCTTACCGAGTCGCCAACGACTTTTCGCTATGAAAACTCGTTGACGACTGACGCGAAAATCGGGCTCGTATCGCTCCTCGGGTTTTCGAGTGGTGGGGGTAATTAATGCAGTGGTGGGGCAATTGTTTCACTCCAGTACGGTCTTCAATCCACTCCAGTTCGCAGCAGTGTAAAAATGAAACGAAGGAGTGGGGGTGGCGCATGCGCAGCGACGTAAAATCCAAGGTTTGAGGTTAGAACTTTCCGTGCACAGTAGAGCTAAATTGAGTAATACAGGACTCGGCGCATGCGCAATAGCGAGGAGTGATTCCGATCCGGAGAACTCGTTGCATTCGCAGGAGCGCTAAAGTGAGTAATACAGACTAGGCGCATTCGCAGTAGCGCTAAAGTGAGTAATACAGGACTAGGCGCCGTAGCGTGAAGTTGGCTCACTCCAGTACAAGTTATAGCAGCATAAAAATGAAACGAAGGAGTGGGAGCGGCGCATGCGCCGTGACGTAAAACCAAGGTTTGAGGTTAGAATTTTCCATGGTGGCTGCCATGTTTAATTCTGTTTCATTCAAACAATAGTAGTTTACGGCTGGCATGGGATGTGAAGTGTGGTAATTAGATGGGGTTAGCAACCGGTCGTGACCGGCCATTGACCGGTCATCGACCCGGCGGGGTTCCGCTTGAGTGACCACCGGGGGGGGGGGGGGGGATTTAATCTCCATTTTTTATGGGGGGGGGGGTTCCGCATGATTAGTCACCGGGGGGGGGGGGGGGTTCCGCATGATTAGTCACCGGGGGGGGGGGGGGGTTCCGCATGATTAGTCACCGGGGGGGGGGGGGGGTTCCGCTTGAGTGAACACGGGAGGTTCCACTTGGGCGCTCATGCGGAACTGATCTTCTCACGCGATAACCGTTATAAAAGAAGATTGTTTATCGCACCGCGACCATTAATTAACTCGCATTTGTGTTGTTCGCATCCTTCCTACTCATTATATATACGTTTGGCCAACTTCATTTTACAAGTCTAATTGCTACTAACCTGAACTTTCATTTACATTAGCACATGTCGTCCTGTTTGAATCACCTTCGCGTGCTCGACGTTATATCTTATTCATCTGTCTTGTTCTCACTTCTACACGTCTAACATACTTCTTGTGATGGATACGCAATGTTTGAAATTGAAACTTTTGCAGACACAACATATATTACTTTTACTAACATATATTACTTTTACTTCAACCCCGGTTAATTTATGCGCAATTTTAGTTCAACTCCCAATTGTTGAATTTCAGTTTTGAACCAACTTTTAATTTATGCGCAATTTTAGTTCAACCGAGCGCCATCTCCACTCCCCCCATTGATTAATTCACCATCTGACATCTACAGTCACGCATATATTTCGACGCGTCATGTTTCATTCTTCATTCTCGTTCTATCCGCGGAACTTAACACTTCTATTTACCTTCTCTCTCTCTTGTTATGACTGCGCTATGTTTGAACTGACTTTTATTTTCGTTCAACTGTTAGAGTTTTTATTAACACCGTCGAATTACAATTTTGAACTAATTTTTAATTTATGCGAAGTTTTACTTCAACCCCGGTTAATTTATGCGCTAATTTAGTTCAACTCCCGATCGTTGAATTTCAGTTTTGAACCAACTTTTAATTTATGCGCAAATTTAGTTCAACACCCCGATTGTTGAATTTCAGTTTTACACTAACTTCTAGTTTCGTTCAACTATTAGAGTTTTTATTAACACCGTCGAATTTCAATTTTGAACTAACTTCTATTTTATGCGCACTCTTCGCTCAACCGACCGCCGACGCTCTCACCATCTCCACCCCAACATCTATTGTCCCCACTTCTGGCCCACCGGAAGCTGCGTGCCGTGGCACGTGGCTTCCGGTGACGTCACTTCCGGGCCAGAAGTAACCAAAACACACTACTGTTACTCTAACAATTATTAACTTAGATTACATGTTTTGAGGTTTTATAGTGAAAAACACATTTTAAGTTTTTCATTATATATGTTGGGGGAGTTTATTATCCCTTCGTCAGGAAGAAATAACTTAAAAAAACTAACAATAACTTAGATTACAAAAATGCCAAACATCACAGCAAAAGACCTACGGTATGTGGTCACAGTACTATGCTGGAAATGTCCAGGAGATATTACAACACCGTCCTCACACTCTGTACACTTTCTGGATTGATTGCGCTTCTTTTGATATGCGGTTTATTGCAGATTTTCTGGTCTAAGAGCTTAAAAAATATTTTTTCCTACCACTGCATGGAAATAATCACATTGCCACACCTGTAAACCGTACGTAAAACAGTTCATCTCCGCTTTTCATTTCATTCCCGCACTTAAAATCAAATAGCAATTTAAGAGCTGTAGAGCTGTGGTTGTCGTTCAGTAGTCTAATTGCTGTTTTTTTTTTTTTTTTTTTTTTTTTTTTTTTTTTTTTTTTTTTAAGGTTGTGTTTGATAGTTAGTGTATTCATACAGAAAAAATCCAAACATAATCTAAATGACATTTTGTACGCAATAAAAAAATTAATCTGTTACAATTATGATGGTAGGAATAATCTTGTGTGTATTACGAGCACAAATAGTCATTGCCGCTCTCGAATTGTTTGGCCACACTCAGCTGACGCTTTGTTCGGCCATCCAAGCGTCAATGACGTACTCTGCGCTCTTAATACACAAACAGCTATTTCCATACCACCACTAGAAAAATCGCAGGAGTCCGTGGTACTATCCGTAGAAGGTCCGTAATGTGGCGAACGCGACCGTTTGGTTGCGCCCTTAGCAACCAAACAAACAAAATTTCATAGTCCTGAGCGACCATTCCAGCATTATGGTAACCTAGCATTAAAAACGCATATAACTCAAATCTGTTGTGTTCAGGGACTCCATTAAACAGAAAACAACGTTTGGAACATCGTCTATGCTGTGAGATAAGGCATACTGCCATGGCGATGTTTCCTGATCGAGTTACTTTTTCTGGCTTTGTGGTAGAAGTTTGATTGTCAGCCAACAAAGTAACTGTGATTATAAAACAAAACCTCGTTAACATAAACTTTATAACCTTCCCTTCTCATTGATTCAAAAATCAGAAATAGAAATAGAAACAGAAGCAAACGTTTCATTTTTGCACCGTTATACAATGGCCATGTATTGTACCATTCTGGGTTTTCTGAAACGGTACAAGTTATATTTTAATATGGCTACGAAAAAGAATATTTTAGATTTAATTTTTGCAACGGGAAATAAAACGTTTTTATAATGTTTCACTTGGCGATTTTTACTCTAACTCAATCCAACCGTAAATTGCAATTCCAAGAGAAATTCTCTTAATGCTGTGAGTATGATCACTATTCTCCAAGACCATGATCGCTTTGACCCGTTTCTAAAATTGACTTTCCCTGCGTTTCTCTGCTGCTAATGCAACAACCAGTATAGTTATGTTTTCGTCAAAATTTTCGAATTTGAGTTGTTGGTGGATTTATCCATTGTGGTGACCCCTGAGTCCAAAAAAGTGGTTTTCGGAGTGATGTCTGTCTGTGTGTGTGTGTGTGTGTGCGTGTGTGTGTGTGTGTCTGGATGTAAACAGAGCTAGAGAATGCCCCAATGGTCCGATTTTGGTGAAATTTAGTATGTAGGTCCAAACCCACAATAATTCCAGGTGTTTTTTTTTCATTTTTTTGAATTTTTGATTTTTAAGGGTAGTTTACCCACAAAACCCCTCAAAAAACGTGAAAAATCAAAATTTCTCAAAAACGGCTCTACCGATTTTGATTAAAATTTCGTGGTTTATTAGGATTAAAATGCTGATTAAAATGACACCACCCGCATCTCCCAGAAAATGCGCGTTCAAAAGTTATAAAATAAAATGTGTTAAAAACCCCATTTTTTGGATTTTCAAAATAGCGGTTATCTTGAAATAAATTTTACTTATGACCATTAAATCAAGCTCAAAAAACTAAATAATCCAGTATTTTAAATTATTGCTCTACGTCAAGTGGTTGTGAAGGAAATTCAATTTTTCGTTTAGCGGTAAACGCAGTACGTTGTTAAAAGTCACAGACGCGCATAGGATCAAACTCGCGCTGCTCAGCTCGTAGCTATCCGACTGAGTCATCAAGACATTAATTTTTGAAGCTTTTAACACCTTTTTTTATATTCTTGGGAGAAAGTATGTGTCAGTTAACTGATACCATTTATTTGTTATTTATATTTTACACTAGTCATATGCTGAAAATTATTCTGTCAACAATCATTCTTTCAACATTGACATGCTTTACTCGGAGCGTTGCTCATCAAATTGACAATCATCTATTCATTATTAATGAAACTTTTAAAGGTAACCAAGTCAGAAACGAAGTTGTTTTAGAATTTTATACGGTACCTATGTTCTTGTAAAAAGTTTTTTTTTATTGCTAAAAAGAACTAAAAATCTGCGAAACAGTATACTGTACCTCAGTGTCACGATATAGGTTTACGTTTCACATCCGACATTTCAGCGTCTGGTGACGCTTTGTCTAACAGGACTATTTTATTCCCTAGTTTCGTCTTTTTTCCTTTTTATTTATTTTGCTTCTTAAGGTTTAATCCAGTCTCTGAGGCACAGGTTTTGCAATCGAGGCAGACATAGAGTAAATAAAATTTGATAGTTTAAAAAGAATGTTTTTCCATGATGGAAAGAGCGCTTAGTATATAAAAGATTAAAAATCGTTTATCTGTAACAGCGATATTATTGGGGACAATTGTTGGGCCAATTTAACCAAGTGGAATTAATTTACTTAATTTGCAAAATTCTAAGCTAATTTACTCTTGAAGTCGCAAATGTGCAAACGACAATTACTATACGTTTACCCAAATTTAGCAACAGCAATAACTGAGTTAAATATTTAAGTATTTGTCTAACGTTAAAAATTAAGCTTACCTGTTACTGAAAAATATTAACATCCAAATAATAACCTACAGTTAAATTCCGATACACTTGGCCTTTGAAATAGGGGTATACATGTATGTAGTTTGTGTTGTCCTCAAATAGACCCGCATTACAACGCCTATCTCAAGGTCTAAACATGCTTTCAATCCGAGGAGGTTTCTACAAAAGTTCCACCTAAAATATAATGGATCTCTAATATTTATTAATGAGAAAAAAATATTGCTGACAGTTTTACAAAATGAACAGTTAGACAATAGTGAATTTAAGTGATAAAGAATCGTAAAAAATCTTTAATGTAGTAAAAGAAATTGCACGAAATAGTTCAAAAAGTGTCTGAAACCTTTTTAATACTTTAATACTTTTTCATCTTTATATTCATTGGTAGAACTTGTTTTGAACACTTCTTAATATTAGTTATAATTTTCTTTACTTATTATGTATTTTATAGAGTTCTACATTATTTGTATGATGTCATGTAACAGAGTTAAATGTAATTGTAAAAAATTTATTAAGTGGAATTGAATCTGTGGCATTCCGGCATTCCTGATTGTTTGAATCATGTGTACACAAAACTAATAAATACCATATTTGATATTTCGTTTGTCCTGATTTTGCGGAGAGACATCGATTGACAGTTACAGGGTTGCTAGGTAACAAACGGCGTTGAAATGAAATAGAACACGAATCTGTTGCCAATGCACAGCACTGCCGGTACTGCACTGGCACTAGTTACAGGGTTGCTAGGTAACAAACGTCGTTGAAATGAAATAGAACACGGATCTGTTGCCAATGCACAGCACTGCCGGTACTGCACTGGCACTAGTTACAGGGTTGCTAGGTAACAAACGTCGTTGAAATGAAATAGAACACGAATCTGTTGCCAATGCACAGCACTGCCGGTACTGCACTGGCACTAGTTACAGGGTTGCTAGGTAACAAACGTCGTTGAAATGAAATAGAACACGAATCTGTTGCCAATGCACAGCACTGCCGGTACTGCACTGGCACTAGTTACAGGGTTGCTAGGTAACAAACGTCGTTGAAATGAAATAGAACACGGATCTGTTGCCAATGCACAGCACTGCCGGTACTGCACTGGCACTAGTTACAGGGTTGCTAGGTAACAAACGTCGTTGAAATGAAATAGAACACGGATCTGTTGCCAATGCACAGCACTGCCGGTACTGCACTGGCACTAGTTACAGGGTTGCTAGGTAACAAACGTCGTTGAAATGAAATAGAACACGGATCTGTTGCCAATGCACAGCACTGCCGGTACTGCACTGGCACTAGTTACAGGGTTGCTAGGTAACAAACGTCGTTGAAATGAAATAGAACACGAATCTGTTGCCAATGCACAGCACTGCCGGTACTGCACTGGCACTAGTTACAGGGTTGCTAGGTAACAAACGTCGTTGAAATGAAATAGAACACGGATCTGTTGCCAATGCACAGCACTGCCGGTACTGCACTGGCACTAGTTACAGGGTTGCTAGGTAACAAACGTCGTTGAAATGAAATAGAACACGGATCTGTTGCCAATGCACAGCACTGCCGGTACTGCACTGGCACTAGTTACAGGGTTGCTAGGTAACAAACGTCGTTGAAATGAAATAGAACACGAATCTGTTGCCAATGCACAGCACTGCCGGTACTGCACTGGCACTAGTTACAGGGTTGCTAGGTAACAAACGTCGTTGAAATGAAATAGAACACGGATCTGTTGCCAATGCACAGCACTGCCGGTACTGCACTGGCACTAGTTACAGGGTTGCTAGGTAACAAACGTCGTTGAAATGAAATAGAACACGAATCTGTTGCCAATGCACAGCACTGCCGGTACTGCACTGGCACTAGTTACAGGGTTGCTAGGTAACAAACGTCGTTGAAATGAAATAGAACACGGATCTGTTGCCAATGCACAGCACTGCCGGTACTGCACTGGCACTAGTTACAGGGTTGCTAGGTAACAAACGTCGTTGAAATGAAATAGAACACGGATCTGTTGCCAATGCACAGCACTGCCGGTACTGCACTGGCACTAGTTACAGGGTTGCTAGGTAACAAACGTCGTTGAAATGAAATAGAACACGGATCTGTTGCCAATGCACAGCACTGCCGGTACTGCACTGGCACTAGTTGTAAATAAGCGTACCGTATCTGAATGGGGATCATAGCCTAGTGCAACCTATGGAAATGGAAGTGCAGTTGGAGTTCGGTTCTGTGGAGAATGCAAATCATTATAACCCTGAAAATAACCATGACAACGACGAAGATCAGACATATTAGACATAGCAATAAAAACCCATCAAAATATTTTGTTAAAGATATACGGTACTGATTTTTCATGTTTATTTTTAACTGCCAGGACTGGGGTTGGCAATCAGTAGGTTGATCTTACTTGCAATTAAAATTGTGTATTTATTATTTTCACATTTGTTATTTCAATTTTTTATACAATATTTTTATTATGTACACCATGTTCAGCAGTGTAATACGGTACAAGCAGAATGAAATTCAAGTAAATTAGTTTCATTAGAAACTTTGGTCAGTAATTTAGATATTATATTTAACTACATCATGTATAATTATTTTTATATGTTAATGAACAAAGTAAGTCCTAAACTATCTAGTTGGATGAACGGAAGAGGAGTGAAATCCTCATACATGACTGTTGTTTCCTCAGTGTAGTGACAAATCCCGATTTCATTGACCGACGATTACGTTCGCAAGAAGCCTCAGATCGACTTCAAACTTTCACAGTAGATTTTAGGCGTAATTTGTACGGTCAAGTTATTTTCTGAAGTTATTCTGTTAAGTAATAAAGTAATGAAACGTAATTTAACTGCCCATAATAAGTGCATTGGGGGCTGTATATAACGGTGCTTGAGGCTATGTTAAACAGTGTTTGAGTTGTTTGTTTTCAGACATAGAGTAAGCATGTGTTATGGAAACTATTTTGTGCCTGTTGTACTATAACTGCACTAAGTATAATTTGTTATTTATGAAATGTTTTAAAATAGGTTATGAATACTATAAAAATATATTTTGTATTAAAAAACAATATAATAAAAAAATATTTACTAAAATAATAAAATTTGTAAAAAATACCTACTGGTAATCAAATACTTGAATGCTAAAAAATAACTTGAAAACTTTTCTATGTAGTTATTTGATGTATATGTTAGTTTCTATTTATTTTATAATATTGTGGAACTAGGATTATCTGGCTTATGTTGCTGTTCATCCCCATACGCGTGGAACAAGGGTACTCCTAGTATCGGCCTATCACTATAGGCCTATAATAGGATAAGTTCTAACTTATCACTTGGTGACATAATGCCGCTCTATAGAATTTCTTAAGTAGGCTACTTAATTTCAAATGAAGTATAGCTATTTATGTTTTTGCAGTCTTTCACCAAGATCGATTAAACGGGATCTTTATTTGATGGATCAACAAGTCCAGCGTTGTTGTCTGAATTTTAATTCACATCTGATTCTGAGAATGGATGAATTATTAGTTTATACGCTGAATCGAGATCGCCTGTTCCATAATTAATACAAAAACGGCTCTGTAGATAAGACTAGTAGTTAAATTAATACGTGTGATAATCGAATGAATCTTAACTAAGTGTTTAACAATACTGAAGATCTAGTCCAGTCAAAATTCATCCGAAATTGCACTTCATCTGGACCCATTTAGTTTTAAAATGTTTTATAACTGCAACATCTGTTCTTTCTGCTGTGCTAGCGTTTTTTATTACAACAGCTGATGATTCAATCAATTTCATAAGATTAATATGGAAACTTTGAAAGCCTGTAGGGCGTAGCTCTGGGGGCCGATGTGAATTATGATGGGTTTCTGCTCATCTACAGATAACTGTATGCTCGAATTTCTCATGCGATGTCCACAACCTGAGAAAAAAGGAAAAAAATCATGCTTGCTTATTTTCAATATACAGATAACTTACTTAAACATGGCTGAAAATAAAATCAAGTAAAGTGCAACACAAGATATTTAATTTTATATGGAGACCAAAAAATAATTTCATCGTTGCTTTAATTTTTACTTTATTGGCTCTGTCAGAATTCAGAATAATTGATTATGTTAAAAAAGAGCTGATTCCTTCAAATAACTTTCTCACAAAAATTAGGTAATTTCATAAAATACTGTAGCCTATATATAACAAAATAATAGGCTGCTGTAATAATGTACAGGGTGCCAGAAAAAGGTTCCAGGACTTAGGGATATGATTACTTTTATATAAATATAGAGAAAATATTTAGTTTGTTCTGAAATGCTTCGTTAAGCCGCTAACCACCACTGTTAATTACGTTTTGTATTTTTTTTTTTTTAAAGTAACCGGTTGTTATGTACTAATTTTATATTTGGAATGAGTAAAACCTTTATCCCAACAATCTTCGTTTGAAAAAAATTTCGAATGTGTATTTTAAAAATGTTGGCTATCCAAAAATTTTCAAATGGTAAATATCGTTGAAATAGTATATTTCAATAGAACTTTTTAAAATACAAAGAATTTGAAGTTATAGAAAAATGTATCTGTAGATTGAGTTGCTTTTTCTTTATAGTTTTTTGCAAACTTAGATGTTCTCACTACGAAAATCGTAATAACTACACTATTTGTCATGTGATCTTCATAGTCTCAGTATCATTGTTTAATTAATACAAGTTTACAACTACAATGGAGTTTTGTAAAATTTTGATAAAATTGCCATTGTAAAGCAAATTTCGTTTGGAATTTATAAGAGGCGACGACGCTATTGAAAATCCAACACCAAAAGATTTTTTTTCCTAGTTTGAATTTAATATAACAAGAAGATAAAATTATGAAGTGTAGAAAACGTAATAGCAGCTAACGGAATAATGAAGCACTTTAGGAAATATACACAATGTAATATAAGAAATATGTTTATAAACTTTTTTTTTATTTTTTAGGCCTACAAGTACTAATCCTCCGGTGTTTTACCCGGTTTTTTGGCACCCTGAATAATAATTTATAATTATATATTTCAGCAGGGTGTAAAGGGACGCTTTTCATAATAGGTCGAGTTTTATAACCGAGGGCCAGCTGATGTCGAAAGTACCGAGTTATGGAAAACAACTTTTTTCCCGTGTTATGAACTATATTTTTCTGCGTTATTCAATTATGACAAAAATGGAAATAAACTTCAAAAATATCAACAAACCCCTCTAGCTAAATAAAAACAGGTTTTACAATTTTTAAACCTTGCTTACAAAGGCAATCCATTTTATTGTTGTTGCAATATTTTTTTCTTTTATCAGCTGCTGATTGTTTGCAACTGTCGCAGTTTTACCACATGTTTAATGCGATCAGCTGATGTCTTTGTTATCAGCTGATTCTTTTTCTTCTTAGGGCTATAAAGATTTAACTTTAGCCTCGCAAAATCTGTATCGAAAACAGCGGTATGACGAGAAACGCATTGTTATTTTCACAAAGAAAATTTAACGGCGTTTGCAAACAAGCGGGTTTCTATCAAACTAACCTTTAAACAGAAATAAATGATGCAGTTATTAATGTTAATTTTATATCGAATTAATTATGATGCAAATTTTCTTAGTGAGCTTTATATAGGCACGAGTCGAATTATGGGACTTGGGCCCATTATATAGAGGTTCACATGACCCAAGAACCTGTTTCGAGTAGGCCTACGTCGTGATTTGTTCCGATTTGCTTATTATATAGTTTTATCGACAAAACATTTGTAGTTATCTTTGTCTAGTATTTTAATTTTGCATTTTTAATAAACTATCTCGTAAGTATAAAAGGTGTAATTTTTATATTTACAAAATCAAAGTTAATCAAAATATTATCAGGTAACTTTCTTTTACTTTCAATGTTGAATATTTTTATCTCTCCTTTAGCATAGTAGTTTTCAAACAAAACAGGCTAATCACGATTCTTATTCGCGCCTGCAATTTATTTGATGCAATGCGCGTGACATACAAGTTTGTCAGAAACAACAAACTGAAGGCGCACTACTCCTGTGTTGAAATACTGCAACGCTGGGCATCATGAAACAACTGTGAGAAACATAAATTGGTTGACTTTGAATTTCATGTTTGGACTCAGAAAAATGATTGAAAATAAATGTTAACTTTTGAATAAGCAAAATCAGAGAAGGATTGGCTCATATAGCGTATTTATAACTTTCTTAAGTAGGCTAAATAATCAAAATTACAAAAAAAAAATTGATTCGAAAATCTTTTTAAATTGAATTTATTATGGGTCATTCTCTCTATTACGGCGTATTCACTACAAGATTACGGGCGTTACCATGATACCTTTCTTCATTTAAAGTCCACAAAAGCTAAAACTCTATTGTTCTAATTTTTATTTAATTCTAAACCAGTTAAGTAAATTTCGATCAAAACCTAGAATTATGATGGAATTTTGTATAAAAATGAGTTATAAATTACCGCTTCCTTAAAAAACTAAATCATGATTTATGTATTTGTTATATTTTTTACCAATAATTTCAGGGAACCTTAAATAGGTGCCTGAAAGCAGAGCTAAAGAAGGTATAGACGACGAACGATTATCTGGATTCGGTGTCTGTGGGTTTAATGGACGTTTTAAAATCAAGATTTTGTTATTTTAACGGCCTTGTTATTATTTTAAATTTTCCTTGAATATAATAAATTTTGATGTATTTAATAAATTTAAAAACATAAAATAAAACAATTGAAAAATATTACTTACTGGGCGTTAATATTTTGGGACGTCATGGTTCACTTAATATGGCATTATTATTCGTCACTGAAAAAGAAATATCATGAGATTGGTAATAATTTATTTAGGCTCCAGTTAGACCACCATATCCTAGTCAAATTGGTAGTAAAAAACGCTCAATTCGTGCTCGAGATTATTTAATTTGCGAACAATTTCGATCCTCGAACAGACGAACACGTCAAGATACGGTATTATCTTTTATGCCCGGATTATCCAAAACATGACTCTCGAACCAGAATGCTAGGTTTCAGTTTATCCCTCTCATATTTGGCCCTTGAACACGATTTATAATCTGTTGCGCAAAATCTGATTATAACAAGAATTACGCTCGGGATTGGGGTAAACTTAATCTCTCAAACCGCCTCTTAAGACTAACTAACTAGATTAAAATATGGTTATATGCAGGGGCTAAAACCTTAGTGGGGGAGGAGCTTTTGTTGCTGACTAATGATAGTTAATCATATAATTATAGTCTATTGAAACAATGAATAATAAAGAAAAAAGAGAAACTGAAATTGATTGCGGACAAGACGTAAACAGTTAAATTACCATGCACATTTTAACTGATTCGTTGGTCGGGTTCACGTTCATTCACCGCATCCACCGCAACCGGGATTTAGATAGTCACGTGACAAATCCCAATGGCCACCTGATAAATCCCGGTGGATCCTGGTGACGTCATCTTGCTGCCGTCTTATGAACCCACCGGGATTTTGATTGTTGACGTTCACGTGCTAACCGCAAAAAATCCATCGCATCCCGGTTGCGGTAGATTGCGGTGGATGAACGTGAACCCAACCATTGTTTGTGATACATTACAGTGACGATGTATTACGTCTAAAATCAGCTGGTTATTCAAACAATCATATGGAAACAGCTAAAGAACAAAATAAACTTGAACAGGCATGCCAAATTGTCAACAATGGTACCAACTTTGACATGCTCTGCACAAAAGCTATTACGTGTTTAAATTAAGATAACGAATAAAAGCCAAAATGTGTCAAAATTGAAATATAACCTGGCTTAAGATTTACTTAACATAAATAATTACTTAATAATAATTACTTTATCTTTGAAATAACTTTATGAATACTTTTAAAATTATTTAAAATTAATTTTTTACTTAAATGTATACGTATGATTTAAATTATAAATGATTTAGTTTCCTCAAATTAATAACCTATTAAATTTATTTACGACTCTTATCAATGGAAGAATGAGTGAAGTGACTATTATAGGCTGTATTTGAGTTATGATTTTATGGATTGCTTTGAAACCTTAAAAGTAGCTTTAAAGTTTGGGTATGGCAATAAAATGTAATTTAGAGATAACTTTGACAGAGTAATAATTCATTTCAATTTTTAATTAAGGGTTAGAAACGATACTTAGAGTCTTTGCTTCTTCCATTCTAAACTAAAAAAACATCCCTACATTTTTTATCAAATAAAAATTTCAAAGCACGCAATTTTACTTTTATCAGTACATAGTCTATAATTAAAAAATTTAGGATTGAGATTCATAGTACAAAACGTTAGGGTACTAAAAATTATTTTTACTATAATTCAGTAATTTTTTAACTGGTTACAGTGAAACACCACTTGTTTATACTGGAGCAAGTGGTTAATACTTGACAGTTTAGTCAGCTGCTTTTAGTAGTTTTTGTTTTGATTGTTAACTCCATAAGACTGTTATTAAAATAGTTTCAATTTCAATTCAAGATAACAATAAAATAAGATTTTTAAACATTGAGAGGTGTATACAAATTATTTTTACGTAAGAAATAGGTCATTTAGGAAGTTAGAATAAAGTGGTTAGAGCCGTTTTTTATCTGTGTGCATACATACATACACATGCATGTCATAACTTACTCGTAGAGTATAGGATAGCTAAGCAGGGACTCCAAAACTACTGTATAGGGATATGAAAAATAGGGATTACTGCCCTGGTCGTGCTGGGCAAGTACTCAACTTTGACTTCCCCCCCCCCCCCCAAATAAACGTTGAAGCATAAGGTGAGGTGGTATGCACATAACATGAAAGATCCCAAATGTAGTGTTCATTATACCACTAACCGGACCCCTGAAGGACGACAAACTCAAATGGCAGAAAATTAAACTTTCCGTAAAAATAATTTGTGCAAATCTTGAAAATGCAATAATTTCCGAGACACTCGACCTTTTTAGGTTAAGTATTCTATATAGTGTATGGTACTCTGAATTCAAAGACGTGTAAAATAATGAATGATGTAATGAAGGCTAAAAATAATTATCTTAAACCCCTAATAAGTGACGTAATCCGTGGAAAAGGAAGTTTTTGAGAAAACTTAATTGGCCTTTTGTCACGGCAACCATGAAAGTCCGCACTTAAACCCTCCACAGCAACGAGCCCTTTAACTCTTTTCCATTCCCCTAGCTAACTCTCTCGCCACCACTGTCAGCTCAGGGCATTGTTCAGCTCCGCCGTTGGCGTTGGAGTAGACATTCCTCGAACATACTGTCGATCCTCGGAAAGACCGTAGCTCCATCGATGGTCACTCGGGTCTGTTTTTCCATTTTAAAATCACTCGCTGCTACTTGTTCCTTCAGATCTGGATTAATTTTTCATGGCTGATTCTGATGATATTTTTTAGAGAGGTCAAAGTCCGTTTTTTAGTAAGTGAAATTGGTGATTTTTCGTATTTAATTTCTAGATAACATACAGTAGTTTTTTTTTTTTACTTAAATATAAGTTCCAGGAAAGTGTTTAAAAACAATATGTGTAAGCCTAATAATGTAATGTAAATGATTGTGTGAGGGGCATAAGGTAAGGTATTTAAACTACAAAAAAAAAAAAAAACTAGCTTACTAGGAAACAACAAAACTGATTGATAGAATATATTAAGTTCAACAAACCAGTCTGCTACGATAAATTGTACCTTTATGAACCGGCGGGGAGCGGTTGGAGAGGGTAAAAGTGGAAAGGGAACCGGGGTGGCAGGTGCGGACTTTCATGGTATCATGATGGCCGCTCCCGGCTCTGGTGCGAAGTTTCATTGTTGTTTATAGTGACTAAGAACGGGTGCGGAGTTCCGTGGTCCCGTTTGTTACATCATGCGTGAATTTAAATGCCGTTAAATTCACAGCAATGCGCTGATATAAACAAGTGGGGGACTTTCTCCTCCGATTTATGGAGTTCTTAACTCAAATCCAGGGGCTCTTTATTGTCGAAGTGGACGCTCTCTACCGTCAACTGTAAGTGTCCGTTGATAGGGGCGCTCTTCACCGCCGATCTTCCATCACCAAAGATCGAGGCCCTCGTCGATCGTCGAGGTCCGCAGATTGGGGGCGCTCGTCTCCATTACAATGGCGTCCTTGGTCTTCGGTGCCGTTGGTGGTCGCCTAGTTCACTTAAATATTAGCACAAATTAATGAACCGTTTAAACCCTTTTTAAATTGTAGTTTGTCTGTCATATTAGCCCTGCTGGGCCCCCTAACATTCAACGCCCAGGGCACGCGAACCACCTGCCCCCCCCCCCCCCGTGTTACTGCGCATAAAATAACATGTTAACTGGGAAAAACAAATGTAGCCCAGTTCTAAAATTTTGTTGCCCAGAGGAGATCCATGGTGCCAGCAAATTATAGGCCTATGATTTTAAAATAAAGTCGTAAGTTTTAAGTTAAGGTGAAATTTTTTCAAAGAAAAATTTGTTCTTGGTAAATTATTACGTAGTAAAGTTTTCACTTTTTTATTTGACAAATAAAATAAAATAAAAAGTATCGTGCCTTAATTAGTTACTGTATTTCTTTGTGAATCTAAATTCAAAGCTTGGTTTCCAAAAAATAAAATATTAAAACGGCTTAATTATATTTAAACAAGCCTTAAAATTACACTTGAGAATTTAAAATATGAGTTTTTAGAGGTGCACTTGAATACGTAATTGAAGTAATTAATATCTGGTATTTACAAACTCCCCTGTTCTTACTTGTCGGTAAAAATAGCAACCATGTGAAAATAAACGTTAAAATACGCTCTGCGTTACGTCACTGTAACTTGTGCCCAGTAAAGTTGGTACACACCCACACAATGCAGTTCATGTATTCTAATGTTTCCTTGACATTATCTAGAAAAGGCAACTTGTTTAACATAACGTAACCCAAGGATAGTACACATGTCACCCATAACTTGAGCTATGATAACAATTTTATTCCATACTAGCCGGTCGATATAGTTTGAAAAAAGGTTCCATTTCTAATTATGAACAATATTTTGAGTTTGATTCTGAATAAATAAAAGTTTGAATTTAGAAATAATCCTTCAACGTACATAACTGAAAATCACCAATGTCGAATGTTTACGTTTTTATCGAGATGTCCTTACTCATTTGATATGGCCACATTCCAATATTCAGAGGGAAAAAATTGAAAAAAATTGAACGGTAATGTTCCAAACGTGACTCAGGACGTCTATAATTAAATCCAATTTTGTGGAATTCCAGCATTGAACTTGAACTTGAACTAGAGCAGATGGTTCAAGGCAGCTGAGGCAGGTGGTCCACAAGGAAAGAGAATATCCCCGTGTTGCAGTTGGCAGCAATGTCACAGCTGTTCGTCGCTTCTCTCACATCAGCTGTTCAACAATCGAATGACGCAACATCCAGTTCGCCATCGAAACGTTTCCGGTCGAAAATAGTCACTGTACAAATAAATAATACACTATAAATAGTTAAATTCCAAAGTTATAATATTTTTCAACTTTAACGTAGGCCTGCATAAAAACTTTTTTATATTTTTAAATTTTTCTTGTAACTAGATTTTTACGTTCTAGTAACGTTGATCTTAAAGCTAAATAAAAACTATAATCAATACAATTGAAATGCTATTCTAGCACTTTTCTTTGTCTATTTCATAATTGTGATACATTTTGTAGACGTTTCAATAATAATACAAAATTAATTATTGTGTTGCCGTCTTCCAACACACCACATCTTACAAACAACGCCTTATACTATAAATAAAAAATAATATCATTAAGGCATTTCAAAGAGTTTTCACTCATCATTCAATGTACAATCGAATGAAATCAACAATCGAATAGCCGGTTCTCGCATCGGCGCACCTGAGTGTTCGGTGTTTTATACCTTGACACTGACTAAGTGCGGCGTGCAGTGCAGTGTCGCGGTCAGTGTCGTGTCAGTGTTTCGCCATGTCGCTGTCGTCGGAAACGAACGGAGCCAACGACAACGGGACCGACACTGAATATGACGGGCAAATCAGGTATTTTGCATCATCAAGTAAAAACCCTTTATTTAAACTAAACACTTTAATAATGTCCTCTTAATTTCAAAGAGGACTTTAATTTCTTAGTCATTAAATAAATTAAATTGTTCTATGATTGTAAAAAAATCCTCTCTCAAACAAATTTTCAAAATTCAATAAACATTAGAAATAAATTTAAAGAAATGTCTTTAGTGTGTTGTCTTGATATATTTGTATGAAGATTGCGAAAACAATAGTAGGTCTATACAGTTTACATTAAGCTGGGCTGTTTAGGGACACTTTTACAAATAAAATGTAATAATTATGTTCATTAAAGGTGTGGTAGACCTACACACCGGGAAGGGAGTGGAATGGTTGTGGGTAGGGGGAGGGTTACCTCAAGTTTACCCTACCTCAAGTTTGTCCTTACCTTCCAGTTCAACAATCCTTGATAAAACAAGCTGTCATAAGCACAAGACACACATAAAAGACAACTTCTACTTGTTAAGTTTAATTGATTTTACTATTACTTAGCTGCTAGTTACGTCTGGAAACCTCAGATCATTGTTTTAAAAAACAGCGTTGTAACTTGAATGCATTTATCAACTAGTAGCATTTAACGAACTTGCTGAACTAACACGAACAACAATGGTACCGGAACCGTACTTTAATTGAAGCATGCGACTGTGTTTCCTGTAGTCACGTCTCTTATTTCGAGAAAATTGTGTAATTTACCACAACTTGGAATGAGGTTTGCAAGCAGCATGCTGACGTGAGGGGTCGTATTTCCAAAATAGAAAAGTCCTAATTCCTATTTAGGACTTTTTTAAGTTAACATTTTTGTATTTTGGATCTAAGGAGTATCAAAACGCCCCTGTCATGAAAGTAATGCTGATTATCGTCAAAACTGAACAGGCAACAAGTTCGTGCTTTCTCTCAGTGTCTTAGCTCGTGGTCTACATTGATGCTGAGATTTCTATGGAAATCGTAAAAAAAAATACTCGCAAATGACGACGTGCTGTCTTAAGAAGGGTAAATTCAAATTGTCCGTAATATAAATTGGGAACATGGGAACTATCATTTAAAATAATAAGAGAGAATTAGGTTCTGTGTCTTGAATTCCAATAGTTTTAGAAAATGTAAATACCAAGGTAGGGGTAACTTTTACTCTTTCTACCCAGAAACTCCAAATTTTTACAAAATATTAAATGGGGCGGCGGTCACTGTTATCCTACTTTCTTGCCTATAACGAACTTGTCTAACTAATTACCAAAAGAAAGGTCTATAATAATAGGAGTTGGCATTGTTTTTCGTGCAATGCAACGATTGTATTATGAAGGTTTTTAAGCCAGGAGTGATGAAAGTTAGAATACGAGCGAAACTAGTGTTCTAAATATCTCAAGATGAGTGGCTTAGAGGCTGAATACAATCATTGCATACAATACTGTTTCTACGATTAACTTAAATTTGGTAAATTATTTTAACAGACATGCCGAAAATTTACAGGTAACGAACGGCCATCCATCCAAAACGTATTCACACAGATGTCGCTTTACCAAATCGTCGTTGATCACACACTCTTTTGAGATTAGACGCATAAAAAGAAGCTTAACCTGAATCGTATTAGGACAGTCAACTGATGTGTGAATTGTGTAATTTCCATTAAAACACTTCATTCGTCAAATGCTGTCCTCTCGTTGCCCTAGGAATTGTATTTTAATGTGAAACATGTATGTTTATGACCTCGCAAGACGGAATTCCGTTTAATTGTGTACCTCTTTATGATGTTACTTGTAATCCTTATATTATTGGTGATAGTTGCAACGGTCGTAGATAAATTTTTACCCTTATCAACCCCTAAGATGACTGTATTGAAACAGGTGAACTACATTCCATGGAGTTAGTTTGTCTCAGCTATTACTAAAATTAGGAATTTCAAATTAAACTATGATAGAATTTATGGTTGTACATACCTTGATTGATAATTTTTAATTTGATAACTGTGTAATGTTTTGTTATTAACTAATAACTCAAATGTAAATTAGTGTAATATGGTGTAGTTACTTTAAATATCGTACCCGTGGCAAGACTGTTTCATTCACTTTTTCAATCAGATGTGTAATGATAAATATTGTTAGGTAACTTGACTTCCGTTTTAGTTTTGACGCTTCATATCTGGAACACACAAAAAGTTGCTATTCCGCAGACCTTATTAGAAAGAAGTTATGCTTTTCCTCTACCGACCTTGATCTACCCCTACAACATGTTCAGAGGGTCATTGTATGACCTTTTATGGTGGTTCCGGGCTCAAGTCTTAGAGTGGGGGTCATGGTAATAGCTCGCTTTTCTATGGAAATTCCATAACAGCAAACAGCAATAAACCTTTCTGATAAAAATATAAACTAGCCAGTGATTTACATTCAGGAATTCTTTTGGTTTGCTTTTGAGGTAAAATAGTGTACTTCATCACGAGGGTTTAAATGACATCACCGGACCGTCATGCACCTTGTCTACGAACTCAGAATTTATGTCCAAACACGTAATAATACTTTCAATCCGATTAATGAACAATATTTTTATCACACTGTGATTAAATAATAATAATAATTTTATGCAATATAATTTGTTTAATGACCCGCTCATTGCTCAGTTGAGATTTCACCAGTTTGCTAGAATTGCATTGTCAAGAATTACGCCCATTTTATACGGACGGACAGTAATACCGCCGCGTCAGGTGGTATTTTTAACGTGTCGATCAGCTGATAGTTTTACACAACAATGAATTTCATATGGAGCCTTCTAAGCGCGGCGGTATACTGTCCTTATACAGGGTGTCCCGGAACTCTCTGGAACCCTTTTGTATATTTGTTCCTTGCATCGAGACAAGAAAAAAACATCATACAAATAGGGGTCTAAAATACATCGTTTAGCCGCTAGCCGCCATTTTGTTTTTTTCACGTAATAATTTTTATTTCCATAATGGATGGTTGTATTCAGTTCATATTTGGTATGAATCTTTATCATACTAAAGTACATTTTCAGGAAAAAAATTAATTTTTTCCACTGCGTATTTTCAAAATGGCGGTCATTTTAAATTTTCAAACTCAAATATCTCAAATTTGATAAATTTCAAAAAAAATTTACTTTGTACAAAAAAGTTGCCAAATTTAATTATCTAACCAACGGTACCAAGTTTGTAAGGATCTGATTACAAATAACGGAGTTATTGCGATTTTTCTGTGAAAATGGCCATAATTTGCATTAATTATAATGCAAAATCAATGTTTTTTTTTTTTGGAGAAAAATCGCAATAACTCCATTATTTGTAATCAGATCCTTACAAACTTGGTACCGTTGGTTAGATAATTAAATTTGGCAACTTTTTTGTACAAAGTAATTTTTTTTTTAAATTTATCAAATTTGAGATATTTGAGTTTGAAAATTTAAAATGGCCGCCATTTTGAAAATACACAGTGGAAAAAATTAATTTTTTCCCTGAAAATGTACCTTAGTATGATAAAGATTCATACCAAATATGAACTGAATACAACCATCCGTTACGGAAATAAAAATTATTACGTGAAAAAAACAAAATGGCGGCTAGCGGCTAAACGATGTATTTTAGACCCCTATTTGTATGATGTTTTTTTCTTGTCTCGATGCAAGGAACAAATATACAAAAGGGTTCCAGAGAGTTCCGGGACACCCTGTAGAATGGACCTTATAGCTAAAGTGTGGTAAATCTAACAGCTGATTTCCAATATAATCTAGAGCGAGAAATTGTTATTTTCTTCACTTGAAGCTGACGTTGAGCACATATGTTTTTCGTGCATTCTGATTAAAATAACAGTTTAGTGTGTTTCAACATTACAAATCTCTTTCTAGAATGAAAATCCGGTTAAAAGTTCAGCAATCTAACACCATATGGTTTCGTTGTCATCATCTTAACAAAAACATCAAGAAGTAAACGTATGATAAGACTATGCAGTCTACACAATTTATACCGCATGTCTTTTTAGATTTAAATAAATATTTCAAGACACCTACATTTTAAGTAAATTATGCGCTGAAGTATTATCATTTACTTAGGCCGCCAAAAACATTCGTTGGCTGAATTGATAAAAATAAATTTACGTCAGCTTTTAATGATCAGTACTTTATGATCCAGGTGTTTATAATTTTGATTTAGAATTGCCGTTGCAACATACTAGTAAATTAATATTAATGCAGCTTGCAAACAAATGAAGTTTAAATAGTATTGAATGAGTACTTTGTTAAAGTACGTAACTGATTATTTGTGACGATTGTTTGTAAGTTGCAAGAATTTGCAACTTACAAACAAATAAAGTTAAGATGTAATTATACATGATTTTAGTATTATGTAGTATTATTCTCTTTGTTTCCTGAATCAGCCGATGTTGATTGTTTAGGTCTGATAATGAGTTCAGACGTCATATCATAGTTAGTTTACAAACACTTCAGCTGATTCATCCCAAATTATTCTGATCCAGCACTATTCATTCCTTTCGATCCTATTGGACGACGGCCAACCAGGAGAAAGAATAATTTGTAAAAAGTCCATCAAATTGAAGGTCTCTCACAGTATTGACAGGCAATCAAACTTTATATTAAAATCATATTACCGTAAATTTAAAAATACAAATAACGTTGACATATTCGGCTCGTTGGAGTCTCGTTTTTAGTCTATACCTATTATAAATTAAAAGACATTTAAAACCATGTACATGACCTTCAAATTATATTTTCATCATTTACTTTGGTGACCCTCCTTGTATATCGACCTATGCTTGCATTTCAGATTTTCTCTCGATTCCTGATTAACCTTCCACCGTTGGAACTAGGAGGTCATATATAGAAAATTGTATTATAGGTAATCATATGATCATGTAAACTTTTAACCTCTTAAAGAATGGAAAAGAGTAAGAGGAATTTAATTTAAAAATCACTATTTTCGTTTATAAGAAGCGTACTATCTGAGGTTCGGAGAAGGTTGATTTCGCAATGCATTTAAAAAAATGTTGGCTTTCTACAATAGGCCTAAATCAAAATTCTTAAAATTTAAATCCACGTTTTACCAAAAAAGCTTACTTGGAAAGATTTCCAGGAGCAGATAAGACATAAGCCAGTTCGACACATCAATAGCTTCTCATCAGTAGGATAATGGCTGGATGCAATCCAGTTAATTACCTTTATAGCTCTCCGCCCAGCTGCCCCACACAGTTAATTGATTCTCAATTAGGTGTAGTTAATGTACCGCCGGCTTTATACGCGTTGCTTTCGTTCTTTCTGATTGCGAATTCTCTAATCCTGGGATTACAAGTATTTATGTCGATTCATCGGTTACTTATCGTGCTGAATCGGGTAGCCAAGTAAATGCTTGGATTGTCACAATTTTACTGACTTTAGAAGTGCTAAGATAAGATGTGCTTGATAAGATGTGATAAAGTGTTCTAGCCTACGTTTTAGAGAATTCCTTGAATTCCCTCCTCTCAGAATACTCTTTGCTGGTTGTAAAGTAGGGTTTTAGCGAATTTCCCTATAAGGAATACGCCATTACGGTAGTAGCCATGGTAAGACCTAAGTCCGGGACCATGTTACTTTTTCATTTTGAGGATCCCTGAAGCCAAAAACACCGTTTGTTCATTTTCATATCAATGTGTCCATGGTACTGATAACTTTTGACAGAGACCTCTGATTTCGATGAAATTTGGTATGAAGGCGTAGGACCAGGTCTATTGTCATGAGTTCGCGAACCAGCATGATCGGGTAATGGGTTTTTATCGGGTTTTATGGGGTTTCAAAAGGGTCAAAAATGGCTTTTTTTGTTTGTTTTTGGCATTTTTGACCTAAATTATAAAAATTCCCAATTTTTAACCGAAATCTCTTAAAATAGCAGGAAAAACAAACAATTTACTTTTAATTTTAACTTGGCTTAACAGGTTACGGAGACTATCCAAAAATAGGTTTTCCATGTTATCCTTATGGGGAATCAACAAAAACTCTGTATCTCACATATTTATTGACATAACTTGATGAAATTGTGTATGTACATTCACTAGATAGGGTTTAACTGATATTTACTTACAACACCCATATGGCGGCAAACCCACCTACTCACCCCATGGGGTTTGTGGGGAAAATAAAAAATACTAGAATTTGATGCAATTTAGTATTTACGTGCACTGGGAAGAGATTATCCTAAATCTACTTATAATACTGGTAAACATATTATCCTCCTACATCCACGTTCCCATGGTGTTTATGGAGGAAGTTTAAAAAGAAAAAAACTCCGACTCATGTTGGAAATTCACTGATGTTTTCTGCGACGGGGGTATTTAGAATATAGATAGGTCTATGATCATGATACTTGGCCAGGGCCGGGCTCCAGCACTTTTGGCGGCCTAGGCAAAAGTCATATTTGCTTCCCCTGTCCCCCTCCTTTTTTACCCTCTCCTGCCAACTTGGGTATACAGTTTGAGATCTTCAGCAGGAGCAAAATACACTCAATCAAAAATCAATATGTCCGTGCACACAAAATTTGAAAGAAACTTCAAATTTTAATAAAATTTGGCATGGAGGTGTTGGAAATTATTTTATGCGTTAGCAAACTAGGATGATGCAATGATGAAAACATTATTTTATGAGTGCCCAAGTGAACTAAAAAAGGATTTCAACATAATGCAACCTAGGTTCGAAGAAAAATAAAAATATGTTTCTAATCATGAGTGGGAAATCAGCAAGAAAAATTATATTTAGCTTATTTAAAAGTATAATTTGATACAATTGTATTAATATCTACTTAAAACACCCTACCCCACCTTGGAAGCCAACCTACATAATCACTTCTATCAATGTATTTATGAACAAAAGCAAAGAGATAACCAAATTCAATTTGAAATTCACTGTGTGTATTCCGCTCTGACGTCTCAGTAAATGTAATCAATGTCCTATTAATAGCGCTGTTAAAACAGTGGTCTGTTTGGTGACAAAGACTTATTACATTGAATATCGACCTTTATTGCTTCTGCCACTTCAGTTGGGCTTATAAACATTTTATGTGTTCAAATGATTAAATATTTTAACGACATATTTTTCAGCGACACGAACCGATGTTAATCTCTTTTGCAATCATTGTACAAAGAAATAGCGTTTCAATAAATACAGGGTGGAAAAAGTCTGGAAACGATTCAATATTCTTTAAAGTATTTAAGTAACAAAACTAAAACTTTGCCAATTGATTTTGAGAGACTATTTCCTAAAGTATTTTTTGTCGTTGGACCTTCAAACGGGGACGGTCCACAATGAGTCAGAAGAAAATCTAAAATGTAAGCATAGGTCAATATGTACATAAAATTAAAGGTCTCTAAGAATAGAGAACAATACCGCAAACCCGGCATTCAAAAGGGTGATCGAGTCAAAAAAGTGACAGGCGATAAAACTTTGCATTAAAAATCATATTGCTGCATGTGAAAACAAAAAGGCAATAACTCCCGATCCACTCGACCTTTTGAGGTCGGGTTTGTGGCAAATTGCTCAGAATGCAAAGTCCTTTAAAACAATGCAATTTGCCACAAATCCGACCTCAAAATGTTGAGTGGCGGGAGTTATTGCATTTTTTTGTTTTCAGCAATATGATTTTAATACAAAGTTTGATCGCCTGCCATTTTTTGACTCTGTCATTCTTTTGAGGCTGGGTTTACGGCATTGTTGTCTATTCTCAGAGACCTTTAATCTTATGTACTTATTGACCTATGCTTACATTTAAGATTTTCTTCGGACTCCTTGTGGACCGTCCCCCCATAAAGGTCCAAGTACAATAAGTACTTTAGGAAGTAGTCTTAGTCACTCACAATCAATTTGCAAAATTGTAGATTTTTTAATTAAATACTTAAAAAATTATTAAATCGTTTCCAGACTTTTTTCCATCCTGTATAATGGGTGTGTTAATTATTTTCTGTTTACGATCATTAGAGTTAACTCTGTTTTACATGGTAAAATCTAAACACTTTAGTAGATTTTAAAGGTGCACTGCAGCGCCCGTTACGTAGTTGGGGAGTAACATGAAGGAGATTGGTACTGTAATATGTTTTTTGTCATTAGAGTCGTGCGTTAATTTCATAATAATGTATCTTTTTACAGTTACAACTGTAGTTGTGACTCTCTGAAACTCTTTTGTATATTTGTTACTTTCATAAAGTCAAAATACGGCGTGTAGTTTCATGTCTGATATCAGTCCATATGTATTTGCTTACCTTTAGTTCATAGCAAAAATTACATTAGGATAGAATCGTGATTTCTGCGAAGTTTCGGCATTCGAAATATTTCTTTTACCGTATTTTATCCTGCCATAAAACCAATAAATTCTACATCTATGGCTATATTACACAGGAGGTATCTCAACTGATTACCAAATCGGTAGGACTTGTCGTTTATAGGCACTATCCATTTCAATATTGGATTAGTAAGGTTAGATTCGCACAGGTTTGCATATGTAAATCTTGATTCTGTTATCTCAGTTCTCCGTTATCGCTTGTTTGACAACATTGAGTCTGATGTTCGGGTACAAGATCATTCAAGGTCAAGCCTTGCTCTGCACTAGTACTAGACGTTTGGTGTACATGGTTAATTACGCTGTATACTGAATTTTTATTCAGTTCCACTTTAAATACGAGTGAATGAAGATATAGGAAATATTATTGACTTATCTAATAATGTCATATTCCAAATAATTCTATAATTCATATTTCAACTTCAACCTGATCTAACCTAACCGAACCTCTCACCACCGTTTGGTATCCAAACATTGCTTCCATCTGGAATTCTCTTGTAAAAACTGAATCAACCTAAATTCCTGAAGTTTGTGAAAAAATGTTATCTAAGGTCCTGACTTTATGGTATATGTCATAATTTGATTATTGTTTTCACCACATAACTTTAAAGTACCGTCAAGTAATAGGTGTTGCCTATAACTACGCATGGATGCATTGGCCCTTGGCCCGCGATTCCACAAATGAGTTGCTCGCAGTGTACACGGCTTACACCTCAGTTGATTTCAATTCAATAGCCACTCTACCAATATTGTACATTTATTTGACTGCAATAACAGCGTGTTTATCCTAACGGTTTCAGTCGACCTTAATTGCATCCTATGTAAACGCGCTAATTAAATAGCATATTAAAACAGTTTTATACAGTAACTTCAAAAATAATTGTAAATATTGTAGGAATTATAAAAATAGATTATGAAATGCCTGTAAAATGGTAAATTTTCTTTGCTTTCATGTTTCTCAGACATTATACCTGTATGATTTTTTCTGGGCATATAACAAGGCCAGATGTTCGTAAAGAGGTTCAAGACTTTGAGAAACTTAAGAAAAGAGCTATAGAGGTTATTGGAGGCAACTCCAGCAGTGCTCATAAAAACATGGTCTAAAGTTGAATTTGTACTGCAGACTTTGCGTGTGAACCATACAACCATGCATGGTTGCAAACATGGAACCAACCAACTATGAGTGTGCAAGAGCATGTGCTGGAAACGTTTTAGTTTACTGAGTGATGTAACAGAATTTTGGCTTGCATTGCGATGAAAACTGTTATAATGTGCTATTTAATAAAACAACTCCAATGTTTCTAAGTTACTTGCCTATATTTATTTATTGAATATACAAAGTCCGTCCAATAATTTATATCATCCTGTACTACTGATAAGTTATTTATTCTTTAAATGTAAACGCTTACATTTGTATTTTTGTGTTACAGTATATAAAGCACTAAAATATATTGGAGTGATTTCCAAAGGAATAGTAGTTAATATATAAATTTTAAACGATTGCATTCGTTTTATTACTGATGTGATGCAATATTAGGTTTCATAATGTGAATAAATAATTCGCATACTTCTATTCTTGTTTTTGTGCGAGCTATTAAACTGTAATCCCCCAAAAGTAATCTGTCATGAAGTATAGATTGAATGCACAAAAATCACTTATTGGCTGAAAATCAAAGCGATACAGATTCGACTGGGGACAGGGACGACGCCCCAGGGGTCGCCGTAAACCGACGGGGTTGATTCCGATAGATTGCCTTGTCATATGAGATCCCCCCCAGCCACTACATTTCTCGATGAAAACTGAGCATGTGTGCCCACATTTTTTAGCTGCGGCGACCTTGTACTGTAGTTTAAGCACTGGGGTTTTAAAATAATCTATACATATTTAGTAAGCGACATGGCTGTTGTACAAGGAACTCCTTCCGTTTAAACCGATTTTACAAATTTTTGTATCATTGGGAGAGTTCGACATTAAAGTGTTTTAAAGAAAATTTTTAAATATCCATCAAAACTGGCCTGACAATTTTTTAAAGTTTGTTATTTCCTCCTTTCATAGACATTGGTAGGGATATCAATTGATTTTTAAGTTTAACAGCTGCAAAGAGTACACCAGCAAAAGTACTCGTATCTATCTATTCAATATTCATGTTATAGAGGTTATTTTACTACATGGAGGATACAATGGTTAACTAACTTCATTAAAAGAACGTAAACATAAAAAGTGTATGTATTATTAAGCTTAATTTTTTCAATATACAGAGCTGAAAAAAACTCATTAACAGAAACCTTAATTATACAATGTCTCATGCAGGTTGAGACGAGTGGTATAGTACAAATTCATCTTTCACTTGTAGACTACTTGTCGCCTGTACTTACTTTACGTTGCAAGAGATCGCGCTACCGTACCGTAATTAGGTTTCAAACACACCATATGCTATGACAAGGCTATTCACGATTGAGTATACAGTGTATTAAAATAGTAATTTAAATAATTTAGTTTTAACTCATTAACTTAATAATTTTTTAACTAATTTAGTTTAAGTAATGAAACTTTGTAGATAAACGATTGAAATCTACTTTCCGGCATTTTGGGCCAATACAGTTTATTTTTTTACGACTTCCATAGTGGTCAAAAGGGACGTCCCCTATAGGAACTCTTGAGAAAATCTTCAACGTTCTACGTCATATGTTACATAATTTTAAAGAGTTTTGAATCCTGAGTAATTTTCCGCAAACCCAATCTCAAATTTGAGTGTATCGGGAGCTGTTGCATTTTTTGTTTATGCACAATAATTTTAATAAAAAATTTGGTGGCCTAACATTTTTGACGCGGTCATCCTTTAAGGCCAAATTTGCGGCCTTGTTTTCTATTTAAAGATACCTTTAATTCTATGTACATATTGACCTATGCGTACATTTAAGATTTTATTCGTTCTCCCTATGGGAGATGTAGATGTTTCCTTCATGGAGATGTAAAAATCCTTTAAATGTCGGAAAAGTAGATTTTAATGCCTCATATACATGTACAACGTTTAATTACTTAAAAGAAAGTAGTTTACAACTTATTAAGCAGTTACGGCACTTTTCAACGCACTGTATCACTTGGTGACTAGCAACGGTATTTATCCAAAACAAGTTTAGTTGATACTTTATCAGTACGTTATTCGTCTTCACAGTTGCCAGCTGTTTTCAGCAATTCTTTATTTCGATTTTAAACTCCGCATGACCAAGTTAAGAGTGTAAAATCATTATAATGGAATAATAATTTTCTATGAATAATGACAGTTTTAAATATTATTTTTATTTACTAAGTTGCTTCCTAAGGTTAGGAAAATCGTTGAAGTCATTTTCGAGCTCAGTTTACTCAATCTACAAACTTTTGTCATATTAAAGTATATAGGTAGGATATAAGTATTTTTTACAATCTGTGCTTGAACTAAAAAGCCCCTCCTCGACCATTCAATCACAGTCTGCAAAATGCAGAGAAATTATTTGTGCCGAAATGATTCTGAAAACATGAAGACATTATTCCAGAAATTACTTGAGTGAGAGTGTAGGCCTACTTTCGTTTGCAACTCGCAGAATCACTCATCAAATCCACTCCTGACTCAGGTATGGCCTAATTCGCTTACTCTTCACCTTGCCTGCTTCAACCTGGAGAAGGTTTGAAGATTTCTCTAGGAAATAAGCTTAAACATCTTTGATTGTCATGCATTGACCTGTGTTAACCTGTAGGTATCTGAAAAAAATCTTGCCGTTAGAAAGAAGACTACAAACCCCAAGTTTTGGAAACTTTTAGGGAATTTTTGAACTATTCGTGAATAAAATTATCGTCCTCAACTCAAGGACAGTACTTCTGTAATCTCGGTTATGTTTCAGTACCGCATTTATCACAGATATTATTCATGATACTGTACAATTATGTTTTCGTAACACGCGTTGTCTCGGCGGCCGTTGATTAAATCAACGATAAAATAAATTTTAATAAAACGATAATATAAATTTTAAAATAGGCCGGATTTATTTTTTTCTTGTTTATTGCTAGATTTGGAGTTAATAATTTCGTGAAATCGTTACCATTAAATCATAGAGAATAACCTTAGCTTCTTTGATCTAAAAATGCCCTTAAATAAAGTACTACTCGTCTACAGGCCTATTGTATTTTATTTCCGTGACATAAGGATTTGTATTTCCCATAAGGATTTTCAATAACTTATCTGGTTGAAGAGCATTTAGTTGTCGGAATAACAAAGTCCTGTTTCTGTCTGTCCGTCCGTCTGTCAATGGTTTTAAGTTAGGAGAATAAAGAAGATCATAATAAATTAATTGACTCATTCTCGTGCACATCAGGATTTTTCCTGTGATAATAACTATATCTTTTCGCACACTACATTTTTGTTTAGTTTTTAAGTAATTGGTTATGTTTAATTCAGATTCAGGCATAACTTGTCTATTTTTCTTTGTCTTATTTATTTATTTATTTATTTATTTTTTTTTAATAAAGAAATTTTGAGTTTGAGTTTTTATTATAATGACGGTATAGTTTCAAAAATAATATAGTTAAAATGTGTTATAATTTTAAAAAATAACTTAAGGTAACATCAAGAACTCAAAGTAACATAATTAAAATAGAACACTTTTACTGTAACTTACACATTTTCTAAGACTAAATTATTTAACCAATGGCAAATCCTTATGGAAAATGAAAATTCTTATATCACGAAATATTTAGGTACCATAGGTGTTTTCAATGAATTTACAGTGTCTGTTTTCCTAAAACATTAATTACAGAAACAAGGAAATAGTAAATCCAGTCCATGTTAAAACGCCGGGCGCGCGGAAACTGACTCTACAGCCTCTTAAAATTACAAACAAAACCGGTAGAAATCTATCCCCTAATTTCATAAAGGCTCCAGCGACTGATCAGGAATGGATTTGTCATCTGCTGTAATCAGCAGCCGCATCAGCATCGGTTATACTTATCAGGACACCCCGATCAGATCGATTAGATAGTTGAAACGCCCCGGCAGGCTGAGGCTATAATAATTAATTATCATATGCACAACATGACAAAATCTTAGTTATGACTAACTGAACGGTGAAATATTATAGATAATTAAATTCAATAATTTTCATCAGAGGTGAATAACTGATTAGGCATAAGATAATAATCTGATTTGTAGGAGTTTTACCGCACGAGCACACCGATAATGATATTTGATGAATCAGACAAAAACATTCAAATTACGTCAGTAGAATTTAATCAAAACGTGTTGTTGAAATGTTGATTCATGTGTTTTATAAACAATCCTTGTTCTGGGAAACAGTATTAATCATACTCTGTAACGTAAACTGTGCTTGTGAAACAATAATTAACTCTTAGCTTGCGGCAATATCGGATACGTTAATGTTGAAAGTGTGAATAGGAGTTTATGCTCATCAAGTGCTTTATAGTTTTACCTTAAAATTGCCATTTTCATATTTTTACTCAACATCAATAACTATGAACAAAGAATCAATTAGTTATAAAAAAAATCTACAATCTGTTCATTAAGCAGATCATATTCACTATATACATCATTATTATTATAAACAAAGGCCGCCTTAACATACGCCCAGTCGGCGCCCGCTCTCCACCATCCACCATGGGGAGGATTGTCGCTGCGTTGTTTCCTGAACATCCACAGCGACCGCCGGTTGACTTCTTACGGGTAGAGGACATTCCACTCTTCACTTTCGAGGAGCTGGAAACCTCCGTTCTTTCCCTGAAGAGCAACAAGGCTCCTGGCCCGGACGGGATTCCCAGCGAGGCTTTAAAGAAAGTATTTTCAATCAACGCTGACTTGTTGTTGAGAATGTACAATGCCTGTTTGGTAGAAGGGGTGTTTCCGGCTCCCTGGAAAACAGCCAGGCTTGTTCTGATCAGCAAGGGCAAAGGTGATCCCGAGCTGCCGTCGTCCCACAGGCCTCTCTGCATGCTGGACACGGCTGGGAAGCTGTTCGAGAAGCTGATCCGTTCCCGCCTGACTTCTGCCGTGGAAGCTGCCGGGGATTTATGCCCCCGTCAGTACGGCTTCAGAAAGGGACGGTCAACGATCGACGCTGTCACCGAAGTTCAGAGAGCTGTGGAGAGAGCCGAGAGCCACAACCATTTCTCCCGCCGAGTAGTGCTTCTTGTTACGCTTGATGTCAAGAATGCCTTCAACTCGGCGAGGTGGGTCGATATGCTGGATGCGCTTCGCAACACCTTTCGTATTCCTGCATATCTGTTGCGGCTCATCGAGGATTATCTACGCTCTCGAAGCCTGATTTATGACACGAGGGACGGAACGCGGACGATGGAAGTCACTTCTGGTGCCGCACAAGGTTCAATACTCGGCCCGGATCTCTGGAACGTTGCCTATGACAGCCTCCTGAGGTCCGAGATGCCTGAGGAAACCACTTTGGTTGGGTACGCCGATGACGTTGCAGCTCTCATTGCTGCACGCAGCGTTGAGCTCGCCCAACTGAAGTTGAACCGAGTTATGCGGGTGGCCAACACCTGGGTGTCAGATCACGGTCTCTCGCTTGCTCTCAGTAAGACGGAGATTGTGATCCTCACGAAGAAGAGGATCGACACCGTCGTCCCACTCCGAGTGGGAAGGGAGGTGGTCACATCAACTCGTGCCGCTAAGTACCTCGGGGTTATGGTGGACACCAAGTTAAGCTGGAGGGATCAGATCTTCCGTACGGCGGACAAGGCCGCTAAAATAGTCACTTACCTTAATAGGCTGATGGCTAATGTCGGGGGTCCCCGATCCAGCAGAAGACGTCTGTTGATGTCCGCGGTCCAGTCCGTGCTCCTTTACGAGGCAGAGGTGTGGGCAGGCGCTCTAGATAAGGAGTGCTACAGGTTGCGACTCGCCCGGGTTCAGCGTCAAGCTGCGCTCCGGGTGTGTTCCACCTACCGGACAGTGTCCGAGCCTGCCGTCCTGGTGGTCGCCGGAGTCATCCCTGTCAAGCTCTTGGCAGGGGAGAGGAAAGCGATTTATCAGAGACAAGGCGAGATCGGCAAGGACACGGCAAGAACAGAAGAGCGCTCCCGAACCTTCAAGCAGTGGCAACACAGCTGGGAGCACGACACCCGAGGACGATGGACTGCGCGACTTATCAAGCAGGTGCAACCATGGGTGGAACGGCGGCATGGGGAGGTTGACTACTACCTCACGCAGTTCCTGACAGGTCACGGCTATTTCAAGTCGTACCTGAACCGGGGCAAGACCGGTTCACCGGATTGCATCTACTGCCCGGGCGTTCCCGATGACGCGGAACACACCTTCTTCTGCTGTTCGCGTTGGGAAAGGCGCCGCCTGGAGGCCACAAGAAAACTCGGTGTTTTTTCGGTGGACACGGTCTGCCAAAAGATTATGGAGGATGAGGGCAACTGGGATTGTTTGTCACAGTTCGTCCGGGGCATCCTCCTGGAAAAGAAAACCGATTTGGACCACAAAGTGGCCCAGATCCCTTGACCGAACGGCTGGATAAGGTGCAAGCCCCATGGGCGTACGCCAAATTTAGGCCTAGCCTGACGTAATGTGATAAACAATTCCAGGTTAGAATCCTAAAGAGTAGAGGAGGTTTTTTTAGTGGGTAAACCCGGTTTTTAGGGGAGTCCCACACTACAGGCTGGCCACCTGTGTGCGTAATGCATTTTTCTGCCTCTCCCTCAAAAAAAAAAAAAAAAAAAAAAAAAAAAAAAAAAAAAAAAAACATACGCCCAGTCTGTAGTATACTATATAAATTGTTCGTCTAAAAAATACATTTTGAGAAAACTACAGTATAAACTAGAAACAATTCTGATACAAAACAGTGTGAACTGTGAAAGGTTCACACCGACTTTTCTGGAGTTGCTAATCAGTGAAAACTAAAAATAAAACCGATAATTTTTCATTCTAGACCAGTTCAAAGGCTATTGCGTTATAGTAAAACTATAACCTTGAAATTTGAACGGCCCATTCATGAATTGATCAAATCTCATTAAGGTTTCTTACCGGGGTATATCAACGACAAGAATTCATTGATTGTTTGTCAGTCTGTGAAATTTCATATGAAACAAATAAAAGTATTCTATCCTATTATAAACCACAATTGAAAATTAAAAGGGTATTTACAATATTTTGGTGAAGGACAACATAGGCAAAACATGGTGGCAAGATGTACTAGATAAAATCTATTTATTTAACTTATCTATCAATTGAGGCTAGTTTAAAATTAAATTGTATATAGGCCGTAAATGCAGTTGTCACGGTAAGGATCATGCTTAGCTAAGACCATTGCAAATTTTTGTTTTGAGGTCTTTTGAGCTATCTTGGGGACTAATAGCAATATAGTTTATAGTATAGGATGTAAATAAGCAATATAATTTCTGTGTTCAAAATTAATATAGCACTAGTCATTATTTTATATGATAATATTTGAATGGAATCTCTGATCCCAATATAGTTTTATGTAAAGGACAACATTTGATGCATTTATTTCTGAAAAGCACTAAACTTATATTGAATTAGTGCACTAACACATAGAGAGCAACGCTGTGCGACGTGACGCGATCCTATGTAATTCGTCTCGCCACTCTCTGAGTGTTCGGCTCAATCTGATGATATGGATTTGATTCAATCGCGTTGTGTCGCGTAGATCTCTGTGTGTTGTGCACATAATATATTTGTTATTCAACAATTGGAATTACTTTAGAGTTATTTAATTAAAATTGAAAATAATTTAATATTTTAAATTATCAACTTAGCTTGAATGGATTATGGGTAAAATACAAAAATATGTTTCCTATGCCATTTTGTTTGGATATCAACTGTGCCATCGTACTTATTTTTATTTATCTATGGGACTTGATAAAATGTTATACTTAACTTGTCTATTTGCTTACAGTACCCCTGTACGACAGTAAACCCATATGGTAGTATTCATTAAACCAATAAAAAAATTGACACATCCATGTCATTGGAAATTTACTGAGGATGCAGGTCTGCTGTGACGAGGTCTTATATTTTAACTCAGTAGAAATAAAAGAGTAGCTTAAAGAAAATAATCTATATTATTAAAATACAGAAATTTTATTTGTTTATTTACATCCCGTACTTTCCAGTGTTGACATAACACCACCCCATGATATTACGCAATTAGAAGATTTCCGGTGACCCTGTAAGTTATTGTTCCGCATATCATCTGACCCCCGCTGATATTTCTTCATCTACTGCTTATCATCAACAGTTCTATGCATCCATACCAGTTTAAAGCGTAGTTTTCTGCATTGTTGGAGTCGTGTGCCTTGGAGCATTCCGTGGTAGTCATGGAGACAGGGGTTCGAGTCATGCTTTCAGAACTTGACATCAACTCTAATTTGCCAGTAAGGTTGTGTAGTAAATGTGGAAATTGTAATGGGGCACATGAAAACAAGTCCAAAAAAGTTACCAGGTGATTATTTTGTGTTTTCAAATAATGTTTAGATTTAGGCATCATAATACTGAATCAATATAAACTTTATTTATTATACCTAGGGGTATTAATCACAAAAATAATTATACATATATTTTATATATATCAACATATATCATATATATATAACTTTTGATACCGTTAAGTTATATTATAATAGATAGTAAGACATGATCTACCAATGATCTACTATGAAGACTACTAATATTTAATGGTTTTTTTTGGCCAGTCTAATTTGAAATATTATTAACCCCTGTAAAAGTTGATTTGGACATTTTGTTTTGAATTTAATAGAGACATAAATTCCTCCACATTACTAAACATATGTTGCAATTAAGCAAACAATAATTAAGTTACTGATCTGGTCTTGTAAATGGCTTAAAAGTTTTCATAACAAGAAAATTGGATATTTAGTAGAAAATAATAATATTTGAATTAATTTAAAATTTGGGGATTTTATTTTAATCTGATTTTTTATCGATGAATAACGTATATATTTTTGTGATTAGATGCTATGAAGGCAATGAAAAACTTACAACTAGACAAAATGAAAAATAAATATGCAGACAGTTTTCTACAAATACGGTGATTCAGTTAAACATAAAACACATATAAAGCTTTATGTATTTTAGCCGTCTGTGTTGCCCTTATCAAACACAATGACAGATTTTCTTGAGGTATTTTTATTTAATAAATAGATAACACTTTCTTCTCAATGTGTTTGAATAGGGTACATGCAAACAGCCAAAATATCAGAAGTTTGTGCCTTTTCTCTGTTTCTACCCGTCATTCCATTACAGGCAAGTTTTTTGTGCCCTATCCTGTTCAACCTCTGAAAATGTCTAAGTTCTGTTATTTTTCTGTAAATCCTTCACAACAAACATTTTGGCATTTTAAAGTTTATCACATTTAGCCTGCCTGTTCATTATAACCGTCGTTCCTCTCGACATTCCTCCAGTTCTCCTCTTGTGTTTTCTGAGTGTTTCTGTCCAAATCATCAATTTGATCCCATTTCCAGGTGAGTTAGCTTGCCCATTTTCATGACCTCCCTTTGCTCTCTTGGCTTATATTCCGTTCCATTTTCCGTTTCAGGTTCCCTGATGGATCCGTGTGTCTTCGCAACCCAACACCAATTTGCTGACCCCTCTTTGCTCTCTTGGCTCATATTCCGTTCCATTTTCCGTTTCAGGTTCCCTGATGGATCCGTGTGTCTTCGCAACCCAACACCAATTTGCTGACCTCCCTTTGCTCTCTTGGCTCATATTCCGTTCCATTTTCCGTTTCAGGTTCCCTGATGGATCCGTGTGTCTTCGCAACCCAACACCAATTTGCTGACCTCCCTTTGCTCTCTTGGCTCATATTCCGTTCCATTTTCCGTTTCAGGTTCCCTGATGGATCCGTGTGTCTTCGCAACCCAACACCAATTTGCTGACCTCCCTTTGCTCTCTTGGCTCATATTCCGTTCCATTTTCCGTTTCAGGTTCCCTGATGGATCCGTGTGTCTTCGCAACCCAACACCAATTTGCTGACCTCCCTTTGCTCTCTTGGCTCATATTCCGTTCCATTTTCCGTTTCAGGTTCCCTGATGGATCCGTGTGTCTTCGCAACCCAACACCAATTTGCTGACCTCCCTTTGCTCTCTTGGCTCATATTCCGTTCCATTTTCCGTTTCAGGTTCCCTGATGGATCCGTGTGTCTTCGCAACCCAACACCAATTTGCTGACCTCCCTTTGCTCTCTTGGCTCATATTCCGTTCCATTTTCCGTTTCAGGTTCCCTGATGGATCCGTGTGTCTTCGCAATCCAACACCAATTTGCTGACCTCCCTTTGCTCTCTTGGCTCATATTCCGTTCCATTTTCCGTTTCAGGTTCCCTGATGGATCCGTGTGTCTTCGCAACCCAACACCAATTTGCTGACCTCCCTTTGCTCTCTTGGCTCATATTCCGTTCCATTTTCCGTTTCAGGTTCCCTGATGGATCCGTGTGTCTTCGCAACCCAACACCAATTTGCTGACCTCCCTTTGCTCTCTTGGCTCATATTCCGTTCCATTTTCCGTTTCAGGTTCCCTGATGGATCCGTGTGTCTTCGCAACCCAACACCAATTTGCTGACCTCAATTTGCTCTCTTGGCTCATCCTCCATTCTGTTTTCCAGATACCCTGATGGATCCGTGCGTCTTCGCAACCCCAACATCGAGCTCATGGACCAAGACATCCTGTACCATCTGGCCCTCGGCAGTGGCTCTCATGACCTTGTTTCCATGTTCGGAGACGTCAAGGTGAAGATTTACATTTCAATGCTTACAAATTAGCAAATTAGCTATCTATGTATAATTGTTTTAAACTGTAATTAATCACACTTTTTTGTCAATCTAGTTTAGGACTATATATACTTATTTTTAAACTTACGCTTTGTAATCTTTGAAAAATAATTAAATGGAGACAAAATGTTTAAGTAATGTTTGCAATGTTGTAAGTAATGTTCTAGTTTGATGTAGGAGGCAAGGGAAAGACAGAAAAAAATGTTTAGACGTCAAAACAATACTTTCTCTTCCTCTTAAAACAGTTTAGTAATTTAGAGTATGAAATCATATGTAAGTATTTTTTAATAAATTGTGCATGCACAATGTTAATTTACATACAAATCAATGGGTAAAATAATAAAAGGGTTCAAACTGATTCAGTTAAGGATCACACTTTCTTCAATTATTGTTCATTCTTAACACTAAATAATACAAAACCTGAACTTTGTCAGTAGTTAGTATAGTACCTAATTATTTTTTAAGTTAACTGTAGCTTGTTAACAAAGCTTTTAACTGCTATGGTTTATAATTTACATTGCTTTTAAAAATTTGTTTACAAGAAATTACTTGTTTTACTTGGAAAAAAAAACAACTGCTGCAGTTCTGTAAAACATTAATTTTTCAAATAAGTTAAAACTCATTGATATTGATATTTATCAGGAAGTATATAGAACTGAACTATATTACCCTATAGTTGTTCTTTATGATCAAATCTTTTAGAAAGTTTAAACTTTACCAGTTGTGGTACATTACCAAGGGGGGGAAGTCACCCAACCCCCAGGCAGTTACGTTTGTACATAAATAAAATAAGTTTTAAGTGTCAGTATGATGTGAGTGTTAATATTTATATTGTAACTGAATTTTCTATAATCAATAAACAAAGTCAAAGAAAGTATAAAATCAAAAACATTCTAGGCCCCATAAATATATCATGAAAAATGTTTTAACTAAGTCCTTTTTTTCAATTTTTTTGGATGTGGTTTTGCTAACATTTAATTGATAAACCATTAAAACACTTGATATAAACAAACAGAAGGTTATGCTATGACGATTATGGTTTGGTAGATGTATTAAGTTATAAAAGTTAGTTATATTTTCCATTTTAAACAAATATTGTTTGGTTGAAATGAAATATCATGAGACTATTACTTTAAAAATCTCAAAGTTTCTCTACATTGACTTGGAGGTTTGTTTTATTGTAATTCGTCCTATATTTCCTTGAATATGAAAACTAATATTTCAACTAATATTTGTCATAAATCTTTCAAACAAAAATTTTATTTTTTAATTTTTAACAGATTTAGTAGACATGGTATCCTAAAAAATTATTCAATAAATTAAAACATTCTATCAATCTATCCATATTTCTCTTATGTGAGTTTTATTAATACAGCAACGATTTTAAATTGTGAATAAAATTAAACAAGCTTAACGTAAGGTGTAAAGTTTAAATCATTAATCTGGTGGTCACTAAAATGCAAGATAACTATATATTTAACAATCATTGAGTGGTCAAAATCAAACTAATAAAGTAAAAAAAACATGGATTTTTTAAAATTTAGACTGGATTTGAATTATTTTAAATTCAAATCAGACCTATGAGAGGAGTTTTTAAATTTAGGGGAGATTAATTTCTTCATTAGGGTCTGTCCCCTCATGAGTTCATTTAGTAGATCCGCCACTGAATTGAAAACTTACTTGTTAATTTTTTTCTCATTTGTAATGTAATTTAATACTAGGAATAACTATTTCATGTTACATTTGGCTGCTGTTAGCAGCTGTTATAGTGAGATTTTTTAAGCCTGTCATCTTGACAAGTTGAGACGTGTAAGCTCAAAGTTAATGCTTTACATCACATTCCATCAGCAATTCTGTAATTAGGTTGGGCCAACCAAGGCATTGTCCTATGGCCCTGAAGGGAATGGCAGGGAACTAATTTATAGTCCCCCAAAGTACATTTCCACCCAAGGGTTATGAAAGGAAGGAACATTGCGTCAGACCACTAACCGCTGATGTTAGCTCTGTTGTTGATTTCACTAAAAAGTAAATTTATCGACAGGCTTATTGACAAACTAATGCTTACTTAACTAAAAGGTTTACATCTATTTTCACTGTTGCGTTCGGGCTCAGAATGAATTTCCCTGATTGTTATTATTCAAAATTGTATTTTAATTTTGTTTTCAAATAAAAGTTCTATTCATCTGTGCCTAGTACTGTACCTTTTTGATCAAGATATTGTTTCTGCTTTGCATGTGGTAGACTATGTTACTATATGAGTTAATATTTTTCATTCATGTTTGGAGTAGTGAGATTTCATGGTGGTCACTACCTGATCATGTATTTATTAACATTCATTGAATTTTTATCTATTAAAATACCGCACTGACATAGTTCTGATATACATTAAGCATTAGCTAAGTATAAATTATTATTTTTTCCTCTCTTAGATGCAAGATCTGGATCAATGTAAGGTTAACCAAACACCGTAGGGTATAATGGTAGGTATTCAATTCAACGAAACATTCTCCCGAATAATTTAATGGGCTCATATTGAATGGTTCACACACTCATATTTTTCAATCAAAACAACTCACTGCCATAGAAAATTTAACTTAAAAATTAATGGCTAGCATGAATACAATATTTGATGATTTTTCCTGAATTCATCAGTTTAACAAGATTGACAATATTCACAAGAATTCAAAGTTAAAAGTAAGTGAAATAAAAATTTTAATAAAAAGTATAGATTCTGATATATATATTCTGGTTAAGAGACTGGACACAATTTGTTTCTATATCAAAACCCTCCAAATGTTTTGGTTCACATAATACAAAGTCTCAATACGAGCACTATCATTGATGTTTATGTTATAGTTCTTTACATATCAACTTACATACTTCTTTACCATGTTGAAGAAGGTACTTATAAAAAATAAATAAAAATTAGTGAACAATAACAATCAACGTAACTGTTTAGCAATTAATCATTACCGTTTTCAAGTATTATTTCATAGGTCTACTTCATTGGAAAGGATGTCTTAGTGTTTTATGATTTTTTAAAGAAGTTACCAACTAACAATTACCTATAAATCAATTGAAAATAATAATAAATTTAAATAATGACCATGCAAACCTCCGATGATTACTTGAAAAAAGTTGTAGTCACAGCCATGGTTTTATTAATTCAGTTAGGGGATTGTGCCATATAGTTTTATTTTAATTTTTAATTTTTTATGACTTTATCTGTTTTTTCATAACTGTTGTTCATGCAAACCCTATGTGGCAATGGTTGTTATAATATGCAGTGAATAAAAATACTCTTCCCATCTGCAATCAGTTTTTATATAATCATTTTTATTTTGGTTTTGAAGTATTTTTAAAATTATGTCATTCAAATTTTTATGTATTAAGCCCAAGATTGGCTTGGATATTGTAAACACCAGATATTAGTCATCACAATATCCGGTTATAAGTGATTTTATATCATGTTTCTTTCGTGTGATGAAACTACCACTTGCTTGTCCACTTTTAGCTATTAATAGTTTTCATTGTCAATGTTCTCTCATAACTCTGTGGAGCGAAGCAAATACTGGGTATTGTTTTGACTCCTTTCTCAAACCTAGTCACTTTCTTCCTAAACAAACATCTTATAACTTAGTTACCATAAAACATTAATTGTAGCTTAAAAAGTAAATTTATAGAAAGGTAATTTACCTATTAATTTTCTTTAGGTTTATTGTATCTCATTAATAAATCAAAATATTTGCCCAAATTACCTCTTCTCTACAAATTTTTACGCAATATGAATATATCAAATCTTGGTCAAATCTTAATATGCCCTATGACTTTTTTAGTAACTCTAATAATCGCAAAGACATGGTCATTTACTTCTCCTTCTCACTGTAGTCTGACGGTTGCAGTTTGTGTGCATGGGAGGCACCCCCAAGCGAGTTGAGCAGTTTGCCTACTACATCATGGATGAGATCGGCCACAAGTTGCCTGCGGGAACCACCCTGCTCGACATCAGTCAATTCTCCTACAGATACTCCATGTACAAAGTCGGCCCTGTCCTGTCCATCAGTGTAAGTAGTTTAATTAGTTGAAAACATGTCTGGAAAGTTAGACTACAGCTGGTCACTTTATAAACATATTATAATAGAGATTATTCCACACTAATGTCATTTCCATAACAACAATACACAAAAAACGACAATAACAGATGTTAAGTGCTGGTACACAAGAGTTGTGAGATTTTAGTTTGGCTTAGCTAAAACCAAATTTTGACTTTCCTGAGGGTTTTAAGTATTGATTAATTTGAATCAGTAGTATCTTATTAAAATTTGTAATTGATATTACTAAATTTTATGATGATTATGAAAATTATTAACACTAATTAATTAATAACACTATCAGTGTATGGAATAGAGATTTTTCCAAGGACAGTCAATTCTCTTGCGTAACAGGCAAGGCAACCAATTGTGTTAACAAAATAATGGTTAAGTGTACAATTTTTGGTCACTTCCACAAAATTCAAAGTTAAAACCAAAACATCTGTATTTAAGAAATAAATTAGGGTACATAATGAACATGATTACAATATGAAATAAATCCCACATAGGCATCGTTTGTGCTTTGTATTGAAAGACCCTCCAGTGTTATTGAGTTACAAACCTCTATTTTTATTATGGTTTATGTTTGTTTTGTTTTGCTTCTGAGATAAATATCAATTCTCTTGATATTTTCTTAATTTTAAACATAATGATTATTTAAATACAGTAGACTCTTATCCCACAAACCTGGATTATCAGAATACACAAGACAAGATAAAGTACTCATGGCATCATTTTTTCATATTTGAGGAAAGCTTCTTTAAAATTCTGATTATTTTTCTCAGTACAGGTAAAAGGGTGTTAGAGTTTTGTTCTGATGAAGGAAGGTTTTTAATCATAGGCCAACAGATGATGTGACAGGAGTCCGTAGTTGATTTGGTTTCTTGTGTCATAGTGATGGGCCCTGAAAAGTTTATGGGTCCTTTATTAACCACATAGGTTACTTGGCAATGTATAGGTTAGCTGACTATCAGTAGTTTCAGCCTTTGGAACTCCCTTTGTCATTAGTAACGAAATTCCAATCCAGCCATGATTCTGACTGCCTTTTTTGAAGACTTAATACCCTGTGTAAAGTTTGGCTTGAGAAGATAAACCTCATATAGCCTATAGTGCATTTTTGCATGAAATAGAGCAAAGTACGACAAGCAGTCCTTGAGGATTACTGATGTGTTTCAGGCGCTTGATGACAAAGTGGGCAGCGCTAAGTTTCTTAACCATACTTGATCTATATGGGGTTCCAGTTGAAGTAACTGTCAATGGATATTTTATGTTCATTGCAAGGAAATGTAAGTCAGAAGGCGCTCGGTGTCACTTCCACTCGAGTTCTTTCAAAATTATTTGCAATACTTTTGGTTATTTTACTGTCAATGAAAAATTAAAGATTGTTTACTTTTTTATTGAGGGCTATGCAGCTTTAAATGAGTTAAATAAAAAAAAGTTACTCTCAATTACTACGGTAAAGAACTGAAATTACAGAAGTTTTAATCATTAAAACCACTTTGAATTTTTGTGTGTAGAAACACAGATACTTTTATCTCCAGTTTACATTTTTTACTTTTTGTTCAGCATGGAATGGGAATCCCATCCGTAGGTATCCTGCTGCATGAGGTCATCAAGCTGATGTACCACGCTCGAGTTCGTGACCCCGTCTTCTTCAGGATCGGCACCAGTGGAGGCATCGGCATCGAAGGAGGCACCGTCATCATCTCAGAAGAAGCTGTTGATGGCATGCTGAATCCTTACTTTGAATTGGTTAGGAGCATGAGTTTTGTTACAACTATGTTTATTGAGAAAAGTTAACACTGCTCTCATGTCCGATACTGCAAATGTTAAAACTCTGTGATTTGCAAAGTGTGAATTCCAACATACAATATTAAAGATAATAGCTCTCAATATGTCAGCATAACAATCAATGGGCGCTTTTAACCTATTTATTTATCAACATTGATTTGAAAGTCAAAGAAATTTAATCAATTGATTTTTGTTTTCTTTCTGTATTTTTAATTGATTTTATGGAATATTCAACAGCATATTAAAATTTATTGTTCTAAAATCCTTGATACCTTTTTATGAAATTAATGAAAGGTATTAATTATGTAATTGCCTTCAGGTATCAAAATAGTCCTCAAAGCAATAGACTGGCGTACATGTTTCCAGGGCACTATCCCTCATCCTCAATAATAAATTATTCATAAAAAGCCCACATTTCAGTATTTGTCAAACACTAATGAAGACACATCAAACACAAACAAACACATTTCACACGAATTACTAATATGAATTATCCGACGTCGGTACACGTACATTGATATAGGACTGTCGCGAACGGAACTCGCCCGCTAATTTGTGGTTCCGCCTTTGTGGAGAAAAATATATCAGATGTCAGGGTGCAAAGAGTTCAGGGTTTATACGGTAATTTTAAATATAAATTGAGTAGTTATATAGGATTTTAAATCACCTTTGTCTGCAGCTTTTTTCCAGTTGCTGTTCATGTTCACGTATTCGTCAATTTGTTCAAAGCAACAATAGGATGTATCTGCCGTTGAGAAGACATTGTCAAAGTTTTAAAAACAAAACACAAATCACAAATTGAGGACTACATGACCATGATGCAACAGCTTCAAAACATTAGGTTGTAGACAAACTACTGGAAAAGAGCTGCAGACAAAGTTTTAATATACCAGTATAGTTAGTCATACCAGCTCAGGGGCAAAAACCAATATCAGTAAATTACCTTTTTGGAATTTTTTGGAATTTTACCTAATTACCATAGTTTCTTATTGCTCCTATATAATGGATGTGAGAAACAAGATACCACACAATTGAATTTAAGAAGGAGATTGTAATGTTTTAGGTTTGTATAAATAGGAACAAATCCATAAAACATAAGGCGCTAAATCTTTATTGAAAACTTGTATAATGAACAGTTTTGTTTTTTTAAGTCTAGAGTTATCTACATCTGTATTCACAAAACTAATTTTTCATAAAATCTTAAGCAGATAATTAACTTTAAAAGTAACTCTAGAACTCATAAGCATATTAATGACACTTTTTTAGAAAATAAATTTGCTTAAAAATAGCTTATAAATCTTAGCATGAAAAACTAATACAATGTTGTTTAAAACTTACAGCCAGTTTTGGGCAAAGTTGTGCGGAGGCCTGCAAAACTAGACAAGAAACTGATGAAGGAGATGTTGGCGTTACATAGCAAAGAAGACCCGTACGACACTGTTGTGGGGAAAACCATGTGCACAACTGACTTTTACGAAGGTAACGTACATCACAGTGAATCTACCAGACAGCTCCTATCAACATTACTTTAATTTATTATTATTTTGTTTTGCAATTATATTAAGTTTTGAATTTCTTGCACAATACATGTATTGTTGAGTAAGTGTTGCTGATCCTGGTAGAAGTAGGTTAAGAATCTTGATGTCTTTATGAAATTATATATTAATGTGTTGCCACTGCTTGTGTATCAAATACATTAGGAAATTGAGTATAATAAATGAACAAATATATCTTAACCGTTACATAGTAATTGAATCGGCTCTGCCCCTGTGGTTGTGGTTGCCTTTAGGTGTGTAACTAGCACTTATTTTAATTAGAGTTCCTATTTGTTTTTCTTGGTATTATTAACCGTATCATTTAGGCAGGCTGTGAATATTAAGTCTATTTGGACATTCTGTTTTGTGGAGTTTAAAGCTCATTAAATCACTAATTACTCCATATATATTGTTTTACAAATTCTCTCACCATGACTCTTACATATGATTTAACACACAAGAACGACAATTGTCTTTCACAACCTCTGGGTAAGGGCAGTGGCAGCTCTATAAAACAACGTAGAAAAATGTCAACAAAAAAATCAGCTGAAAACTTTTTCAAATGCCCTAGTTGGGAGCACTTGTACAGAAACTTCCTCGAGACAGTTATTTGCAAATCACTGATATCTCCGGTTTTCACGTTGCCTGTTAGACCAATGGTAAGTTTAATCGGGGCTGAGTAGCTGCTGGTCAGAGGGTTGGTTCTGCACCCCCACCCCCTCCCTTCATACACATTTCTATCTCCCCCAATGACAAAACTGTAGTTTCCTGAACGTTTCCAAAAATCACTCACCAACTTCTTCAACCCCTCCATACATTTATCACGATTGTAGTAGTTGGGTTTCCATGTTTGCATTATGAAGACTTTCTTTAGTTCTTACATCCCGACGTTCCGTCATCCCAGACATCCACATTTCATCAAAAGAGATCAGTATGGGGAGGGGAGAGTTTGGTAGGTAAAATGCATGTGGTGAAAGAAATTGGGGGAAAGAAGTTGAATTTTTACTAAAGGAAGAATAATATAAAAACAATATTTCCATAGTTGTTTTATTTTTGAGGATTATTCAAGTAATGTTCAACTTATGGTACTTATCCATGAAAACTATAAACTTTCATATAAATATCCTTGTTAAGTCTTTGCACAGCTAAATTTCCCATTGTGAGCTAGGAAGAACTACAACGAACCGACTTTCTGTTCTCCCCAACTTTTTACAAGACGGAGTGTCTGTGCCGTACCATACCTCCCCAGTGTGTGTACTCCCATGAAATTCAATTTTACAGATATTTTTTTAATTGCCGTACAGCTCGCTAGTGTTTGTCGTGCCGCCCCAGTGCGCTCGTGATCCTACTTTTTTATGTATGCACCCTCTTGTCAGACACAATGCTGCAGTAAACATTGCCCATCAAAATAAAAAAACCTGCCTAAACTTAAAGGCATCCTAATTCATTCAAAGAAATTGCTTGGCTTCATTTTCCCTGAATTCTTAAAGGATAGGATAAAAAATAAAATGTCAGTGAGAAACTCGCGTAGTAGATTTATCTTGACGTTATGTATCGCCTTCTTCCATAAATTTGCATTTTTGTAAGAAGTTATGCAAACCCGCAGATTCAACAACACCAGTAAACGAGTATGGAGTATTGCAAGTGTTTTGCCTCAGAATGTAGTATTAAAATTCACATATAATCATTGAAACACATTTCTTTAAAGAGTAAAACACAAATTCAGCAATTGAAGGCTTGAATATTGTTGCGCTGACTACTTGATCGTTACTGTTGCCGTATTCTGATTGTCACTGGCCAATGTACTGAAGATTAAATTCTTGAAATCAGAACGTCGTATTTGCTGGATATGTCGTATTGTTATCTGGACAGATAAAAAGTTTCCCACAGTCTACCTGTAATATTCATGTCCAGAAATTCTCAATTGTTACACATTTCTAAAATTTTAATAGTAATATTTTAAGTCAGTTAACGAGATATTTTACGGAGTAACAGATATGCTACTTAAAAACTGTTTATGTTTTAAATAAAGTTCTGATTTGAGATTTAAAAAAAAAGGGGGTGAAGAATACCGAAAATGTATAAGAAAAAAAAGAAGAAAATTATTCAAACTCTAAAAAATTCTTGGAAATTATTTAGAAAATAGTAATTTTTTAAGTATTTTTGACTATTGCAGTTTCACGATTTTCCTTTTTGAATATTCAATAATCTTTACCGACCTATTTATGGTTAACCACAGTTTACCATTATCGGTACCATTAACACAGGTTTAGGTTTGAAATAAGAGCGAAAGGCTGATGTCAAGTCATTTATCATTAGTTACGCCGGTCTGGATATCGGTGGGGACGAGGGGGACAGCAATTTTGGTCTTTACACAGGGGTTAAAAAACTCATGAGCCGCCCCTGTCACAATGATCCAAGTTCCACTGTAACATATTTTACAAATTTTATACTTAAAATAGCAAAACTTGAGTACCCAGGAAATTCCCAATAGAATTTAGATCAAAACTACTGAATTTATTACAAACCAAAACATTTATCCATGTACAGAATTTATTTTTTCTATGAATACCATTGTAGTTTTGTCGAAACAAACTGTAAACCTCTTAAACAATTGAAGGTGAATCGGTGGCGTAGTGGTAAGCGCGCTGGACTTCGCAGCGATGTCGTGGGTTGAATCCGCGTTCTGCCAGTGACTTTTATCAGTACCGTTCACACCTCTGTACTGTAGCGGCTCACCCCCTTACTTTGTCTAATATGATCCATGCACAGATCAATAGTCTATGTGGACAGGGCAAAGTAAGACAAAAAGAGGCCTGCCAACTTCTTTTATTAAAAAGAAGGTACATGCCCCCTTGCTTCACCACTATATCCCACTATCGGTTTCAGTTTGCAAACACACTGTAAAATATGAAATTATAAAACTTCCAAATCTTTGAATAAGTATTTGACACTTGTTCCTTCCTCTAGGGCAAGGTCGACTGGATGGGGCTTTCTGCGACTTTACGGAGCCTGAGAAGATGGAGTATTTACAGAAGTTACAGCGTCATGGAGTGGTTAACATTGAGATGGAATCTCTAGCTTTCGCTGCCCTCACTCACCACGCTGGGATCAAGTCTGCTGTCATCTGCGTGGCAATCATCGATCGGCTCAAGGGAGATCAGGTGACTGTCACAAACACAATCACAATACTCCAAGTCACAGCAAACCTTGGTACTCAGCGAATCCCCCAAGGAATTTTGTGACTTTTTAATTTTGTGTGTACCAAATGGGGCTAGGTACAAAATTTTCCTGCAAAGGGGGTGTTGGAAAAATTTGTATCCACCAAGTGAAAGTACATGCCAAATTTTACCAATTTATGTTTATAATGATTTGTTTATTTTTTTATAAGATTACGCATAATGTTTTTTTATTTTTTTTATTTTATTTTATCCATAGTCTAAGTTGGTAAGTTGATGATACTAAATACATAAAGTAGCTTCATTCTTATAGTTCTTTTGAATGTCTTATCAAAGTGTTTAAAAACTGAAATGTGAAAATTATCAACAAACTTGAACTTATAAAACCTTTTTCCAAGACTATATTACTCCTGTTTTGAGGGAATACATTTCCCACACATCCCCACCCCTTTAGTCTCTGGTGATATTTCTTGTGAAGGTTTGGTCACTTAACTTTGTGTTTACAGTACCTAATTTCATAAATGTTAAATCAAATTATTATATTTTATATATTCAATCACAAATAATGTTGAAGTATGTTTTGTGTCTGTTAGGAGCCTACACTTGTTACATTTATAATAAACTACATTTTTCTTAAAGAAAAACAAAAACAAACAAAAAAAGATTTTTTCAGTCCTTTTTAAAAGCAGGTGTGAGAATAAATTAAATATTCAAAAGAATAATAGATTACAAATAAAACATTTTATTTGAAATTGTATTCAGATTCAGTTTTTAAGAATTCACCATTTTATTAAAACTGAATTGATAATGTGCAACTCCTTGATTAGAGGTGGGTCCAAGTAAATGTAATGGAAACTTTGTAATGAGTACAGACCTCCTGTAAAAGTCCACCCATTACTCGCTGACAGAAATACCAGTTACAGATAGTTAAAGCAGATGCAGATGTTTGTATAACTGCAAATCAACAAGAAATGCCTATTACAGATACTTAGGTAGGTAGAGGTATCTGTGCATTAGAATAAATGGCAGAAAATGGCAAACTGACAACGGAGATAGAGGTATCTCAGGTGATCAGATCTCTTGAACCCAAAAAATCTGCTGGCTGGGATGATATTTCACCTTTCTTGCTCAAAAGTTGCTCCCACTTATTGATTAAGCCACTTACTTTTATTATCAATCGCTCCTTTCAACAGGGCGAATTCCTAGATTTACTTAAGTTCTCGGTGGTCAGAGCGATCCCGAAGAAGAGTAATTTGCACACTCTAGACAATCTGAGGCCTATCTCTTTGTTGTCCGTCTTTTCCATGGTTATTGAAAAGATTGTACATTCTAGACTCTGTGAATTTTTTGAAGACAACAATGTATTATCATATTTTCAGTTTGGGTTTCGTAGAGGCAAGAGCACTGAACAACTGCAATTTATGAGTTTTTTCAGTGGGGTCGCTGCTGCTGTGGATGGGTCTCAGTTCACTGTCGGTGCCTTTTGTGACCTTTCTAAAGCTTTCGACACAGTGAGCTTTGAGATACTTGTCGAAAAATTAAAATTTTATGGTGTGACTGGCGCCTCTCTCAGATGGTTGAATTCCTTCCTGGAAGGAAGGCTGCAGAGAGTAGAGTTGAATGTGGGTGCTCAGAGTGACTATCGCAGTGTAACCTCTGGAGTTCCCCAGGGCTCCATCTTGGGGCCTCTTCTGTTCCTTGTTTACTGCAATGACCTTCCTGATATTTCAACTGATTTTCAGATTTTGATGTATGCTGACAACACTTCTCTTGTTGCTCCAAACAAAAATAAAATTAACCTTTCTCAATCACTTTCTGAGGTCCTGGACAATATCAATTCATGGTGCATAGCAAATGGTCTATAACTTAATCCTTCAAAAACTGAGCTTATAAATTTTTACACCAACTATAGCAATTCATCTCAGTCTGACTTGTCATACTTACCCCCTCAATTTAATTGTGTTCATTCAACAAAATTTTTAGGCCTGAATATCGACCCAACTTTTTCTTGGCGACAGCATGTGAACACACTTCTTCCTAGACTCAGTAAAGCATTCTATGCTTTGCTTTCCTTGTCCCAGTCTGTCAGTCAAAATGTTCTGAGGCAAGTGTATTTTGCGTATTTCCACTCACTAATCTCATATGGTCTAATTTTTTGAGGCAACTCCTCTGAATCAATCAGAGTCTTCAAAATGCAAAAAAGGGCCATTAGATTGTTGTCCGGTATTAGTCCAAGAGAATCCTGCAAAATACATTTCAAACGGCTTCAAATTCTTCCACTTCCTTCATTATTCATACTGCAGTGTCTTATGTTTGTTAAATCTAATCCGGAAAGTTTTTTTTTTTTTAATAATCATCTTCATCAATACTCCACCAGAAATTCCAACATTTTACAATACCCAATTCATAGAACAACTTTTCTAGAAAAATCACCTTCTTACTCTTGGTTAAAGATCTTCAACAGTTTCCCCCAAAGTATTAAACAGGAACCCTCAATAAAAAAATTCAAAAATCTGGCTATGGATTATCTTTTTCAGAACTGCTTCTATAGTCTCTCTGACACACGGCACAGGCGGGGCTTGACAGGCTCATATGCTTCCAAATCATGTCATGAGAGTCTTTCCCAGTTGGTGGCATTTGTTTTCTTTTATTGAAAATAGTTTTTGTCTTTGTTTTAACCCACACGAAACCAGATTTTTGTTATTTAGAATAAGCATTTAGGTTAAGACAATATTGTGACAAATCTACTGCCCAGGCAATCAATTATGCATGTAAGGGCGTCACTAGATACTGTAAATAAATAAATAAATAAAAGATCCAAAATCTGCCTATTAATGGGTACTTTGTCAGTCAAGTCTTAAATGGATACCATTAATTAAACATAACCAAGACATCACATCGATGTAGAGAGCACTCAACAAATTAAATATGTAGAGGTTTAAATCCATTTTTACTTTCTCCCTCTATACCATAGTATATGGAGAAAGTATTGTTTTCGTCAAAATTTTCGAATTTGAGTTGTTGGTGGATTTATCCATTTTGGTTCCCCCTGAGTCCAAAAAAGTGGTTTTCGGAGTGATGTCTGTCTGTGTGTGTGTGTGTGTGTGTGTGTGTGTGTGTGTGTGTGTCAGGATGTAAACAGAGCTAGAGAATGCCCTAATGGTCCGATTTTAATGAAATTTGGTACATAGGTCCAAATCCACGATAATTCCAGGCGTTTTTTTCTTTTTTTGAATTTTTGATTTTTAAGGGTATTTTACCCCCAAAAACCCTCAAAAATCGTCAAAAATCAAAATTTCTCAAAAACGGCTCTAACGATTTTGATTACAATTTTGTGGTTTATTAAGCTTGAAATGGCAAATAAAATGACACCACCCGCATCTCCGAGAAAATTTGCGTTCAAAAGTTATAGAGTAAAACGTGTTTCAAAAATCAATTTTTTGGATTTTCAAAATAGCTGTTGTCTTGAAATAAATTTTACTTGTCACCATTAAATCAAGCTCAAAAAACTAAATAATCTAGTATTTTAAATTACTGCTCTACGTCAAGTGGTTGCGGAGAAAATTCAATTTTTCGTTTAGCGGTAAACGCAGTACGTTGTTAAAAGTCACAGACGCGCGTAGGGTCAAACGAGCGCTGCTCAGCCGGTAGCTATCCGACTGAGTCATCAAGACATTAATGTTTGAAGCTTTTAACATCTTTTTTATATTGTTGGGAGAAAGTATGTGTCAGTTAACTGATACCGTTTATTAGAATTATATTATTTTAATAAAGGTATAAATATATTTTACAATTTATTCTAAGAATTCATTTATGTTGAGCTAGACACTTCGTTACTAATTTGATTATCCCTTCTATCAATCAACACAAAAATAGAGAGTAGAGTATGCTAGAAAAATACCTGGGTAGTTTATCCAGCCAGCTACCGCACAAATATGAGGAGGAGTAAAGGCGTACTTGCACCCTGGTACTGAGGAGTACCTGGAGCGGTTGTAACGGGTATTAAAAAGTAACTGTTTACTTATCGCGCCTCTTTCTTCCATGTGAAGTATCAGTTCTGGCAAGTGTTTCTTGTCCCCGAGCTGACGTGTTTCTTCTTGGCATTGCAGATCCACGCCCCCAAGGAGGTGCTAGACGAGTGGCAGATGCGTCCCCAGAAGCTGGTCTCCCGCTACATCAAGCGCTATCTGCAGATGAAGGGCCGAATCTCCCTGGACGACTATTCCGGCTCCAGCTGTGTCAAGAGTCCTCGCCGCTTCAAGCTCGTCCAGCAGGAGTCAGAAAGCTATGACTAAATGTGATATATTAACGTTTCATTTGTTATTGTTAGTTGTTTTACTCGCTGGACTGGTTGGTAGGTTAACGAATGTACAGTGATGAATCGACCGGTGGATCTCTGTTAGATTAAGTTGTTGTCTCTGAATTTGAATGAATAATTTTAAGTTTTACTATAAACGTTTTATTTGAAAGATCTACGGGTTGATTTATAGCCGATGTGGTTCACAGAAACTATTATAGCGATGAATAAGGGACCACCTCGATGAGAGAAACATCGAATTTGAAAATTACTGGCATTTTTTTTTATAAGTGAGAAATTTCTTTTAGTATTTTTACTGACAATTTAAAAACTCTCTTGTTAATTGAAATGGCCTAAAAACTAAGTTAGAGAGACATACCTGGTTTATTTTTAAGTCATGATTTTATTCTGTGTTAAGGTGGATTGAATGCTAATAAGTGTAAAAATAATTGAAAGTTGAAGTAAAATATGTAACAATAAATGAAAATTGTTTGAGAATTTGAATTTTATGTATAAAATATTTATAAAAACAACCTACACTAGTGTAACATGAAATGTCTAACTTCTAGAATTATTGTTTCTTATTAAATTACCACAATATTAATTTTCCTTGTCTCATACCTTATAAGGCGACTTCATGGTTTTCATTTTTAAGCAGAAGGTCTTGGATATTTATTGGTATTTATTGGAACCAAATCATTCTGAAATTATGATTATGCATTAGCCTGCAGTAAGGGTTTGCATATTTATTGATTCAAAATTTTTCAATACATTCGTACTATTTTATATGATCATTATTGTACAATAATTTACCATAGTTTGATAGTTTACTGTGATATTTTTTATTTCTTGAACTAATTGATGAATATTGTTTTTTTTTTCTTAGATTTTCACTGAAAAATACCTGACAGTATTTAACCAGTCCAGTCATTACGGTGTAGCATTCCATAAAAGTACTGTGTAGTTTTTATTTTTCAAGGATTTTTTACATTCCTTTATTGACATTATAGGCTAAACTTAGTGTAGATCCGTTACTTTAATTCGTTAAGTTTTCTTATACTTATATTATAAATCATTACGAACATCGTAGGATAGATGTAGTGATTGTAGCACATACAATATGTTACGTAGTAAATATATCTTGCTAGAAGTTTTTTTTGTAAAGCATTTTAGCACTTTTCCAATAATTTACTTAATTAAAACCTTATTCTTGATAACACATAGATTTTTGTGTATTTGATATTACTCTAGTTTTAAGTTCCTTCATTAAAATTCTTACATTTCAAGGTGACCTACCACAAATGTTTAACCTCAAATCAGTGAAGCTTATAAATGATTTTTAAAACACTTTTCCACAATCACAAAACATTGCCATCATATTTTTATGAATATTTTCTTATCGAAAGAATTGTTTTGTCATAAAAACATGTACATTTTTATATTGACAGAAAACATATATTGTGCTTTAGTTTTTTATAAATATTTTAAAACTCAATAGTAAAGAGTAGAGTTTTAAAACAGGTTTTACCAATGAAAAGTTTACTTTAATTACAGTTTAAAAAATTACTTAATGTTTGTATAAAGCAGTCACTGCCATGTTATAAATATATGCTTTGATGTTTTCAACATTCGTTGTGAATATATAATTAAGTGTAATAAAAAGAGCATATATGATAATGTACACAAGAGTGGAAGGCCCTTGCTAGCATTGTCGTAGGCAGCAGCTGCACAACGTGGTTACAAACGTTAGCGATCGCTTGAACAATGTTCATTGTTAACCATTTTAACTTATGTAAATGTTAGCCCCCAGCCCTTTGACAAAATCTCAGTCTAACTTTCCATCGAGTTCTAAAGAGTAAATCTGACTCAATCCTCATTTGATTTTCATACAGAATGCTTAATTTACTATTGTTACATTTTTTTTTTATTTAGCTATTTTCAGAAACAACAATGACATTAATTCAAACTGCTTAGTTTTCTCAAAAACATACAATTTAATATACTTTAATTAATTTCATTACAAAAGAAAAACTGTCAGCTAAAATATGATCTAAGGTTTTTTTACATTTATTGCTCATTTAAACCCTGTGATAGATTACAATATTTTTTACAAAAAATACGAAAACAACTGAATATGAACGAAACTGGTACATGAAATATTTCCTGTTTCTTGGAAAATGTCAAAACTAATACTAACTAATCAAGATTAGAAAATATATCCTGAATGAATGAAAGGAGTTTATTTTCCACAAAAATTACAAATATGCATACAATAATGTATCTATTGAAAATTACTCAAGTCCTCTTTCTGCATTGTGGAAATTTTCAATTTACTGAAGTTTGAAGCTTTTAAAAAGCACCAACTGTTATCAAGGTCTTTGACTGAAAGTTTGACCAATAAACTGTAATTAATGATTACAAATATGTGTTGTCTTGAAAAAAGTCACAGTGCCATGTTAAACTTGACAGGACTTGCAGCCTCGTATTTAGTAGCCACAGAAAATAACACAAGTTTCAAAACCTTCGCTGGATGTTCACTAATCAGTGGACTGTTGTTGAGGATTTCGATTACATCCATGTCCAGAGAGAAAAGATAACTATAAAAAACACCTCCACATCTACGATGGTTGCACAGAACAAGAACCATCTCTTTATCATTTACGTCATCTGATTCAAGCTACATTTTGATGTTCAGAATTTGACATAAACCTCTATAAAGATTTATTAAATGGAAAATTAAAACAGATTAAACAATTAAGATTTTTTTTTAATCACTTGTAAATAAATTAAAAAGAATAAGCGTAACAGATTAATTAAATTATTTCTTCTAGGATTTCACATTATTTGTTTTAGCTTTTTCCTTCTAACTTCTTACAGCTGCTTAAGGCCTACAACTTGCTGGCCTGCTTTAGTATTCTTCTGTCTGAACTGAATTAATTTCTAGGTGATATTCTCTATTTGTTAATTCACAAACTGTTCTAAAATTTTACTGTTGTTGAAGGGTTGGGGGTGAATTTGTAGATAGAGTAGCTTGTTGTCATTTTAGAATTTATATTATAAAGTTAATTGTTATTCGCATTCGTAATTTTACAATATCACACCTACATTTATGTGTATTTGTGAGCTGTTTTCGTGGCTTGTATAGATTTTTGTGCTTCCCATCATGAACTGTTTCATGACATCGAATTTATCTAATCATCAAACTATGACTTGTATTGTTATATAGAAAGGAATTAGGAGTGTAAAATATTTCCCGTTGAAAATCAGTGTTGTTGTTATTTTGCTAAAGTAAAATTATTAGATTTCAAAGATGTTATTAAAAATTGTTATTTTGAAAAATGTTAAATTGACCACCATAAGAATTAAACTAATTAGACCATGGGCCGACAATATGAAACCCTCCCCCCCCCCCCCCGTGGGAATTTATGACTTATACTTTTTTTTGTTGGTATTGCCTACTAGATTAAGAATTCGGTTGTTTGCCTTTTTTAAATTACAGCATATTCCAGAAAACCAAGAAAAGACGGCCTACGAGGAATCAGACAAAATTTTTAATCAGCAGCATAGGTCGAGTTTGGTATCAAATTAAAGGTCTCACATAGCAGAGTACAATGCCACAAACTAGACTTCAAAAGGATGATCGAAACGGAAATGGCAGGCAAACAAAATTTCCATTAAAATATATGGGTAAAACTTTAAAATGCAATAACTTTCTTTATACTCAACCTTTTAACGTCGGGTTTGCGGCATTGTACTCTACTAATTGGGACCTTTAATTTGATACCAAACATGACCTATGCTGCTATTTAAGAATTTTGTCTGACTCCTCATGGGCCATCCCCCTTAAGGGGTAAAAAAGTGTTAATGCCTTAAAAGAGTAGACATTTATGGCCATTATTGATATACCAAGTCTTGTAACTTTATCTATATTGGTAAAAAATATATTTCACCGTTCCGGGACTTTTCAACCACACTGTATATAAAACTAGTTATTTCACTTTTTCACCATAAATCTAAAAAAAAAAAATCATAATTATTTGGAAATATTTAAGTAGAGAACTTTATAACGACCCATTAATTAATAAAATTGGCCAAGAAAACTGTTAGTATTTTCGGTCAAAAGATTTTTGAAACTGAATCATTTTAATGATGATAGTAGATTTTATATTTTTTATGGTTTTTTCGTATTTTTCGGGATATGCTGTAATTTTTAAGTGGCAAACACCTAAAACCATAAAGTACATGTCAATACAAACACAAAAATGTATATGTCGAAAATTCCCACGGGGGGGGGAGCATATGTTCACATCAGCCTTTGCTCTAAATATTGTCAATTGTTCTGCATTTAACAATATTGGACGAATAAAACAAGATCCAATCAAAGCAAAATCTTGCCAGAATACACTGAGGTGGATTTGATTAAAATTTTATCAAACTTTAAATGATAACAATATTTTTCTTTTTTAAAAACCTTCTCCAAAAGCTTAAGCTGTACAACCATAAATTCTGCAAAATTTAAATAATGGTTATAAAACTTGTGCAATGCATTAAGTAAAATATTAGTCCTTTTTAATTTTTAAAGAGTTTGTAGTTGTCTGACAATACAGAGAGTAGACGAGGCTTCAATGAGACTTTAGCTTGAAATCATAGGCTTTAATTGTTTAGAGGCTGGGTACACAGGGGCCTATTTTAACCTTGAAGAAGCCATACTGTAGTACTTTCTCTAGCTATGTCTAGATTTCCTCGACGTTTTTAAAGATTGATAATCCATTCTCTGGTAAGAACCATAACAGTGTTGTTGTAAAGTTCATATTAGCATAGTTATAAGATTTCATTGAAATCAAACGTGATATAAAATAAAGACATATCTTTAATGGAATGTCAACTAATGAAATGCTTGCATACTGTTATGCTTAAAATAAATCCATTGATTTTTATAACGTTGCTTGATTTTCTAGTTTGTCACCTGTCTATTTAGTGTTAATATTTTTTGGACCTCCTTGATGTTAACAAGTGGCCAATAAAAAAGCACCAAGGAATCTGGGATTAAGGAAATTCTGAACTACAGTAACAGTAGACTCCTTCTTTACTGGCCACCTTTTAACCAAACTCCGCTTTAACCAGCCAACCCTGGCACAAGAAGGGTTTGAAGGGTTACTTTGCATGCATAAGTCGAAAACTTAGATTTTTGAAATTTGGATTTACATTTTAGTCAGTGCAATATTACTAGACAGTAGCCGAGAACAGCAACTATATTACGATTGTAGGCTTAGCTGTTCCACGATATATACCGTAATGATCTCATTTTGTATACGTGCCAAATGTTTTATTAAATGAAAGATAATTAGATAGATCACTATATAAACTTAGATTCAGCACCTGCACAGACCGAATATCAATCTAGTGCAGGTTCCCCCCACCCCCCCCCCACCCCCCTCCGTGGGCACGCCTGTGGCAGTCTTTACTGCTATTCAATCTTATCTATATCCTATCAGTCACCATCAGTTCTCAATAAAAGTAGTAAATTTAAGCACTAAATTAGTAAAGTATGGAGATGGAGGATGGCTTGGTGCTTGACCCCTTGATTTTTCCTTATTATGATCAATGGCTTTAGGTATGTAACTAATTGTTTACCATTACCCAATGATACCATCTTATCTCGGAATGAGAATCATGATGAGTTGCTTAAGGGGGCTGTGGACAGTCAAGAAAGGGCTAAGGTGTGGTTTCGGGCGAACAAACTGAGTTTTAATGAAGTAAAGATCCAACTAATCTGCTCCCTTAATGACATGATGACACATCCCTTAGTGACATCCAAGAATTCCTTGATATAATTTCTGGGATCCCACCTAGACCCTAAACTGACATGGAATGATCACATCAACGAAGTATACAGAAAAATGTCAAGGATTCTACTATAACATGTATATATAAGAATTTAGTGATCTTGCAGTATTTATATTTGTCTTTAATTACTTGCTCTTCCAAACTCACATTTAATGTGGCCTCTTATTATGGGTGCATTGTGTGGTATCCAAAAGAATTATCCTGCTACAGATGAAAGTCTTAAAGATAACGACAGGGGTGGTCTTTAGACAGCATTGCAAGCCTTTATTCCAAGGAATCCTGACTATCTATGAACATTGCATCTTGAACTCTTTGTTTTATGTAAAAGAGAACCACTCCTACTCAACCTTTGAGACAAGAGGATAGATGTATGAATACAACATTAAGAAAAGGAATACAATATCGATTCCCAGATTCCTAGCAAGCAAAGTAAAAGATAGTTTTCCCCTGTTTGCTTGCAAGTTGTTGTTCAATCTTTGTCAGTTTCTTATGTGCTTGGAGCTACAATAATTTAAGAACAAGATCAAATGTTGGTGTGTTCATAATAATATTTATTCCCTTGGCGAGTTTTACCAGACTCTGGAATTTTAGTCAATCCTCCAAGCGCCGCTTGACACTAAAAATAGTTTGGGTATAATTTCAATATTTTTTCTGCCAATTTTGTATTCAGGTCAACAGTTAAGAGCAGAGTAACCTCACATTGCCTAGCATGACATAAAATGGCCAATATTCTCAGAAGCAACACAACACACAGTGAAATGACAGCACAGTTAGAACAACACAAGACTTGTACTTCATCCTAATTAAAAGCAGTTACTAAAGAGGGTTAAGTTTTTGTCCTAGCAACTCCATAAATTACAGCCTAACAACTGAGTCTTAGATGCAATATAAACCCTCAACAGCTCTGTTTAACAGCCATCTTTTAAAAAACTCACTTTTAGTCCCCATTACAGAAAATTTCAAATTTTGCTATGTTTCAAGACCAGAAATAAAATTTTAAGTTACAACAACATAAATATAATTGGAATTTAGAGGTTTGCAAGGTTCCTTAAACTTGATGATTAGGAATAAAATATTTTATAGACAAAGAATCGGTTATAAATCAATATAAAAAGATATTATTTTATAATAAATACTTTAATAAACTTAAGTATAACATCACACATGTGTGTATCTAAATTAACATTTTTAATACTATACAATAAAATTCATTGCACTCGTGTAAATTAGTAAAATTACATCAATTTTAAGCATATTCAGTGCTTAAGTAGATGAGTAAAAATGATGGTGAGATGATTAAATTTCACAATACATTGTACTACCAAATCGTAATCTATTTAACATAATTTTAAAAACTCTGGAAGAGCACATTTCATGTTCACAAAAAATTATGCCTCAACCTTCAGTGTTCCTCAGCATAGCATGATAACAACAAAGAGCATAGCATGATAATGGTACTAAAGTGATTTAAATGCATTATAGAACACATTCGATTCTCAGAGCTTGCGTTATCAAGCTCTCAAATATTAGATAAAAGATATAGCAAATGATTTGGAAACATTGGAATTCTTCAAAGGCAAATGTGGTCCCTGCTATCCGTTCTCCTATGTTCCCAACCCGAACTTCTTTCTAAATTTGTCGTTCAAATCAACCTATTTATATTATAAAAATTAAAAACAAATACACCTGATTTAAAGTATGTACCATGACTAGGATGAAATAGTTCATTTTAAACATGTCTACAGTTAAGTACAAGTTAAAAGCCACAAAGAACATTTTTGTAGGTAACACCTGCAACTTACACCTTAGATATTGTCATGAAAGTAAACAATTCTATTTATTTGATATAATTTGCCACTCAATAATGCAACTGGCAGCTGGAACTTAAAGTAGATTTTTTATATACAAAACATTGACAATTAAGACTGGTTCTTAAAATAATTAATAAATAACAACAAAATACAACTAATATTATAAATAAATAATCAGGTAAATAATTAAATACTTTGCTGTAAAAATAAATAAAAAATGTACATTAAACAATTGTACACCTAGAGGTGAATCTAAATTTGTTTTTATTGAGTTAATAATTAGATCAAACATTTTTTATGCAGAAAACAACTTACTTTAAAATCACTAATAAATTTTTTCATAAGGTTCAACATTTTTTAGACAATTTGATGATTTAAAGTGTACAAGAGTGTAAATGATTTTCATAAGTATATAAATCACAACAATCGTTATTGAGAATTGAATTTGGATTTTTCCACAATATACACTATTTAAAACAGGGAAAAAATTAATCTAATTTGGTAACTGATTTTAAAGCTCATAGGAGACAAAAACGTGTATAATATAGTTGTATATTGCTCAAAAATGTTATTTCTATTTACAAATATTTAAGAAAACTTACAACGAATTGATCTGCTTCAAGTGCTGAAGCAAGGCTGTCCCGTGCGAATGTCTCGGCATACTTAGGGTACATTACAAAAATTTTGTGAGACATCAAAATGATTCTAGAAATGTGGCAATGAATTGGTCTTACTTTGATTACTAGTGAACAGCCGTGTTATAGGCCGTGATGTGTAATGTGATCACAAGTGCGACGTGTTGGACGGAATCATCTCAGCGAGAGTGGCTGAGCGTGAGACTGAAGGCGAGAGCGAGACACGATCAGAGAATAGATGAACCTTATCAGCTTGGCTCCGGCCACACTCCAGGCAACCTTGGCAAACAGGTACAGCAGCACTGCCTTCAGCGTCTGATGGATCCAGAAGAATCTGTAACATATTACAAACCCTAGATTAGCAGGGCTGATTTTGCAAATGAGCCCAGAGGCGCAAGATGTTTTAGGTATGTTGAGGAAGCAAGCAAAAGAAAAGAAAGAAATTTTACAAAATTTAATCATATACACGATCAAGTTTAGTGTATGTTGATGTTTTTCAGAGGTGATATTATTCCTCTTGTTTCCTCGATAATAGTGTTATATTGGCTCTCAATAGAGATAGGACAAGTTGGGTGAGTCAGTGACGTAGAGGTTAGCACCTCGGACTTCGGAATCATAGCAATGCTGCGTTGGTCCGAATACACGTTCTGCCAGGAAATTTTATCACTATTATTCACCAGTACTGTAGCAGCTCCCCTTCTTACTTTGCCTACTACGATCCACGCACAGATCAATAGTCCATGTAGACAGGGCAAAGTAAGGCAAAGAAGCCTGACAACCTCTTAAAAAAATATAAAAAAGCTGTCACTAAAAATGAAAGTGTGTTAAAGGGCCGAAGTACAGATTGAAGACAAGAATTTCAGCTGTCAATGGCAATCATAGCACAGAAATGTTGCCCCTATAGCAACAGAATCATATCTAATGACAGTAAATATGGTGTAATACCAATAAAGTGATGACTCAATAAAGTGAGTTTCAGTAGAGAGTAGAGTCCCGCTAATTCAAACCATGCTAATCCGACAATTCGCTTATCCTGAACACATTTTGTTAAGGAAAATACAGATTTTTTCCAAGCTCATACGCAGAAAAATACCAGAAAAGGGGTTTTTCTTGTGCCAAAACAAATATTTGTTGTTGCAATAAAGAGTTAATTGATTTTAATTTGATAATATAGTTATATATCAGCTAATCTTAATTTAAAACTAAAGATAAAGCCTAAACTAATATAAAATTAAAACAACAAAATTGGAATTAAACTGTTTTGGAACATAATTGTTTACTAGCGACGCAAAGTGCGATGACCCAATGACTCATATTTGGAATGCGGGAAGTCAAGAGAGATAACTGGTAGGCTGGTTAGGGGGAGGTTCTATTTTTATAACATTGTCTGCATTCTTATCAAAGATCAATGTCTTCCCCTTCTGGTTCGTCACTGCACCTGTTTGTGAGCCTTTAGAGCTGATATTAACAGACCTTCCAAAGATACATTTTAGATATTGCCATTGGTTTATTGCTAGGGATGGACGGGAATGGACTTTTAGTTCGGGACGGGACGGGATGGGAATTTTTATTTCCCATCCAATTTCGGGACGGGATCGGGACGGGATTGCTCTTCTCGACGCTATCGGGAAATATTCGTTTTGACTTTTATCTGAATGTCATATAAAGACAAATTAATGTTTAATATCAACTGGTTCTGTTTCCAAATTGTTCCACTTGTTTTTGTATAAGTTACAATGAACCCCTTTTGTGGAAAAGATTTAAAATATCTAATTTTTATATTTGCAGTACACAATGAGATAAGGATAAAGTATAAATTTTCTTGTAACCAAACAAATTTAAATCAAATCACTAAACAATATACATATAAAAAAAACTCCATCAAAAATTGTATAAAAGTTTTGTTGAATGAAATATTAAACGTTTCCTAAAAAGAATGAAAAGAAAAATTATATACATAAAAATATAGATTAAAACAATTGGAAAAATTGTAAAGAAAACAAAACTGTATTACATAAATAGGCCTGAGGCCTATTCAGTAAAAAAAAAAAAAAAAAAAAAAAAAAAAAAAAAACAACAACAACAAACAACAAATTGAAATTATAATAAATATTCACACTAAGGAATGAAGTGGTTCAACAAACCAACCATTTATAACCCCAAGAAATATTTATTTTTCCATTTTTTATACTTAATGATTTAATTGAAACAGGTTCTTACTTAGAGATTATCATAAAAATTGAACTTTGAAAATATACACTATTAGATCTAATTATTTTTATTTTTATTTCTATGTATTCATTTAGCTATTTTTTGCTATATTTAAAAAAAAGAGTGTATGATGAAAAATTCAATAAAAAACAATGAAAGTTTAAAGTTATGAACCTCAAAACCTAATAAATGTATATGTAATGTTTAATTTTAAAAAATATATTTAATGGGATTTGAAGTTTTACATTTAAAAATTATATTAAATTATAAAAGATGCTTTTAACATTATAAAACAGTAATTCAATTAAAGATTGATTTATTAAACAATAATTTGCCATTTTCAGTTTGGAAAGTCACACAACTTTGGTTGACATTTTGTTTAATTTGTAAGAATTAGACGAATCAAATGAGCCATCCATTAGTTTTCTATGACAATAGGTTCAGAAAGTAGCATTTGGTACTAGGAGCAAAAAACACCCTTTTTGAATCAATTACTGCCGGAGGTCGAACAATAGATCGTCTCTGGCGTCCGTGGAATGTGGCCGTGAGTATTTGTGCCGGAGCGAGATCGCCGGCCGAGAACGCCGGCCGAGATCGCTGGCCGAGATCGCCGGCCAAGAACGCCGGCCGCGACCGCGGCCGCCGTACCGTTCGGCAGTTCCCGACCCGATAAATTCCCGAGTAAACAAAAATCCCGCCCGATGATCGGAAAAATTTGCTCCCGAAAATTTTCCCGAAATTTCGGGTCCCGTCCATCCCTATTTATTGCCGAAATGTACAGTGTTATCAATCCAAAATTTTGGTTAACCGAAAAGGGTCAGGTCCCAATTAGTTAGGATTAGAGGGACTCTACTGTTCTAAAATCTAGAGTTGTCGAGAGTCAAGTTTTCAGTTTTTTACCGCACAATATTGCAGAGTCTGATCAGAGGACTGTCATTACCTGTTGGTCCTGGCTTCGGCCCGGGGCATGGTGGTCATGTCATCCTTCAGTAGGTACATCCGCGTGCCTCTCATGTACGTCTTGAAGAAAGCCTCCCAGTCGTGCTGCTGGAACGTGAATGGGAACAGCTCCTGGTCCTTATTTGACAGACAGCTCCACATATCCTGTGGAATCCACTCAACAGTTAACTATGTTCTAAGAAAACAATCAATCATTCTTTATTCAAATAATGCACATTGTATATCGAATAGAGTCAGTTAAAATAAATTAATGAAGAGCCTAATACGATTCCCATAAATATATTCTGCATGAAAAACTAAACATAATTTTTTTATAAGCCGCAGGGAGAACAACTAAAATTAACCATCAACAAAAATACAACCAAAACTAGATATAAAAATAATATATACAAACTGCAAATCTTAATTATTACAAAGATAAAGTAAGCTATACAGAAATATTGAGATGAGTTATTTTCTGTTTCCCAGAATTCGTCTATGGAATATAGAGAAAATTAAGTGAGGTAGTCTTTTTATTTCATTTTTTTATTTTGTCATCTACTTTTATTGAAAATTTCCTGATGTCTGGAGTAGGTGAAATAAAATTTTTTGACCATGAAGTGAGTTTTCTTCTCTTATAGTTTCAGTCTATGAGGCTCCACCCTCCGGTTTAATCTTGTGTTATATTGTAACCGCTGTTAATTTAAATTTTATCTGGATGTTTTACATATATTATTGATATAGTATTTTTTATTTTAATTTTGAACTTCACCTTTAATTTTGTAGGCCTACAGAATTGGAGTAGAGATCTCTAACCTTTTCCAATAGTATTTTGTTGTATGAGCTTCTAAATGAGGTGGCACCCAATTGAGCCATGAATTTAAAGTTTCTGTGTTGCCACCAAAATCTAATATTTCGGAGAAGGTGTACAGTCCTTGTAACATGGGCTCTATAACATCTCAGTCTATTTACAAATTGCTGAGTTTGGTTTTTTAAGATAAATAATACCCCCGCCCCAGCAGACCTGCGTACTCAGCGAATTCCCCCCCCCCCCCCCATAAACACCATGGGGGTGAGTACCTAGGTTTGGTGCCACATGGGTTTTGTAAGCAAATATAAGCAAAACCTTACTTAGTGATTGTAAATACCAAATTTTATCAAGTTCTGTTGTTTTTTTAAATTTTTCCCATAAACACCATGGGGTGAGTATATTGGTTTGGTGACACATGGGTTTTGGAATCAAATACCGGGTGTCCCATAATAGTCCCCCCCAGGTTAATTTTTGAACAGCTGTATATATTCAAACGAACTTCGATACACGTTACTAGGGTAATGTAAAGTCCTTTTTGGTGGTATTTTGAAATTCACCCCCCCCCACCCCCAAATAGGGGTTGCTGGGGGTAACTTAAAATACCACCAAAAAGTACTTTACATTACCCTAGTAATGTGTATCGAAGTCCATTTGAAAATTTCAGCCGTTCAAAAACTAACCAGGGGGGGACTATTATGGGACACCCGGTATAAGTGGTACCTTTCCTAGTGAATGTACAAACCAAATTTTATCAAGCTATATCAATAAATGAGAAAGATAGAGGGTTTTGTTGATTCCCTATAAGAATAACATGAGAAACATATTTTTGGAGTTTTCTCCATAACCATTTGAGCTAGGTAAAAAACTCAAGATACTAAATTGTTTGTTTTAGATATTTTAAATGGTTCATATTAAATTTGTGGAAATTTAAAATTAAGGTTAAAACAAAAATACATTTTTTACCCTTTTGAAACCCCAAAAAACCCCCTTAACATTGTCCAATCATTCTGGTTTGCGAACTAGATCAAGTAAATGCTGCCTTACACCCCTGCAAAAAATTTGATCAAAATCTGAGGTTTAAGCAAAAAAAAGTTATCATATTCTTGAAAGACACCATGAGGGATGACTTATATGTAATTTAGTGTGTTTTTACGTGTGTTTATGTGTTTTATCAATTGACAACGACTACCATCTCCACAATTCATGAAGGTGAGTGAAGCCAAAAAATCTCAAACAGTAACTTCAGATAAAAGTTATTGTGTTCACGAACACACACACACATATATTACATACAGTATATATACATGTACATGAATTTGAACGAACAGTGTTTTTGGCTTCTGGGGACCTCAAAACAAAAAGTAACATGGTCCCACGGGTAGGTTTTACCGTGACTACTTCTGTAATAGCGTATTCCCTACAGGGAAATTCTCTAAAATGTTAAAAGTCAAGCGTTTAAAATGCGTAGTTTGTTCCAACCCAAACTACATTTTGGTTTACCATGATGCTACTCATAGTGCCAGTTGTTTGCTATATAATGCTGGCATAGTGTCATGTGTATTTTTTACAAAATACACATCAATATGGGTCAGATATGTGGCATGATGGAAGTAACCAATGGGATCACTTTATTTAAATCAGACCATGTTTCACCTTCACCTTCGATTGAGGTATGTTAATTGAAGGCTTTACTGACCTGCACATTAGCATTGGAGAACATCCACTGGCGAGTTGCAAAATATGAAATGAGTTCAGCAAAGCGATCCACCTTACGGGTTATCTTCATCAAACTAAAAAAGACAAGTTGTTGAGATATATATAAAACACTTTGAATTAAATAAAATATGAAAACAAAACTACAAAATACAGAAAAAAATATATTCCTGAAAATTGCTCAACAACATTTTTCAAGGCTGAAATAACAAAAAACTGATGATTCCCAATGTTTAAATATTTAAAAAAAATAGTCATTGAGTGAGGAAATATGTTTTCTTCTATTGATTATTGAAAAATATGACATTTTGAAAACTGACAAGCCACTAAAAAGTTAAAATATCATGAATGTTCTGCTTATATTAAAATTTGCAGCTACAACACCGTATATATGCCTGTCGAAGTTGACCTGCGTACTTTGACAAATTTCTAATGAAATTTTCTAGCGTATTTTTTTTATTTATTTTTATTTACACAATAAAAACTTTATGAGGTTGGGTGTGTAGGTTCGCTGCTAGATGGGGGAGGGATGTTTTTGTCCTCAAACAGGTTTTGACAGGTATCATAAGTTGACCTCTACAAAATGTATGAACATACAAAATTTTATTGAAGTATCTCAATAAATAAGCAAGAGAGCTTGTTTGGTTGATTTTCTCATGAGAATAACATTGGAAACATATTTTTTCTCCATCACCACTAAAAATTCAAATTATTAAATTGTTTGTTTTTTAGCTCTTTTAAATGGTTTCAGTTAAAATCCGACATTTTCAATTTGAGCTAAATATTCCAAAAACCCATTATTGACCTTTTGAAATCCCATAAACCCCTTTCAAATGGTCTGAAAACATCACTAATATCTATTTGTTTTTACTACTTTTGTATTACAATTCCCAGAAATATTAATAGTTCCAACCAACTCTTTGTGGTCATCCACCTTTTCACTACCAACATTTCGGGTCTGGTCCTATGAAAGGGACGGTTAAGGGAGCTTATAAGTATGTTTTGTTTGTCAGATCCCGTGATACATCGGTGTGCAACTTTGGAACAGTATTGATCTTACTAGTGTTTTGTTTGTGTTTTTCCGTAGATGACCAAAGGTGAGTGTGGCCCAATTGATAAATATTTATTGATAAATATATTTCCCAATTGAAAAATATAACGTACAAATTCATCTTAACTAAGGTATGGTGACTATTATATTTGGCTTGAAAAATTTTCAGACAATATAATACCTAGAGCTCACTAAAGCAAAACGGTTGGTGACTATTAAACAGATCCTAAGACACCTTTATCATACTGCAAATTGTAAAAAAACTGAACTCTATTATTCAACATGATCTGCTTGACAGATATCATAAGCATTAAAACCAAACTTATACTCTTGTACAATGCTTTTCATTCATTGATCAATTACAGAATAGAATTAATATTTGGGTAATGGGCAAGCTCGAGTAACAAAAATCTTACTAAAGAAAGTTTTAAGATTAATGACCATGACACCCAAAGAAAATAATGTTGAGTTTCATGTAAAATTTTAACCGTTCCTTCACGCTACATGTACTACACTCTTCTGCAGAAGGTTTTATGGATAAAGAAAAATATTTACTAAAGCAACACAGAACATAAATATAATATTAGAAGCAAATACTTCAATATCCTCTGCACAAAACAAAATTGTTAGAAAAAAGCACTTTCTATATGGAAATGAGTTTTCAACAAAATTCCAAGTAGATGGAAGATGATCCTACACAGAAAAATTTATCAAGGGCTTTCAAATAGAAAAATCATATTATTCGGTGGATGAGTTTTAAATGATACATTGTAGGATAGTTGTAAAAATAACTTAAAAAATGTTTATTATTATTTTTATGAAGTAACACATTTTTTTTGTTTTAAGAAACCAAATGTATATGATTAGTCACCCGTTTGAGCAGGACTTCACCTGTATGATCGAATGTTTTATGACATTTACATGAATAAATGTAGATAGATACATACTTGGTGCGTTTTCCGACGGCGCAGGCAGCCGTGTCGACCAACACCGCAGGGACCAGATGGTACAGGAAGTGCTGCACTCTGTGGGCCAGCTGGGACCGATTCAGCGTGAGACTCGGATGCCAGACGGCGTGCACCGTCGGGATGCGATACCTGCAATAGGGCACAGGAGAACATCAACTTAAACCTGATCCTGATTAATGCACAGAATCTCATCAATAGTGACAAAACTTGAAAGTAGACTCTCAACTATATCGGAAGGAGCCAGTGCTAATTTATAAAAATCAAAATACAGTACACTCTCGTTCATCGGAACTAATGTGGCGGACGGCCGGTTCGGATGTCAAAAAATTCCGATGAAGCGGAGGCCGTCGTGAGTCATCATTTCCGCCCGTACGGTGACCTATCGTGATTGTATTCACTCTTATTTTTAAGGCAACACTAGAGATTTTATGAAAATAAGGCACTCAAACTTTGAACATGGTAACAAATGAACCTATAGGAATAAAAACAACGCAGGAAATAAAGATCCAAAATCGTTATTCTCATATTCCATATTTATTTATATTCCACTCATATTCCAGCAGCCAACTGACTTCCACGTAACACAGGTGCAGTCGCGACGCGAGACAGACTAATGACAGTTTGGGAAGCGGTCGAAACGGATGTTCACTTCCTGCCCCCTTCCTCTTTCTATTTTTGTGCGAATACTCCAGGGCCTCGTAAATCATATCGATACGTACAGATTATGGAAACGCCTGATGACGTTAGACGCAAAATGTGATACTTCACTGTTGTGCGGATAGAACGATTGGAAATTGAAGGGGCTAAAACGGAAAAATTATTTATTTCGTAAGAAAAAAATTAATAATATCCAGATTTTCAGTTCCGATGAAGCGGAGTTCCAATGTCGCCAAGTCCGATGAACGAGAGTGTACTGTACCGTTTGGCTGTAATTATAACCATTGACTATATACAATGTATTTGTATATAGTCAACTAATGTATTTGTTTGGTACCGAAATGTATGTTTGTTTTGTATTTGTAATGTAGATGACTCAGCCACTTCATTCTATGTTAAGTATAATTTCAGCTAATGTTACAGTGCACAAAAAAGAATTATCACAACATGGAACAAATTCCGTGAAAGGATTACACTCAATGATTTGGGAGGGGCTCCATCCTAGTGAGGTGACACAAGTTCAGTCTGCGAAGGAAAATAGAGTCTACACTTCTCTCAGTGTGCAAAAAGGAACAACACACCACCAAGTGCTGCTATTTGTTCTAAACGACAGAGAGGTCTGGGAAAAATGTGATTTGCTGTTGCTAGGCAGTAGACAATAGACAATAGACGAAAAGCTTTATTTACATATCTTCAAGAAATGCAATAGCGTAACAATTTTAACAATGGATTTGCTATTTTCTCGTACTCTGGTCCAAGCACTCTTCGATGGAGTAGAATGGTTGGTTGATGAGGAATTTGGTTGATTTTGACTTAAATCTTCTCCCTACCAGTGTTTTATGTTTGGAGGTTGTAGTTTCATACCCAAGTACAGGGCCGGATTTACGTTTTCTTCGCCCATGGGCATATAATAATCTGCCGCCCCTTCACCCCCTCCACCGGCTCCCTTTTGTACTCTCCAAGGAGCCACAATGCGGCGACATTGTTTTTTTTTATTTTTTTATTTTTTTTTAATAAGGAATCTAACTTTAAAGTTTGGGCAAGGACTTCATTATCCTTCTTCTTTTTCACTTCAGCTAATTTCCGGTATTCCGCGCCACTAAGCATTTTTCGCCCATCCATTAGGCCTATGTTTTAAAAATATAACGAAAATTATTGCGTAGGGCCTATATCAAATTAAAATGAAATCTCACACGAAACACAGCATTAAAGAGTTATGAGCAAATCAACAACACACAGTCGCACACGCACTACTGCATAATAAGCAAGCCGCAAGCGTACTCGTACAGCCTGTCAGTTCTAATGCGACATTAACAACGCCACATAACACTGACGAATAACGTTTGTACACTGACCGCCCAAGCGGAAACGAAATGGCGACTTGGCAGGCTGGGCTGATAGAGATGTGCCAAAAAGAACAGAACAGTTTCATTGGAACAGTTACCTGTTTAAAACAGTTTCGTACCGGAACAGTATGGTGGAAATAGCCTGTTCCAACTGTTCCAATCAACTCGGAGTTCGCGGCCCATACGCGTCTAAGCACTACACTATTCCCTCACACTCACATTCGTTTGGAACAGATACGAGTGTGAAGTGACATAGGACCTCCGAAGCTAGTTTCAAAGTTTGTCAAGTGTCTGAATGTGCAATGCTGAGGGCTGTAGTAACTGTAATCAAACCCGATTTTAATTATTTTTGAAGGTTGATATTTTATTATGACTGAAACTGAATTAGCCTAAACATAAAATGTATTTTGTGGTTGAAATGAAATGAAATGAAATGTCCTTTAATAGGCTGTTTGTCTGTAGGCTGTTTAATAGGCTGGCTGTCATTAATAGGCTATTAATGACCTTTGACATCTCATTAATAAATGAGTTAATATGTTATTTTAGAAAACGTTACACGTTCATCGACGCGTCGTGTGAGAAATTAATAGAAAAAATTATTATGTGAGAGAACATTTCAGCAGGAACAGCGAAGTTGTTTGGTACTAGTAGGGTATTGCAATTGCTGTTGTAAACTATTCCGTCGTAACAGGATAGATACGCAACAGAATCATGGGAGTCGCCAGACTCGCAGAACAGTATCATGGGATGTTGCGGATCAGGTTGTTCCAAACTGTTCCGCCGGAACAGGTATATGAGACTATAGTGAGGAACTGTTCCACTAAATAGGCTAGTACAGCACATCTATGGGCTAATGACGGCGAGGAATACGAATACGGCTCCCCCCTCCCTCACCTCGCCCCACCACTACCACATCGTCTGCCGCGCGCAAATAAATAGAGGCTCGTCCACGCTGACACGCATCCGCGCAGACTGCGCAGTCTGCCCTTTGCCGCCTCACCACGATACGTCATGTTGCCTGCGACCATGACGATGACAACGCACCGTGCATACAGATATCAAATTTTAATTTCTTCAAAATTTTGCCGCCCTGGGCATGTGCCCATGTTGCCCATGCGGTAAATCCGGCCCTGCCCAAGTATGATGATTTCCTGTTTCTCTTATATAATGCATTGTGGTGTGCAGGAAGGTAAATTGATAAGAAGGAAGAAGTCTGATGCATGGCATGCGTTATATGATTGTTTGTCGCGGCATCGTTTCAGCTGTTCATTTGAAACATGCAATTTGACTTCTCTGATGTATAGGCCAATGGCCGTTAACACAATTAATTATGGCAGTGAAGGCATTTCTGCAACTCTCTCTTGGACCAAGTTCGACTAAAAACCTGACTACTGTCTTCTAAAGAATAAAAATTCAAGTGAGGTTTTCTGCTGTTGTGCCTCCCCAGACTGCAAGACCTAGGCGTAAGTAGGACTCAAACGGTTCATGGTGGGTTTCGGCTGTGATGTCGTCACTGATATGCTATACTCTTTTCATAACTGACAAGATGATTGTTTCAGGATAGGTCATTGTCAATATTAATTCCTAGTAATTTAGTTTCACTTTCCTTTGACACTTATGGCCGCTCTGGGACTTCACCATGTCGTTTAAAAAAGCAAGTTGTTTGGTTTAATCGAGCGTTAACTACTAGGTATTATCATGGTAATATTGGTAAGCATTATTAAATGCAATGTATGAGTTGAAGGTTTCTTTGAGACATCACCACAAGGAATTTAAATAAATGAAAACAAAAGCTATAAATCAGTAAATCATAATTATTAATTATTTTCCACATGCCAAAGACCTATGACAAGAAGAAAGGAAGATTAAACATAAATATATCCCACCTTAACAAAGAAACCCAAATGCACACTACCAGTATCTGTAACCATGAAATTCTTTTTAAGATAGATCTACAGATGGTGCCATTTATCTCTACATACTGTCAGTAATCCGACAACCCTACGAGTGCAGAATAATATGAGGGAGGTGCATCAGGGGTTAAATAATGAGTGAAAAGAAGACATGAAATGCATTGCACTTCGATTTGACGATTCTCCTTCGCCCTGAATGTTACTGGATGAAAAGTGTTTTTGAAGTCCACGAGGGTCTCTTGGCCCCAATCAAGCACTGTTTGAAACTCACCCGAGGTTTTGTACATTTGGAGGATTTTCCAACATCAACCTGAAAAGACCTCTCAAATATGAAAAAACAATAGGCCTTACAGAGCTGAACATCAGAGATTACTTGGTTAAAAGATGCTGGGAAAATATCAAATACTAAAATTCATAAAACTATGAAAAAGCTTCAAATCCTAGCTTATTTGACATGCAGTTTCCAGAAAAAAAATCAAACAAAATAGTAATTACAAAATCAACATACAAATGATCCAAATATTAATCATTAACTCACTACAATTAAATTTGAGTTTAATTAAACAACGGTAAAATATTAGAAAACCATTACTTATTGATTATGAGGTCATATCATGAAAAGACAGTCTGCAAAAAGCTTTGAGAGCTAACTAATTAATAAAAAATATAAGAACAAAAACAGATAATAGACAAAACAATAATTATGTATTTTCTCAAACCAAATTACTAGACGTTTTGCAAACATGTTTCATTTTGTATTTTTTAACAAAATGGTTTCCAATAAAACCGTTAAAAAATAATATTGGCTACTATATTTATGGTTCATAAAGTAAATAAGCTAAATGCTAAATTTTGCTGCTAAAAACACAAATAAAGGAAAAGGAGAAAGACTGCAAGTGAAAACCATCAAGGTAAAAATGTAAAATAATATAAAACAGAAAAAATACCCAGAACCTTGTTAATCTCTAAAAAAAAAAAATAATAAAAACCACAATCTAAATTTAACCCATTCATTGATTTTAGCTATTTATTTACAGCGTGTAGACTACTAACACATTGTGTCTTCTTTAACACGTTATATGTGAAGTAAAATGTATATGTTAATCCCTAAAGACCAGTAGACCACCCACACTATCAATAAAATATAACTTCAATATCTTTATACCATGTGATGAATCAAAATATTTTCACTTGGTTAAAATTGCTGTTATGTGAGAATATACAATATGGCCTCAGTGAGAAAGACTCTTAACTTCAAACTACAAATACCAACAAAAAGATTTACATGAACCAACCACAAAATAGTGTACAGAAACGTTTTCTTAAATTATGAACAGGAGGAATGTCCCAACACCCCAAAACCCCTTCACCCCTTTAATTGATCTGTTCCATCATAGAAATCACTTACACTGTAATTGTATATAAGAGGGTAAATATATATGAAAGATCTTATAATGGGCGATCGATTTCGACCAGTCACACCGGTCATCATCAGGCCCAATCCGAGACATTGACTGGTGTGACTGGCCGAAATCGATAGCCATTATAAGATTTTTCATATATATTTACCTTCTTGTATATAATTACAATGTGAATCGAGTTGTGTTGGAAGACGTTTTATTATTTCAACCTGAATAACAGTACCAAAACGTATAATGCTACTCAAGAAGTTATTCTTACTTTGGTAAGTAATTGTCAAGGGTAAAACTTCGGATAAAATAACTAACTATGCTAGCATTGCTAGCACAAAAACTGCCAGATATGTAGGATACATTATAAACATTATAATACCTCATTCCTAGAGTGAAGAATTCTGCCCACCGAATGGGTTTTTCTGGTGAAGATACAAAGTTGAAGATCTGAGGGACGCCATCTGCAGATTCTATTGTGTTGCTTCTGTAAAAACAAAGTAATCTTAGCTTAGTTATTGTTAACGTGGATGTGTTGAGTCAAATACTCCAATACGTTACTCTCGTTCATCAAACTCAGTGACATTAGAACTCTGCTTCATCGGAACTGATGATCTGGATATTATTGAAAAGTTTTTTGTAAAAAAATTTGATGTTTTAGTGCCTTTAATCTCCAATTTGTTATACCCACAATAAAGTAATTTATCACATTTTGCATCACTTGTCACTAGGCGCTTTTCATTACCTGCATAAATCTACCTGATTGCCGAGGACGTGTAAGTATTCGCACAGAAATAAAAGAGATAGTAAACAACTGCTTTGTAAACTGTCTAACTGTCTATCTTACGAATGCACCTGTGTTATGTGGCATGTCAATTGACTGTTGAAATATGAGTGAAAATCAGACAAAGGTTTGTGTGGATGAACTTAATTAAAGCTATTAAAAGAATTGATGCCGGTGAGTAAGCAAAAAAAATTGTTGTGGAATATGGAGTGGGGACGGTATGGGGATCGTTATTTCCTTCATTGTTTTTTATTCCTATAAGTTCATTGTTACCATGTTAGAAGTTTCAGTATCTTATTTTCAGGAAATGTCTCGTGTTATCTCACCGACAATAGTGAATATAGCCATAATTGGTCATCACTATAACAGGGAAACGATGACTCACTACAAACTCCGCTTCATCGTAATTTTTTCGAAATCCGAACTGACCGTCCACCACATTAGTTCCGATGAACAAGAGTGCACTGTATCAGCATGTCTGCATTTAACGAATTTCCAATTCTGGCAAATTAATGTCTGAAGTCAATAAATAATCACACACACAAGAAGATAACATAGCCTACATTATATTATTTAAAGAAGTAGTAAAAATAATTGGTCAAAGCTTGCATTCATAATCTATTGTATCTATTTTAACCCTAGAGAGGTCGTGCGGCGTCGAAAGTTCCGCGGCATTTAGTTTTTTAAAATTTACTACGCAGTAGGGTGAGGCAGCGCGATGTCGGTCAGTGTATTCTCTTTCCACCTTCCCCTACCCCCACCAGCAAAATATCGATCGGTCCGCTGTGCATTCGATCTGTGCGTACGTTTGTTTGTGGAGTGCGGCCGTTTTGACACCATGCGACCAAATGTGTCGTGCAAATTTTGTTTACTAATAAATAACTAAATTTTATTTTTCTTAGTAATAAAATTTTAACTATGTAAATGTTACATTGTCTAAGTAAATAAAAATCAATTACAAAAAGATTTGATTACTATTTACTGCAATATACCCCCAATTTACAATTTGCTGTCATTTTGACGCCATGCAACCAAATGTGTCGTGAAAATTTTGTATATGAAGAAATAACTAAATTTAATTTTCTAAGTAATAAAATATTAACTATGTAAATGTTATATTATGTCTAATTAAATAAAAATTTATTACAAAAATATTTGGTTACTCTTTTACTGAAATATATCCCAAAATACATTTGCAGTCATTTTGACGCCATGCTACCAAATGTGTCGAGCAAAAAGTGCGACCTCTCTAGGGTTAATATAAGATGTAAGTCTTCTTCAAGAAAAAAATTAGTAAAGGTATTTGGATCATCAGAAGGGAGCAAATTCGACTTTTTCATGATGGGCTTGCTCTCTATAAGTAGTTTATACAACAATTGTATTATGAACGCCGTTAAACCGCGAGTGAGATATAAGTTAGACGAGTGGCTTAAAGGCTGAATACAAAAATAAGACATGTGAATTTCAATCATCAATGTGACACTTTTTTAAAAGGAGTGCAATTTATTTTCCCTTAACTACTATAATAACAATACTAAAATGGGCCAAGTAGAGATGTAATGAGCTAATTAGAATTGGGGATATGATCGATTAAAAAACTAATTTCCTTCGGAGTTAGGGCCATGTCATACGAGCGCTATTGCCGTTGCGCAGATGCCGTCGAGATAGCGCAGGAAAAAGTCTATGCCATACGTGACGGCAAATGCGTCGCGTTGATGCCGTACCGCCAACGCCGGGTACCTGTCATACGTAGCGTCTTCTGGGCGCATTTGCCATCGAGGCACTTATTTTTTTCCAAGATACTCACCATCCAGTTAGGTTGTGTTAGCTATTTGCACATTGTAGATATTATTGTAGAGTAGGACTATTATCGGAAGAATACAAGACGATGGGGAACCATTTTTATTTTAGGTCTTCCTATGGGCTCACCAACTTTGTTCCAGCAATGTTCCTCCAGTTGCCTGCTATAACCACTTGACTTAACTACACACAGAGAAGGAAAATTTTCAACTGAATTAATACATTTTTCTGTGTCAAACATCATTACTCCAAAGGTCTTTGCCAGTAGTCGCGGGGAAAATATGACCCACTGACGCTAGCGCTCCTATAACGAGGTTGCTAACGCGTCTGTCCGCGTTGGCAGCGCTCAGCATCCGGCGAATGCGGACTCGCCGACGTAGCGTCCGTATGACTTACTCCATAAGAACCCCATTGCCGGGTTGGAGCATTATCACTGCTACGCTATCAATGCAGCATTATTAGCGCTCGTATGACATGGCCCTTAACAAAACTTATCACTTTCACTCTGATGTAATAAGTCAATTCACTTTGGAGGGTACAAACATAAGCAAACTAAGACGTGAATCAAAATGGGATAATCAGCTGAAATGAAAATTGTGTAATTTCTTTCATGGCTCAGAATGTCATTGCTGTTGCTAGACAGTAGACAATAGACAAACTGCTTTATATACATATATCTTCAAGGAATTCAATAAGTGTCAACAATTTTTACAACGGATTTGCTATTCTCTCTTACTATGAATAGCAATGAGTAAATTATGTGTATGTGCAATTATATATATTTTTGTCTAATGCCAATCTCTGCGGGTTTGTAATTGTTTTAATAATGTAAACATGATATTACTTGTAATATCAATATTGGTGCTTAAGATGTAGATCTATTGTTCACTTTTTTATTAGCATGATACATATTGTTGATGTGTGTTTGTTTTTCATTTCTGATCAATTGCACAACAGGACACCTAAACAGTATTTAAACTCCCCTCTACATCCCAGAAAGGTGTCATAGTTTTATTACTTTGAAGTATTACATAACTATTTACAGTGTTGTACTGGTAACACAACAAACTCAGTATCAATATTATTTGTTCGTCTTTTTCGATTCAGTTGTTAGTTATTGGGAATGGATTTTTTACATTTTATTTCAATTTTCAATTAAATTTACTGTTTTACACATGGCTAAATTGCTGATTCCACCAAAGTTTTGAAAATTACTAGCGTTTTAATCCTTAAACTACTCAAAAAATACTGGAACTTACATAATCACACATACTAGAAGTACATATATATAACTACTCCAAATACGGTTGATTGAAACTTTCCAGCAACATACATTGAATAAGTATGTTTGATACTTATTCTGTTTGAATAAGTATCAAACAGGCATCTTTAGTGATTTCGGGTGACCAGCAAGAGCAAATGTGACATTTCTATTCAAGCTTAGAATATTTTCTGAAATTTTTAGTCAAACTGAATATAGCAATATTTTACTCAAAATTATTCAACCAAAATCATTCAAATATAGTGCAATATTTGATTAAAATTATTCGCATATTCTTACACCCCTAATAAAAATAATTAAGTATCTTCATCATGTTCAATAATCTCAAAAAGTCTATCAAAAGCTTTTAGTCCCTTGCATCCTTCAAAACATATTTGCTCCTGGTGAAAGGAGATCTCTAGTCTATCACCTGAGGTGTGTCTTCCAAGCGGTTGCGATGAGTCCGTTGACCACCATGTCAGCTGGCACGATGTCTGCCACTTTGTCTGGGTCGCAGTGAAGAGTCCGCATGATGCCTGTCACGGTTGCCACGACAACACCGGTCGGACCGTACAAGTTGTCGATCCACCCAGGGAAAGGCTCTGTCTTTGTAGCGACAACTGTAGACAATACAGTTACAGTTAGCGTCCAATATTATTCAAAACAATATTTTGACAACAGTCAAAACTGGCTGGGTAGCTGAGTGGTTATAGTGCTCACCTTTGAATCCAAAGGTTACCGGTTCGATCCTGAGAAAAGTTAGTAGCTTTTTAAAGGTTTGATTCCGGACCCATTTGCCATTTGTCATTGGGCTATTAATTAATGATGCTTTCTAACAACTGGTTGATGTTAGATAGTACCAAGACTGGGGTTTGGACCGTTCCCCTTCAAAACGTTAAAAAATGGCACTGGCGTAGATACACTCAAAATAAAAATATCTGATATTTTTTACCATTGAGTGCTTAGTAGATGTCTGATTTTTAGGAAAGAGATAGAAAGGACGTAGATATAAGAGCGTCATTAGACATTTTAAATAAATAAATAAATGACAGTAAGTAAATTTTTTTACTTGTTAAATTTGTTATTTTTTGGTGTTTTACAGTGGGGGTTTAACTTAATTTTTTCCATAGTAAAAATGCTTAAATACATTTTGGAATTAAAATTAAAAATAATTAAAATCAATATTGGATTATTGATGTAACCTCTTACTTTTTACATCCCCACACACACAGACATACATATACTCAGAAATCAATAAAATTATACTTTTAAGTTAGGGAAGCACTACTCACATTGAGTGTCTGCTAAACACTCAACTTCAAATATATGAACATAAACAATACTTTCTATGTTTACTGCTATGTGTAAGGAGAGAAAGTAAAAATCTGGAAAATATTTAATGGAACGCTTAGAGAAAAACACAATTTTCATAAACTGTGTTCTGAACTTGAACTAAAACTGTCACACATAGAACACCATAATAAATAATATTTGAATCACTAAAGGGTACCGAATGGTATGGCAAGCCATTAAACAAACAAAATGGTCCTTGTAAAACACATTGATGTCCTTGGCCATGCTGGGCATTCAGTTTGAAGTCTGCTGTTGGACACACACCGACCGTGGGTAAAACCAGAGTTGGTGCATCAGTAGATTTTTTTAATGTGTTATGTATACTTGAACATTGGTGGTCAATGGGTTAAATAGCATCAAGTATGTGTGGACTGAATCAATTTAATTCATGACTGGGAATATTTAAACACTTCTGATAAGTGAAAGGGAAAGGTCTTTTAGAAACAAAATTGAATGGCCAAGGACAACCAGTCGTTGCAAAGTTGGAGAACGTTGACCTATGCCAAGTCCATTTGATCTTTTAAAGATATGAGAGTTTACGACACACAACAGAAAATACTCACATTCCAAAGGCATTACAACAGTTATATACCAGTTATACTATAAGAAATATATACCAGTTTTTAATACAGCCCACAATGAGTCATGGCGAATGTAGCACAGTACTCAGGAGTTGGGGAACTCTAAAGAAGAAATTCTTCCATCCTCAATTACAAAAATATGTGCACTCGCATAAAAAAAATACATATAAAACTGTAATCTTTAACGCAAATAAGACAAAATGTTTTGAAATTACTCTAATATGATTCACATATATGACCAAACGGTACCATTTAAAAGCATAACATAAACCTTTTTTACATTTCCTTTACTAAAGCTTTCAATCACTTTCATGATCATATGATTATTAGGTCATATGAATCTAAATGATTCATTGACCACCATGTCAGAATTAAATAATAATCATTGAATGTAGATTCAATGATTGCATCATCACTGACTTGATTTTCTTTTGAATTATATACCAAAAAATATATATTGTTGTAAAAAAAATAAAACTCACTTATAGTTCAAATTAAATTGATTACTCCACATCAACAAGAGTGTCCCTTTTCACATTAACCTCACTAAGCAAGAAAGACTTGAATGACACATTTTTCTAGACATTTCAAATTCATCATACTCACCCTTCATCCATGTTCATCTTCAAATATTCAACAGATTGTGTCCATATTTCTAATAAGATATCGAAAGTATATATCTGTAAAATCAGTGTAATATAGACTATTGGGCTGTGCAAACCCACCGAAAATAGCAATTACAGTCACAAGGTGTATGGCTTTTACTGCACAGTAGGTCCTATACACTAACTTTTTTATCTTGTTAATCAACGATAAGTTGTATAATAATTAATGTTGAAAATTTCAGTGCCACTTTTATTCCTACTTACGTTATATGGTAATTTATAGGTCTTCAAGCTTGAGGAAATTTTAATGCAAATAAATAATTTCTGATTTAGGCCTAAGCTTTTTCTGATATCATAATGCATGTGTGTTGTAGTAAGGGTTATTAGTGATAGCCAGGATAAATAGGTTTACCTTAGAAAGTGAAGGCATCCTTTTATGGTTCGAGCTATTAAAGGATTAACAAAAGTGGTTTACGAACCTGTTCCGTCCAGTTCCTCCTCAACCCTTTGGTGGATAACCCGGGTTTCGGCCTTTCTTAGCTGGCCATAGTCATATTCTAATACAGGAATCTAGAAGCTAAGAAGAGCTAAGAAGGGCCAAAACCCGGATTATCCACCAAAGGATTGAGGAGGAACTGAGACGGAACAGGTTTGTAAACCACTTTTGTTAATTTATTCAGTTCTGGAGTCTTATTCACAATGAAATCTATAAGAGGATGCCTTCACTTCCTAAGGAAAGCTTGCTTATCCTGTCCATCACTAATAATTCAATAGCTTTATCATTATTCAATTTTTTTTTATTCAGGAGAATTTGAGTGAGAGTCATGGCTCCTGTGACTCCCTTAAATACGCCATTGGTGTTGTTTCATTTGACCAAACTCTAAGTAAACCAATGGTGTCCCAGTCAAATCTAAAAAGTAATTAAAGACTTGTATGCAATTTGTATGTTGAGATTTGACTCCTCAAATGAAAAATTTAACTTACCGATACTTGGCCGGAATACAGCCACAGGCAGCCCCTTGCTATACGATCGTACCACTTCCTCCGCCACCGCCTTGGTGTAAACGTATGTGTTTGGAGATTCTTTTAGGAGCCTGCAATCAAAAAATTGATGATGTCAGAGCACTACTTACTTCTGAAGTACTTATCAGAATCTATTTGAAAAAAATTATATCATCTGTCTTATGTTATCCTTATGGGGATAGGAAAGGATAGCAGCATACTTTATGGCATAGCTGAAGAAAAAAGAGAAAAAGAAAAAAAACATAGTGGCCTACTGGGCTACATTATGAACAGTGAAATACTTCAAATTCACTCAAATTTTGTCAGGAATCGTCTTCTACATTCTTCTAATTTTATAGATGCTTAATCAATATTATTCTTTATATAGTAAGCTGCATGACCACAAAGTTAGAAATGCAGCAATGTATCGACTTTAAAAGTATGGAAAATCTATGCAATACCTGCAGAACAAAATGCACAACCACCTCCCTCCAGAGTTGAGTAAAGACAGGAAAATGACTCAAAAGACAGCACATCTAGTGGTAACAGTTACATCTGGCTTAGTGAACTAATGGTCTAGTGTAATTAGTGAAATATAAGGTCTAATATTTGTTTTAGATGTTCAGAAATAACCTTTGAATAAAATTAAAAACTATGCTTTTCCACTATTCAATGTGCATTCCATGCATTCGACATGAACAATCACGTTTTAAGCATGCAAAAATATTAAATTTTAATGTTTTCCAAAAATGTTCTTATTTTCTTAAAACTCGTTTTAAGGATATGAGAAACACTCAGGTGCAAAACAAGAGTCCAATTCATCCAATATCTTATATTACTAAATTTAAGAACACTTCATAACAACAATAAAGACTTAAAATTCTAAATTGTAAAACTTGTGCTGCACTGTTTTGACGCTAACAGGGCTTCATTTTCAGGCAAATACATCAAAACATAAACGTAAATGCCAAACATAATCGCCATGTAGGTCCTCAACCCCTCCCCACACAAAAAGTGAGTCTAGACTACAACAGGTAATTTAAGCCTTTATTGTTGATATTGAGTGAACCAAAAGCCTAAACATGAAAGGAAACTTTCTCTAGTAGGATCAACTCCTATGGAGATTTCTATGGGATTTTAAGCAAAGTTATATCAAGTTAGGCCTACTGAGTTATACTGACAGTGGTGTGAGCTGGTCCAGGTAAGGCTTGTCCACACACTCTGTCAGCCTCATCAGCTTCTCTGGGTTGTACGACGAAGGGTAGAACTTCTCCTCTATCTGGTCGAGGTGACACTGCGAGTACGCCGTCGACACGTGCACGATCGCCTTCATCAACACATGTGATCAATTAGTTACTGTCTCATGAAATACACAGGCTCTTCAGAAAGTAAGTTTGGTTAATAACTGGTAGAGAAACAAGTAGTTGTACGGTTGTAAGAGTATTAGCATTGCGTATCATTAAGAATCTTAAAACGTTCTATAAATTGTCGAGGTCAATTAGGCTGCGCTTTGAGCTGCAATCCAAAATCAAAGTGGCCGCTATACACAATGACCGGTTGTTGTCAGAAACATATGTCAAAGCTACTCATGCATCAATCTTATTCTACACTCGTTGTTCATTCATATTGGCTTTAAAATACCCCCTTACAGTGTCGGAATTATAAGAACTTAAGTAGAAACTTCATATTAATTTAGGGACTTCTTGCGTATATATCATCAGTTATGTTTCGTTTTGGTTAGATAAATAATTTGTTTAGTACTATTTGTAAAGAAAATAATTACCGAAAAAGACAGTACAAAACAGATTGTTTGAAATATTAGAAAAAAAGGTCAAACACATGTTTGTTGAAAGTAAAAAAGTTTAAGGGTGTATTTTGAAACACAATTTACAGTCAAAATATTTTTAAAATAGAAAACAGAACATTGTTGCAGTTAAATTGTTCCCAAGGCCATTTCCTGCACACTTCCAATTCTAAGAAGGATACTTTGATCGACTGTAAGTTTAGGTTCTGTACCCTAACATTTTTTTCTAATTTTTTGCCTTAAACGACTATTTACGTTATAACTATGGTGTACAATTTTTATTTTTTATTTTGGAGAACTACTTTAGGGCTATTAAATTCAGAAGTACTGATACCTGCGTATTTTGGTATAATTCTCACAAGAAACCTATTACTTTCTCCCCCTATACCATAGTATATGGAGAAAGTATTGTTTTCGTCAAAATTTTCGAATTTGAGTTGTTGGTGGATTTATCCATTTTGGTTCCCCCTGAGTCCAAAAAAGTGGTTTTCGGAGTGATGTCTGTGTGTGTGTGTGTGTGTGTGTGTGTGTGTGTGTGTGTCAGGATGTATACAGAGCTAGAGAATGCCCCAATGGTCCGATTTTGGTGAAATTTGGTATGTAGGTCCAAACCCACAATAATTCCAGGCGTTTTTTTTCATTTTTTTGAATTTTTTATTTTTAAGGGTAGTTTACCCCCAAAAACCCTCAAAAATCAAATTTTCTCAAAAACGGCACTAACGATTTTGATTAAAATTTTGTGGTTTATTAAGCTTAAAATGGTGAATAAAATGACACTACCCGCATCTCTGAGAAAATGCGTGTTCAAAAGTTATGGAGTAAAAAGTGTTTCAAAAATCAATTTTTTGAATTTTCAAAATAGCTGTTGTCTCGAAATAAATTTTACTTATCACCATTAAATCAAGCTCAAAAAACTAAATAATCCAGTATTTTAAATTATTGCTCTACGTCAAGTGGTTGCGGAGAAAATTCAAATTTTTGTTTAGCGGTAAACGCAGTACGTTGTTAAAAGTCACAGTCGCGCGTAGGGTCAAACGAGCGCTGCTCAGCTGGTAGCTATCCGACTGAGTCATCAAGACATTAATGTTTGGAGCTTTTAACACCTTTTTTTATATTGTTGGGAGAAAGTATGTGTCAGTTAACTGATACCGTTTATTTTTTCTACAGAGTCGGAAATTTTGATAGTGTATGAGATTAATTCATCTTTAAAATCTAATATTAATTTAATATTAAAAAAATTAAACTAAAAAAAAAAAAAATCGCTGAAAAATTTTTTTTTATCTCCTTATATTTAAATGGAATTGATTTTGAAATTATGTAATTTTAAAGACCAACAGACGGCAAATAAAATCCTAAAAAAAGACAGATTTATTCAATACACTCTTCCCCCGGGAATTGTACTATAAAAATTGGAAAATGCCTGCGCAAAGCAGGCAACCCACACTTCACCTAAACCAAAATGCATGAAAAACGCAACACCAACTGCGTCCAGGGGACAACTGCCCCCGTCGCCAGAATAAGCATGTGGTTGCACAACCTTAAGTGCCCATAATGTGTCCAGGATACCAGAGTAAGAGACTTCCATGATCATGATAGTCCGTCCTTTTTCTATAACATTAGAAGTGTCTGTATTTTAATTTTATAATGACATAGTAAAAAAGCGGAATAGGAAATATGTTTTAAATTTGACATTTAGTAAAGTGTTTGAAAGTTACAATGTTTTTATTGTATTCAGTAACAACGGCTCAACACCATTTACTCAGACTACTTAGATCTGGCATGAGAATTTGCTTGCCTCGGTCTACACTGTTATATTATTTTCATTTGTTTTTATAACTTAATGAGGAAAATTTGTATTCTGTATGAATTGTACAATGGACTCACAAGTGCAGAGTAAGTTTTAAGGCAGCTCTGAAAAAGTATTGTACAATACAAATTTGTAAAAGATTATTTTAACATGTTGTAATCACTTTTAATGATGCTGACACAATCTAGGTGTGATTTAAGGGGAATATCAGTGAAAATGATAGCAGAGATTGAGCTAATGTAATGAGTAGATAGCAGAGATATCAACTAGACTGTAAATGTAGACCGACACACAGACAGTTCTGTGACCTTGTCCTTCTCAGCCCTTCACTGGACTTTCTACTGACCTTGCTTTCCTACTACAGGCTAACTAGGCCAGGCCGTTGACCTACCCGACTACATTACACCGCACCAGTTTCTTGTTTGTAAACAGCTCCTGTCAATGGAATGTTACATCAAGAATCATTACATTTACTTCATCAACTACACCTACTGAGAGAACAAATTACATAATTCCGGTTCGATTACTTTTCCATGTGTAGTTTAAAAACAATACGCATATCAACAATTTATAGTGGTAATAAAAATTAATGAGTTAGTCATTTGACAATATTTTTTTTCTTATGTTTTATTTTTCTATATGAAACAATGGATGTCAGTTTATTACCTAGACTATAATTTTCATATCACTTCGAACATTAGTAGGCTCTAATGAATGTTATCATGTAGCTCCACAACTAATTGAATGTTAAAAATTACAATGGTGAAGTAAACTTGTTTTTATATCTTTGAAAAAAAGACTTTACGATTTGTGCTAAATATGGTTTACTACCCTTTTAATAGAGGATGCTACTCTACTAAAATCAAAATACATAATTTTTTTGAAAATATTTTAAGAACATTTTAATATATTTGAAAATATTTGTAGATATTTGAAAATATTTTCTGAAAATATTAACAATTCAAAGGGATCCCCCCTGGCAGGTATCTTTTCTGCACGTAGCTCCTCTGAGGTGGCTGATCATCTAAACCAGTGTTTCTCAATCGGTAGTACACGAGAGCATTTCTGGTGGTACGCAAGGGACAAATGAATAAATCAAATATTGAATACACGAAAAATTTAAAAAGCCTTTCTGATTGATGTGATGCTTACAGCTGGTTTGTTCATCTCAGTTCTGCAGAACAATGCATTTCTACATAGTCTAAGAGTCTCAAATAGCCAAAGTAATTTCGTACAAACTTAGCAATTAAAATTATTTTAAGACTACTGTTTTCCAAGCACACTTAAATTAATGAATAACAAAAAACGAAAAGTGTCAGGTGGTACGTGTGTACAAAAAGGTTGGGAAACACTGATCTAACCTAACCTAAATATTATAATTTTCATGAGTTGCAGTGGGGAAAGGTTACCGACGAGACGAGGTAAGTTACCTGCCATAAGTAGAAGGCCTCCCAATTAAAAATATTTTTTCCTTGCATTAGTTAACATATTTTTTGTTAAACTTGGTAATAAAACCCCTATTATGTTGCAATAACACAGAATATGATTCAAACCTTAAGCTTCACTCCAATCTGTATTAAGGTGTAGATAAGATCATTGACCATGAGTAACTAATTTAATGACAAATAAATTAAAACAAACTTTTATTTCCATAAATACTTATACATTTTTATTTGTTCTTAAAAATTCTACACCCCAAAACAAAACAGCTAAAATACATCTTAAACACAGTGTTTGATGACTGACTAAATAAAAACTAACCAAGACACAACCAAGTTTTCTGGACCTACATAAACTGTTTCAAAAAATTAAATTTTAATTATTATAACTCAATATACAGAGTGATCAGCTCAAGGCGGTAACCATTGGTATTTCGTAAACTATAGTAGTTACAGAAAACTTTGAACGGGAGACATTACCTCAATTTTAAAGACCATTAATATTGATTCAGATTTTTAAAATTTGGCCACCATTTTCCAATATGGCGGCCAACTTTAAAATTACGGTACTTAGTCAATAGTCAATAGTCAATTAGGGAACACCCTGTTTTATATGATAGATATAGACTAAGCAATCAACTTAAGGGTTTTTACTCTTAATCTTTTTTTACTAGCCTAGCCGTTTAGCCGCTCTGCGCACTTAAAAGTTTAGTGATAAAATTTCAAAGTTGGCCACCAAATTGGAAAATTACAACTAATTTTACTGAATCGGATTTAAAATTTAAATTGTCTCTAAAAAGAAGGTAAACTCTCCATTTAAAGTTTTCTGTAACTACTTTAGTTTGAGATACCAATGTTGGCTGCATTGAGCTGATCACCCTGTATATTGCCACAATTAAAACCGAAAACAAATAAAATACAATTAAATTGACTAGGCCTTCGTTTTTTTAAGTTTTTCAAATGCAAATTTATCTATTCCATGAAATTAAAACAATTAGAGTATAAAATAACATAAGTGAGATATACTTAAGTTATTTTCAATTTAGTTAAATTCTCTAAATGGAAACATCTTTAGTGAGATTTTAAACTTTAATCCCAATGTTTAAATAGCACATTACAGTCATACATTTGAGCAAAATCCTTACACTTAACAAACAATGCCGCGATGCTTCAACATGACTAACTCCATGAATGTAGATTATTGTAAAACATTAATTATTTATTAAATGGAAACACATTTATAATAACTAATTAATATTTTTCCCATCAACACGTTACTTTCATCCTGCTTACTTTCATACTGCGTAGAGTAAATAAAAGAGGTTTACCTTCAATTTAGGCATTTCTCGAGCCAAATCAAGAATAGCTTTTGTTCCACGAACATTGATTGCGACAGCTGAAGCAAGGTCTTCGTCAAACCTAGCAAAAAAAGAAAGCTATACATAAATTTAGTCAAATAAACAAATTGTGGACCAAACCAATAAAAAGTACCACATAACATAAATTTTGAATGGCGTTTTAACCAAACCATGCATTTTAATATGGCAAATTCAAATTCATTTCGATATTTCCTTCAGGTGTTAAATATCCTAGTGTAATCTGAAACAGTGTATGGAAACTTTCCAGTTCAAAGAAGTGCATATATTTGTTTGTAAAAGAGAAATTTTAAAACATACTTCATCTGCCTGCTTATAAATAAATATTTGTTCCATACAAATTTGACATTAATATAAAATTAAATTAATTTCATATGATACCCTAAGGAATTTCATGACACCGATGATATTCACTGCTTAAGAGTTCTTATGTTTTTAAATGAAAGTTACTGCAGTTTTTATAAAAAATGCGAAAGAAAACCAGGCAACAAAAGCCAGTTTATGAGGGTTACACAGATTTAAACTTGGGGGTCGTCATGTTTGGGATTCCCTTACCTAACAGTGGCGGCAACGTGAAACACCGTGGTCACATTGGCTATGAGTGTTTGTCTGTCGGTCTCCGATAGGCCAAGACCGGGCAGAGTACAGTCCCCAGCGACGGCCAGCACCTTGACTCTGTTCTTGGGCGACACCCCTTTCAGTATCTGCACACAGGGAAAGGAATCATAAGTACTGTAGAGAAGGAAAATAGTAATCCTTTAATTTTCTACGTCATTTTCAGATCTTGAACCGGCGATACTATAGTTTTGGAAAGTTCCATTTCACAATTAATAGTTAATATAGGATATTAAAAATGAAAGCTTATAATTTTCAATAAACCAAAGATTGTTCAGAATCATTTAATATTTATTTAAGCCAAAACAGAAATATGACCATTGTGCCCTCTTCTTTCCACTAAAAGCAAAAGGTGGACACCAAATTCCAGAATGGAGAATACTCACCGCCATGAAAGAATAACTCCCCAATGGCATATACAGTGAGGCGACACTGCGGAGCAAAGCATTCCCAAAACTTTTGATAAAAAGTAAAAAATATTTCTTTGAATAGTCACAAAAGAAAAGAACTATTAAAAGGATGAAATTAAAATAAAGTTGGTTGGTAATATGACCCAAACAAAAAGCTCTACTCCACCCAAGGTATTTTCTGAGGAAGGAGACACTGAAGTGGACGATGCCCTATCAATAAACCAAGACATTTTGCAGGACATTAAAAATGCTGAGTTAAAATGAAAAATATGAAGGTTGGTAAAAAAAACCTAAAACTAGGTAAACTGTAATTAAAATAAACCTTACCATAGAGAAATATTGGATCAAACAGAAATGGACTTGTGACCAGTCATTTTCATGGTAAAGGATGAGGGCCTCAACTGGGACGAAGGAATAGAGTAATTTACTTGAAAAATACTTGTTAATCCAGGGAACAATTGAACAAGAGCGCTCTACATGAAAACGTGACAAAACAAGGTTCTCATAGAGTCTAAATCTCTAAGAAGTATACAAAATTTTGAGGTTTCATTCAAATTAAATAACCTAAAATTTCTTTTAATTGAAAAAATGATTATTTGAACTATAAACTTAATAAGATACACTCACCTTTTTTAAACCATATTTTTAGTAAAATGATAGGCCTTTTTTTAAATATAATTAAGTTGGTCAGTAGGCTGATTAAATTTACTGTTTAAAAATAATTTTACATTTGTTGCTTGTACCGGTGCAACAATTTAAAGTGTTCTTCACTACCATTTACCTATTTTAACTGTTCTTAAGCAACAATCTGAGGAGATTTCCTTGCCGAGGTGGAGCCCCCTATTTAGCAACAGTACACTCTCTTTCATTAAACTTGGCAAAATCAAAATTCCACTTCATCAAAACGAATGATCAAAGAATTTTTTCTCTTCCAAAAAATTTTTTTTGCGTTTTAGCAACTTCAATCTCCAATTCGTTATATCTGTCCTTCACATTTTGCATCACTAGTCACTAAACACTTGTCATTGTCTGTATCCCTCAATGTGATTGATAACGCTGTAAGTATTCACACAGAAATAGAAAGAGGGGGGAACAGGAAGTAAACATCTGCTTCCTAAACTGTAAGTCAATCTGTCTCGTGAGTACACCTGTGTTACGTGGAATGTCAATTGACTGTTAAAATATGAGTGAAAAGCGAAAAAAGGTTTTGGTGTCTATTGAGGCTTTATTAAAAGAATCGATGCTGGTAAGTTGGCGAAAAAGATTGCTATAGATCACTCACGGTAGACTCTGCTTCATAGGAATTTTTTGACATCCGAACCGGCAGTCCGCCACATTAGTTCTGATGAATAGTAGTGCACTGTATCAGACTCACCGTGTCCTCCATCATGAGGTGAAGCCTCTCCTGACAATCGGCATCTTTCTTGCTGCGGATCAGCAACAGAATCTGCCCCAGATGAGGACACGACCTCAGCAGCTTCTCTATCAGCACCTTGCCGAGGAACCCAGTCCCCCCTGTGATCAGCACGCACTGGTCCCGATAGAACTCCTGGATGGGGGTTCCCTCTAGAGCCACGTCCTCATTAGGAGACATTGCCTGTAACACATTGGCACAATGACATCACCAGTTGCTACTCGCAACAATGGTTCAAGTATATTTTCAATCACATAAAACTAGAATTGCATATATGTAATAGCTGATTGTCTGAATTATTTGTAAAATATTTACTTGTCTAAAACAAATTTCTGATAAGGATTGATTCAATGGCAATCACTATGTGAGGAAGAATTTAATTTCAATTTCAAGTAAAAGTTTTCACAATTTCAATTTTAACCATCCTTTTGTTGGTCAGGTTGGTAAGACCTAGGGCCGTAGTTTTGAACTTACTAGACCATTTTTTTTTTTTTTAATTTGAATATACACAAAGTGACTAGACTGTGTGTACTATGTTGTAATATTTAAAAAAGTATAATGATGTTTATCACGTTGTATGCGAGCCACTCACATCTACATGGCAATACACATGGCGATGTTATGCTTCAGTGTGAGCCTCACTCTCGTAGGGAACCGACTTCGCGCTGCTGCCCGCAGGTTCAACTTATGTCAATGGTTGTATGCATTGCCACAGTTTCCTTTTTTGCCAAGTTTGCTGTTTTACTGTATTAATTTGGGACTTTTAAATGTTCTTTATAGTTTATGTTCGAGTGAAAAAGATGCTGAGGTGATGGAAGCATGATTTTCAGAGGGCGACGGCTCAACAGAGGAAAATAAGGATGATGATGGAGTGAATCCAATTCAATATGGTCAACAGCTATTTCAGGACTTGGATGCAGATAATTTTCTTTTTTTCATGGATTAATCATTTTTTGTAAAAACAAAAAGTCTAAAAACATCCCCTTAGTGTTTTATTTAGTAAAATCACATTACTCATGTATTTACACCATTTTATCATGAAAGGATTATCAGTGAACTGGTGCCAGGAGGATATGAGTGCTCAAGCTGATGTCATCGCTAAACCGGAAACAGTGTGTTCACCAGCTTTGTTGAGTTGTTTTCAATATTTTTGGGTAATTTCAAGATAAGTTAAACGAAAAAAAACATTTCATCATTTTCAATGACCAATGTTATGAATATTCAGCAGTCAAGATGTTAAAAAAATAAATACAGGGCGAGGCAACTTAACACCACAACTTTGAAAAATTCCTAATAATGTAGTTACAAAAAAAGGATGATTGTTTTAACATTTTTAATTTGTTAGAAGGAAGTGGAGGGATTATTACAATAATTTTCCATCGCCGTCCGCTCACCAGATTAACCATATACAGTAGAAGCCCTCTAGTCCGGCCTCGGATGGTTCAGCCACCGGATAATCCGGCCTCAGTATTCCTTACATGAAATGTTCAGCCCCGGGCGTTTCCCATAGAAAAAAATAGACAAGAGTCAACTTGTCCATGTTATATCACTAAAATATATCAGTTTGGACTATTTGGTTTCGGATGTCTTCTAAAACTTTGTGTTAATCCGGTCTTCTAAACCGCCTGTTAATCCGGCCATATTGAAATCCGGCTGACGGTCCGGTCCCAGGTTGGTTAGATTTGAGGGCTTCTACTGTACTGACTTCTTTCTAAGGGGCTATATCAAATGTCTCACAGAATAATACGCCGGGAGCAAAAGAATATCTGAAGGAAAAATTTAAGTAAAGTCTAAATGGTGAAGATATAAAACTGCCAGTATAGCGACATCCTTCGTTTTCAACACATTTTCGGGCTCTGAGTCATGATATTCAGTATCATCAGCAACGAAATGATTTATTTCCAGCCTAATTCACTCATCTAGATTTTGTTTTGGTCAGGGCTAATTTCCAAGAAGAAATGGCCTTAAAGAAAGAAGTCAGGAGCTGACAAACATGGTACCATAGGCTGCCATTTCTCCATTTACTGTTCCAAAGAAAAAAAAAAAAGAAAAAAGAAAAAAAAAACCTAATGACACCATATAATAGATGATTGTTTTTATGGCAAATCATTAATTTCCATATTGGTAGTTATTTTTTTTATTTATTTATTATTTTTTTTTTTTTTTTGGTTAACATGAAGAGTTGAAATGAGTAAACGTCATGATTCTGAAAAACTTCTTTTAGACCTAAAAAATTTTCTCCACCTCTGGTGAAAAACCCCTCATCTCAATACCATCATGAAGTATGGAATAAAAATAAGCATAGAATTAAATGATTAGATGAGTTTTAAAATCAATTGTATTTATTCAACATAACATTTAAAAACATGCAAAAATTGAATTTACTTGATAAATGTTTAAAACATTTCAACCAAGTTAAATGTGCATTACAGTCCCAAAAAACTTTTTTTTTTAGTAGACAATGTTTCATCATTGATGTACTGTATCTTGTTTGTGTCATACAAAATAAACAATTGCTTAGGTGAGTTTTTATGTTAATTTGAGTCTATTCATTTGAAACCATTTTCTGAGTTCGGACGGAGGTTCATTGACTTTTAGTATTATTAAGCACATTTGACACCCACATATTTTGCACCATATATTGATGCTTAATAAGCATCAAGCATATTTTTAAGCATTAAATTGCGTATAGTACAGTATTTTTAAGTAAATAACAGGATATATTACTTTAGGTCTCCCACTACCACCTTATATTTTTATTTTTGCAATAAACAGACTGTAGAAGTAAGTACTGGACAAAAAGAACTAGAGTAGAACTATATATGAGAACATTTAATTGCATGTACACATTATGTTGCCAATGGGCCTCGCCAAATTTTTGTAAAACTTGGTGAGGCTATGCTTGTGCAAACAAAAATAAATTAATTTTGAATTTGAATTTTTGGAATTAAATATTATATTATTATAGTAAATACCACTTTATTATGTACCGTATCACTGTCTGATACTTTAGGACTTATTTAAAAGAAAATCCCAGGCTGAGTCAGCTTAAATTTCACTTGAGAAAGTCGGTACCGGTACCAGGATGACTTGTGTAACTATGATTCATCTAAATTACCATGAATAAAACTTGATGGTGAAAACTGGTTTAAAAGCCTAAACATTAATCTACAAATCTTATAAAGGTACAAACTTTGTTATTCTTCTGATTGTGCAGAGCAAAGTAAAAGCCAAGTGTATATCTAACTGTATATATATAAAACTGTAAAATCAAGAGGGATCTAAATATTTTTTTCTTCACTTTGGGGCCGTCCATAAATTACGTCATCGCTTTTTGGCCATTCTTGGACCCCCCCTCCCTAAAATCATCCTACCATCATAATTTGTCTGACCCCCCCCCCTCGGAAAAATGACGTCATTTTTATCAAACCTCCGTTTTAAGTAAAAATAATGCTTGTTAAACACTACATAATATACTAAAAAAATTGACCAATCAAATCTGAATTTACCTTCAAAAATAAAGCCAAAATGACTTTCTCAATGGAAAAATAAACTATAAAACAACGCCTTAAAATAGTCTAATATATTTATTAGATAATTATTTTATAACAGTTGATTTGTGATAGAGTTTATCATTGTTTTAGTGTTAAAATTTGATATAAAACATCATATTTAAAATGACGTCATATCAAAGCTGACCCCCCCCTTGCACATCACCTTACCATCATTTTCAATCTGGACCCTCCCCCTCTATTTTCAGATGACGTAATTTATGGACGGCCCCTTTTCACTTGAAAATTGGCAGGTTAGAAGGGAAAATTATACCACTCTCGATGAACCTCTCAAGGCCAAATTTAGCTACTTTACTGAATTGGAAGCTTATCTATAAGTTGAGAGAGGAATAGGGCCCAATGTATATGGGTAGAAAAAATCTTTTAGGCCTACTAGGTTCTCTTTAGGTACGGTATGCCTATAAATTACTCAAACGGAGAGTACATTCAATTAAGGTAATAAACTCAAGTCAAACTAGTATTAATACTGCTGTGTGATAGTACCTTGTCAAGTGTGAAAACTTAAAAATTTACAGAAAATTATCCTTTCTCAAGTGTGAGAATGAACAATATAGACTAGAACTAAGGAGTCTTAAACTGTCCAACAGGTCTGTAACTCGCACATGGTATAAAGTTTGGAACTCTCAGCAAGTCTCTTCATCTTTCTAGCATAACCTTATTAGGAATGCATCAACTTTTATAACCACAATTGTGACTATTGTGAACTCACTGAACCGTAATAATATTGTGAACTGGTACAATTTTATTTTAACACACCTAGTGATGTAAAACGCCCTGGCGTTTAAATCTCAAATGCCCTGGGCATTTGCCCAAATAACCGCCCAAAATCCATAAGCGCCGGGCGTTTATCCAGTTAGAGGCTAATAAACCTAATTAATGGAAATTAAATTGAACACTACTCGTCTAGTCAACTTTTTAAACCTCTAACATTAGATATTTACATAATAGTCTATATTTTAAAAAAATAATTACTTGTATAATTTTAATTATATTGGTAGGAAGTCGGTACTAGAGAGTCAACACTTTTCTTTTGTCAACAAGAGGAAATAATTTAGACTGAAAATAACTTCATAGGTTTATTTTTATTTAAAATATCTGGCTAATGTAAGTTAATAGAATTAATTTACATTTGTTTATTACACACAATGAATCAGTCTTAACTTAAATAATTATGGGCATAATGAAAACTTCAGTTCATCAAACAAAATTCCTTAAACTAATGACTCTTCAGATTCAGAAGCATCTTCATCACTTTTTCCAAGGATAGTATAATTATAAACATAAATACAATACTGGTCTCTTCTTCTTAGCAAACCTAATTGTAATAGGGCCTATAATATATTGTGGTAGTCAGTTCAGTTAGTTCAGTTGAAGTCATTATAAAAGCATTTTAAGGACGAATATCATTTGAATGAATGGACAATTAATCAATTTCAGTGAAGCCACCAAGATAAATATTGGCTAATTTTTAAACTGTTTGTGTTTTTAAATAGAGTAACAAGCCTCTATACCACTAAAGGTTGAGCAGTTTACTTTAGCTTTAGGCTACTAAGATTTACATATGCCATCATAAGCCTACATCATATAATTTTATATATTTAATAATCATGTTCAGCTTCAAAATATATATATATATATCCAGAATCAGAACTATACATTAAACTTAGGCCTATGCCATCACTAGCAAATGATGCTTTAAATTTATTAATGTTACTTATAAAATAATTGAAGAGACTTGGGTACAGCCGGTACGGGATGATATAGTTAGGCCATGGTTTTGCAAAACTTATACTACCAGTTTCCATTCATTAGCTGATTGCATTAAATTAAAGTAACATAAATTTCATTTTTTACAATCATTTCTATTGCTAATCTTTTTCCAAGACTGCCCTTTTGTAAAATTAATTACAACACATCCTAATAACATGGTACATATGATTTACCGGCCAATCTCAAAATAGGACAATTTCAGTCATTAGTAGGCTAAATTATTAGTTTAAAATGAAATTTTTTGTCATATTATAAGAATAAATAAAATTAGTATATTTAGTATATTTTGATAAATAGCCCTAACTCCCGGTAGAATTTGTGAATATATATATATATATATATATATATATATATATATATATATATATATATATATATATATATATATATGAATAAAAATAATTTTATAGGTGTCTTTTTATGTTAGGAAATTTAAATTGTGGTTAAAAGGCACTTGTTTTACTAACAAAACCTTAATACTTAACTTTAAATTTAATTAATTAGACATTATAAATTTATCTTATGCACATATTTATGAATTACAGAGTAGAAACCTGCTTAATCAGTAAATAAGATTTTATTTAACAATTTAGAAAAATATTTATTTAAAATACCACACTGAAAATATTACAGGTTTTATTGTATTGCGCCTTAAACTGAACTTTTCATAAACGCCCAGTTTTTGGGCGCTTAAAATCGCTTTGGGCAAATGCCCGGGCAAATGCCCATTTATAAACGACCCGCCCACTGGGCATTTGCCCGGCCCACATCACTAAACACACCTTAACAAAATATTATTGTTAATTTGATTTCTTTTCACACAGCCAAGGATTGCTAATGATGTTGATGGTGGTCACAGGCCTAATTATAATTGTGGTACATATAATTGTTAATTGTTGTGGCAATATTTAGATATGCCTGACTAAATGCGTTTTGCTAAGAGACACAACTCCTAAGCTAGCTGTCAACTGTGAGAGGACGGTCAATTGTAAAAAGTATTAAATAGTTTATCTTCCAAGCTTCGGAGACAAGTAACTTATTGTTGCAAATTAGGAAATGCAATAGAGAAATGATCAGTAACTTCAAGTTAAGACACAGTGCAGCATAGTTTCTGAAGATAGTGTTAGAAAATATATGTTTTGACACAATCTCTCCAACAGTCGTCCGTCAAAGATGAAGAAAACAAGTATCCAAGTAAGTAAGTAAGTAGGCCTATGTTAAGTTTCTAGGGGTTACGTTAGATAAACAGTTATCCTGGGGACCTCACATTGATCACCCCACCTTAAGACTCCCCATCATAGAGGTTCTCCATTACAGTGTGAGTCAAAGGTTAGTTACGAATAAAAGTTGTGTATGTCTATATTGTTTTGTTATAATAAAAGTTAGTCCCATCTCTTTTAGTTAAACAATGGTGATTCTTCCTTCATATTTCATGTGATTTATTTTATTGATCTGGCCAAGAGGCTCACACGTACATGCACTTAAGAGAGCTCACTTCGTGAACCTCGACAAGGAAGAAATATGACGACTCCCCTTTCCAAGGATTGTGGTGAAGACAACACAAGGTAAAAGGTAAAAGGCCTAAGAAGCAATTTTACAGTGAGTTCTGTTTTGAACTTCGCCATACATTAATTTCTTGAGCTAGGTAGGCTATTATTTAACCTAGACTTTAACTTATTGTATAGCAAAATAGTTATGCTTTATAAAACCAAAATGAAAAGTTAATTTAATTAACTTAAGTATTTTTAAGTTATTCTCACCTAAAACTGGTAGAAAACATCCCTAAAGTAAAATACAGAACAATTTTGAACACATCTTCTTGATTTTTTTATGAAAAAGTTTAGATAAGTCTGTAGCCATTATTAACTTTTGTCTTGGTAGTTCAAGAAAACAAATTTAAATTGTTTGCAAATTTGATTGTTTGACAACACCTTGCCTACATCAGCTGACACAAAAATCCACTTCAAACCAATAATAAACAAACCAAACCAGCTAATTTTTTTCTTCTTCTTTCTCAAAGACGACGGGATAGTAATCTTAGAAACAATAATACACATTAGTTACAGATAAGCATTACTATAATACAAACAACATTTTTAAATGTGATTAAATCTTTATCGATCCTTTTGTAACTTTGACTATCTTTTATAGGTGACACAAGGGGAACCAATAATCACATACTTTTATAACATTAGCAGGACCAGTTAGTTGAATACCCTAATTGGTTCTTGCTGTTTGATAGTTTAACCCGTAAGTACAGCAGAAAGTTTTTTTATTCAGTGATAAGATCAAAATTTAAAGGAGGCATCATCATTTGCATATTTGGAATTTTTAATTTTCTTAATTTTTAAGTCTTTTTTGGACAATCAACATTAAAAATCAAGATTAACTTTTAAAATATGTTACACTTGGGCATTACAATATAAGCTAAAAAGGTATCATTCAACTGACAGTTAATTTCACCTTTGTAATTCATCAACGTTTATTGGGCTATGGTTTATATGCAGATAACTGACTAAGGTGGATGTTGGTTTATTTAGAATATGCTGGTTCGTCTTTGTCGACTGTTAGTATTTGACTTTATTTCCTACCAAAAACCAAGAACCCTGGCGAAAATTGCGTCATATGGTTTGATAACAAGGGCGAGATTATGCTACAATCGGCACTGCCGTGATAAAATTTGCACACATTTTCTATAAGGTGATTAATTTTGATTTGATAAAGTAAATATAATTTTAACGTTTATATCAGAACAGAGTATTTGCCTACCTATAGTATGTTGAAAACCCCACCTACTAAAAATAATTAAAAAACATCATACAAATAAATAAATAAAAACAAATAATCATAAAAATCAATCAAACAGATAAAAATATTTAAATGCCAGACATCTTAAAACGCGGAACACATATAACTTAATAATCTTTATTTTATTTTATTTTTCCTAAAAAATATATATATATAATATTATTTGTTTGTTGTATATCGAGACACTACTTATTTTATGTTTACTGCATAAGTAAAATTTGCATATAGCAGTGGGAAGTGAAGTGATTTTTCATTATTAAATAACAAGTACCAGGCTAACCGAGCCTCGCTCGTAATTTAGCCTACTTTTGTTTTAGTCATTATAGTATCAGACTTTGAAGTTTACGCCAACCATACCTTTTCACAGGTGACAGCTGTTTAAAACCAATGCTCAAATTAGCATTCTTTTATTTTTGTTTACCTTTTATTGTTAATACATTGCATTGATGGCAACCCAAAAGACCAATGTTAACAAATTACTATTCTTAAAGTTAGTTTTAAACAAAAATGAGTTTTCCTGAGGTTGGGGCTGTTTCTAAAATTATCGAGATCATGTATCAAGCGATCACCATCGCTTCAGACACTGCTCGTATCATGGTACAGTGCACACTTACTCGTGAGATATTAAGAACAATCGCTACGCTCGTCCTCTAACCATAGAACTATAAACTTACATCTCACTCGTAGCTAAAAGGTCTTACAATCGTTGCATAAACAACAAAAGAAACTTTGGTAAACTCTTTTTTAATGAAAAATGGCGTTTGAATTTTGGGTTGTTAACTATTGATGAGCAAAAAATATTTTTATTTTTCATTTACACATGTGATGGCATAGGCGTCATTTGGGGGGGGCAAGGGGGGGCAGTTGCCCCCCCAATAATTTCGGTGATATTTTTTTTTTAATTGGAAAATAAAATTTTAGGTTATGTAATATGGTGAAATATTTGTATATAACAATTATACACTTCTGAATCAGACTGTAACAAAATGTCTACTTTGTATTATTTACACAAAACTCTTATACTTGACTCTTATACTTATAAATTGACTCATTCTGCAATCGTCATCTGTAGCAGGAAGTCCCATCTCACGTCTGTTGGCTCCGGTCTACCTGCACGAACGACGTTACCGAATGCCGCCTCTCGGCCGTAGCGCTAGGCGGGTTCCGTGAGTTTGATGGCTGCAGAGGTTTACGGGAATCGTGTTTTAAAATTAACTAATTATGATAGAGATTGACTCTTAAATTTTTGTAAAAGTAGAAAAAAGGATCTCGTCTTCTCTGGTTTTAGAATTTTTTTATAAAATTTATAATTTCAGTTATAACTGTCTAAAATCGTCTGTTTTTTCTAGGGGCAATTTTTATAGATGCAGAGGTTTACGGGGATCGTGTTTTAAAACTAACCAATTAAGATAGAGATTGGCTCTTAACTTTTTATAAAAGTAAAAAGACGGATCTCGTCGGCTCTGTTTTTAGAATTTTTAAATACAATTCTAGCTATAACTGTCTAAAATCATCTGTTTTTCTCGATTTTTAACTTAAGTTTTCCATTAGTTTTGATAACACTACCAAAGTGAGATTACCAAAGTGTAAGAAAGGAAATTTAGCACCGTTATTCTTCTTTAATATGACACATTAGTTGTAGCTCTAGGCTAATTTAGCAAAAGATAACAGGATTCTAAAAACCCTTTCATTTGCATCGAGAAAAACAGATGATTTTAGACAGTTAAACCTGAAATTAAAAATTTTATTTAAAAATTCTAAAAACAGAGCCGAAGAGACCCGTCTCTTTAATTTTAGAAAAGTTAAGATCCAATCTTTCAGTTATAACTGTCTAAAATCGTCTTTTTTTCTAGGGGCAAGTTTTAAAGATGCAGAGGTTTACGGGGATCGTGTTTTAAAATTAACCAAATAATAATATAGAGATTGGCTCTAAACTTTTCCTAAAAGTAAAAAGACGGATCTCGTCGGCTCTGTTTTTAGAATTTTTAAATACAATTTCTAATTTTAGCTATAACTGTCTAAAATCATCGTTTTTCTAGATTTTTAACTTAAGTTTTCCATTAGTTTTTATAACACTACCAAAGTGAGATTACCAAAGTGTAAGAAAGGAAATTTAGCACCGTTATTCTTCTTTATTATGACACATTCGTTGTAGCACTAAGCTGCATTTAGCAAAAGATAACAGGGTTCTAAAAATCCTTGCATTTGCATAAGAAAAACATATGATTTTAAGACAGTTAGGCCTATAGCTAAAATTAAAAATTTTATTTAAAAATTCTAAAAACAGAGCCGAAGAGACCCGTCTCTTTAATTTTAGAAAAGTTAGGAACCAATCTCTATCTTAATTGGTTAGTTTTAAAACACGATCCCCGTAAACCTCTGCATCTATAAAACTTTTTGCTACTAAAAACAGATGATTTTAGACAAATATAACAGAAACTAGAAATTGTATTTAAAAATTCTAAAACCAGAGAAGACGAGATCCGTCTCTCTAATTTTAGAAAAAGTTAAGAGTCAATCTCTATCTTAATTAGTCAACTTTAAAACACGATTCCCGTAAACCTCTGCTGCACTGTCTGCAGCCATCATACTCGCCTAGCGCTACGGCCGCGAGCCGGCATTAGGTAACGTCGTTCGGGCTCAGGTAGACCGGAGCCTTGCCTTGGTTAAACATAACCTCTTTCGTGTGAAAAGGAAGATATAGTGCCTTCGCTGATGTCCGATGTTTACACTGTTGTTTACTTGAAAATCAATTAATATCCTTACTGGTGGGTAATCAAATGGGAAAATTACAAACTTTAAGGACTTGTAGGTCCCCTCTTTTTAATGGACAAAATTTACCAATTCACTTTAGAAACAACTTCACGCCGAGCTCTATCCAATGGCACTAAAATCATTAAAATATATTGCAAATTGTGGGAGGAGTTTCTTGTACAAAAACCTGTATCACGTATTAAATATGTATAGATGATTTTGTAAATCATTATTTATCTTTTTATAATCACTTAGTAATTTTTTACCTCTCTTGTCCTCAATAACAATTAAATTATTTAGGTAATGTAATGGGCAATATACCGTAGCTGTACTGATCCTAACCAACAGTAGTTAAATGTTAAATGATTTTTTGTCCCTTATACGGCAGACTGCAAAGGTGCTTTGTCAAAAACTAATTTTTGATAAAGATAAAACAATGTGTTTTATTATACAAACCTATGGAGTTTTTGTCTATGTATCCGACTGTATAACTTAAGAGTTGTAAATTATAGACAATAAAAATAACTAAATAGTTATAAAATAATGTTTTTTATTTTAACGATTTAGTATCCATTAACCAATTAAATCCATTAAATTTCTTAAGGTGTTTTACATCACAGTATAACCACTGGCAGTTCCAGAAGAATAATGACTTTCTACAAATAGAAACATGTTATATAATCAAATTTTACATGCATTAGGGTATTGTTTTCATGGGTTTGTGAGATTATATTATAAGTTCATATTTTATGGACAGCTTAGTGTCACAATGTAAACTTAATTAGCTTTTATTGACAGTTTTTAGCGAAATTTAAGATGTTTGGCGTATTTGTGGGAAGGGGGGAGGGGGTATGACCTTAAGAAAATCTTGCCCCCCCAATCAGAATGCTGAAATGACGCCCATGTAGTGATGGTAAATTCCTCATCAAACATGAGGTCGAAGGGAACTTTTCTGATTGATCTTTTGTACTTCGGCGTTGGTACCTGAAAATCACTCTGTCAAACCTTAATCCGGCCACGCAGATTAACTGGATTAGACGAGACAAGTTCAATTTTCTAACAAATACTGTAAATCCTTAGGTAAATCACTACTTGTTTCACCATACGGTAGCCAGTATTAAGGTAAAAATAGTCCAACTGTCGAATCGTTAGTTGTCCCATAGTCTACGTGTAGGGCCAACTGAGCACAGTGTAAAGAAAAAATTGGTACCAACCAAAAGCAAGAAAATCATTTCATGTGTTTGGCTAGTATTAATGCAAAAACATTTCTGATTATTTATTAGTTTAAGTTAATTCGATCTTAAAAATAGGATGATGTTGGTTATGAACCAAATGAAAAATGTTTCAAGATCGAATATCTTGGAATTTGTTCATTTTTGTAATTTTTTAGGATACTAAGTATTTTTTGAAAAACCCAGTTCTTTTTAAAGCGTTTATAGCCCATCACGTTAGATGAGAATGAAATAATTACTGAAGTTTATAATTGATGTTATTGGCCTAATTCAAGCCGACCCTACAATAACAATGTCAGCCAAATGATTCTCAATAAACTATCACAACTACAACAATTATACCTCCTAATCCTAGCTTTAATTAGACAACTATTTCCTCAATTTTTTTTAGAATACATTTTTGTACGAAATGTGATTATAAAGTGGAGCTATATCAACATAAAAATTTAACCCTCCAACTGGTCAATATAACCTCCTTTACTGGTGAGGTTTTTTTGGCCGCCGCGCAAACATTTAGTACAAACAACATAAAACATATAAATTGGTATATAAAACATACAAATTATATATCAATTTTTTCAGAATGAAATAGGCTATTCAAAACAATATTGTTTTTAGTGTACTTACAAAAATTTATTATGTTAATCCTCCTATTTTGTAACAATAAAGATTTTTTTTTCTTATTATTTTCCTTTTAGAGCAGTATCATGGTAAGGTATGTTGTCCATACAACAAAACTAAGATAGCCAAAATGACCACAATTTCATTGGCTTTTTACTGATGTATAACACTTGATTGTTTATATTATAAATAAAATATTACAAAGCAAATATGTGAGGTAAACGCAAACCACCTTTTCGCCGCCATATTTTTGTAATTTTTTATTTTTTTATTTTATTAATTTTTTATGATAAAATTTTTACTAGGCCTATTTATAAATAATAAATATAACTATTTATTATGTATATAAATAATTATATTTATTTATAATAAATTAATAAAGTTAGGCCTAGGCCTATTCACTCACCTAGGCGTAGGCCTAACTCACAACTTTCATGTTCACTGACAACTTCACTTTGTACTCTGAATCTTCATTTAGAAGGCCCTAATAGCACTATAATTACTCAATTCACTCATTATTACATTGCAAACTAACTATAATTCACTAAAATTTGCATTTCAAGTGAAAACATAAACTCAAAACAGCGCCGCCGCTATGACACTCGTAAACAATAACAAACGCAAAAAGTTCAGTCTTGCCAACATACTGTTATTTCAACAAATACAGCTGAACATATGATGACTAGATTGCGCATCTTTTCCTCTTTCATACTATATAAAAAACATCAACATTGACTATAAAACAACGAAGTAAAATGCATTTTACATAGACCTTGCACACGGATCGCGATCGCGATCTCACCAGTTAAGAAAGGCCTCAAAGGGTCGCGATCGCGACGATCACCAGTTGGAGGGTTAAAGTGTTTTAAAATCTAAAATCTCAATATTTGTAAACCTGTTTTTTCATGAGGAAATCAAAATTAACAACGTAATTAAGAGTCCCGTAATATTCATTATGTCCTTTAACTTCCATAGCAGAGTGTGGTGATTCATGTTTGAAACGTCCTTAATTATGCGTTTGTCGTGTTGATGAAACAAAATAAATTCAATTACTGTACGGCGTTTTAAATAATAAAAATCCTATGCATTATACTTGGTTCCTTCATTAAAATAAGTTTAGAAAACAATTATACCAAACCTCACCAAGACTTTATGACTATTTGGTTGAAGAAAAGCAGCCTTATGTTAAGTCAGGTGTCGCCAATTACGGTAGTGCATAGTGCATGCGACGACATGTAGAGCATGATGGTAGCGTGGCAACCGGTCTGAGCACAGTTAGGCCTCAAACAGGTGAAGAAAACACTCTATTTGTTAACTGGGTCATATTTAGCTTTAAAAGTCGGAAATGGTAGCCAGGTGTCGCTATACTCGCGTCCTACCTCGCCAGCCTGTCTCAGTCAGTGGCCTAAAAATACTAGTGACGCGAACAGCCTCTAGCGACCTATGACAACACCGCGGCCGAACCGCTTCATTTGTAACTGATCGAAATTCCCCGTCGCGCCAGACCTGCGTACTCGGAAAATTTTCCATTAAATTTTGTACTTCTTACTATCCCCAAAACACCATGGAAATGAGCATAATTAACACAGCATGGCATTGTGGCAACTTTTTTCCTAAAACTCTTTCTATATTTTAGGTTTTTAGAACACAAATTTTTCATAAACATAACGTGTGTAGTTGTGTTGTGAACAAAAAAATTCTATCTTTTGTTTTGTATTTACTGTTAGTTTTGTATTTTTCACTTGCATCCGATTTGAAATCAAAATTAGTCATTTATAATCATCGGTAGGCTGCAAATTTGTATATGCCTTGTAGAACTTTGTTCTTAATATTGTTGATTGTATATACAAAGTTCTAACGTGTTTTATATCTGTACATACAAATTTGCGCCCTTAAAATCGATAGTCATTGATAAAAATAAAAAGGCGCCAAACGCAATTTGCATTTAAAATTTGAATGAGCCTTATTAAAAAGTTATTGAACGTCTGCATTAAGAATACTTTAATCAATCACCATATCATTTAGACATTTTTTTGAAAGAAGTCTGTATATGCGGGTGGATTTTGCTCGTTGTTGTAGAAGTTTTTTAATTTTCCCTTCCTAGAGAAATAAAAATCTGAAAAATGATAATTTACATCTGTTAAGACAACTATTAAAAATATATCATTAATTTATGTTTATATTCAGTTGAATATTACTTAGCAAAACATTTTAAGATTAATTTTTCATTTTTATTTTACTGTTTAAGTTTTTGTAGATACAGATTGTTTTAACGCTTTTGTTGACATATCATCTGTTATACACTGCTATAATTAATAAAGAATTGTTACTTTGACTTCATCCGGCCAGTTAAAAAACACAGCTTGCCGATTATTCATGTAATTTGAATGGCAATTCCTTTCGTTTTAACAGTGCACTAATTTATTGAGAAGTCCTACGCGCTCCTTTAGCCTTAAATTTAGAATACTTACACGGAATATGATACGTAGGCTAATATTAAAAAAGCGCGACTGAGGCCTTTCTCCTTTTAAATTTGGCTGATGGTGTAGGGACTGAAAATAACAATCAAAAAAATTAATCTATGCTGAGTGGGGTTGATTCGTGTACTCTCTTTACGCATGCTCAGTAGAAAACTAACGATTAGTTTCCTTTTCACACCCAAGGGTTCACACAATTTGACCTTACCCAACGCCACAAAACAAAAGATTATCTAATAGACTAATGACTGATATTTCCAAAACTACATCTAAACAATAACTTGCTTGGTAAGGTGAAACGTCGGTCAGTTCATGAATCATGCTGTTAGTCGGTTTAATTTTATTTAGGCATCAAATACGGCATCTCGTGAAATGTAAACTGTCTTAAATTGTAGTTTTAGGTTAACCCTTCCCGGGCTACATTAAATCACGGGCTGAGACGGTATTATTCTAAGCAAAAGTTCAAAACATAATGTGGTAATTTTTTGTTATTAATTTGTTCCAAATGATTCATACGTTATAAAAGGACTGTTTTTAGTGCTGAAATAATCTTTTGCGCATGTTATAAAGAAAAGAAAATTTGAGAAAACTGATATATCCGTCTTTGGCCCGCAAGAAAACTTAAGTAAACGTATATATCCGTCCGCCGCCCAGAACGACAATTGAGATATATGAAAACTGCTGATAATTTGGAGTATTTTTGCGGGCGGAGGACGGATATATCCGTTTACATCATTTTGTTGTTCTATTTACTACCTATCATAATATAACATTAAAAACAGTTCCTCATAAAAACAATAAAAAAAAAGCTAAAAACGCAAGAATTACAATACATTGTGCGTCTGGTTCATCGCTTTCTTCACCATCAGGATCATTTTTCATATCATCGTTATATTGACTGCCAAATATGAAATCCTCTTCAGATGCACTTCTTATTTATCATTTTATAACATCTTTAGCGAAATTTGAGTTATTAGGAATAATCATTTTGAAATAAAACTCGTAGAACGTCATTACAAAAACGTAAACAAACATCACTGTAAGGTCCTAGCGCAAACTGACAGATTCACGCTACACATGTGTTGTTTTGGTATGAAACAGGTGAAAAAGTCACGAGAAATAATCTTGCCAACTGTAAAAACTAAATTACCCGACAAAAAGTCAATCTAATGTTTATAATCGTAATATACATAAAACATATGTTTTTCGTAATTTTGGACGGATATATCCGTCTTTATCCCGGAAAAGAAAATTTCTAAAACGGATATATCCGTTTTCAGCCCGTAATAGAAATGAAGTTTAACGAATATATCCGTCAATAGCCCGGGAAGGGATGTTTAGTTTTAGCTCTGTGTGTGTATTATTTTAACTTAGTTTTTTAAATTACTTTAAAGTCTTAGCGATGACTTGAAATAAAGTTTCGATATTTTTCTTAAAATTTCTAATTCTATTGCAGAGTGCAAAATATGTTTAACCTGTGTGAATTAAATAATTATTAGATACTTGCTATATTAAAAATCATTTGCTTTATTTTATTAAATGCCGCAGCTGCATTTTTGCTCTTATTTGTTTGTAAATTTTATAAGTTGTAAAGTGGTAATAGTCATAAAAATTACAGAATTTTCATAAAAATACATCAAAAGAAAAAATAATTTCGTTTCCAACCCAAGAATTGGCAGGGTAGCTGAGTGGTTATAGTCCTAACTATTGAATTCAAAAGGTTGCCAGTTCGATTCTGAGAAAAGTTTGTATCTTTAATGCTCTGATTCCGGTCACAGTTGCCATTTGTCATTGGGCTATTAATTAATTATGCTTTCTAATAACTGGTCGATGTTAGTAACAAGGCTAGTACACAAATAATTATAATCATTAGGTCATTTTATGAATTTTAACTCTAATGACAAGATATTTTTAGTTCATAATACTGTAATGTAGCCTATACCTGTCAGCCGTATTCTCGGGGAAATTTTTAATATAGTGAAATTGGCAATAGTAAAAGAGAAATAATATAAATAATAGTACAAAAGTACCCAAAATTACGTCGACAAATAAATAAGAAACGTGGTACCAATTACATAACTTAAAACCCGCTTTTGTCTGGGATAATTATCTATACTTATTTAATTCGCTAAGGGTTTTTTGTGTGTTGAAAACTCCTCCTACAATTCTCAAGTTTTTGGTGTCGTTGGATAAGGCTTGGTCTGAAGTTGTTTCCGCCAAAAATTGCCCCCGTTCCCCGTCAAAACGTTAAAAATGCCACTGGCGTTGATACAAAAAATATGGAAATAGTAGTGGATGTTTTTATGTCACATATTACGTAATAGGCCTAAACACAGATAGACCTACTTCATTTCAACTTATACACCCAAATAGAAATAACAATTTTTAATAGTGTGTCAAACGAAACTATTTGAACAATGATAATAAAGCAACTTTTCTGCAGCTTAACAACGTGTTTACTAAAGCATTTATTAAGGTGTAAAATGTTTCATAAAGAGTGTAATAAAATTCTTTTCTCACATTACAATAAAGCTAGCCTCGTAACTGATATTATGTTTATGGAATCGTAGTGAATCCAGAAAGTTTCAGGGCAAACGTATTAATAATCTAGTGGACTGTGAGACCAAAGTGGTTTTTAAATTGTCTAGTGCACGTGTAGCTCGATATCGAGCAATTTATTTACATACAATACAAAAGTTACATTTAGTTCTATAGATCAATGAAATCCGACCAATCCAATTTTGTGAAATCAATGATCGCCAAAAACCACAGCTGTAAAAAAACAGATTAAATTGCTCAAACCAATCTCAAAGTTATTCTAATGGGAAAATTTTTCAAATTTAATTTGTGGATAGCGCCCTTAAGTCCGATCCTCATCAATTTTTTGCGGAAACAACTTCAGACCAAGCCCTATCCAACGACACCAAAAACTTGAAAATTGGTTGAGAATTGTAGGAGGAGTTTTCAACACAAAAAAAACCCTTAGCGTATTAAATAAAATTGGAGGTTATAGGCCTTAGTAAAGATAATTATCCCTGACAAAAGCGGGTTTTAAGATCTGTAATTGGTACCACGTTTCTTATTTATTTGTCGACGTAATTATGGGTACTTTTGTACTATTATTTATATTATTTCTCTTTTACTATTGCCAATTTCACTATATTAAAAATTTCCCCGAGAATACGGCTGACAGGTATACATTACAGTATTATGAACTAAAAATATCTTGTCATTAGAGTTAAAATTCATAAAATGACCTAACGATTATAATTATTTGTGTACTATAATTCGGAATAATTCATTCTCCAAAATCCTGAGTGTTAAAATCCTGTTAGTCGTTATCCCTAAATTTTTCGTTATTGATACGCGAAACACGTTAAAAGAAATAAGTATAAATTATTGGAAGAGTTTCATATGTAGTAACAAAAAATAAATATTATATGGATTTAAGCAATGGGACAGGGTTAAATAACAAGATAAGATCAGACAGACATGGCCAGATTAACTTAATTGTGTTTATTTGAACATCGATTTAAGAATATTCAGTTTCCTGTCTATTCATAATGATGTAGTACAGTAACTTACTTGAATATTTTTGTAATGAATGCATATTTTTCATTCTTTGATTGAAAATTTTTCGCTTAAACTGGTTGATCAGACAAGTGTTAAAATCGATCTGAAGGAGAAAATTGTTTTATAATATTGCATTAAACGTCATAGCAAACTTATTTATATGTCACAATTTAAACGCATGCAAAATGAAGCGGCCTACCTATGCATGAATAACCGGTCGAACCAATCCCTGCGGACTTTGCATGAAGCTTTTAAATTAATTAATAATAGTATTGGCTTTTCGGAGAGCAATTTTCTCTAATGGAATGGCAATTTGCAGTGTTTGTAAAATAGAAATTTCGTACACTAAGAAAAATAAATGGTGGATTTGTCATTAATTTTGTAAAATTTCCACCTTTTATTTGGTAAAAGTGGAGTATGAGACATAACTATGTTTGACTTTGACCTTTTCATTTTATATGCTTTAAGATGCATACTCCTCCATAGAAGTTTACGAGCAAAGTGTAAGTAAAACTTTCTTGACTATGGGAATTGATTGACAACTGACTGACAAGGTGAATTAAATAGTTATAGCAGTGAAGCGACATACGCTCAACAGTTTGCTGCCATTAAACTCAGAAATTGTTACCGTTGGCTATTTGTTATCAGTACAGTAAATGGGTACTGTAACCAGTGCAAATTTTATGGCCAATTAGTACTAGTAAAATATTTCAAATGGGGTTTGGTTTTTGCTAATTTTATCAAAATCATATACATGATTACAAGTTGCGTGTATAAACAATGAACTAGATACATTGCTATAACTAAAATTCAAAATAAAAATAGTTCATTTTTCATAGTATTGATATGGTTAAGGTTAAATAATAAAAAATCTACCTTTATTTTGTCAATAATTTTATAGTAATTTTACCTAAAATATTTCAAAATCCCATTATTTTTTCCAAATTGTACTGGGATGGTAAAATTATGTAACGATCTTTAATTTTCACACATCAAATATTTATTCGACAAACGGGTTTCCAAAATATAAAATAAACATATTATATAGATTCGCATAGTACAGAATTAATAAATCATAAATAATAACGGGAGCTTTGAAAGTATTAGAAATATGTAATTTTGACTGTTAGAGATGAGTGAGATAATTGGAGCATAAACAACTCTCAGTCTATACATAATTTAAATCCAGGAAAGTCGATAGCTTGGCACGAAATCCTTAAATAAATCGGATCCTCGAGTATCATCGATCATCGATACTTTCCAAGGTATTTTCATAATATTACGCAAAAATACGAAACGGAACATAATATATTTTATTTTATTCAAGTTTATAATTAAGTAACATACCTGGCTGAGAGGGCTCATGATTTCTTAGAAAAAATTCGTTTTAACACAAACGCGAACTCAAACTAACCGAGAGCGTATGTCATCGTCAAAACTCAGGACCGGTGCGAAGGGAGTGCGGCGACCTACTAACACTGACCGGAGTCGACGCGCCACCACCGCCACCGCCTCTACTTTCTCTGTGTGCGCCACTGCCTTCTGAATCACCTGCGCAGTCGCACGCCGCCGCCGCTGCCGCGCCGCCTTTTAGATCGCTGACTTTCCCTGATATGACGTATCCGAGTGCCAGCGAATACCATGTGGATAACGTTGCACCTACTAATCAAATCAATGCAATTTGTTGACAAAACAGCGCTCTAAAATGTTTGTATTTATGGACGAAACGAAAAACTTAGTAGACCCTCTCTAATCCGTCCCCCAGTAGTCTGGTGCTTCTTAGACGACGTTGCAACTTTTCTTCACGGCCCAGTTGTCGACAGGGAATTTTATGTCTTTAGCGATTCCATTACTATTCACAGACGTTGCATTGGTAGTGTTACCAGTGCCTAGACACTACCTAATGCCTGGTTGGCGTATTTTTTATTTGATGGTAAAATCCGTATTCACACCATCAAATCATGTGCATAAAATTTCACACATTGATATAATATATACTTTTACTGTAGTCCTTGTCCTGTGTTATATTTGGTACTCGGTGCGCATATTTGGGCACATGACCGCTATAAGTAGCGGCTAAACACAAGGTTCAAACCTCATTAGTAAAGCATGCGTTGCCTCGTTGTAGAACGCACAACTATCCTAACATCAGACTTAAAGCACAGATAACCTGTCTGTGAAAAAATCTATTTAGGTGTATCATAGCAACTTATCTCAGCTCTGACAAAGTAAAATCCTAACCTTACGTAAACCTTGTAACGTCGACACTATTCTAACATTTTCTAAGGCCATCACTTGAAAGGCACTTCATTTTAGGGTCTAGGAGAACATTTAAATTGTTATTGCTATGTCATTAGTTGTTATGAGATCCCACAAAATCCATAAAACTTTGTTATTCCTATAACACTTTGTATTCAAGTTCAATTACAATTCATTTAATGCCAGGATTAGTTATTTGTTGCAACGCAACGAATCCCTCTGTCCCAGTCATTGCCTTTAGCCGCTACTTCGAAGAACTGATAAAATAACTCTCTTTATCTGTGTTTGAAATTTGAAGCCAGTGGCATTTATTAAGATGAATATCAAAGATCAGCTGACTGAATTCATTGGCAGTTCATAAGCCAGCGTTATTATTTAGTTGTTTTGCGATTTATTTTTAGTATTGGTATTAATCGTAGTTAATTGACAGACTTATTATATAGGCAGTTAAAAATTAAAGTGAAGTCGAGTTGCGTATTTAGGGCATCCACTAAGCATCCAACCAATCACACATTGAACGTTATTAAACGTTATTGAACCTAAGAAAAGTTATTGCTTTTAGGTGGTTCGAAACTGGACCCAGCTGCCTTTGGTGGCTGGGCTATTAATTAATGATCCTGACAAATGAATCAGCTGCTATTTGTCAGTAACAAAGCTCCACCCCATCTGATCCATCCATCACACTCATTGACACTCACCCTTCAGTCACTCACCTTAAAATACTTACCAGTCGGTACGTCAAATGTCAAACGTCGGTGCAAGGCCGTAGCCAGCGGGGGGGGGGGGGGTCAGGGGGTCGAAACCCCCCCCAGTAGTGTGTTTTTGCGGTTGCTGGCTCAGTTCAATGACCTCTGAGGAATGTGATGACGTCATCGCCAAGGTCAACGACCCCGATGACGTCATCGATGACGTAATCGATGACGTCATCGATGATGACGCAATCGATGACGTCATACCCATGACGTCATCAAAATGACGTCATCGATGACGTAATTGATGACGTCACCATCGATGACGTCATTTCCGTGACGTCAAACCCATGACGTTACAGAAATGACATGCTGATGACGTCATCATCCAGTACATCATCAAAATGACGTCACTGACACTGTTAAGGTCAAGGTCACGCCGAAACTCAAAATTTTTTGGCACTTTTGCCGTTTCTCGCACTACGCTCCGAGTTTCAGTCAGAGTCCACGTGACCTTGACGACTTGGAGCGAATTTGCGATGAGAAACAGCAAAAAGTGCCAAGTCAAACTCGAGTTTGCGACATGACCTTGCTTAAACCGTCATCCACTAGTCCTCAGAGGCCATTGAACAAGCACAACATCCGCAATTTCATATTACTGTGACCTTGAACACTTAACAACTACAGAGCGCCGACACCGATGCGCACCCCACGACAGCCACCGAGTGACTGACTGTCAGGCTCCGTGTACTCTAGGTATATGGGGAAGTGGAGGGGGAAATCTCAAGGTCACCCAAATGGAGTTTTAAAAAAGTAAAAGAGTAGAAAGACTACTCTTGTGCTTCCTGGGCGACCTCATCAATTTCTAACGGACTTGTAAACCAATCCGATCTGTAGCGGCAGGAGTCCAGAAAACAGGTGCACCACCCATCAGGTTGTCCGTAGCACTTCCGACAATTGGTAAGATTGGAGAAGTGAAACTTAATACACCGCTGCGGACAACAAGTATAAAAGTATTTGGATTTGTAGATTTTGAAAGTTTGTAGTACAGGTGGTGGCAGCTGTTGGTTCTTGCATCTACACCTGCAACATCCGAAGCATTCGCATTGCCGGCAGGCCAGCCCATCCACGTGCCACTTTGGTAAGAGGAAACACTTATCCTCACAGCAATAGGTTGTCCCCGTCTCTTCCTCCCAACGCTTCTTTGCACAATACGTGACGCCTTGTATCTCCAAACACCTATGCTCGCAACATGAGACACGCTTAGTTTCCATACTTGATGTTGCTTCGGCGAGGGAGCAAGATGAAGTGATGCCGTGGTCAGCGTGAATGGAGCTTATATAAACTAAGGTGAGTGGAGGGGGAAAGGTCAAGGCCATCCAAATGGAGTTTTAAAAAAAGTCAAAGAGTAGAAAGACTACTCTTGTGAGTCTATAGCGATTTCATTGATAGTGAGTGCTTCGGTATGCCAAGTTGATCTGTACTGGCATGCTCCTAAATAATGTTTGCAAAAACCTGCAAAATGATTGTTGCACATTTTGCAGCCAGTTAGCTGTCTTAGTGTGAATTCAATGCAACGTTCAGGGCAACAAGTGTACTTATGCCCTCTCCTCTGGTACACATGGAATGTCTTCAACTCTGGTTTAGGCTTCTTCCAAGACTTGCACTTGCACATGCACTGACCAAAAGCTTCACATTTTCTACACGCCAGGCCATCCACCACATCAATGTCATTTGGCCATGAAAACCATTTCTGTTCGCAACAGTAGTTGAGTTGACTCTCCATGTTGCTGTAGTGAAGGCGCGCGATGAAATGATGCTGCAGTCAGTGAGAGTGCACTTTAAATAAACTCAGTGGAGGGGGAAAGGTCAAGGCCATCCAAACGGAGTTTTAAAAAAGATAACTAGTCGTCCTCCTCCTCCTCGTCCGTTGTACTTGGAGAGCTGTCAGACGAAGAGCCCCGTGCAGGTGCTCCCCAGATGAAAAACAAATCAATTTTAAAACGAAGACCAGGATCTTGCATCATCAATTCCTTTAATTTGTCACATACTAAGTCGACCTTGTGTAAGGTGTCAACAACAAGCTTCCAATTTGTTGGCTCAATATAACTTGTAGTAGAGTCCGCCTCGCTGATAACCACATCCTCCGGCCGTATTGGAGTGTAAAGATGTGTAAAGTTCTTTGGCTGAAGCTGAGGCTCAGGCTGGCTTGAAGTGGAAGGTTGAGTGTGGACCCCTGTCGCATCGAAATCCATAGTCATTCTACATTCAATGTTGGGGTTTTCGTTTAATACATACACCAATTTCTCATGCAACATATCCACTTCTGCCGAGTCTTGCAAATGAACATTCCAGGAAAATGGCCATTCTTCATCCGTAGTGGAGTCAACTCGAGAAAGAGTGCTGTCCGCCATGATAGCTAAGCAAGGAATGATGTGAGCTACAGACTGTGGTAACAGTATTGAAAAGTAGAGGGGGTAAACCAAAAGTACGTGGAGGGGGTATTTTCAAGGTCATTTAATTTGGGTTTTAAAAAAAGGAAATAGTGGAGGGGGAATTCTCAAGGTCATCCAATTTAGGTTTTAAAAAAAAGGAATGAAGCTTACTCCTCTTCAGCCTCGTTGTCCCCTGCATCTTCATCAGCCTCATCTTCATCGACGTCAGACTCGCCGTAAGGGTAGATCGGGGACATGGGCGAATATTGTGGAGATTGTTGACCGTTGTTGTCGTCCCCTTGCATTCTAACTTGGGACCAATCATAATTTAAATTCATTTGTATTATGATCCCAGGGTTGTCCCGCAGTATTTCCTTCATACGTTCGCAAATCGACTCCAAATAGTGTACACTATCGATCGACAGTGTCCAACCCGTACTTGTACCGACATCAGTAGTGGAGTCAGCTTGGCTGATGGTGTTGTCTGCCATGGTTGCTTGTCGGACAAGGAATGACGGTTGATGTGATGCTCATGCAGGAACATGGTGAAGTGGTGGGGGGCGTGGTGTAGTAGTGGGGGAAGTTTCAAGGTCATCCAAACGGAGTTTTAAAAAAAAAAGGAAAACCTACAAAGTAACATTAAAACTTTCCAATTGATGGTGGCGGGCGTTTTCTTCCGCAACCTTGCTGACACATGTGACTATGCCATACAGTATGAAAAGTACAACCATAATAAGGCCGAACAATAAAAGATAGCCGTTGACTATCATGATATTTTCTGAGTGGATCTGCTTTCTTCTTATCGCCCTCTCCTGCATCCTCTTCTCCAACTCGTGGACGAAGTCACAACATGCGTGAGGACATCTTTCATCTGTTGGTAGGTTTGCCATTGTTGATGTTGTCGGTGTGGCTGTTGAAGATGGAATGAGGTTTCCAATTGCGATGTGCCATGTACACCAATAGTCAAGTGGTGGGGGTAACAAAGCAGTGGAGGGGGAAGTTTCAAGGTCATCCAAATTGTGTTTTAAAAAAACCTATCTTGTTACTGAGCTTATATGTCAGTAACAAGATAGGTGTTTTTGCTCTTTTACTTCTTTAATATAATGAAAAAATATACATATTCTACAATGGTTAGGACAAGAAATACAACTGCTAGTCAGCTGAAGTAGTCCAAGTTGTCTGGCTCGGTCTTCATGGACGCTGGTGAGGAAGCCGTTGAGGAGTGTCCAGGCTCTTCCTTTGACTGCCGGGTGTTCCGTATATTGCAAGCGTAAACTTGCACATTTATACGGTAGCCTCGTGCCACCATCAGCTGCAACTCCTTGTATAAGTCGTTTAGCTCCTGCTGAGTCTTGATGCTCACCTCCTCGTAACTTGCGCAACTGACGTTGAGAGACATCCTGATGTTGCTAGGTTGGCTGCTGGAGTAGAAATGAAGCCGAGGCACAGCGTTTGGAGGTACATGGAAAAGTGGTGGGGGTAATGGTGGTGGGGGTATGGAAGATGCAATTAAACACTTCTAAACTTTTTCCATTGATACAAAGGGATGGAACAAATAGCACAGGTGTCCTTGTAGTTTTCAAATCTAAACATTGGTGCTAGAAATCCAAACTGTTTTCTACCACCTTCCTGTACGAACCGTCGAAGGTCTCTGACGGCAGCATTGCCACAAGGCCTACAAAACTTTTCCCCGTCTTGGAACCTATACCAGGAGTATCCCGAATACCCTCTATTATCTTTCTTGTACTCCTCGATATCCTGCTTTACTGTTATAGGGATATTATCTCGTAAAGCCGTCTGGAATAAAGATGCGTCAGTTATAACTCGTTGTAAGCAAAGCTCGTACAAGGTGCTCATCGTTTGCTAGTTGGCAACAGAGTGACCGTTCTTTGCATCCAAGCAGGTTTGAATCCTAGTGCGGTAGTGGGGGTAATTACGGTAGTGGGGGTAATTGTGAAATGCAAAGGTCAAAGGTCAAGGTCACCCGCGAAGTTTAAAAAAAATGCAACATATCAATACGTGAAGTCTGTCACATATTGATATGTTGCATTTTTTTGTTTTTTATTTTTTTGTCTTTTATGATTCGTTTATTTATAAAACATTACAACAACAACATATGTACAACATTAAAACTTAAATCTAACACTGCTGCTTGTCAGCGATGTGGATGGTCAACTCTGTAGAATTGCTACCCGTGCAGCCGTGCGACACCAGGTATAGACACCCGGGTTGAATAGAGCGAAGATCCTCGTTTTGTAGAAGATGGACGAATCTCTTGGGCAGGTACACCTGGAACTTTGGTTCATCCCCCGGAGTAAACGGCGCCTCGCTGAGACTGCAGCAGATGGCCTCCCCAACTGTAGTCTCCATCTTCTTCATAGCATGGATTATGTAGTGCTTCTCGTCTTTTAGTTCCGAGCACTTCTTTACAGGTAATATTGTTGACTTGGAGTGAGCATTGAACTGCTCGACCAAAGTCTGAAGGAACTGGTGAGATGCCATGGTCAGGTTACAGATCGTCTTCTTGCTCGGAGATGTTGTCGTCTCGGAATCTCGAGTAATACTCATGCCAGGTCCCTGTCTGCTCCCCACTTATATACTCTCCGTTACCCCCACCACTCCCCACTTCCCCATTTTGAAGGTAAGAGGCGAGTTTATAGGCATTTTTCAAAGCGCAATGTCTATCTTTATCATGTTCTGGGCTTTTTGTACAAATACATATGGTTTCCAGCATGTATTGATAATTCTTATCCAATTCCACATCATTAACCGGAACATGAGTAAATCCTTCGATCCATCTTTTCTTTTCCAGCCCCTTTGTGTAAATATTGGTAAACTTGTCTGAAAAGTGATGCATAATGTGATACAAGTCCGTGTAACTTGTAAAACCATCATACCAATCGATATGATGGAAGTGTTTTGAAATCCATCTGTTGGTAGTAGCGGCTTTACTAGTTAAAGACGAATAAGAACATGGTGGTTTAAATAAAAACGAATAAGGAACACTTGTATTCATGTCCAAAAACACAAGTTCTTTTATAATGAATCTATCATCATTACCACGAAACGCTTGAAACTCAATAATACCAGGCTTGGACTTTACTTGTTGTTCTTCTCCCTTGTCCATTTTGAAGGTCACACGTCTGCTCATTACGAAGTCAGGAGGTCAACTGATTTCCACACCACGGTAGGTACTACTTTTATACCCGGCCGTACAGTTGTTGGCGCGTTGGTGTATATTTAACGTGGGCACCGTCCCCAATGGGCCTAACCCCACAAGATTTTGGTTATTGTTTTAAAAACTAACCATTGTTATTTAAGTTTCCATCTTTATATTTTCCTTGTTTTCATTTTCATCACTAACACTTGATTCTTCTCCTCCATCTTCCTCTTCTTCCTGTTTTACTGATTTCTTATGTAGTTGAGCGTACTTTTCCAATTGTCTCCACATCTGTACTTCATGAGGAACTCTATTAAATATAGAAGTATCTACAGGTCCGTATAATATAGGTGCGTCCGGTTGTTTGTCCAAAGTGTCTTCCAAATAATCTTTAATAATCGAACTTGAAAACACCAGTTGTCTCAAGTATCTTGTTATAGGTTCAGTAGCACAAGTTAAAATGAAAAACTCCTCTCGATTAAGTTGAATTTTGTTATCATGTCTTGTTGTGTCTCTAAACCGTAGCTGATGATCACCACGTTGTTTAATAATATCAATTTCCACATTTGAATCCAAAAGTCCTACTCTTGTCTTTCTTCCAAACATGTTACTACTTAAATAGCATTCTAGCAGATGCAAATGTTTCATAAACGATTCCCAAGCACTGTCCGTAAACAAAATCATTTTGGGTCCATGAGTTAAAATTACAGTAGGGGAATAATCTGTAGATTTCATAACACCGATTAAAACACTTTTATCCAAACTGGAAGAGATTGGGTAAAATATTCGCAAAAATACCTCACTCAATATGTTTGGAGAAATATTATCTTCAATATCCCTTTTTCTCTTTTGTATAGTCTTTCTTCTTTTACCTTTTTCTTCAACATTATTACTGGCGTGAAGTTGTCCGCAAACGTTTTGTTTACCTCCTTCCTGGTGACCTTGAGGATCTAAAAACTCAGATATCTCCTTCTCAATATCTACCACATTTTCAGGTGTACCACTAGGAGAAGCCATATTGAATACGATGCTACCCATACAACAGTAGGCAACAAACTGATGAGGAGCGGTCTGTACGCTCTGCTTTTATACTCGCGGAATGAAACAAAACCGGTTCTTACAATACATTTTTAACAATTCCAGTTAAAGGTGTGTATGTTACGATTTTATCATGTAGAATTAAACAGTATGCAGTTGTATTAGCCGGTATAGCATCGTTGAATTCCATTTCTATTTTTATATCCACACTTGATGACTTTACTAATTCATTTTGTTTAGAACAATCGATTACAACTATTGGGTAGGCATCGAAATATTTGTCAGGTGATAATAAAGGTGTATTTGTTTTACCGTAATATGAACTTTGAAATCTCGCGTACATATCGTACAATATACTGTATTTCTTCTTAGTGAATGACACATTTAAATTGTCGTATGGAAAGAATTGTGAATTTAAATAAACTTTAATATTTTTCAAGTCACAATGATCAAATTGTCCTGCATGTTTAGTAATGGCGTCTCTTCTACCTGTTTGTAAACCAAATATAATATACCTGGCTCGTTCTACATAATTCGATGTTTTAACAGTCCAAGTGTGTCGATCCGTAGTAGGTAAACTGGGATGCTCATGAAATTCCCAACTTCTAAATGGAATAACAATATCACGATCGGCTTTTAATTTTCTTAAAAGTAGCATTCTATGCTCGTCAGCCAATTTAACATGTGGAACTCTCCATACAATTTTGTCTAATTTTAATTTCCATTCTAAAGTCGCATCTGTAGTAGCATCTGCAGCTTTAATAATGTCTTTATCGTTAGAAGATCTCAACAAAACTAATTCTTGTTTAACGTTTAATATTATTTTCCTATAATCTTCAGCAAAACCAAGCAACAAACGTAATGGAATATGAAAATCAAAATATCCATTTGGATTTGGAGTGATCGTGTCAATCGTAGGTAATACCCATCCGGCAGGTTTAAGTAAATTGGTTTCATTGGGTGTTATAGATGTTAATCCTTTTAAAGTTGTCGTAATACCTACTTTTTTAGTGGAATCAACTGTTACACCTGATATTTCATATCTAATTTCATCAAATAGGAAAGCCATAGGATTATTTATAAATGGAACTGTTGTACCAACAGTAGTACCGTCCTTTTTAGTAACTTGTCCTTCAATATACAAGTAACTTTCACATGGTAGTGTGTAAATGTCTTGATTTTGTATGGGAATACGAATTTCATCGTTATTGTTTAATTTCGATGAAGTGTAAGGGTTGTGGGTGTGATATTCTTTTTCCCATAGGGTTTCGTCGAATGTTGGACCCTGCGCTATATCCAGTATATCCATACTCGGTTAATTTTAATCCAATTCTCTCTAAGAAACGAATGTTCTCGCGTGTTAACTCCTCCACAGCTGAAGAGCTACTAATGCGGTTTCCCGTAGGTTGTTCGCTTTTAAATGTTAAACCCATGGTTTTGTATTAAAGTGTCGATTTTAAATGTAATCTAATCGTAATAGGCTCTTCTCTGAAGTCTACCAAGTTACCGTCTTGATCCAATACGCTCAACACGATGTCTGAAATGAAAGTGGTGTTCAACGGTAGATATACCAGGTTTTGTGGCTTTTCAACAATTTTAAATCCAGGTGGTACACTTGGGTAAAAAGTATGTATGATGTGGGTGTTAGCCCCATCCCTGTAAGCACCTTGTATAATGTTACAAGTTATGTCTATACTATTGACTTTTAATATTGTTACTGTTTTCTTACCGGAATGTGTTACATCTGGTTCTAATACAGGCCCATCGTTGGAAAATCCTAATAAATCACCAATTGAGTTTGGTTGAGTGAAATCTATATAATATTTGGAAGTAATTTCAGCTTTCATCGTATTATTATTACCTTTTAATGTTATATTGTCTTTTCCCATTTTAGTTTGCAAAAATTCATTTATATGATCAATTTCATAAGAACCTGTGGGTAACCTGCACTCTTGTAAGTCTGTAAATTTTCCACTGGCATCCTTTCCCTTATAATAATGCAATATGTTATTTTTACCTTCCGTAACATTGGGAATAGAGTTGTACGTTGTAAAATCCAATAGTGCCGCCTCCCAAAACCTTCCTTTTTGCAAGCGTAACGCTGGAAAAAGGATACTTCGTAAAGTGGACGATTTTCCTGTTAATGATACCGTATAGGAAGACATCTCAATAGTGACTGATACTTTTAGCTAGAAATTCCAAACATAAATGGCCGCATATTGAAGTATTATCAGGTTGTTCTCTTTTATAGTTATAATATATGTTTTTAGCAGATTTAAAGTAATTTTGAAGTTCTTTTGGTGGTGGCAAATTACCGAAACTATCAAAATAATATACATTGTTATTTAGTTTCTTATAACAAACCCAATGGGTGCCAGGCCCTTCAGTATTATCCAAATTTACAATTCCAGTCTCATTTTGCCACATTTTCTTTGGTAAACTGTCTTTCATAAACACACCGCGAAAAAATGGTATTTTTAAACAGGAAATATATTTAAATAATTCAATATTGGTTAATGCTTTACGTGGTATGACCAATTGATTTCTTTCATTTAATATGCACGATAAGGTCTTAGGTAAAGACCTGCCCCGTTTTTTACCATTGACCACACGGTGGGCTTCTTCCTGCCTTTTCTTGTAGATCGTCGTCTTCTTTTTATATTTCCTCCATGTTTTCTTGTGGTTGACCTCCTTTTTACTCTCCTTCTCCTCCTTCTTCCACCTCCTACTGCTGTTTTAGCCTTCATACCTGCTGTTACTGCTAAAGCTGCTGCTTTTTCTGCTATGCTAGCGTCACTTGATTTTACTCGTTGCCAAGCTATGTCCGCAAGCTTTTTGTCAGCTATTGATCTATTTTTTGAATCGGCAAACGTGGAATATGCGATATCGTGTTCTTTACAAGCCTGATCTAACTTGTTTATGCCAGGATCGCCTCTTTCCAGTCGTTTTTTCAATTTAGTTCCTGGTCCGCAATACTGATAACCTCCTGGTATATGAAATTCGTATGGTAATGCGTCTATTGCTCTATTTACTATGGATCCTACTGGAATTTGTTTTAAAGCTTTACTTAACAGAGAAACCGCTGTGGACGTGATCCCACCTCCTTTTCTTGCAGTGTCTCGATATGGACTGATGTACTTGAACGTCATTATTGTCCTTTTATAATGGCAATGTGCAACTCATGTGTTAACTCTATGACAGGTTGCACATAAATGAAGTCATTTATTGAGTTATTTACTTAAATATCAATATCACCCCAATCTGATGATCTAAACTGTTTCGTTTTAGGGTTAATAAAGTATTTATTATAAATTTCTCGTTTAATATACTCACCTCTCATGGATTCAGCATAAGTATTATGACCTGATTTTCCTTGAAGAATATCTGGTGTAAAATGATTGTGTAAATCAAATATCGCATTACCTAAAACTTTTACAAGAAAATTAACAGTGACAGCATTATCTACATGTTCAGGGTCTTTAAGGTTTGTTATACGTTTATTATTACAATCATACACTTTACTATCCTTTAATGATGTTGTAATGGTCTGTCCTACAGTTGCAGCATCATTTGCTTCTCTTCCTTGTGCCAAGTCTCTTATCACTCTATTATTACATGTAAACCATCTAAAATATTTATTTGGATCTAGATGTACGGTTTGTGATAAAGCAGCTGCATCATGTTTTTCATAACCCCATCCCATATTTGATAACTTTTTATCCATGCAATCCCAAGCATCATTTTTGTATGTTAATAAATTAAATTTTTCATTACCTTGAACAAATTCATCCCCTTGCTTCGATACTACTTGATCTTGTTTTACAAAAGAGGTTGTTTCTTGTTTTAAGGTTTCCATCATTTGACCCACTGTTGCACCATCTGATGGCGCCGAACCATCTTTAACATTTGCTAAACAATTATTAAAACAATCTATAACCCCTACATCACGTATGATGCAATGATCTTTAATATATTTTAGATTTACATCATCGTTTTCAGTTTTTGGATAGCCTATATCATTAATAACAAATTTATAAAAAGAAAATCCATCTTTTGTCTTTTCAGGTATCAAAGAATGTAAATAGCGTCTATTTACGCTGTCTTTTGCATCTTTAGGGTCATCTACGTTGGATATACGTTTATTGTTAGCACTATACGTTTTCCCATTGAATTTTAACGTATTTTTTAATTCAGATGACAAATAACCTTTGTTTATTGCATCACCGTTTTGATTTGGTTTACCAACGTTGATGATTCTATGATCTTCTGCGTCATATGTGTTATTTTGTAGTCTTAATGTTGGCGATATCTTTTCCTTTAATATTTTTAAATTTATTGCATCGTTTTCACCCGTAGGATCTTTTATGTTTTTTAACCTTTTATTACTCATATCATAATCTCCATCAGGTGTTTGTGGTAAACCAGCACTTCTTTTTAAACTATTGGCATAATATAACCCATCCGAGGAGTAACGTCCGAACTTGTCGACACTCATGGTGCAACTGAATAGTATTCTAGGGAGTAACGCATTTTTATGAGATTACCCCACGGTTTCGGAGTTCATCCACTAAAGCCACCCATTCGTTTTCCAATCCAGTATGACCCGCTTCTTTAGCTTCATGTATTAGTTTCATTCTATCCACCAATTTATTGATATTATTGTAATAAATCACATTTGTGTTATATAGTTTCTTCATTAAACCTGTACCTGTAACAGACTTGTTTCTTTTTCTTGGTTCTGGAGCACTTATATCCAAAGTGGATGACACAAACCTTCGTTTTACAGGTTTTCTTGGTATTATTGGCATTGGTTGTCTTCTCGTTGTTGGTATTAACCTGGATACAAATTCTCTATATTTTAAAGACTTTGATCTAAAAACAGGTTGGTCAGCTGAATACTTCCTCCTGTATGCATTAGTTTGTTCCAAAATCTTTTTATATGCTTCCATGTCTTTTTCTTTAACTAACAATTCTAAAGGCTTATTTTCAAATAATAATTCAAATAATCCCCTTGTGCCCTTATATCTTTGATTACCAACAATAATATTATCATGTTCATCAATGTTTACCGGGCTATTACCAACCATTAAACCGTCTTCTGTTAGTCTTACCCCATAACTATGGTAGTTTTTATTAAGATTTGTTCCAGCTAACATTTTTATCATGTATTTCCTTCCTAAAGGTCCTTTGTTATGAATGTTTTCACCCAACAAGCTTATGTTTGACGGACCTTCCCTTGTCTCTTCTTCTTTTTCCTCTTCACTAGCAGTTGATACAACTTCATGTCCTCTTTTGGCTTTTACTTCATATAATTCTTTTATTCCACTATAGTCCGGTGATTCTAGCTCTCTTTCAGGTTCTCCACCGGTAAAACCACTATACGTAGAGGATTCCGGGTCTTCATCACTAAACTCTTCTGATTTTACATTTTCTCTTTCAAACTTCGTAATAGGTGCAATCGCATCTCCTTCCAATACAGGTTTAGCAAATTTTTTGTTTAATTGTTTCAAGGGTTCAGTAATAGGTTTAAAAGTAGATTCAAGGAATTTCTCCCTCTCGCTAATACCTAGTTTCAATGCTCTGTTTTTAGCCCGAATAGAATCACTAAGTGATTTTATTTCTTTTACTAATTTTTCTTGGTTAACCATGTTTGTAGCAAGACGTGTTGTACAACAATGAATGTGTTATACCGCGTTTAATGTATTAATATAAATTTATCAAATCCTATCCTGTATCGACCATTGTTTAGCGGTTGTTCCTTCATAATTGTTAGGAACCCATACTTTTCAGCCCAAGCCTTTCCACACAACTCTTTAAATCGTTCAAATGTCATATCCGCATTTACATGATCAAAATATATATGTTTTAGGTTGGTTTCGTCCTGTTTAAATACAATTAACATGTTTGCATTGTCTCTAATGAGTTGTTTAGGTATTTTGCTGTAAGTTTGGCCAATATAAATGCTATCTATGTTGTTATGTCGACCCATAGCGAAGTAATTCCTTATTGTGTTTTGGTTTTCACAAGATACATCGTCGAATATAAACACGGAGAATGGTTTAGCTTCTTGTGGCTGCATGACACTCTCGCTTGCATTAAACTTTAAATATTTAACTTCAGGCACATTAGTCAGTATCTTTTCCAATAATTGATACTTTGGTTGTTGTAGTGATTTTGAAAATACATATAGATTGTTAAATCGTAATCCTTTAGGGTTTGTAATCAAATTGAATACTACATTAGTTTTTCCACAGTTGGAAGGTCCGGTAACCAGACAACGAACGGTGTTTGGTAACAAATTGCCATGTTTCCCACTATTGAATTCTGAATTATCCACTGTGAGTTCATCTATATTATTAATAGTAAAACTCTCTTTTTGTGGTACTATCTCCATCCTTTGTAATGGTTCAACCTAAAATGATTCTCTATCGTTATATCAAATCCTTTTTAGGTATCCAAGAATCTTCCGTCTTATTAAATCCTAACCATCGTACTTTGACCTTATCTTTTTTCCGTTGCAACACCTTTTCAACTAAATATACATCGCCTACTGTTGATTTTAACATTTCATGTCCATAAAACCCTCCTTCAAGCAATTGTCCTTTATTATCTTTTAAAATATATGTCTCAGGTACTGTAGGTTGTACTTTGAATACAGTAAAAACCTCATTGGTCCAATTTGGCAGGTATCTTTTACTGAATACACCTTTATATTTACTTATTCGCACTTTATCACCCACATTAAATTTTTTAGGCTTTAGTTTTTCAACTTTTAGTTTAGTATTCGTTTTTATACGTTTTAATACAAGGTTTTCATTTTTACTAGTTACTTGGTTTGGTTTCATCCCGATAGTCCTATGAAATTTGTTATTGTAATCGTTTATAAGTTTTGGTAACATATCAATCCATATGTGCGATCCTCTGTTGGAAAACATTTTATACATTGCACTTTTTAAAGTTCTGTTGAATCTTTCGATTATTGAGGCTTTTACTTCTGAATTGGTTGAATAATGGTTTATATTGTGTTTTTTCATTAAATTTGCAAATTCCTTATTAAAATATTCTTTTCCATCATCTGTTTGTAAATGTTTAATAGTATGTTTGTCTCTTTGTATAGCTGTTTCCATTGCTTTTGTAACACTTTTGCCACTTTTATCTTTTAGTGGTAAAGCATCTGCCATTTTTGAAAAACAGTTAATAACAGTCAATATGTATTTATATCCTTTATTTTGTTTGCTATAAGGAATCATTTCGATTAAATCCGCTTGATATAAATCATTAATTCCTTTTATCACCGTATTTCTTCGTGGAAACTTTCTTCTTGCAGGTTTATGAAGTTCGTTGACAATTTGTTGCTTCAAGTCCTTCATATTGCAGGTTTCAATGTTTGTTGTATCACATGTATAATCACAATGAATGTTGTTTTAAATATTCACATCATTTATATGGGTCAAGGTCATCCAAACTTGTGTAAAAAAATGGGGAACACGGCGTTGGACTTGCCGTGTTCCCCATTTTTTTTACGGAAGGAGAAAGGAATAAGGTCGAAGTTGTAGAAGGACGAAGAATAGGTTACTAGTTGATAGGGTTTAAGGAGTAATGGCCGAAAGGAAGAGTGTGGATTTTGTCGGGCAAAATATGTCTTTTATCATCCCGAGCTGACAGTGCTTTTTTAATTTCGGTGACACTGTAGACTTGATGCTTGAAGCTTCGGATATTGTTGAATGTTGCTGATATCGTAGTATCTTCAAACAAACAAGTCTTGTAGTGGTCAAATGTTACGTGTTTTTTCAAATAAGATGTCTTCACTCCTTTTGCTTTCTTGACTGTCGGTGTGTTGTTCTCGTGGTACATCTTAAATGAATACAAAGTCGCCATCAGCGCTACTATTTCTTCTAAAGGCATTCCATTTGCTTCATCTTTGAATTTTCCAATTACTTTTTTATTTTTTTCATTGAAATTTGGATGGTTCTTCGGATAGTCAGAAAAGTCGAAATCTTCTTTGTATGGAAAAGTCCTTAGGTCTTCATACATGTCCAAAGTCTTTATCCAGTAGATAAACGCGTCCGTATCCATGTATGCGACTCCAATGTTTTCCCTTCCGTAGTGTTTAACCATTTTGTTATAATGGAAATCATACATCAGGGTTTTACTTATGTCCAAAATCGACATACCTATGTATAACGGACGGTCCATGACTATTGTTGTTTTCTTCATACTGACAGCGACTAGATTTTCGTTTATAATCATGGATGTTCCGAAATTTGGTTTTTGCACTAATTTTTCCAATTTCCTAGGATCACTCACTAATTTTACATTTTTGTGTTTTCTTTTGTTCTCCAAGGTCTTCCCAAAGATGGCATTGTTCATTAATTTATAGAAGTCCTTTTCAAATGCTGTTGTCGCTGCAGCTCTTCTTGTAGTGTTGGAATCAATATATGGTTTCAACCAACAAGACTGGGTGAATTCAATTGCTCTATGAATTCTCACTATACGTAGACCCAATTCGAGAGCCTGTTGAACTACCCAGTAGTGAGCCACATAGCGATCTTTATTCTCCAAGGTCATCATCAATTTTGGCCATCTTCCTGTCGGTGAAACTTCAGTCTTGGCTAGGAGAGGCAAGTCGTAGTGATGGTCATGAAGGTGCTCCGGGTATTCAAAATCACAGTCCAAAATATAGCCTTTTGGACCATCCTTTGGAATCTGTGAGATGTCTCCGATGGTGGCCGGGTCGATCCATTTGAAGTCAGCGTAGGGAAGCGGATTTGACATTGCCCAACCATAAAGGTTGTTTGCGTCAAAGTAGCCAAGGTAGACCGATGGTTGTTGCTCGTCGAAGCCGGGGATGTACTTGTTGTTGGCTTTGACATGACGTGTTACAGCTTGTGTCAAACCGCCCCGTACACCAGATTCCATCATGAGCACCATATCAATATCCGTTAGAAGTTCCAGTCGACAGTTGGTTGACTTTAGCATAGCTTGCCATGCTAATCCTGGAGATGTGTACGAGTGTAGAGGGTCCAGTCCATAGGCGGAGAAGCAGGTGTTTCGAAATTCTTCCATCACATCGCACAGCAGAGTTACGTCCAATTTTATATAAAAGTCAGAATATTCCCCTAAGGTTTGAATGTTTAGTTGGTTCCAAACATTACAAGCATGATTGTAGTCTTCAACGGAGATTTCACTTTCGTTTAATTTGCTGTTGAAGGCTTCAATCGGTGGTAGACTGGTTTCTTCAAATTTTTCTGTAGAAGTTATGTAATCGTAGGGGAACACTCCTTTACGTAATACTAAGTCCAATTTATCTTCAGGTACAATCTTGCTGGTTTCTTTTAAGTCTTCTCTTCGTAGATTCTCAGACAATCTGCTCAAACTAGATGCCATAAATCTATAAGAGTCTACAAAGCGAAGTTTAATTTTACCTACTGTTTTTGAGAAACTGATATACTTTTCCAATGTTGTAGCAAGAACATCGATTTTACCATTATCTCTTCCTAATTCTGGAATAATGAAGTGGGAGTCGTAGCCGCTAAGATTGTGTAACACTACAGGGATAAAGTTTGGCAGTTTGTAATTTATATTGCATGAATTACAAGCAGGTCCTCTGTATAACCCTGTGAGGTGATCATGATCTCTTACTTTTGGATTTTCTTCACTGAAGCTCTTCTTACATAGATAACATCTTGTTGCTGAAATGTATTCTTCTTGTTGATTTTGGTTCAAAGGTTCCATGGGTAAAACATTACCGTATAAGCGTTCCGCCTTTTCAGCAATCTCATACAACTGGTCTACAAAATACTTAGCAGCTTCTTCCCCACGGTAGAGTATCGGAGTGGATGTTAAGCCATAGTCTTGCAATTGTTCTTCAGGTAAAGTAGATTTCACCAATAAGCAAAAACTGTTAGGTTGATGCAATTGATATTTGGTTCTTCTAGTTACTTCACCATCCGGAAGTTCCTGCGGCACTAACGTGGATTCAAAGTCAGCATAGATAACTAGTGGAATCCGGTATTGGTGAACTGTTTTATTGAACTGGACAAATGCTCTAGATGGTGGTGGCAGACTAATCTTCACTTCATAGTTGTCATTACAAAGCCGCTGGTGTTCCGACAACCACTCCGATCCTCCACGTCTCAACTCTTTATATGTGAAACAGAAACATCTTTTACACACTGTTAACCTACGTTTCTGTTTTGATAATTGATTTTTAACCAAGGCTGCAAAGTCCTTTATCCACACATAATGTGAAATTTCACCCTTAGTTATCAATAACAGATCCGTGTGGTTTCTTTCCTCAACTTTTGATACTCTCAGAGGATAAACACTATTGGAATCATCTAAACCAAACACATTTACAGAAACACCTGGGTTTTGTTTCTCAAAATTACCAATACTTTTAACACTAACAGGGTATGACAAACCTCGAAAGTTGTAGCGGTGTTGGACATTTTGATACGCTCTGCTAACTCTACAAGGATTTTCTTGCACATATTTTGTTAGCATAGCATATTTAAAGCATTCATTGTCCTCATTTTGCACATTGATACAAGATTTGGTAGCTTGTATCTTCTTTGGCAAAGGTATATAACTACTACCCCTTATACCATATCCGTGCTTGTGAACCCTTACATCCATACCTTCAATCGATGACAGACTCCAGCCGGATCCTCTTCCTTCATGTTCTTGCAGTTTAACTAGCAGTTCATGCAAACATTCTTCAATAATTTCATTGATATCAGATTCAGTTGTAAGGGTTCGGTTTTTGGTAATGAATGCTCTTAATGCCGTTTCACCATCAGTATTGGTAAACTTTGATTCTAACACCAGTCCAAATTTAATGAAGTTCAATCTCTGTAATTCTTCTTTTAGCGTTTTTCCAACAAGTACTCTGGCCTGGGTTATAAAATTATCTAATTCCAATTGCACATTATCAATTTTAAAATGTGTTACAACTTGTCCTGGTAAGGCCGTGGTGCGCAGTTGTCTCACATCTTCCAGTTCTTCTTCCGTGTCCTCTTCTTCCGTGTCCTCTTCTTGCATATCCTCTTCTTCAATAGGTCTTCTAGTAGTGGATGGTCCAGCACCAGCAAATTGGATCACACTAGGTCTTCTTCTTTGCATTTGCTGTAGATAGCTGTCGTAGTAGTCCATCTGCTTCTGATGCTCTTCCAAAAACCGGTCAATTGAGTCTAAGTCTATTTCATCGATGATAATATCTTCTTTTCCATCTTCTTCTTCATGTAATTCTCTGTGTATGGTGAAAAGATCTTCGTCTTGAAAGATTTCCCCACAAATGTCGCAAAGAGCCATTTCAAACAGTTTGGCTTTGAATGCACACTCTGTGAATGTCCACACAATAATGAGCAGCGCGCTCCACCGGGACCCTTTATATCCGAGGCAGATAGGTGGGGAAAGTGACGTCATATAGAAACAGGTTATCACTCATGTGCTAAATTTAGCCTTTACACAACCGTTTGTAATACATTTATCAGTAGGCTTGATAAATTGATGATATTTGGTCTAGATTCAATAATTTGTACATGTTTTTCAAAGACATCTGTTTGAGCAAGTTTATATAGGTCAAGGCCATTTAGAATTATTATTTTGAGCGGGGGATAGAGCACTAAGCAGCATCATTTACTACAAAGTGCTCTATCCCCCGCTCACATTCTTTTTTTAACTTTTTGTTTAAGCTTTTACAAAGGTGAAACATCACCATCAGAGTCGGAATCATCCTCATCACGGAATAGGCAGCGATGACAATACATAATTCTTCTGGCAACTAACATCCTATCCATTGGACGATGAGGAGTGTCTTGTTCTTCTTCTTCTTCTTCTTCAATTTCCAATTGGAATTCCATTTCCGACTCAGATGATGACTCTAATGTTTCGTAGGCGTGCAAGTCCACTTCATTGTCCGTTGAACCAGCTTCGTCAGAGTCCGTTTCAATATCCATTATCTCTTCCTCCTCTTCTTGATCAACCGCAGGTAGTTGGTCCTCTACTTCTATAATTTCTAGAGGTATTACCTCCAGAATAGAGACAATTCTGTTGCGATGGAACACGGTGTTGTCAAGTGGAGCCATGGTATGGAAGTGTTGTATCCATCCAATTTGCTTACCCTTTTTATACCCCCACCAACTATACAATTTATGTGGGTCAAGGTCACGTAAAGATACCCTTTGAGCGGGGGATAGACCACTAAGCAGCATGCTAGTCCATTGCCGCAAAGTGATCTATCCCCCGCTCTGTTCTACAAAACCTCAATCAAGTCCAAGTCCAAGTCCTGTTTAACACATTTTATTCTAATTCCATATCCAATTTAAAAATTTCAATTTCACATGGTTTACATTCCTGATGTATCAAACACTCCAGCTCCCTAAACATATCGTCCAGTTCGTCCAAATTATGATGTCCTACTTTTAACACATGAAGGTGGTTCATGCTTTGCATTGTAGCATGACCATCAACAAACAAGTTTCTTTTCCACGCTAACATAAATTGGCAGTTTTCTTGAAAGATTTTTCTCACCAAACAATCATACACAGCCGTCAACATGTCTCTACAATCTTCATAGTGTACCATCACAGAATACCTGTCCAAGTTAGCACCAAGCAGCGATCCACTCATTGTTTCTAGCGTTCCACTGGAAGGTCCAAAGCAGAATGAAGTCGAGATGTATAGACCCCCTCTTTTATACCAGTTAACCGGTTGTCCTTGCTGTAAAGTGGGTCAAGGTCATCCAATGCTACCCTTTGAGCGGGGGATAGACCACTAAGCAGCATGCTAGTCCATTGCCGCAAAGTAGTCTATCCCCCGCTCTGTATTCTACACACACACACACACACACACACACACACACACACACACACACACACACACATGTCCATGTCCAAGTCTTTCATTACATACCCAATATATATTCAGTTCCTTCATCATCACTATCACTCATCACTGCTTCCACAAACTCCACAGGATTAAAGTTAAATTGTTTCAATTGTTCTTTTAAGTTTTCAATTTGTTGGTCCTTTACTTCTAAAACACTGTGAAGGTGTGATATGTAGTCCGCTGCCTCGTTGATGCTTGCTACTCTCGGATCGCCTAACTTCAAGCTGGGAACTACACCCTGCAGCCTGAAGTACGCCATACGCCTTTCTTGCTCCTGCCGTTGACCAGGACTGAGCAAGCCTTGTCCGTCTTGGCTTACCTCCAGCAAGGTCCGTAGCATCGGAGCTTTGCAGGCGTTTGCCCGAGCAACAGTTATGCTGTGGAATGGTCGAGCAGGTCCACGAGTAGCAGGCAGAACGTTGGCAGCACGCCTTCTTGAAGAAGAAGAGGAAGCCTGAGAAGTTTTGGAGTTGAAAGCCATGTTACAGTGCTGTATTCAGCTAAGCGGTACAAAGCAGAATAACCAAACTGCACGTTAATACCCGTATATATACACTTATCAGTGGTGGGGGTACTAGCTAGCCTTGGTAAAGTGGGTCAAGGCCATCCAAAAACATTACCAGAACGGGGGATAGATCACTAAGTGGCATGTTAGTCCATTGCCACAGAGTGATCTATCCCCCGCTCTGTATTCCGCATTCACGCACACATTCATACAAACACGCAAGTCCCAGTCCGAGTCTTTACCCACACCTATCCACTCTCATCCTCACTATCATCACTATCATCTAACAATCTGTCACACTTCATAATTAGTTTTTCCCATTCTTTCCGGATCAAAAGTATTTCACTGTGTGCACTCTCCAACAACCTCTTCTTTTCCTCTAACAACCTGTCCTTTTCCTCTATCAATACGTTACAACCTTTAATATATCTTATAGCAGCTCTAACAGTGTCTTCCTGTGAAGATGCACCAACCACTACACCTGGCACTACCTGCTGGAGTTCTTCATACAAGCTAGACTCTCTTCTGGAGGCTCCACTGCTGCACAACTCCGTCTTGCTCGGAGTGAATCCGAAGAACCGAACGCGACTCTTTGACAGGCGGCCCCGCCGGATCGGTCCAGAGCTTGAGCCAGAGTTGGATGCGGTCGGGCCAGAGGTAGAGGCTGGAATGTTCATGGCTGACATGGTAGTATTCAGCTAAACAGTGTAAAGCAGAATGAGAAGACGGTTGATCACCACTCCTATATATACCCATTTTTAGTGGTGGGGGTAACCCCGGGGGGGGGGGGTAAGTTTAAGGACTTCCACTAACTTTCCCTTAGTCCTCGCGGTCATCGGTTTTACATACCTTTAGCACACCCATCATTTTGGTTTCTTCAATAACATTACACACCTCAAAAACCCAAGCAAACAGCTCATCTATGTTGTTATAATTAATTTTTGTCCAGTGTTCATACTTGTGGGTTTGTTTGTTTATAATACATAGATAAAATGTAGACCCATCTCGTCTTATACAACACTCAACTTCCATTCTATGCCGGTTTAGCACTTCCCAAGCATTGTGTTCATTTATCAAGAAGTCACCACCTTTGTAATTGTACTGTGACATGTTTACCACAGAGCATAGGAACGGACTGAAGCAAATGAACGGCTCATACAAGCTTATTAAAAGCGTTAGAGTGGGGGGTATCACGTGATACACGACATAAGTTGTAAGGTTAGCAGTTTACTTTAAACAGTAATTTATGTGGGTCAAGGTCATTCAAACTTTAAAAATTTTTTACCTCCAAACACTTGTAGCAAGCTACAAGCGTTTGGAGGTAAGTTTTTTATTTGTTAAAGATTTTTGTAACTTAGTCTTCACCCTCAAGGACACGGTTTGAGATTGTCCCAGTGATTTTACATCACCGCCAGGTTAAAGTATTATACAAGTCAAGTATTTTTTTTTTTTTTTTTTTTTAGTTGACTTGTATAATACCCCTCTCCCTTACTTTAAGAGGGTTAAGACTAAATTTAGAAAAATTAATTTGGAAGAAGAAATTTAATTAATGTCCAACACTTTTAAACACAATTTTGATTTTTTGGTGAGCCCATGTCCTAGTCCATTTCCCAAACAGATAGGCATCCTTTTCTTCGAATTAAATAAGCCCCGGGGACAAAAAATTCTCTTTGTACCATCGCAGGTGGTACTTTCATTCTATGAAGGCGGCCATCACCTTTTAGAATGATTTGCACATTTATGTTAAATGCTCCATAAGCTTGAACAATGAAATAATATTTTTTGTCCCTCTTGAGCCTATTAATTTTCAGCTTCTGCGGACTGTTGGGGTGTTTGAACTTGGACTTTTCAGGCATAATATTAAGGCTATAGGGCTTTGGTGTCGGAATTTTGATTTTCTTATTCAAGTGTCGTTGGCAACGATCTTTTTCTGGAAGAGCAAAACTCGGACAACAAAGAACCACAGCCTCTCTGCTAAACCAAACATAATCGCATTTATCACGCTTGCCAGCAGGGCATTTAACACGATTACGTTTCTTTTGTGTTGGACTCTTAGTGTTTTGGAGCGGCGCTTGATCTAACTTAGGCTGGCTGGAAAGGATGGAGGGTGATGGTTTAGCACGGTCAAGGGGTAATTTGCAAAGAATTTTGGGTCGGGTAGGAGAATGGGTTAGATCAATAGTGGTTTTAGGTGAGGTAGAATTGTCTGGGGAGAAGATCGATTTACGGGATGGTTTGACTGTAGATGGAATGTTGGCTTTGGGTGAGGTTGACTTGTCTGGGGAAAAGATCGATTTGCAGGATGGTTTGACCGGTGTGGATGGCATGGGGGATACGGGTAGTGGACATTGGGTCTTTGTATAGGAAAGGATTTTCTGTGTACGGGAGTAGGGAATGATTTTGGACCTCGACTTCTTCTCCTCAAAGACCGCTGACTCCGAATCAGAATCTGACAACAATGAGATCGGCGGTGATGCTATGAGCACTCGGCTGCTTGCAGGGTGAGCGCCAGCCCCTCTTGAAGTCGACGGAGCGTCACCAGCACCACTGACACTTGGACTTGTTGGTTCCGTTGGTGGCAGCGGAGATAGGCTGGGCATCGAAGGAGCCGACGGCATCTCCAAACAGCTGAGGATTGTGCTCATCAAACACGTTTGGAGAATCGGAGCAGCGGAGGTTGAAGTTGGAGTAGATGTGTTGGTTGAATTCGATTTGATGTATGGGAGAACTGGTGGATAGTTCTTGAAGCGCATGTTGAGGTAGAAAGAGCGTTAAATGCAAATAACGGAGAAGAACTTCCAACGAAGGCTGGAGCAGGAATGAGAAGTGCGTGCAACCGGGCCCCCTTATATCCCCACCGGGGCTGCCACGCCCAGGATATCAGGGGTGGGGGAGGGGGTGGGGGTGGGGGGGGGGGCTCGCACTTTTTGTCGGGGGAGGGGGTTCGCACTTTTTGTCGGGGGGGGGGGGGCCCGCACTTTTTGTCGGGGGGGGGGGGGGGGCTCACACTTTTTCAAAAAAGAAGCCCCACTTGGGGCATTTATGTTGCCATCGCTGAAGCCTCCCAAGAGACCCAACTATAAACAATTCCAAACTTGTGTGTTACTAATACCTAACTGTTAACTTTTAAAAGACCTCTATATATATAAACTGTGTTAATAAGACCTGACTGTTAAAGATTTTGAAAACTTTTATATTTAGGTCAAGGTCACGAAAAAACTTTAAAAAAATTAAGCCCCACACCCCCCTATGGGGGTGTGGGGCACTTGGGTTGTCATCGCTGTAGCCTCCGAAGAGACCCAACTATGACAACAAGGCAACATCCAATGTCGTGTACCCTTCGCCACGCGAGACTTGTAAACATTTACTGCATTTCGAACTAATAACTTTTCCAATAGCTAACAAAATGTCATTTACATAATTTTCAAAGAAACTGAGGACGCCCTAGTGGCTTACGTCCTCGGTCCGAGTGCAGAGGCCATCGGCTCATTACCCCCGTATAAGCGTACAAACGGACCACCTCCTATTTCTCAGCCGCATTGAAGCATGCATGAGAGGAGCCTAACAATTATAAAAAGTGGCTTTACACGGGGGCCTACTCCCGTAACCCTATCTTTAATATTTTTAATTTAGCAATGCAGTAAATTTTTACAAGTCCTATGTGGGTCAAGGCCACACGGACATTAAAAAATTTCGGCCCCCGTACATCCATGGCGAACCACGAATGTTCGGGGGCCTTGGGGACAAAAAAACACAAATAGCTAACAAAGTTTCATTTACATAATTTTGAGTTTCCAGAAGGGAAACTAACTGAGGACACCCTAGTGGCTTACGTCCTCGGTCCGAGTGCAGAGGCCATCGGCTTATTACCCCCATATAGGCGTACAAACGGACCAACTCCTATTTCTCAGCCGCATTAAAGCATGCATGAGAGGAGCCTAACAATTATACAAAAGTAACTTTACACGGGGGCCTACTCCCGTTCCCTGTCTTTACGATTTACTTTGAGCATTGCAAAAGCTCAAGGGGGAAATGCTACAACAAGCGTATACACTTTAGAAAAATATAACACACTTACAACACACAATTGAGCTCAACGTAGTCAATGCTGGAACAAGCACATACATGTTAAACACATATAACGAACAAGACACAAAGGATAAAAGACACACAGGAGACATAAGGTACAAGTAAAACACTCTCATATAAAACAATTCGCAATACCCAAACGCAAGCGCAATATCTTACAACTAATACAAGTCTTAAAGTTAGAGTAGACTTCGCTAAACACTGAAGGCGCCATTCAATGTTTAGTGATGCCTATGGCGGTCCGTCCCGGTCGTTCACGTTCAACGCGCGGGAGCGGACTGCGAGCCGGCTCTGGCTGGGCCCCCTTATATCCCCACCGGGGCTGCCACGCCCAGGATATCAGGGGGGGGGGGGCTCGCACTTTTTGTCGGGGGGGGGGGCTCGCACTTTTTGTCGGGGGGGGGGGGGGTTCGCACTTTTTGTCGGGGGGGGGGGGGTTCGCACTTTTTGTCGGGGGGGGGGGGGGGGGTCAGGTAAGTTAAGTGGGTCAAGGTCACCCACAACACTTGTACTCTAAGTGTTGGCTGTACCCCCACCACAACTGGGTCCCTAGGCTGCACAACACCGCTTCGCCAGTATGTCTCCGGCTTCCATGCGGTGCGTCTCGCTGTTCCATAGCTCTCTATATGTAAGTAATTTTACAAGTTCTGAATGTAGGTCACTACACTTTAACTCTGGGACGATATCGACTTGTAGTATTTCAGTGTTTTGACTCAAGGTCATCACACTTTAACTCTAGCACATCGGTTATCGTACCAGAGGTGCTCAATAACCTAACTTGTAATGTTTAGGGTGGCGTTTGCACGCCACATGGTATCGCCATGACTGTCCAGTCCAAGTTTTAAGTTAAATTAATTTTACTGTAATCTTTTCCATTTCCGCTTCGTTTTGCCAAAGTATAAGGTGTCGCTTAATAAAGTGGTATTTCTCTAAAGTTATAGGAGATTGCAGGGATACAATTAGTTTATTTAGGAGACTCTTTATCTTGGAGTTTAACACAATTTCCACTTTGACTTTGCTTCCTCGGCTCTCACAGCCTAAGCTGTACAGAAATGTTTCTTCTAGTGCCAACTCGGGCCAAGAGAACAGTGTGTTGACTGTAGGACAGCTCATGGTGAAGTGATGCGATACTCCAGCGTTAAGCCTCACCTTCCCCCACCACTGTGACCTTCCCCCACTCCTGCTGTTTCCCCCACCTCTTTTCCCTTGACTCGTGCGCTACAAGCAGTCTCTCAGTATTGTGCGGACTTTTGTGAGGAGACGCCATGTCGCGGGACACTTTAGGTAAGAAACTTAGCCGTGTTAAGGCTTTATTAGTTGCTCACTGTCCACCACTCAAAGTTAAGAGGGTTTCGACTTTAGCTAAGTGGCGCAAACTGTTGCGCGGACACCCTAAGTTTTATACAAAACGGACTAATGTCAGTTTTACTGATGAGGATTTGTTTAAAATATTGGATGAAATGACTTTTCCTTGCAAAATTCAGTTAGTTACTCCCATTCCTGACAGTTTAGAGTCTTAGTCTCTCAAGCCGATATACCTAGAGTACACGGAGCCTGACAGTCAGTCACTCGGTGGCTGTCGTGGGGTGCGCATCGGTGTCGGCGCTCTGTAGTTGTTAAGTGTTCAAGGTCACAGTAATATGAAATTGCGGATGTTGTGCTTGTTCAATGGCCTCTGAGGACTAGTGGATGACGGTTTAAGCAAGGTCATGTCGCAAACTCGAGTTTGACCTGGCACTTTTTGCTGTTTCTCATCGCAAATTCGCTCCAAGTCGTCAAGGTCACGTGGACTCTGACTGAAACTCGGAGCGTAGTGCGAGAAACGGCAAAAGTGCCAAAAAATTTTGAGTTTCGGCGTGACCTTGACCTTAACAGTGTCAGTGACGTCATTTTGATGATGTACTGGATGATGACGTCATCAGCATGTCATTTCTGTAACGTCATGGGTTTGACGTCACGGAAATGACGTCATCGATGGTGACGTCATCAATTACGTCATCGATGACGTCATTTTGATGACGTCATGGGTATGACGTCATCGATTGCGTCATCATCGATGACGTCATCGATTACGTCATCGATGACGTCATCGGGGTCGTTGACCTTGGCGATGACGTCATCACATTCCTCAGAGGTCATTGAACTGAGCCAGCAACCGCAAAAACACACTACTCCCCCCCCCCCCCGAAATTTTGGAACACATAATTTAAAAAAGACTAATAAAAAATATGTAGAATTTTTCCAGAAAAAACACTGTTTGAAAATTAAGTAATGTCAAGGAACAAACTTAAAAACAAAATAAAAAATACTCATTTGTTTAATTACAATGTTCAAATAATAATGGAAGTCGTAGTTAATCAGCTGAGTGCCTTCCAAAATGGGGATGATCGCGGTTCACGGAGGAGTGTAACAACAAATGAGCGGGAATTTGACATAACCTTAACATGTCAATTCCCTCATCAGAACGTGTGCCGATCGTGTATGTACTGTGCAGTTTAGTTTTACATAGTGAACTTTGAATTAGTCTTTATAAAGCTTTGTGTCGTCTGTTTAATTGACATAGACGATATGAATGCTTAGTTAGGTAGGTAAAACAAAACAAAAACAGTGAAAATATATTTTAATTATGCCTGCTCCTGCATCAACAGCCTCGATTTAACCTTTATATGACTATCAAGGACGAAGACCAGCCAATATTTCTTCTTGTAATTTTTTCTTGTGGTCAAAGCCGTCTGAGCGGAAGTACTAAAGTATAGGCCTACGATGTAGGCTAAATTCACAGGAGAGACGGAACGATATAAAAATACCTGAGTTTATTTTTTTATGAACCAACTAACTTATAAGTTACTCTGATCTGATACGAGTAAGGTATATTTGTAACTGTGTATGTATGCACACAGATCTCAAAAACGACTGTTAACGATTTTCCAAAAATCTGAAAATAACTTTGGTATTTAGTTCTGAGATAAAAAACATATTATTTCAGGTCTCAGTGCCAGGAAAATTTTTATTTCATCATGGTCTTTAATTTAAATTGTAACACTTTTAACATTGGCCTTTAAACAAAGAAATAATGAAAACAGCTGAATCAACTGTCAAAGTACAGACCGTGAGTTCGAGTATAAAAATGATGCGGTTTTGAATAGTAGCCAGTTACTGGTAAATTATATAGTACTGAATGCTACTATAATAAATACGATTTACGTTTTTTAAATCGCACTTTATATTGGTGATTATGAATAAATAAAATTTAGGTGAAAGGATAAAACAACTTTGCAATTTGTGGGATTGTATTTGATTTAAAAACAAAAGAATTAAAAATTAATTAAATCAGATGCTAACCATAGAAATAATCCACTTGTTACGGATTCAACATGTGGTTAAACAAAATATAAGTTATATTAAAGTGCAGCACAGGTAGGCTTTCTTACAAACAGTCTAAAAGGCAAGCAGCGGAGCGAACGAGCTCGTCTTGAATAGAAACAAGCATGTTTACACTTGGCATTTTAGGGCACTGACTGTTACTGATATTACTATGAAGAATTATTTTGGTTTCCTGAGCAAATGCTCGGTCCCCAGTTATTTATTATAGATTGAGGAAGAGTGGAAATAATATGCTGATATCGAGTAATATAGTTAGGCTACTGTGGTATTTATTGTGTTGTAAAATAATCAGTTTTAGGTATGTTATTGTTATATATTGTTAGCATTTACATTTAGCGACTTTTAATCGTATGTTTTTTTAAAGTTAGCAAGCTTCCCTAAAAATAATAATGTAGTTCATATGATGATTAATGCTGTATTTTCTTCAATGCTAATAATAATTATTATTGTAATTATATAAGTAGGCTCCTATTTAAATATTTAAAACGTCAAAAATCATGATTTAAAATTATATTATAGCCTATTAAGAATTGTGTTAAAATGAAAGTTTGATAGTTACGCGAAACTCAAACCCCCCCCCCCAAAATTTTTTCCTGGCCACGGCTTTGCGTCGGTGTTTCAAGAATATGTTTTATTGGTACTGTTTCCTTTTTCTGTGGTATCATGCAATGTCGTTTCATTTGCTTCCATCGCTAGCACGGGACCCGCTTTTCCACGGTCCCATCATTACTGGGAACCGAATCCATAATATCTTTTGTAGTAAACAATGGGAGCAAAATCGGCAGGGGAACCAGGCATGCGCAGTCCACATTGTGTGCAGTAGTTTACTGAATATGTTAGATTGTATTGACTTCTCGAACTAGTCTGGCATTTTCCTTAATCCAGTAGCGCCAGATTATTTTGAGAAGATTAGTATATCTACCTTCTGTGATATCAAATGAGCTGGAAAAGGGCAGTAGATTAAAATTGTAGGTACATATGTAAGTAAAGACTACCCGTTTCATTTATACGCTGTAAAAGGATACAATATGGATATTAACTTTAGGTTTTTAAGTCTTACTTCATACAGGTGATTTTTATTTTTTAGATAAATGAAAAATAAAATATAAAAAGGGACGAAACGGCTTTGCAAAATAAAATTCACGTGTTTGAGTTCCAACAAATTTATTACAGATTGCAGCACACTTAAATGTGATACAATATTTAGAAAGACATGAGAGTGGAGTTAACGAGCAAGTCTTAAAAAAAGCTAGGCGTTGTAGGACCCGCACTTCAGCGTAAAGCCTAAAATTCCTTATGCGAAATTTTCATTAAATATACCGAACAAACGCTTGCTTGACGAGGAACTAAATACAGGACCGATCTAACTATAATTTAAAGTTGACGGTCACGGTATAGGCAAACAATAATCAATAGCTTTTTAACTACGGTCACAAAATAGTTGCTCAATTCATTAATAAATCTAGAATACACGTGGAGTTTTTCCTAGTAATTATTTACCTTCCTTTCAGGACAATTGCTCTCAATAAATAACCTAATAATTAATATTAATGAATAATCAACAGCATTCCTTTCCAAATGATGTTATAAATTTAGCAATTCAGCACCGTTGCGCTGAGCGAGCGGTTCCAGAACTCCGCCAATAAGATTGACAACGGAAGTCCCAGATGGGAACACTACAGCAACACTTTTATTATTTGCTTTTTCTGAGTATTTTTTTCCTCGTTATATATGGGCCTAACCTACTTGAAAATTTACTATGGTAATTTTTGTACTTATGTTGCACTGTGAATAGTAATTGATCTGCTAAATTATATTTAAAAAAATTAAGCTTAAGAAATTTTGGTCTTTTACAACTGCTTTCCACCTAATTTTTTCCCTTGGATGGTCCTTTTTATGAAATACAATAAGTTAATGTGTATTTTGTGTAAAATTTGCTTCAATATTATAATTTAGATGCATTCAGTGAGAGAGTGCATGCAGAAAATGCACGTACAATCACATTTCAAAAATCGTATGTCAATCGTGGGTTGACATACGATCGATTGTCAGTCTTCAATGTAGCAGGGGTCACGGTATCAAGTTAGCTCTGATCGGTACAAAATGTGGATTGGTCAGCTAAAACTTCTATTAGACTTGGAAACTTTTCATTGTCAAATCGACATACATCAAGGAAATCTGAGCGTTCTGTATTTTAAATTGAGAAAAAAGAGCCGTATCTTTTGTTGGGAATCTGAAAAAATAAAAGATGGAAAAGAATTTATGAGCTGTGTGGATTTTAATAATTATCAAACTTGGAATTTATACTAAAGATTAAAATACCGGTAGGCCTATAATATGAGTTTAGTATTCTTTTTGTGATGGTATATAAAATATTCGTGATGATGCTGTGTATTTATAGTTTGGTGCAAGGGAGTATTTACTGCTGAAAGAATATTAATTGCATACCAGTGCTGAAGTCAATACCAGCACTGGTGCTGGATGGAACGTAATGTGTAGGTAGAGGCTGAGGACAACAGATACTGGTTCGGCCCGGGTTTTGAGCTGCCGCTCCCCCGCTCCAAACGCTCAACAGTTGCTTCCTTTTCTCCCTGACAATTCTCACAGACAATTCAGGAGCTACTACAACCACCAGAGTGTCAGGAATATGGTTGTTGAATCAAAATAATACATGTATTATATTTAATTAATTAATTGGTTCTAGCGCGTGGTGGTCGGACATGTTTTATAATTAGAACGATAACTGTTACTACTGTAGTTTTACTTAGACTCCTGATAAACTTGAATCTTATTGATGTATTTGCTACCCAATATCAATCTCGCCTTTCCCCCCATTTTTAGGTTTAAATAGATAACTTAATTCAGGAAGTGCAGGAAGATATTTTTGTTTTTTATATACTCGAAGACATTGTAATGTTACTTTATACAATTTACATTTCAACAATTAACTGTACATAGAGCTTACCACAAGTAACATAGTAACCCACAATTTATTAATTACCACAGTGTAATAGAACAGTAAACGTATCGTACAGCAAAAAAAATTACGAATTGAAGGAATGTGTCCAACTGACCATCGTGTTCGAGATGATAAACCTCTTTCCAACCCCCCACCCCCCCCCCGCCCCGCCCCCATGGGGCCTTCCGACCACACCAACCAAAGCGGAAGTCCTGAGTCCCAAACCGACCGATGGTGTTGTATAACCATGGTTTTGTCGACCGATCAACAGACGAACATTGCCGAGAGCGCATTCTAAGGAAATAATTAAAGAGGCACCCACTGTTGAGCGGAATGGCGGCGGGTGGGCAGCCATTGTTGACCCCACGACCCGCTTTGAGCTCAAAATGATGTTCTGTGTTAATTATTGTGTTGTTCGTTTAAGAAAATCTCAATTTCTCTGTTACTTATGGTCGGAGGATTTTAAACTTGGGCTATTTCCGAATAGACAATTAATTTTACACATTTTAAAAGTGTTTATACTATTTTAATAATATTTCATACTTTTCAGAAATTTCTGTTTTAACATTTTAAATGGGCGAAATTTTGAAACAGTAAAGGTATAGAAATTTCAAAGTTCATTAGTAAAACAGTTTCGACGTACGTAATAGTTATGCTAAGTTTCAACTCAATGCCTCAAGTGGTTTTAAAGATCTCATGAGTAAAGCCAAAACCAAAACTACACACGGACGTATAGACGGAAAACTAGGCACCGGACACCGATAGTTACATTGTAAAATATTTTTCTCTTGATGCAAAGAATAAATAAACAAAAGGGTTCCAGAGAGTTCCGGGACACTCTGTATATTATAGATAAAGAAATTAAAACTATTCTTAAATCATAATTTATGATCAGGGTTCAATGTCAACAGAAGTTTGCTTTTTTAGATATCCTATCTAAGTTAAATTAAATTATCATAATCATGCAAACTTACACGCGTAGGCTCTGGGCAGCTAACATATTTTGATCGTTTTAAAGATAACATACGAAACATGGGAAAATGTATACATCCCGGAACCTGAAGGATAAAATCATTCTCACGGGAGGTCGAAACATTGTATTATGATTTGCAAACAAAGGTATTCAGTGGAGAACAATTAATTAATTGCGGCCAGAAGTGGTTATAATGTAAATAGACAAAAATCTTCTAGGACGTTCGCTATAACGCAGAACCCTAAATATCTGAACAATCACTTAAAGAGTAGGAAGAAATAATGGTGTCAGCCAAAATTCTGGCAAGAATTTTAGAGAGGAAGCCTCAAGTCTTTTTACCTAATATTCTTTTGAGGTTTGTCGTGACCTGAGAGTGAGTAACGTGGTTCGCACCCCAAGTGACGTATCAGGGACATGTCTAAGACTTTGGGTCCCGGAAGGCAGGAGATAAAATCAAATTTAAATTAATAATATTATGATGACTAACGACCAGGAGTTCCTAATACAATTAGTAACCATCCCAGCAATCCCTTTGTTCTTCAGATGCGAAAAGTGGCATTATCATCGCTGGTAATGATAACTTTAAAAGGGGACCTCCAATTTTGGTGAAATTTGGTATTAAGGTGTAGGACCAAGTATATTTTCTTGAGTTCGGGAACTAGTCTAATCGGGTTAAGGAACAGGGGTTATGGAGTTTCAAAAGGGGAAAAAATTGGTATTTGGCATTTTTGGACCTCAATTTTCAAAACTAAATAATTTTAACTAAAACTACTTAAAAGAGCCTAAAAAGCAAACAATTGAGTATTTTGAATTTTTAACTTGGCTTAACATATTACGGAGGAAATCCAATAATAGGTATATTATGTTAATCTTATGGGAAACCCTGTATCTCGCTTATTTATATTGCCGTAACTGATTAGGCCTTAAAATTTGGTTAGAATACATATACACATAATATACATAATATATACAAAATATACATATGTATATTATAAGTAGTGTTTGATATTTGCACACAACATCCATATGGTGGCAAACCTACATACTGATCCCCATAGTTTTAATGGGTAAAATTTAAAAAACTCCGAACATTTATACAAATTTATATTTACCTTACGTAACCATCACATTTCCTAACAACTTTTATTTTCTAACAGCATCCCATGGTAGCAAACCTACATATTCCCATGGTGTTTATGTTTAAAATACAAATGCGCAAATTCCTTTTGAATTTCGCTGAGTGAGCGTGTCTGCTGCGACGGGGGTGTTCAATTTTTTCACATCAGCAGATTATCCTACATCATTTTTTACAGATTTAGATGGCTTGATTACCAAGTCTACTTTGTATATAGTATACCCAATTCGAACTAAAACTAAGATAATATGGAAGCTTGCAACGAATTTATAAATAATGAGTCAAATTTCCCGATTTAAAATTCAAGCAGAAGTAGGCCTAAACGACATAGAAAAACACAAGCATATACAAACGTTTTTAATAAAATAAAATAACTAGGTAGGTTTGCAACAGGAGTATTTTTCATTGTTAAATACACTCTAGTAATAATTCATTATTTTATATAAAAACTATTGCAATCCAGCCAGTTGCAAGTGCTGTTTACCGGCTAGTCATTTGACCGGACGTGGACGCTGTGGTCGGCAAGTGGGAACCCCTGGCCACGTGACCATGTTTTCTTCCATGTTTGTTTTAGGAGGCGGTTGAGCGAGTGTTTTGAGGGAGTTTTTCCGTCAATTTGTCCACCACCATCGATTATATCTTTGCTATCTTTCAACAACGGATGTTTTCTTCTAACGATTTCCGTCATTATTTTGTTCCACCCTTCCTTTTGAGTGTTTGTTGTAAAAAAAAATACTTATTAGAAATTAGACATCCAAAAAAGTTCAGATTTTATAAACGTAACTATCTTTTAAATTATGACAGTGAATTGATACATCCAGAACGGAGGGTGGTCTTTTAAAAAGAATATACATTCTTATCGTACTCAGCCTTCGAACTTCTCTCTTCTTAAACGTTTTATAAAGCTTGAAATGCATGACTAGACGATAGGAATAAAAATTTATTTAAAAATAAGTCCTATACAACAAAAACGGTCGGCTTTCATTTCGTTTTCATAAGGTCAAAAGATAAGGCGTATTTTTTATCTCTTTTAAAATCCTTAAAATACAAATAGTGTAGTAAAATTAAGCCAAAATATGGCTGGAAAATGAAATAATTTTTGGACAGCGAATTTTTGCTGGAATGTGTTCTATACCATCCCCTGACCTCCCTCAGAAAAGTCCCCTAAAATCCCCAGTGGGCAACATGCCTAAAAATGATGGGATGGCCCGCGTGGAGTCAGAAATAAATCTTTCTTCGACCAATGGGTTTATGTACATCAAATTAAAGCTCTTAAGTAGTAGAATTCAATGCCGCAAACCCCTTCTCTAAAGGTTGCCTGAGTCGAAAACGGCAGCCTGTCAAACTTTGAATAAAAATCAAATTTTAACCTAAACGCTTAAAAATGTAATAATTTTCGAAATACTTGACCTTTCGAGGTGCGGTTTGCGGCAAACGTTTGCTTTTAAATTACCTTTGAAAATGCGGATAGCTAGTCATATGCTTATCATACTACCCTTGAACCACCCTCCACATGGACGTCCCAAAGAGGAAGTTTAAAAAAAATTTCTTAGACCATAGCCATCCTATACATAATTTTAAAGGTCTTAGGAAGGAGAGTACATAGCCGAAAACCAGACCTCAAAAGGTCAAATATGTCGGATGTTATTGTATTTCAAAGTTTTGATAGTATTATTTTATTATAAACTTTGAACGCCTGCCATTTCACTCCCGACAGTTATATTGAGTTCGTGTTTACTTCATTGTATTCTAAATTTGAAGACCTTTAATTTGATATATATAAACCTTCTGGAATGTATTTAAATTTAGTATGCTTAATATCAAATTTTAATGTAACTCCTTATGGGCCAACCCCTCATTTTTAAGCGTGATCCCCATATGGGATTTCTGGGGACTTTTTGGAGGAAGGTCAGGGGACGCCATAGAACACATTTCAAAAGAAATTGGCTTTCCAAAAATTATTTCATTTTTCCCGACTAATTTTACTACACTAAAAGGCTCTTACACTCTGAATTATATAATTTTAATAATTTATTACGACCATTAATTTAGTCATTTTAAGGTCATCCTTCATTGTTTCAGGACATTATACATGGTAAACATAATTAACAGAATGTATCGAAAAAGCTCAATAACCTGTATGCCGATTTACAACTTGTTGTGAGACACTTTTATAGCCCAATAAAATTACTTTTTTTACGAAGAATGAAACTACGTAGTGGAAACCAAGTTTGTACGCCTACTCATGTCATCATTTAACAACACCTAAAACTGAACTTTCTAGGGTGTAGGTGTTTTGTATCGTTATTCGTTAGGGCTTTGTTTAAAACATTAAATTGCATTTCTATTTAATATTTTAAATATTTAATACTTTAATATTTAATATTTTATTATATAATAGTTTTTGTTTTGCGTAGCACAGTTTAATGTGTTTGATCCCATACGAGGATTGAAAATGGCCAAACATGGACTAACACGGAATATGTCTTATTTTTGTTTTGAATCAACACATATATGCTGAAATGCATTTAAAGTTCTACAACTTCTTGAAGCCCTAGGACTGCTAGAGATACAATCAATCACGTAAAACAACTTTACAGTAGGCCTACTTCGTATTGTAACTCTCTTGTATTGTTCACAGTATTCTCCAAGAACTGCGTTGTTCCTTAAGTTTATACAAAAGGAAACTATTCCTCATATTTAATATTTTTCATTTTACACTCATATAACAAACATAGATATGTTTTTATCGATACGAAATAATTCTTAAACTTGAGCTTAAGGGTGCGCTCTACCTCGGCGTCAAAATCTTCGAGCGAGACTGTTAATACTTCATACTCCCCTTCACTTGAGACTGTTAATACTCCCCAATAATCGGAAAATAAGATGACTTGTGGTATCTGAGGATCTGATATGTTAACTGCCGCTATACGTGGAAACTCACATTTTGGAAAATATATGACGGGTCATTTTAAATTTTCTTACTTTAATGCTTATTTTGGTTTCAGTGCGAAATCGATCGGTGGTCTAAAAAATAACGATGTTTTTGAAATTGCAGATCTTTCGCATCTCCCTTCTTGCATCGTTATTTTTAAACTTTTTACCAATCTTATTGCAGATTCTTGTTCTTAAGATTATATTGTACTCGTGTATCGTCTTATTTTTTCTTAAAAAATGTTTTTAATACGTTAAAACTTGATACAAAAAAGCTTATTTCAACATTATTAGCAAGCACCCTCACCCTGCTTAGTAATTTAAATTTATATCGAAATTTTAAGACTATAGCGGAGTACAAAATTATATTACGAAAAGAATGACACCAAAATATTTTAAATCGGTTTACAACTGGGGCGACAAACACGGAGATTCTAAACCCTTGCATCCGCGCGCGGCAGATGGGTAGAGCGCGCCCAAGTAGAGAGGCCCAAGCCAGAGCCGTCCTTAGGAAATGCGAGGCCTGGAGCAAAATATTTTTGCGAGGCCTTATTTAACGATGATTGCTGGGGGGTTGTGGGGTATGGAACATACGACAGCATGTGTCCAAGTTATGTCTAAACGTTTTCCGACTGTCTATATATGAAATCAATCCATTAGACCTCTATAGCTTTGAAATTATTTGAGTTACAGAAATGAACTTGGCACAACTATTAATTACAGGGTCATCCTGAACTCTACCCTCTAGCCCTCTACCGTCTCTACCCTCTTTTTCAGGTATTATTTCTGGACCAAAGACAAGCCAAAATATCATAAAATTTAGTGATTTTAATACAAATAGTCACGCATATGAGAAGGTTGCCGCGCAAAAAGCGCGGTTGCGGCGCCAGCTCAACAATGGATTTCATACAAAAACTGCTCCTGGGGAAGCGGTCCGGCCGTGACTATCCTCAGTTTTATCGCTATATCTCGCTCATTTATGAATCAATTTTAATGACATCGTTGGATCATAAATTAAATTTTACAAAAAACACATAAGAACATAAACTTTGCTACCTTATGTAGGTAGTTTTTATGTAATTTAAAGTTAAAGATTTTAATTGACCACCATTTTGAAAACATGAATTATAAAAAGTTGATTATTTTTTCTAGCTAGGTTTTTACTTCAAAAGTCTGTGTACCGAATTTCAACTTATTAGGCTACGTCAAGCCAGTCTTAAATTGAAAATTATTCTTAAAAAAATACAAAATGGCGGCTGTACAAGTAACTATGGTGTTTTAGAATTTTTAAATATGATATTTTGATTTTGGCTTGTCTTTGGTCCAGGAATAATAGGCCTACCAGAAAAGGAAGGTTGAGAGTTCAGAGACACCCTGTATTAAGTCGCAAATGCAAGTGAATTTTTACATTTCTAACATTTACTGTTTCAAGTTTCAAGATGACGGTAATTAAAAATGTTCAAAGCTAAATATTTTTTAAATCTGTAAATTTTACAAAATTTGCAAACTCACAAAAAATTGCATGATTTAATTACCGGAGTAAAAATACTAAGATTGTTAAGATAAAACAATGGATAGTGGAGAAATTAAAATCTTATTTTGAGAAAACCCTGGTTTTGCTCGTAAACTTAGGCCTATGTGATTTAAAAAATGTAAAAACTTAGATAAATCCGTTGTTTCTCGTTTGATCATTACAAACCAAACTTGGTTTCAACTATTTTGCTTGCAGTTCTTAGCGTTGAAAATTTTAAATGGCCGCCATTTTGCAACCATAAAAGTTAGAAATGTCCAAATTCATTTTCATTTGTGCCTTAACGCACTTAACAGTTGTGCCAAATTTCAATTCCCTGCCTTAAATAATTTCAAAGATATAATGGATGAATTAAAAAATCACATTCAGACAAACAGTTGAAAAACGGCAAGAGATAGGCAAAGTCGGTCATGCATGGTTGTGGCATCCATCGATGTATACTACGATGGTGGTATTACATCGTAGTATACATCGATGGTGGCATCTGCAAGAAGCAAGGCTCGGCGGCCACGAGGCTTGGTCCCGTCACCCCGCCCGCCGGCCGCCGCTATCAAACGATGTTTTGCGTTTGCATCCTTTTGGTCGCTACTATTACGTACTAATAAGAATCGCGTTCGTAGGTTTTTAAATCACAATTATTGAACATATTGCGCGGGTAATTAAACCGATATTTTAGGTACATATCTGTTCATTATTATATTATTTTTATTCAACATAAACGTTTATGCAACTAACTTTTTAGCGGGTAAGGCCTCGCGGTGCGAGGCCCTCCTCAGCGCGAGGCCTGGAGCGGCCGCTCCACTCGCTCCACCCTAAGGACGGCACTGGCCCAAGCTATGAAGAAATGACCTCGCTCTTCGATTTTCTTGACTGGTATTTCTTCGTTTATTTATTCACAAAATATTTATGATAAAGAATGACGAGGAGCGATCTTTTCTGGGCGAAAATAAGATGACTTGTGGTATCTGAGGATCTGATATGTTAAATAATCACACTCTATATTATCAGTTAGGATCTAGATAACACCTGTTTATGCTGATAATACGGGTTATCGGAAGTTAACGAGGGCCTAACGGGGATGATCTGCAATATATGTGGTGATAACATACAGACGGTAAATATCTAGAGGTTATAGGCAATCTTTGGGGAATCGCCGTAGAAAAGTGGAAAGGTACGATTCTGAGGAACAGGGAAGTTTTAAAAGTAAATATTCGTCAAGTTTTCTTCTTTGTTTGTTCTATAATGTTCTAGTAGAAAACACTTTGTAGGAACTTTAAAAATTCAATTTTTATCAGGGGACGCAGAATAAAGATAGGTAATATAATTAGCTATGCTTGAAAATACGAGGGTAAATTTTACTTCCCGGGAAATCGTTTGATTGCTTCTTTAAATGTTTGACCGCTATCTTCACCACTGTAAAAACACCGAAAACATGCATACGCATTCCCCTCTTTCGGAAGGTTTTTTTTTTAATATTTACAGTAAAAAATACATTTAACTGTCGCTTAAGATTGGATCTAGTCCCCTCATACTATATGATACCAGTAAAAATAAATCGCAGTACTACAAAAAATTTATAAGTAAGGAAAATTACGTTAGTTTTCTACATCACTGAGAGTTAAACAGTACGGTATTTTTGCATATTTAACTTTTAAGGTATGAGAGATTTAATGTAACTATCCAACAAAATTATTACAATTTTAAAGAAAAAAGTTCGGCAAAATGCTTCCGAAAAAAGGGAATACGAAACCACGTTTTGCAAAAAGCAGTATAGTTTATACCAAATTTTATACCAAATACAATCATCCAATTTATTATTTAGTCAATTGTTTTACCAATTCTTGGAGATACAGCACTGACCTCGAAAACTGCTCAAATGCGATGGTTTTCTCCAAACTTTGCAAATAACTTAGTTCTGGGATATAAAAATAATATTTATACATGTCTTTATCCTAAATAATCATTTCATTATAATCTTGAATTTATTTTTAACATGGCCTTGTAGAGTAAAATTCAAAACAAAAGAGTTGCTGAAAGCAGCTGACTGAACTGTCAATATACGAACCACATACTTTAAAAACATGGTTTTCCATTGTAGAGCCAGTTACTGACTGGTTCATACTATAAATAAAAAATACCCGTTTTGAAATCGTACTTTCACACTGACGATTATGAATATTTAGTTAAATAAAAATAAAGTAAAATTACCAAACAACTAAGCAATTTGTTGGATTGGAACTGCATTAAAAAAAGCATTATCATAGTGCTATAAGTGGTTTTATTTTTGTGTGAATGATAATTATTTATTCAGCTGTTAATCGTAGAAGTACAATTTAAGTGTTACATATTCAACATTTTGCTAAACAAATTTATACCGGAGTGCAGCATCCGTTTGGCTATTATTACATTAAAACATTCTAAAAGGGAAGTGAGCGAAGCGAACAAGCTCATCGAGGAGGCGAGTGAGCTTGTCTTGACTAGAAACAAGCATTTAAAATTGTTTTTAAAATGCGCTTAGTATTTTGGCGCATCATTACGAAGTATTGTGTAGTATAAGTTTACCGAGCAAATGCTCGGCACCCAGGTTGGCCTACTGCATGTTAATGAGTGGATCAGATAAAAATGCTCGGCACCCAGGTAGGCCTACTGAATGTTAATGAGTGGATCAGATACAAATGCTCGGCACCCAGGTAGGCCTACTGCATGTTAATGAGTGGATCAGATACAAATGCTCGGCACCCAGGTAGGCCTACTGCATGTTAATGAGTGGATCAGATACAAATGCTCGGCACCCAGGTAGGCCTACTGCATGTTAATGAGTGGATCAGATACAAATGCTCGGCACCCAGGTAGGCCTACTGCATGTTAATGAGTGGATCAGATACAAATGCTCGGCACCCAGGTAGGCCTACTGCATGTTAATGAGTGGATCAGATACGAATATACAGTACATAAAACCGACAAAACCGAGGATGTTCTGACACCAAAACTATCTCTAAATCGACAACTTTTATGTTAAGCTATCTAAACGAGGCTAAATTATTGGTAACAATTATATTATTAATTATCATATCGTTATTACTTACACTCCTAAATATTTTCTTGATTTGTTTATTCGAAGGTCTATAGGTACCGTACTTGTTACGACTTTTAAATTTTTCCTGACTGTAACCATAACCAAACCCTCCGAAAGACTGAAAATATACAAACAAAAATTTCAAATTTGGGGAATCGCATAACATTGTATATGAATCATTATTTTATAAGTGAAAATCACCCTTTTTCAGTTTTGAAACTAAATTATTTTTTACACGGTATCAACTTGATTTTATTTATTTTATTTTTCATTTATTTTTTATTTTTCATGCAATTTAGCCGAAAGTGCACGAAAGTATCATAGGAGTGACTACATTCGTATTGATTGACAACAAATGTTATGTCTACGCCGTCACCGTGTTTATCTGATATTCTCTTCAATTTTTGTTTTCACACTTACAAGTTACTTAATTGTCTTGAAATTGTCCCAATACCTAAACTAACCCTACATCTCCACTGTTCCAGTTTTCTTCAATTAATTGGAAATCGCCCAAGGACAAAGCTCAGGAGTGTCCGTTTATGTGCAAATAATAACTGCTTGAACCGGGAAAATCGGATAACTTTATGTCGATATTGTCGATGATTAACGCGAACACGTGGAGGAGATGAGGATCTAGCCTGAAAGAATGTGTTGTTATAATTAGTTGAATAAACAAGAGCTTACATAATACAGTACCAGTGAATAAAAACTGTTAATGCTGGGAAATTATTGAAATACTCATTTATCGAATACTGTTCTGTGAGAGTCACTAATCGAACAGCATATCGCTTCCAATATTAACAGCTGACTGGCCACTACGTTCTGTAGTACATTTCATTTACGAACATGCCAACCGAATGTTTTCAAGGGATAAACAAAATTAAAAGTTGCTTAACTGCGATAGTAATGTTAAACACGTGTTCACTATAAATACAATAAATATTTATAAATGTTTTTATACCATGGTAATACAGAAAAGACATCTAATTCTATAATGATTGAATTTGCTTCAAATTCCAGAATGTTACATTCTTTTTTAAGATAGATTTCAATCCCTAATTACAACTATAACTCTATAATTATATACCTACAGTGTAATGAAGTTCAGAAAGATCAACCAATTAGAAAAATATCATTCAAATTAACGTATATTTTCATAGCTCTTTGTCCCTCATTGTAATTTCCAAATTTGCGTATCTTCACACTACCAATGCTGATATTTGATTAATTATGAAGTGTCATAAATAAATGACAGTGCGCTTCATAATTTTCCGGATGTTCATTTAAAACTAATTAAATATTCAAAAAGCGTATTGCAAGGAATTGACGTTTTAGTTCCCGTTTGCTCTGTGTATAGACATGCGCTGAGTGGACTATGTTTAACTATGATTCTGCAATTTTTTCTCGCGTGAGTTTGAAAAACGATGACGTGAATTTTACAACAACTCGAGATTCAATACAAACAAGACTTATTATTCGGTTTGTTTTTCTTAATGTAATAGAACGTTTTAAGTAACCGCAGTGCGCAAGGTGAATGTGAATTCAATGTCATGGCAAAAGACCTTTGAGTATGGATTATTCTTCATTTTTTTACTTTCTTTGATTTTTTTTAGATTAAATTTAATTTGCTCACTTTATATTTACTTGAAAAATGGTGTTGAACTTGTCAATCTTCAATTCAGTTCCGGTACGATAAACGTTTTTAAATAACAGAAAACATAACTACATTTGAGCTCACTTTCCCTACAAGGGCAATCTAAGTACAAAAACTCATTTGTGTACCAGAGAATTGTTTATGAAAATTTATTCAGTGAAAGTTAAACCAACCTACTATTAACTTACTTGTAAATAAATATAATTAACAGACTTCTAAGTTTTACAATTTCAAGACTTCATTAAGTCGTTAGAATGCCGAAGAATGGAACGGAGATTAGTTTGTTTGTTTGTGTTTGTTTTTTAATGGTGATAATAGAAACTTGTTTTCAAATCTGACGAGATTAAAGGAAACTACCTTTTGGCGAGTTAAACATATGAAGAAACACATGAACACATTGAAGAAACATGATAAATTTGTGATATACGGCCAAAGAAGAAGCACTCGGAGAGCAACGGAGTAGCAGTAGGCTAACACCTGATCAAGAATGTCAAAACAAAGGACACTGTTGTTTTTTTAAATTCACTCTACTCAATCCTCATTACGGGAAAACATCTTTAGGCTACCAGTTTTCTCCTCTGTGCCAGCGATTGTCTATTGTTAGCACCAGTACTGAAGGACCTATGGGAACTTCCATTGTTGATAATTGCTACGTCAACGCCAGCTTGGGACATTATGATGATCAAATTTGCAAACTGTTGTGGGTTGAGGCACGACCGTCCCATTAGGGCTCTATTTCCGTCCTCATCATCTACTTCCGGACCAAAGAAGGCAATGTGCTGGATCTAACACTTGAACGCTGATTTAAGATGTGTTCACTCCCAAAATAAATTGGGCCAATAGATTTGCTTGAGCAGTTCCGCCCTACAAACTTCGGGCGCTACGCGCTATTCTTCTTGCCGGAGCGATTTATTAAATTTGTCAGATTTTCACTGCTGTGCGTTTTAAGAAGAAACAAGTCATCAAAATGATTAGCCAAGTAGGACACCTCATCTCTCCAGGCAAAGTGATATATTTTCCACCCTAATTTGTATTCTTAGATGGTGTAGTAGGTATTGCATACCTGTAGGCCTAATACAAAGTTTGTCAGTACTAACAATTATTATCTGGTTACAATGTTTAACAAATACGTTCATTCAGTTTAGTATATTTTGTACAATATTTTTTATAAAATGTTATTAAAATATTTTTGTGACTTTGTTTATTGTATTGTAGAACGCAAAAATATCGTTTCAGCGGATTGATTTTCCATGGTCATTTAATAAATAAATAAATTTACAGTGAACAAATGAATAACTTTGCTTCAAATATCCATACAAGCGCCGAATGAACATTAATTATTTTTATTCCTCTATGTTATATGTTTTAATCAACACAATTCAGCAACTAACAATCAATCTAAATAGAATAACCTCACCCACACATCTCTAAATTATTGAATAACGAGCTAAATGAAAAGTGACGAGCAGCAGTGTGATACTGGGTGACAAAGAGGTAAATAGGATGGCATGAATAGTGGGAAATAAGGCCTGAGGTTGTGTGTTGGCGCAAATACGTCGACGCTGCCCATTGTTGACAATACAATATGCCGGGACATGCCGACAGTCGCGTCATACACATCACTACACTACAGTACGAGTACACCGAAACTGCGACCCCGTGTGGAACTTCGTTTATAAACTGTCTACAACTCTTACAATAAGTTCCATTAGTAAACTTACAACTAACACCATAAACATTTAAATTGTGAAACTAAACTCACACCTGTTTGATTAAACTTAAACGCACAGGTTACGTATGGAAATGAAAATACAGGTTATATATCAGTGAGAGTCGGAATTTGACGAAAACAATGTTTTGATAGACATTACGCAATTGCACATCAGCTGATTGTTCCATTCATTACGAATCATGTCTTAGTTTCTTTATATGCCTATAACCTCAAAACAAAATAGAGTGATCATATGTGAGTGAGAATGACGATTAGGTTAAGCGACATCTGCTTGGATACGTTTTGGATGGGTGACCGCATATAACCTATACATTTTCGACGTGTTTGTTCCTGTAATTTACCAAGTTTAAGTTGGTCGTAGATGAAGGAGCATATGATGGAACGATTATATTCAGTATATATAAGCCACTTGTGAGATTAGAACACTCACTTCGCTCATGTTCAACGTACGTCTCCCTCATGGCTTGAAGGCCTTCATAATACAATCGTTGCATAAACTACTATTAAAATACAAACCGAGAAAATACTAAAGCAAATTTCTGGGCCGCCTCCAAGGGTATCATCTGGTCGGTGATTACGCAAAAAATTTAGATTATCACCAATATTGTGTAAACATGAGTATTTTTCTTGGGCGAAGTTTAAACGTTATAAAAAAGGTTCCCGACTTACCTAATGTCACCCATGCAATTGTGATAAGTCGGCTGCTTAGATATCCATAAAAAAATTAACAGGAGAAGGTTTTCAAGTATACTGTACCTAATATTCCTTATGAGAATTATGCATACTTTTCTTATGGTCTATCACAAATTGCATCAAATACCTTTCTATACCAAATTTCGTTGAAATCTAAGGACTTGTTTAACTTATGGCGTTTACGGACACACATAAATGTAAAATACATGTACTGTATATTAATTTTATCGAATAATCTTAGGCAACTGAAAACTCCAAAATTGAAAACGACATTCTGATCTTTTTGGGTGTTAAGGTACGTCGGCTATTACCGTAACAGCTTCTTCAGCAGAGAGAGGGCTGGGTGTTTCTAATCAAGTTTTGTTTGTAGGTCTTTTTAACAACTAGTGATCCATTTGCCAGGTCACGGTCAAGTGTAGACTACCTCAGCATGTCAGCAATCTGTATTCTCTGCAGCTGTCGCTGACACAACGCAAGTCTTCTTCCAATGACCTCCCATTCTTTCTTCAAGTTCAACATTTGACCTAACAGAATGCTAATTTTCAAAACAAATGGACTCTACCTTTTTGGAAGATTTATTTGATAATGGACACTGAGCGTAGGTCGATTAAAATTTTGGAAGATAATATTTTTCAGTTCGTCGTTGGAGAACATGATTTTTGATAAGTTACAATTGTAACAAAGATGATTGCAATAATGAATTTGTTCTTTTACCTCAATCCGTTGTAAAACTGTATTTTCCTCTCAGATAATCAAGGGTGGTTTAATCTATTATTGCGTTGCGGACAAAACTAGGATCTTTACTTAACTAATTCAAAACATATGTAATAAATATTGAATATGTTTTATACATTTTATAACCTATATTTTACAACTCTGAATTAATTAAATTTCCTTCCCGATTACTAAATACCCCCGTTGCAGCGGACCTGCGTCCTCAGCGAATTTCCAATAAAATTTGAATTTTTTTATTTTCCCCATATACACCATGGGAATGACGATGAAGGTTTGCTGCCATGAGGGTGCTGTAAGCAAATAGACGATAATTCCTTCCCAATGCAGGTACATGCTAAATTATATCAAAGTCTGGTATTTACTATTTCCTCCATAAAACCCGTGGAGGTGATTAATTAGTATTGTCACCATATGGGTGTTGAAAGCAAATATAAGTTACACTCTATTTAGTGGATGCACATACCAAATTTTATCAAGTTATATCAACAAAATAAGTGAGATAGAGGGATTTGTTGATTTCCCATAAGAATAAAATAGAAAACGAATTTTTTGGATCTTCCCTGTTTGTTAAGCTAGGTTAAAAATTGAAAATACTAAATTGGTTTTTATTGCCCTTTTAAATGGTTTATTTTAATGTCGTTGAATTGTAAAAATCGAGAACAAAGAATGCAAAAACCCATTTTTGACCCTTTTGGAACAGCATAAAACCCCGATCCCATGGTTCGATCATGCTGGTCTTCGAACTTAACTTGATGAACGCGGAACTACACCTCTGTTCAAAATTTCATCAAAATCGGAAGTTACTTTCGAGAGTTATCGTGTTAACATACGAACGAATGTTGTTATTGGCTTCGAACATGGTCCCGTGCTTAGGTCTTACCGTGACTACTACCGTAATAGCGTATTCCCTATAGGGAAATTCGCTTTAAGTGTAAGATTTGTTCTTTATAACTCATTTGATTCAAGTAGTTCATTCTGGATTAGTTGTAGATGCAGAATTGAATGTTTATTGATAGTTTAAACGAGAATGAGCTAAAGAAAGCACTCTTAAAATCTCTCATATATAAACCATCGATGGTATAAACAAATACCCCCATTGCAGCAGACCTGCGTCCACAGCGAATTTCCAATCGAATTTTGTTATATTTTCTATTTCCCCATAAAACCATGGAGGTAAGTTCGTAGGTTTGCCGCCATATGGGCGTTCTAAGCAAATTTATGTTAAACCCTTCCTAATGAATGTGCATAACAAATTTTATCAATATATGTCAATAAATAAACAAGATAGAAAGTTTTGTTGATTTCCCATTAACTTGGGATAAATTTTTTATGAATAACATGGGAATGTATTTTTATATTTACTTCGTGGCCAATGAAGATGAGTTCATGTTTCAAAAACGGTATTATTTGTTTTTTAAAGTTCTTTTATGTGTTATTAGATAAAATTATCAAATTAAAAAAAAATACAGGTGAAAAATTCCAAAAACCCATTTATGACCCTTTTAGAACCCCATAAAATCCCGTTCCCATGGTCCAATCACGTTGGCTTTTTAACTGAGGAGTATGCTGCTTTACACCTCTTAACCTTTTTTCATTTAAAGAAGAGGTTCCGCTAGAGTTATCGTGTTAACGGACACATATATAGATATATGTGAATTTGAACGAACGACGTTTTTAGCTTTTGGGGACCTCAAAAAGAATGGTCCCGGGCTTAGGTCTTACCGTGACTACTGCCGTAATAGCGTAATCCCGTCAGGTGATTGTAGTGACATTGTTTGTAAATAGGCACACGTGCTCCAAATTAATTGCCGAACCTCTCCCCCCGATCCCGTCCACTCTGAATTCCATATCTCTAACCTTGGAAATAAATGCGAGATGGCTTTTATCAGAACCAATTAGGATCAAAGATCTTATCAGTAGGGCGAACTGGGATGTCAACGCTGCTGGTGTCAACCAAGGGAATCAGAAATTGGAGGTACATTGCGCATTCTCCTTTTGCAGCAAACCTCGAAAATTAGTTTACTGTGTGATTGCGAATCTCTAGACGCTTCTTCCCATTGTCCGACCTGTTGACGGGGAACGGAAGGTAGACTTTAGTGGAAACTCAGATAATTAACTTAAAAACCCCCAAATAAATATTGCCTCTAACAAAGGTTTTTATTAATAGATTTATCGGTGTGGAGATTATGATTAAAGAAATTATTTTCATTCTGTTGTAATTGGATCAATATTTCTATTTTCACTATTTTCAGAATTACTAAATATTAGATGTTATAAAATGTTTCAATAATCGACAATACTGTTTTATTAAAACAAGTCAAGGTTTAGGAGTCTTGACAAAACAACCTTTAATATAAAACATGCAAAATCAATTAATTGTTCTTAATGAGCCCTATCAGTTTCATTAATATACCGGGTGTTCATAAAGTCTTGCCCTGATTTGATAGCTTTGCTGTACAGAAACCATTAGAGCCACACGCAACTTACATTGCTTCTTTTGAAGAAAATTTAATCTAGTTTTTTTTTATTATCAAGTTGGTAACACCTTTGTTTAGCTGTTTAACAACAATGCAGTTTTCTTTAAATTCTGTACAAAAGCACATCAGAAATGGTTAGCCTCCAGAAGAGGTAACAGTGTGTCCTATGGTTCTATGAAACCCAGTCCCCCTTTACCGGTACTGTCAGAAGACTTTTTGTGCGAACATTTGGAACACCTGCACCTGATGTAAAAAGTATCGAGAGGTGGTATCCATATTTTTCTGACAGGGGCAGTGTGTGTGACAAGAAACGAACTTGACCCCCGCGCATCACTGAAGTCACGGTGGATTGGGCGTGATAACCTGACTAAATTGCCTCCTCGGTTACCAGACTTAAATCATCTCTGGACTTTTTTATGTGGGGTTTTGTCAAAGACGTAGTGTGTTCTACCCCAGTTCTTGATTTAGAGTCACTAAGAGAGAGAACAAGAAATGCAGTGCAGTCTGATACTCATTAAATGTTAACTAAAATATAGGAAAAAAGTCGCCTAGAATATTTTTACAGGCAGCCCAAGGCGACACATAGAATTTTATTGAATTTGAACATATGTAAATAAAACTTTTATGAAGTCACTTGTTAAAACTGTAAATAAAACATTATTCTACCATCATTTGTTTTCATGCTATTCGATTTCTTTATCAGGGCAAGACTTTATGAACACCCGGTACTACTATAAATAGTTTATTGCGTACGACTGATAATGATTTTATTGCTTTTAAAAAAACGCGTTCCTGAAAATTTATTACTTGTGTACGGATAGTACAGAATATCTTCGTCTGTGGCATACTTCACTACTGGATTCAAATTAATTGATATGAGTTTGATATGAAAAGCGGCGACACACTACGGACTGTTCACCGGACCGAGCACCGGACCGGGCACCGTACCGAGCGCTCTTTAATTCGGTTTTCTGGCGAAATATCAAAGAAAAGATCGGTCCGGCGTACGGTCCGATGTACGGTAGTGTGTCAGGGTAATTTTTTCTCCGAACGCCGTACCGAGCGTCGCCCCGAACGCTCGTGATGGAAAGCATCTCCCCTCTCCACCGCACCACAAGCGCTCTCACTCACTCATGCTCTCCCTCTCTCTCTAAACTTCATTCAATTCGCTCGATGGATTTGTCCTTTACTTTTCTCGGTCCGATGTCTTGTCATAATGCAAAATTTTCGAAGTACATTTACGTCCCTGTGCGGTGTAATGTTCGGTTTGAAGCTCGGCCCAATGGAAAGTCCTGTGGTGTGTCGCCGATAGTGAGGAAGAACAATCCGCAACCTCGTCGATCTACTCCAATTAATTATGTTTGAGCCATCACATACCAAGATATTCCGCGTTATCGTGTAGGCCTATTTGCAAAATGAGTTTACCTTTCATTACTTACATACATATTTTTGTTTATTTTCTCGGACGCGACTCAAGGATTAACTTCTTGGTGTTCTTCGGCCCCCAGGGCTACGCTCTACAGGCTTTCAAAGTTTCAAAGTTATGGTAGAAGGATAAGTTATTGATTAATTAGACAGATGTTGTAAAAACAAATTCTAGCAAAACAGAAAGACTAGACGTTTCAGTTATAAAATATTTAAAATAATTTGATCAAGATCAACTGGAATTTCGTTGAATTTCGATCAGTGGGCAATCTCTAGTCTCGGACCAATTCTAGTTAAATTTTCTCACGGATTCCGCACGCGCGGAAGTAAACAAAACAAACATTCGGACAAAATCCACCCTTGCTCTCAGTGGTTCCGAAGTTTCCCGATTGCGTACGAAGATCCCCGAGGCGAAAGCCGAACGGCCGAATGGACGTTGGTAGCGGCTATACAGCGACGTCGCCTCACGTCACGTAACGTCTTCATTCGCACGCATTCGCACCGATTCGCACCCGAATGCTCCTCAGAGCATTCGAGTGCGAATGGATGCGAATGAAGACGTGACGCGACGTGACGTGACGTCGATGTATAGCCGGCTCCATTTGAATACACAGGGAGCATACCATGCGAACGTGGACGTGACGCGACGTGACGTGACGTGACGTCACGTCACGTCTTCATTCGCATCCATTCGCACCGATGGATCCGGCGATTCCGGAGGGGGTGCTATACATCGACGTCAAGCATTCGCATTCGCACTGGACGTCACGTCCATTCCGCCAATTCTCACGGATTCCGCGCGCGCGCGCGGATTCCGCGCGCGAAAAAAGCGTTGAGATATGGAAAAGATATGGGAGATATGGAAAAGCGTTGAAAAAAGGTTGAGATATGGATTACATGTAGATAATAAAGGGTTTTCTATAGATGTATTTAAATATGTAAATACGGAAGTCAGCTGCTAAATGGGATTTGAGCTCTCCTTGTAAAACAAGAAAAAATAGTAAACATATATTTGAAGTGTAAGGTTTTCTATATTATAAAGAGGGTTTACTGTATCCAAAGACAAATTGGTGATTACTCCAAATGAATTAGGTTTTCCTGTGTAACTGTGTCAGGAATACAACATTTTACTGTCATTGTACGTACATTCCAGCATTTTAGCATAAACTAATAACATATTTAATAAAGTATTGAAATAATTTTTAAAATGCATAAATAAACATACGTGTAGCGACATAATCACTACTGGCAATATAGAGGTTACCTTTTGTGTTTCGATAAATTATATAAACAACTCAACACATAGAATTTTTGTGCAATATTTGAGTAGGGTTCTAAATGGAAGTACTGTTCATCTGTGTCGCAATTTCTTCCCAAACAGCACTTCTTCTTACATTGCTCATGTACAGTTTGTCGGAAGGGTCGTAAATTTCTTTCTTTTCTTCCACTAAACTAATTAGTAACTCATCATCCATGGTAGTAACAATTGCCAAAAACCCTAGCGGACCACTCACTCTCATCAACTGATAAGAACTAGGCCTAGACGGAAGTAAACAAAACAAACATTCGGACAAAATCCACCCTTGCTCTCATTGGTTCCGAAGTTTCCCGATTGCGTACGAAGATACCCGAGGCGAAAGCCGAACAGCCAAATGGACGTTGGTAACGGCTATACAGCGACGTCGCGTCACGTCACGTCGCGTCCTCATTCGCACCCATTCGCACCGATTCGCACCCGAATGCTCCTCAGAGCATTCGAGTGCGAATGGATGCGAATGAAGACGTGACGCGACGTGACGTGACGTCGATGTATAGCCGGTTCCATTAGAATACACAGGGAGCATGCCATGCGAACGTGGACGTGACGCGACGTGACGTGACGTCGATGTATAGCAGCACCTTTAGTTAGATATAGGGTGCATCGACCTACACACAAACGTTGACGGTGTGCGCGGTATCAGTGCCGACATAACGTTTATGCATTCCCTAGTCGGTTATCTGCTGTTTACGGAGAGGGAGAAGGTGTGCCGATGACGCGACAGCGGCGCGGCCCGTGGCGGGAATCTAAACGAAACATCACCGAACAGCAAACAGCATACTCGTCGTAGTATAGTCATACTACTTACTACTACTGTAGTGTCTAGAAGCAGTTCATCCAAACCTTACCAGATTTGGAACTGAGGAAACAAAGTTCACCAGAGTCCTATCTTGCACAGTTACCTGTCGGTCCTTTAAATTGTGGGTAAAGATATCAAGTTAATTTTGTAAACAGTTTTGGTTAATCTAATCACATTTCCTAAAACAATTGTAAAGTACATCACTTCCTGATTCATGTGACGGCCACTGCATATTTCCTAAGTTCGCATTTTTCTCTAAGTTGAAAAAACACAAAAAAGTTATCCAACTTTAATGCAGTATTTGTATAAAATACAATATTACCATGTTAAGGGGTTATAAACAAATTTTGCAGCGAAAACCATCTGGCTCCAGAAGTGAAGAGAACCGCCATTTAATCTCCCTCTTTTTCCTTTTTTGGAAAATTTTAAATGACTAAAACCACTTGCCATGCGAGGTTTCGGTTTGATTTCCTGCCCCACAACCGAGATAAAAATATAGTTTTAAAACACATACAGGATAAACGGAAAAATTTCTGATGTAGGATAGGAATTTATATTACAGGATAAATTTTCTTTGTTAGAAATCTATAAGAGAAAACCGTGAATGAAATTTGGGGCTTCTCAGAGACTTGCACCAATGAAATGTAAAATTAAAATTGTAATTTTAGGTTTCATTACCAGTACATATATGAATTATAAGGTAACATTTTACCTAATGTAACTTTATCATTGTCTACTGTAGGGTTTGCGCCATTGTACTGTATATGCCTAAAATATTTCGTACTGTACTGACTGATAGTGGACGATTCCCCTAAAAACGTAAAATAAAATAAAACTAGAGAAAACTAAATTAGAAAAACATTTTTGCAGTAAAAACTGTTCAAAGTGTTATTATTCTAACCATTAAAAATATATTTGGCCTAATAACTTTAAGATAGATCCTTCGACGGCCTAAAAATACTGTTTTCAGGCTCTCTATAATTATATTTATTATTTACGTATTTATATTATTGTGTGAGCGTATGATCATATTCACCAGCCTATGCTTAAAATAACCAAATGAATTGACCTTCAATATAACTGACCTTGTCAACATTCCTATTAACAAGAGAATATGAATTGCACCCTAATTAAATTTAACTACGAATCTTTATTATCATATTTACTCAAGCGTTTTCTTCGAAAATTCAGACCATTTCTGTTCTATGAATGTCTTTTACTTTTGATTCAACGACAACCAAAACACTTCCTATTGCTGATCTGCGTTCATTGCAGACTAGTTTCCCTGCCTTATTCCTATAGATAGTACAAACATGTTGTAGTCATAACAATATGACTATCATACTACGAATGTTTTACGTTATGCCTTATCGAGTTTCGGTTATTCATAACTATACAGGCTTGCCATGAGGTATCGTTCTCACGTGGCAAAACACTCGAAAAGTGTGTCGAGGCAACAATTAAAAATACCTCTTGTGTAAAAATAGGCCTACCTCAGCATTACAAGGGGGTAAACCACAAAACATCTAAAAAGCACTTCATATAGGCATCGTATTTGAAATAGATATGATCAGTAAAAATTTGACTAATTATTTTGATACAAAACTTAATGATTTGTTTTGTTGATTTCAAGCATTATTGCAGTATTTTATTGTAGTTTAACCATAAAAAATTCAAGCATATTCGGATTTAAGACATAAACAGACTTTAGAAAACTTCCCTTCATAATCCATAGTAGAAACTAACTTGAATGTCTTTTTTGAAAGAATATAATACATGTAAATTGCCAGTGCAAAGTGATGCATGTGATCTATAAGTTGAACTTGACTGTAAAGCAAACATAAAAGAGCCTTGGATCTACACTGTCAATCATTTTTCACAGTTTCGAGAGATTTCACTTGTTAACAAATGTTGACATCTTTAAATTTTATTTGCTTAATCTAAATTGTACAGAGCGCTCTAAAATTGAAATATCTAAGAACTCCTCCTCCATATCTCACCGAGTACGATTTACATAGGTTGGACAGTTACTTTTACCAGGCAGTGTTACCAACTGAACGTATCATACCGTATTGCAGTACCAGTACTCACAAGTCGTGTTTTGGTGCCGGCTCTTGACGCTGGGGACGGACTGGCTGCTGCCACACCTGTCCTAATCTTTCTTATCTACTCCCACTCCTACACTCTACACCCAGCTCTACGCTTAGCTGAGATAAGCAATGGCGCTCAATGCGTTCTCTTCAATGAAAATGTTTGCATTTGTCTTCCTGGTTTCTTGAAGATTCTTGGTGATTTTTACCTGTGGACAAATTATGGATATGGTGACGGTTTGATACTTATCTGAATCTCTCATTTCAAGTCCTAATGTTTCGTTACGATTTGGATACACGAGGAAATTACCATCGGAAATTTATAGCTTTCTAATGTTAAATTCAACCACTCACCATAACATTTTCCATAATTTATTCTGCTATTAGGTTAGTCAATGTTTGATAATCTATTCATAACAAAATTACTAAGTTGCAGGGTAAAATCCAGGGTTACTCGTTCAAGTGCATCTATAATCTCGAAGCGAGCTCGGTTCTAGAGGAGATGCCCCGGGATGGCCTAAAAATGTGGCGGGGTTGGACCGCTCTCCTGAAAGTGTGTAATGTGTAAATAGTAAATTCTTAAGTAAAATGCCTCTGGCGTAGACAGTAAAAAAGTCAGGAGGAAGACTTATAAAAGCTTAATGGGCGACATAATAAGCTGTTTAACACTGATGAAATGTTTTAGGAAAGTAGTACTCTAGATATATTCTTTAATGTGATGAAAAGAAAATTTGACTGTAAATAATAATAAGTTTGTCGGTGCTGATGGTAAAAATAATAAATTTGAATGTAAAACTTCTCTAACTCCAACTCAACTAGCGACAGCTCCACACCGCGCGTAACTCCAACTCCAACTCGGGTACCTCCGTTAGTCCACACGTCTCTAGTGTTCGACTGTGCTTATTTTCACTCGCTAATAATTAATTGCTGATTGTGGTGTTTTTTCACCCCGATCCTAGATAATACAAAAATACGGCCATTCGACGCAATTCCGTGGCTACAGTGGCCACTTTTCTGCGATACGACCGTTGATGACATAGGATTTTATTTCAACGTTCAATTGGCGTTTCTAACTATCTAAAGCAGTTCCATCGCTAGAGGCCGCTTTTCTGAGTGACCATCATTGTGGGATGGGATGAGTCGTTGTTTACGTGTCCGAAGCGAGTAAACGGTGGCGGAAGTAGGCCTATCAGCTACGGAAAAATCGACATTCGCCAAACTTGACGATGATGTCAATGCCTCACTCCACACTGACGAGACTATCAACAATATTATTTATTTTTAAGCAAGGATTTGAGCTAGAAATCTGAAGCTTTGCACAGCACTGCTCAATAGCACAATGTGTTTCGGGACCACGTGGGTTTTTACTGGGCAGTGCTGCTGCTACGGTGGGTTTTACAATTTTTACATTCAGGATGGTGATGAGGTTCGAGCAAAAACCTCGCGGCCGCGAACGTGATATTAAGGTCTCCAAGTGATGCATTACTGAGTGTTTATTTATTGTTTTGAAGCCCTTGAACGCAGGATTTCCTTTATAGAGTTCATCAACCTCGGATGAAAGTGTTTGGTCATCGTTAAAACGAGCGATCGGATCAATTTTAGGCCCCAATATTCCCATGATGTGGAGTTATAATGGAAGTGATGATCAATCGAACTTAATACACAGTCTAGACAGCGTCTACCGCTTTACGATATCTCCATCCCGTCTGTGCACGATAATTACTTAATGATTTCCAAAACTATAAAGTAGTTTGACCGTTAGATAAAAGTTTTGTAGTTTCTGCAAAAGTTGCCAGCCGTCCACACTCATATAGGATAGGATTTACTTCGTACGTCGTGAACGGCGTGTCGTCACAGAGGAAGAAAAAGAACTTTGTCAATATGAATATAGAAGCAAGAATAATATTTGTTACTCCTTGACGTCATGCCGCACACTGCGCACTACGTGTAAATGGGCTTTTAAAGTTGTAAGCAGTTTGGACGACTCAGAAGTAATTAATGTCGCTTTATTTCAACGCTCTCACAGTAAATTTGTATCGACAGTCGCTCGGTCATGGATGCATGGATGCATCGACATGGACATGCACATGAGCCTGCGACCGAGCATCCATTGTGGACGCGCAATGCTGGCAAAATTCCAAACATTTAAGTTGTGAAATATACTTAGGAATTAATATAAAGGGTTAGGGATTCCTTTACTGTGTCCAATGACATACTATATATATTTATAACGTGACTGAAAAGTATCTATAAAAATTGTTAAATGTATGTATACTGTACATTAATTTAAATTATTCGGTCAGAGTGATTAAAATAAATAATTTTAACATACTGACGATTTACCTATGAGTGAATTATATTTCTCCTTGAAACCTTGTGAAGAAGATCTTTCGAGATGGGTTTCGTGTCCACTGTAACCCCCACGATACTGATAGCTTAGCATCATAGTCTGGACCACTTATTTCCCACGTTCAGCGGAGCAATGGTGTTAATTCTCTTCTTCGTGAGGACCACAATATCTGTCTTCAGAGTCTTCAAGGACAGAGACAGCCCGTGGTCACTCATCCATTCGTTGACAATGCACATGGCTTGATTCAGATTCAGCTGGATAACCACATTTCGTGCAGTGATGAGTGCTGCGACGTCATCGATGTACCCAACTATTACTGTTTTGTCCGGCATCCCGGATCTAGGATGGAGACTGTCGTATGCGACGTTTCAGTAAAGTTCCGGGCCAAGTACCGATCCCTGCGTTTCGCCAAAAGTTAACATCACTCGTCCGTCGTCCGTCTTGGGTGTTCTTGCCCTCAGATAATCTCCGATTAGCCGCAACAGATGCGCTGCAACGCGGAAGGTGTTGCTCGACGAGTCCAACATACCGTTTAACCTCGCCGAGTTGCATTCTGGACATCAAGCGAGGATGTTAAACCCCCGCTTGTTAGTCTTATATTAATGTTTACGAAAGTATTTGTCTCTTACTCTTGGAGTACGTCTTCTTCGTGATCACAATGCCTTACCAAAATAAAAAACGTACTAGTCAAAGGAGGGGGAGGCGGAAAAAGAATAGAGGTGGAGAATATTTAGCAGAGTGGTGGATCTTGAAACACTGTGCAAATTTTATCGAAAATAAAATCGTCAATAATTATCGACATCAGTGCTCATGCTGTTCCTGGCCCGTCTAAAACCATTACTGACTGTTCTAATGGATGTCTAATAATCTTAATAACCTAATAATCAGTAATAGTCTAATAATCTTAAGCATTGAAAGTAGCTTTTGGTTAAAACAGTAGACTTATAAAACATTGTAAAGGTATTTTTTAAATAATAAATAGCATTAATTTAAATACAAACTGTATCAACAGAAAAAGTATGTAAGCTGATATAATTTCAAGGAAAGAAAAAACCAGTTCAGAAGGCATCACTACTGAATGAATATAATTTAAATTTCTAATGTGTGATTTTTTATTAATTTGTAATAGGATATATTATAATAATCCATATGTAATGAAAATGTAACCGATAAATACAAATAAAATAGAATTTTTTACCTAGTTAACTTTTAGTTCTCGTATGAGTTAGTTGGTGGCGAGCCGGTATATATACATTGAACGCATCACGCACAGGCGGGAGGACTGATGCTACTAGGTGTCGAAAGAGATTCAATTCTCTACATGAACTAGAGAGCGCCATCCACTCTGGTCCATCGTATTGGATGGACTGTGTGGATACCTACTTACACCTCAGTGGTGGAATTTGTTCTCCTTTTAATATACCAGAAACATTTTTATTCTTTTATGTTATATCGTTATATCTATACATTTACATTGCAAGCGTAATTTAAAAAGACATTTAAAAATGTATATTTAAAATTAAAAATTCAAACAATAACTTGGTGACGTTACATTTAATGTGCATTATGATAAAGTTATGTGGAAATTATATAGAACGAATTATGTTGAAACTTGTTCTATTCATATTCAGGCTCACAAAGGAAATTTATTTACTGGGTTAAGTCTAATTTGAGTAATTTAAATAAACATTTGTAAATTTACTTTTTAAAGTGGAATAATAATAGCAGTAAATAAAAATTTTACTTTAACACATGAGTTTGCGAGATGCCAATAATTACGATAGTCCCGTATTAAATATGAAATTTTTACTGTTTTAGAGCTTATGTAAATCTACGTAATAACAAATATCTAAGTTTATTCCTGAAACTGCATGTTACTTTCATGTAATATGTATAGAAAAACATGTTCTTTTCAGAAAATATAAAACTATATATTTACTTGTTATTTGTAAGAAAATTTCAGTAGGTCTTACTCTACACATTCAGAAACGACGTCCTCCCTCACTGCACAGTCAGACGTCTCCTCCAACTGTCAGGTTTCCTCTGTTGATGGCCCGACTGAGAGCTTTCCTAGCGGCTTTATATGCTTCTGAATTTCTTCAGGGTTTTTTTAGGACATACACTTTACAGGGTACAAAAATTTTTTAGGACTGTTGCATCAAACACCAATAACGATATTATAATTAAAATCATAATGATACACTGACAAAGATATATGCACAATGCTTGCCTGTCAGAGGGGGTTTTCCTCATCTCTGCGGAAGAAGGCTATGGCTGTAGGCAAGAAATACGCCCGTCGCAGCAGACCTGTGTACTCAGCAAATTTTCAAAGAATCTTGAGATTTTTGTATTTTCCCCATAAACAACATAGGAATGAGTAGGCTATGTAGGTTTGCTGCCATGGGATGTTGTTAGAAAATGTTAGTTTTGTTAGGAAATGTAATAGGTAAGGTAAATATCAATATTCAGCACATTTTAATTTCCCCCGTAAACACCATGTGGGTGAGAATGTATAGGTTTGCCGCCATATGGGTGTTGTAAGCAAATATCAGCTAAACCTCACCTAGTGAATTTACATACCAAATTTGATCAAGTTATTCCAGTAAATAAGCGAGATACAGGTTTTTGTTGATTTTCCATAATATTAACATGGGAAACCTATTTTTGGCTTTTCTCCGTAACCTGTTTAGTCAAGTTAAAAATTAAAAAAAAACTAAATTGTTTGTTTTTTAATCTTTTTTAAATGGTTTTAGTTCAAATTGTTTAATTTTGGAAATTGAGGTCCAAAATGCCAAAAACTCCCTTTTGACCCCTTTGAAATCCCATAAAACTCCACTCCCACAAACCGATCATGCTGGTTCGCGAACTTATGATAATAGACCTGGTCTTTCACCTTCATACAAAATTGTATCAAAATCGGAGGTCCCCTTCAAAAGTTATCAGCACCACGGACATATATATATACATATGGCAGTTCTGCATATTCCATATAGGGAAATCCGCTAAAACGAAAGAAAGAATTTTATTTCTCAAAATGCTTTACAATAACACGATATTATACGATGATAGATCTTAAGACTATGCCTTTTAACACTGCGTATTACCAATAAAACATTATTTTCCCCCTTTATTTGAGTCAAATGAAAGTAGTGTTGCAATAGCAATTTTGCAATTCTCACATCGGTTTAGTCCAGTTATGATTATTTTTTTTTTTTGTTTCTTTGTGTCGCTCCCAACGACCTACGGAAGTAGTACAGTTCGTTGGCTTAACCTCAAAAGAATGTGATCTAATCAAATTTGAGTGAGAACGACGATCAAGATCAAGATCGGGTGTGGCTACGTTTTTCGAGGGTGACCGCCTAACCTATAAACTGTAGGTCGACTTGTTTATTATTTAATTTTAAATGTTCTACCCAATTCAAGGGGTTGGTCTTGTGAGCGGCGAACAAGGTATAGAAACAGGGTCAAATGGGATTTGCAGGAGACTCTTTCTCCCATCAGCAGAAAGACCCTTCTGTGCTGCCTTGAGATCAAGACCTCTCCAAAATGCCCAAAAGATGTAAAATATCTTAACCATAGGGAGGATATGTATTCTGCTGCTGTTAAATAAAATCCTGCATAAAAGTCGTGTATTTCTATAACACGAAACAACGTTCTACGTAGTTTGTCTACATAGTAGGGGTCTACTGTATATGTGTGCAGGGTGTTTAGTGGCCTGTGTCAAAATATTTAATGCATCAATGTTTTCAAAATGAAACAAAAATACGCAGTTCAGGCAGTTATACCTCAATCTTCCTTAAGCAAACGGATACATTTTATATTTTTTAAATACCTTGACATTGACCATAAAAATCTCATTTTTCATAACTGTTACCAAATATTGTCAATTTTATAACTTTTTAAAAAGAATATAAAATTTTTTGTCAGGATGATTATAGTATACTATAGTTAAAGACTTGTAAAAATATTTTGGTAAATTATTAAAAAAAGCGCGCTACAACTTAAGAACACAATCTTTTACCGAAACCTGTTGTTACCCTTTTTCTACCTGAGGTTTGCCGCTCGACAAGATCACTGCTCAAACGAGACGATAACAATAATTAATTTTAGTTCGTCTTAGTGTATGCATCGATTGTATTTGGCATTTATAATATAATCGTTCACTATTATTATGAATTACTATTATACTTAAGAGTCTGCAGTACCGGCAGTCTTGGACTTTTATTCCCATAAGACTTATGTTAAATAAAAAAAAACTCCGCTACGCCTTTAATATTGGTCGGAAAAAGATTCACCATTATGTAATTTTAAAGAAACTTTTAACACCTAGGACACTGTAAAATATAAATCACGATTAATGTATGATTAATGTTTGAGTAATGTATGAGATTAAACTACTGAAAAACACATAAATTTTCGAAAAAAACGTTGATAATACCTTGTTATTTGTCATAAATCAATAGTATCTAGGTATTAAAATTTGCTGTAGACTTCTAAGTACTGGGTTCTTACATATTGTAAACCTTGAAGTCATTTCCTATTTGGCGGTGGCCAAAATGAAAATACGAAACATTAAAGTGCAGTTGTAAGTAACATAATGATCACAAACCCTTTGTTCATTTGGCGACTATGAAATTCGCATCCGTTATTTGATTTTACTTAAATTTATAATTAATAACTTAAAAAGTTGTCAATTCATATGAAGGTAGATTATTAAGCTAAAATAAAGTAGAGCAAAAGTGGTATAACTTAATTAGCTACAAATGCATGAAAACTAACAGTAATGTAAAAGGAGAAGGGAAAATTTTTATCAACTCGAATGTTATTTTATTTCGAAATAAATAATGTTACATATGTTACGACTAAAACGGTTTATTTGTTAAAGGATATTACAATGGAACCTTACGTTTCTATTTAACAATATAAAGTGGACAATCATGTGCAATACATTCCAAGATTTTAAGTGTTAATGCCATCAATTTTATTTTTGTTAAAACTCTTACAAGTGTTTATTTTCTTTTATTCTTTCAAATAATCCTTTCCCAATATATTGTTTCCTGTTAAAATTAATTTAAAAATAAATCATCAAATTACGATAAATTTGAAATGTAATGTATATTATCCTCTTTCATTTTAGGCCTATTTATTATTTTGTATAGTGACCAAACAGTTTTATACTAAAGGACATATTAATGTGCCTTAGAAACAAACACCTGACAACAATAAAATTTGAATGTAAAACATTGAAAAAATCTGTTTATATCATTGGAACAATTTGTTTGCACATTGTAATAGAAGAACATCTTGCCGAATATTCACTTAATTTTTACTTTATATTCTTTGTATGATTATGAAATGTTAATTTTCTGTAAATTACAGATTTTTTCATTCAAACCGGAGCAGACGTGCAGAGTGATGCCTCCCTTCGTCGGCTTAATAGACAAACATTGCCCGAATGGGCACTTTCAACAGAACTGCCGTGGAATATCGGGAAATTATGCAATAAACTCCCCACTTTCATAAACTTACAAAGCGGGTCCATATTATGAAGCTTTATTAAAATACGTTTCGAAAAAAGGTATTGACTGAATTGGAAAGTATTTAGAAAATTAGGCGTACTGTAATAGAGATTATTTCGTCTCTTTATTGACTAAGATTATTATGTTTTATATAAAGTCTTAATAATTAATAATTTTGAAGTCTATGATAAAAATTTGTCTAGACTATCAGAAATGACTGTTTAATACAATTAATTTTTTAATCGTCCACTACAAAAACAAAGAATACTAATATGAAAATATAACTAAATTTATTAATTTTAATGTGATTTATTCGAATTTATTATACTGCAATAGCTGCGCAAAGCCTATCTATTTTATACAGTTAAAGTATTTCTACAGCGCCTTCAATTTCAAAAGAGTTAAAGTATAGCATTCAGTGATTTGAAGGAGCGGATTTAAAAACTCGTTAAAAGTAGGCCTAATTTGTATGCTTCATTTTTATGGACGTCGTTTAGTGTAAAGGTGGTCATTGGTTTTAAGTACTGGATTTTTTTTACTATGTTCTCGTTTAGTGTAAAGGTGGTCATTGGTTTTAAGTACTGGATTTTTTTTACTATGTTCACGAAATAACTTATAACCTTATAACTTAACTTAAGAATTTATAAGTATAAAACATCACAACTCCCTATACTGAGTCAAAAGGTAAGTTTATATTTTATGCATAGCATAACACTGCTTTAAAACAGTGTTGCGAAATAAGTTTTATTTATTTATAACAAAGTCATACTTTTTTAATATTCAAAATTGTTTCTAAACAAAAGCATGTTTGTGTAATAAAGTAGTGTTATGTTGCATTGTGTAAAGCACCTTTAAATACAAACTACATTTTTAACACACTTGGAAGTATCTTGTGAAAACATTCAACCAGAAATTTTAAAATTACAGTATTTATTGAAATTCATTTTTTCAATTTTTTTTAATAGGCCCTAATTGGATTTTCGCGAATATCCCTAAGTCTTACGCTATTATGGAAGTAGCCATGATAAGACCTAAACTCGAGGCCGAGACCATGTTACTTTTTCCATTTTGAGGTCCCCAGAAGCCAGAAACACCATTTGTTTAATAGTAAATGAATCTATGGAGATCCATATATATATAAAATATCATATGAACTGGTTAATATCTATGACGCAAGCATGGATCTTATCCTCAATTTTTCTCATTTTTTAGTGCATCGTTAGAATCCCTGCAGATGAGTCATAATGAGTCTATGCTCATTAAAACACCAGCAAAATCGTTTTTAAAAGGTCCGTTTTAAGGCCTATCCCAAGTAGGCCCCAGCCCCAGCCTTTTTCATTTATCAGGGCCTATAACATAAAAACCCCTAAAATTTTATTCGTATCCGATTTGAGTAGAGAAAACAACTGTCTTTCTACCTTGGAATTTTACTATGAAAACCACCCTATAATATTGCTTTTTCTAGAAAGCGTTATTCTTTAAGGAGCATCTAATTTGTTTTTAATAAACATAGTTTGTTAACCTATATTTAACCTTCAAGTCCATTTGATATATGTTCAATTAATTACCGTGAGAAATAACTAAGGACTATAAGAATAACCAATTAAATTAAAAGTAGGCATAACATTATTTTATGATAATCTACTGCGAAAACTTTAACAAGAAAAAGGTAAGTTACTCAAAAAATGTTTTATTAGTGATTACTGTGTAACGAAAGTAGTTTTATTCTTCATACAGTAGTTAAAGCAAAAAGTCCATGTCCTTAACTACACCACGTCCAATCGTATATCACGCCACTCCCCCCGCCGGAGAGGCAAGGGCGGTCCTAGCCGTACATTTTATGGGGAGTCACGGTTAAAAAAATGTTATCCAGTTTTTTGTTGAACCAAAGCCAAGTCCTAGACTACAAACTCAGACAGATCCATATTTAATCACTTCAGAGCTTTACACTCCATAGTAAAATTAGTTGAAACAAATAGTAAATTAGTTGTTTCTATAGGGGACCCCAGTTTAATCTAATTGCATGCGTGAACTTTTCTTCATTATAACCTATCGTGATTGGTCAGTTTTTACCGGCGGGAAATATTCGCATATGATTCACCCCGCCAGTTTAGATTATAGTGAAGGTATATTCGGGTGAAGATGTTATAATACAAATATAGAAGCTGTGAGGGCGATTATCTTGTTCATATTATCGAGTTAAGATGTTATAATAGTGTTTTATATGCCGCAATTCCGTTTATAGGGTACAATGAGGTTAACTATATATAGAGTGCTACACAGACAGCGAAAATTGTCCACTGTTGATTGGTGCCATTTTACCCACGATTACCGCCGTTTCTTTGGTAACCAGTCCTTTGTTTACACATTCCCATCCGTTATTTGCCATATTACCCACACCTTTCTGCCGCTTCTATGGTTTCCAATCTCAACAGCCTGTTCACAGACCATCAAATCAAATTGGTTTTAAAACATACAAAAAATAATCAGACATTTAAAAGTATAATCTGTAATTCTTTGGCGCTAGTTGCGACACACCAGAATAGATAAAATTGGTAACCAAGGAAACGCATGTTAAGTGTGGGATGCTTGCCAAGGAAACGGCGGGAATCGTGAGTAAAATGGCACCAATCACGGACAAAAAATTAACATGTATTTAGTACTCTATGGTATAAAGTTAACCTTGTTGATAGGGTACGTATTATAGAGTGAAGAAGTTACTATAGTTAGATTCTTGTCGTTGTTTAATATACAGTACAGATTATTACGCTATTTTATGAAAGTTGACCAAAAGTTAATTGTGGTGGTGTAAATTGTTTCGTCAAACGTGAACGCGACCGTTTCATCGCAGGGATAGATGAGGCCATTGCGCATGCGCTTAATTCCTCGATTCTACTCCCACACACGAGTACTGAACTGATTAAAAACAAGTCATATAGTTAAAAGTTAGTGTTCGGTTCGTTCGTTCAGACCAGGCTTAGCAGAACGAATGAATGAATGAATGATTAAATTTATCTGTTTATGTTCGAATCCATCCATCCCTCAGTTTCATAGTTCGACTGTAGTCCTGTGTGTTACATTATATGCTGAATTAAAATTAATTGATATGCCTAACTCAGGTTTAACTTGAGGTAATTTTAAAACTCACTTATAAATAGATCACTTTGTGAATAATTTCCCCAAGATTTTATGGGAATACTATAATGGCAATTTTTTTTTTTTTTTTTTTTTTTTTTTTGAGGGAGAGGCGGAAAAATGCATTACGCACACAGGTGGCCAGCCTGTAGTGTGGGGCTCCCCAAAAAACGGGTTTACCCACTAAAAAACCTCCTCTACTCTTTAGGAATCTAACCTGGAATTGTTTGTCACATTACGTCAGGCTAGGCCTAAATTTGGCTTACGCCCGTGGGGCTCGCTCCTTATCCAGCCGCTCGATCAAGGGATCTGGGCCACTTCGCGGTCCAGATCGGTTTTCTTTTCCAGGAGGATGCCCCGGACGAACTGTGACAAACAATCCCAGTTGCCCTCATCCTCCAAAATCTTTTGGCAGACCGAGTCCACCGAAAATACACCAAAGATTTGTGTGGCCTCCAGGCGGGGCCCTTCCCAACGGGGACAGCGGAAGAATGTGTGTTCCGCATCGTCGGGAACACCCGGGCAATAAATGCAGTCCGGTGAACCGGTCTTTCCCATCCGGTTCAGGTACGACCGAAAATAGCCGTGACCTGTGAAAAATTGGGTCAGGTAGTAGTCCACCTCCCCATGCCGCCGTTCCACCCATGGTTGGACCTGCTTGATAAGTCGCGCAGTCCATCGTCCTCGGGTGTCGTGCTCCCAGCTGTGTTGCCACTGCTGGAAGGTTCGGGAGCGCTCTTCTGTTCTTGCCGTGTCCTTGCCGATCTCGCCTTGTCTCTGATAAATCGCTTTCCTCTCCCCTGCCAAGAGCTTGACAGGGATGACTCCGGCGACCACCAGGACGGCAGGCTCGGACACTGTCCGGTAGGCGGAACACACCCGGAGCGCAGCTTGACGCTGAACCCGGGCGAGTCGCAACCTGTAGCACTCCTTATCTAGAGCGCCTGCCCACACCTCTGCCCCGTAAAGAAGCACGGACTGGACCGCGGACATCAACAGACGTCTTCTGCTGGATCGGGGACCCCCGACATTGGCCATCAGCCTACTAAGGTAAGTCACTACCTTAGCGGCCTTGTCCGCCGTACGGAAGATCTGATCCCTCCAGCTTAACTTGGTGTCCACCATAACCCCGAGGTATTTGGCGGCACGAGTTGATGTGACCACCTCCCTTCCCACTCGAAACGGGACGACGGTGTCGATCCTCTTCTTCGTGAGAATCACGATCTCCGTCTTACTGAGAGCAAGTGAGAGACCGTGATCGGACATCCAGTTGTTGACCACCCGCATAACTCGGTTCAACTTCAGTTGGGCCAGCTCAACATTGCGTGCAGCAATGAGAGCTGCGACGTCATCGGCGTACCCAACCAAAGTGGTTTCCTCAGGCATCTCGGACCTCAGGAGGCTGTCATAGGCAACGTTCCAGAGATCCGGGCCGAGTATTGAACCTTGTGCGGCACCAGAAGTGACTTCCATCGTCCGCGTTCCGTCCCTCGTGTCATAAATCAGGCTTCGAGAGCGTAGATAATCCTCGATGAGCCGCAACAGATATGCAGGAATACGAAAGGTGTTGCGAAGCGCATCCAGCATATCGACCCACCTCGCAGAGTTGAAGGCATTCTTGACATCAAGCGTAACAAGAAGCACTACTCGGCGGGAGAAATGGTTGTGGCTCTCGGCTCTCTCCACAGCTCTCTGAACTTCGGTGACAGCGTCGATCGTTGACCGTCCCTTTCTGAAGCCGTACTGACGGGGGCATAAGTCCCCGGCAGCTTCCACGGCAGAAGTCAGGCGGGAACGGATCAGCTTCTCGAACAGCTTTCCAGCCGTGTCCAACATGCAGAGAGGCCTGTGGGACGACGGCAGCTCGGGATCACCTTTGCCCTTGCTGATCAGTACAAGCCTGGCTGTTTTCCAGGGAGCCGGAAACACCCCTTCTACCAAACAGGCATTGTACATTCTCAACAACAAGTCAGCGTTGATTAAAAATGCTTTCTTTAAAGCCTCACTGGGAATCCCGTCCGGGCCAGGAGCCTTGTTGCTCTTCAGGGAGAGAACGGAGGTTTCTAGCTCCTCGAAAGTGAAGAGTGGAACGTCCTCTACCCTTCCGAAGTCAACCGGCGGTCGCTGTGGATGTTCAGGAAACAACGCAGCGACGATCCTCCCCATGGTGGCGCCCTCCATGATGGAAGGTGGAGAGCGGGCGCCGAGTTTCTGTGTTACAAGTTTGTAACCCAGGCCCCAGGGGTCGGAATCAACGTCGTCACGAAGTCTCCTCCAGCTATTCGCCTTGCTCCTGTTGATCGCCTGGCGGAGAGATTTTCTCGCAGCTTTATAGGCCTCCGACTTACGAACTCTGTCTGCGGGGATTCTCGCTCTTGTGGCGGCTCGTCTAGTTCTTAAACATGTTCTTCTGAGTTCCGCAATCTCTTCAGTCCACCAGTAAACGGGTTGTTTGTCGCGTCGGGGTTTCCTTCGCGGCATAGACTGGTCGCAGGCCGAGACGATCAGTTCCATCGTGGATGTTACTAGTGCCTCGGCCCCAGCCTCACCAGGATTCCCCTGCGCTCCCCGAGAGATGACTTCGGTGAACTTGACCACGTCCAGTTTGTTGGTGTTCCACCGGCGTGGCCCTTCCCGAGATGCGGAAACTCGACGATTTGCCTGATCATGCAGGTCAAACACGACGTATTGGTGGTCGCTACCCGTGTAGTCCTCCACAACCCTCCAGCCAGAGATCCTCGGAAGGAGCGACTCAGACGCGAAGGTGACATCGGGGATCGTGCCTCTCTGCCCGGGGCGCCGAAAAGTAGGTGTGTCGCCCTGGTTGAGGACGACAAGACCGGCCCTGGCGATGAAATCCAGGATGTATTTCCCCCGGGAGTTGGTAGAGGGCATTCCCCAATCGACGGCCCTGGCATTGAAATCGCCACCAACGACGACATGCCCGGTGGTGCCGAGAACGCACTCCTCTAGGTTATCTATCTTGTCGCGGAAGTCCTGGACGGCCTCGTTGGGTGTGAGGTAGCAACTGAAGATAGTCACGTCCCCACACCGAACCCAGACGAATCCTCGGCCGCGCCCGTGACTCCGCACCAAGACATCTCGTGTATTACGTGCCCAAAATGCAGCAGTACCGAGGCTGTCCGAGATCCAAATGTTTGGGTCTCTGTCCCGATACTGTTCGCTGATAAGGAGCGCGTCAGCACCAAGTTCTCGGGCGAGCTGATCTAGAAGGTTATCAGCTCCCCAGGATCTATGAAGGTTGGCCTGGAGGATGCGAATTACCGGCCGCTGCCTTTTGCCTGTTCAAGTGCGGCTCTGAAGGCACCGCACTGACCAGACCCGGGTAAGTGACCGAGGGCACTGGAGCCTGAATCCTTGCAGAGGAAGCAGGAGGGGCTCGAGGAACATTCCTTGCGTTTGTGGCCCTGGCTTCCACACTGGAAGCAGTTGGCACTCCTGTCGGGCCCTTTACAGTTTCGGGAGGAGTGGCCGAAACCGAGACAGCGAAAGCATCTCGAAACTACCACCCTCCGTTTGAGCCTGCAACTGACCCAACCGACTCTGAGGTGCTGAAGGCTAAGCAGCTTATTGGCGTGCTTTTCGCCCATTTCAGCAACAGCCATCCGGAGTTGACTTCGGTTGGGCTTTGTTAGCCATACCCTCACTCCATCAGCTGGTATCTCCGGGAGTGCCACCTGGATCGCACGGGTCACCTCCTCTTCGGTGGAGAGGGCATCAAGGTCTCGAATCTCGACCGAACACTTCGGTTCTAGGGCCTTGATTGAGCCTTTGTCCCCAAGTGCAGTCTTGAGGGAAGCGGCAAAACCGATCTTGTCACCCGACTTCCCCAGTTCGAGGAGGACATCCCCGTTCTGGGTTCGCCGAATAGACTTGATAACGGTGTCGGTCTCCTCCGGTTTGGCCTGCGATCTAATCTGACCCAGAACATCGGCAAAAGATCGCCCCCCTAAAGGCTTGATCAAGATTGCCTCTGTCCTGGGCTTCTTAGGCCTGGGTTGTTTAGGCTTTCTGACAGACTTGCCAGAGGCCTCCCCAACCGGTTTCGAGACTTGCGTCCGCTCCACCCTCGACGCACTTTTCGAAGCCGCCTCCGCTTGCTTCTGCCTCCTCCTTTCTTTCTTAGACAGGCGCGTCTTCCAGCCCCCCAAAGGTGTTGAGGCAGAGTTTGCTGCCAAGGCAGGATTAGCCGCCGGAGCAGGAAACTCTGCAGGAGTAGCCGCTGGAATCACGGCAGCGCCCGGGGCGGATTCAGTAGCCTGGACAGGAGATGTCTGCGATGCCGCAGTGACAAAAACCGGTCTCGGCACCGAGTCCACCTCGACAAGCTCAGGGCTTCCAGGCGAAGAACCGCTCTGCCTCTTCTTTCGCTTTCTGGCTTGAGTCTGGGACTCAGCCAGGTGAGCTTGAGGCGAAGCAGAGATGACTCGGTTCGTGACATCGCGCTCCTGCTTCACTGCCTTTAGCCTGATTTTCCGGCATTCCTCGATTTCTTCTAGAGCATCTTCGAGTTTCGGGATCCCCTCTTTTATCGCCTTGTTCACGTTCTTTTGAATTAAGAGGGCCTTGGCCATCTCCTTCAAAAGAGCTTTCATCTTCTTCAGAAGTGAGTCTTCCTCCTCGTGGGCGTCGTCCTGCTGCTGACGAAGCATTTGCAGCTCGAATGCCGCACGAAGAGGGCTCTTCCTGGGAGGAATCCCTTGGATATTGGCTAATGGTGTTGCCGGCTCGGCCACCTCCATCGCCATACCGATCTCCTCCTTCTTCTGTCCGGTTTTGGACGACGATCCGACACCACCAAGAGCCTTGAATGGCATCGGCGGGGGGGTGGTTTTAATACCCTTCGTCGGCGTTCCAGTGTTCAAGGTCGGAGACCTCTGCAGTCTTGAGCTGCGCTTAAAGGCGGCCTGCTCTATCTCATCATCGTTCGTGTTTTGCATTTTAAAATCCATACTTTTGTTTCACCAGCGCATCGTGCGGCAAGAGGCGGCCCTTCATCGGTCGAGAGCGGGTACACCCTCGGAGGTCTACCCCCCGTAGGAGATAAGACACCCCTACCCCGGGACTCCGGGGCCCGAACCTCCGTTTGCCCAGCACCGATACACAAAATGTGCCGGACGTGCTGGGGGTCGCACCGTGGCAATGCAGAGTCCGATCCCTGCATCCATGCCGCACTCCCTGACTAAGGTCCGAAGCGGCTGGCTTCTGACGACACACTGGAGGAGACCATCGGCAGTGCGAGGCACACATCAGTCCCTGCAACACAACAGGGACACTCCCAGGACCCCCCAGCATGCGCCGGTCGAAAGAAGGTGGAAAGACACCCTTGATTCGGGGTCGAAAACAAGAAGGTGAGTAAGGTTAGCTCAGGAAAGAATAAAGACGGTGAGCTAAGACCTGAAAGATGAGAAGAAAGGCCCTAGCTCGGGAAGAACTGTGAGGAGGGTCTCACAGCTTGGCTCAGGTACCCCGGGGTTGCCAAGAAACACCCGTACAGTGGAAAGCCCACTGCCCCTGAGGGACTATAATGGCAATAAAGCAATCACCCTCTCACTCATCCTTAGTTGGGTATGAACCATTCATGTGTAGAGCGGCGTCAATAATGTGTCGTATTACGTCTGTAAATTTATCCAATATATTGATTCTCTTCTTTTATAAAAGGTTTAGAAATTAACACTGCCTTACAAGGGAAATTATTTAGGCTACTTATTTATTAGGCGTACATTAAATCTCCTAAAAAACCAATGGCACATGGTTAAGATATAAGATGGTTAAGGTCATGCCTTTCAATTTGTTATACTAGAATGGTTAAAGTCTTGTTTGCAATTTCTTGGAGATTTATAATTTATAATAAAATCTTTTACATTTCTTGTGATATTAATTAATGTATGATAATTGTAAATGGAATATTCGGTGTATAAATAAATTTAAAAAAATTAAAAAAAAAATCTAAATTAAATTTGGGCTAAAGAAGAAAGATAGTATTTTAATAACTCAAGTGTACACATTTTCATCATAGATCCCTATTAGAAATCCGACACACCATGGTGCATTATTAGGTTGAATAATAAATTATTTTATTTAATATCAAACCCCCTATATGTAAACTTTTTATTTAATGTTTTAATTTTTTGCCAAACAGTATACAGTAATTCATTCGGTACAAGTAAGTTTCCGGTAATAAGTCAAATAGTTCGTTCATTTACCGAAGAGTTTGATTTAACGGATATGACATCATTTACACGTGCCAGTGACGAACAAAGAATCATTGTACGCTCACACGCATATGTGGTCCGTATAGGACATTATTTTGCAGTTTCTTATCAACAGTTTGTCAGGCGGCGGCGCCGGCGGCGGCACGGAACCCTGTGCTCACCAACGACTGACTTGGCCGACATTTTCCAAGAACTGCAAACCAAATAAACAAGCGGCGAAGACAGGATGTGACGTGATGCTATGCGTCCACCGTGACTGATAACACTATCACTAATAAGGTACAGCTCAGGAAGGAAATTCCATGTTGATTCTAGAAACGATCAAAATGGTGGCACTGGAGTTCCGCACCGCACCAAAATACTGCCACAATGAATCAGCAAAATTATCGAAGCGTTAAATTGGACCGGAGTTCTGTTCCAGAGTAGTTTTACGCTGGGCGACCATGAACTCCGCACCAAAACCTGTCCATCGCTAAAAATTATCGACGTGTTATAAATTCCACAATGAAACTCCGCAACAGAGTGGCTTACAGTGGGAACAGGTAGTAGGCATAATGGTCCCTACATATTCTTTGTGGATTTCCGTCGACACTCGGAGGGGCCGTACGTAGTTAGATCCGATGGACATTCGGGTGGTTTGTTCAAAATTTTTAACTCATATGAGGCAACTCGTTCCTTATTCAGACACCATAACTAGTTTGTCACGATGAATTTAGGCCTTCATGAACAGGAATCTATTTAATCAATCTGTCTCAAAGGTAGTGTGAATTATAATAACACATTTATTTTAATTATTGAGAAATATTTGCTCTAAAATGTAATATTCACGTAGAACAAAATGAGTAAGAGCGGGAGGGGGATTAAAAAGAGGAACCGGAGTGACAGGTGCGGACTTTCATTGTGACATGGCAGCCGGTCCTGGCTCTGGTGGTGCGGAGTTTCGTGGTTTTTATAGCATCTAAGAACTATAGTTGCGGAGTCCCGTTGTGCAAAAAAGAAAAGAGTTTTTTGCAAAGTAAAAAGAGTTTAGTTCAGAGTGTTTCAAATTAGTTTTTATTTATTACAAAAGTTTCTTTACAATTTCAGTATTTTTTTAATAATAAAACACCTGCTATTTAAAACATCAGTTAAGATCAATTTAAATTAAAAGTATAAACATTTCACGTTCTTGGTTACACCACACTCCCAAAGAGGACGAATTTCTGTCTGAATAAACTATCCTTTAAGAGTGGTTATTCATTTCCAGTGGGTAAAGTAAACATAATGGGCGAATTAGCCTTTTGTTTTTGTTGAGGACAACAGTAGCGCTTCTGATTTTGCCGTCTCTGCTTTGGTGGACTTCTGAAATTCTTCCCATCTTCCACCTTCCACGGGGTTGTTCTTCTTCAATCAGTACGAGTTCGCCAATCTTTGGCGTGACTTTGGAAGCGCCCTTTTTTTGTTTAATTTCGTTTTCTTTTCTTCCTCGTAAAGTCATCAAGTAGTCAGTTTGCCATATTTTCCAAAACGAGTTCATCAGATTTTCACCTTTCTTCCAAAGTTTTAATAAGTCCTTTCTTGTGGAGTTTCATGTTTTAAAAATATTCATATCTGTTCCTTTTCTTTCACCATTATTTATTACACCATTTTTACCATGAAAGTTCAGAAAATGTCCTGGGGTGATGATGTCATCTGTGATGCTGAGTTCATTTGAAGATACGTAGACAAGAGGTCTTGAATTAATTATTGCTTCTGTCTCAACAAGGAATGTAGCGTCAATTTGAATTGAGTGTAGCACAATTTGAGTGGTCCAATAGTTTTCCTTAAACACCTCTTTACTAATGAAATTAATCTTTCGTAGAATCCCCCCATCCAAGGAGCAAATTCTGGAATGAAGTTTAACTTACAGCCATGATTAGTTACGTAATATATAACATTTTCGTCTTTAAAGTTGGTCTGCCACACGGTTTCCAGTATTGAAGCAGTAAGTTTGAAGTGAGGTGCATTGTCGAGAAATATTTCTTTAGGATTTCCTCTTGTGCCGATAAACCGCTTCAAGGCAAGTAAGAATTCGTTGGATGACATATCATTTACAAGTTCCAAGTGGATTGCTCTGACAGTTAGACAAGTAAATATGCAACTGTAGACTTTCCGTGTTTCTTCACATTTTTCATTTGTCTTGACGAATAAAGGGCCAAAATAAACAAGTCCTGTGTATGTGAATGGCACATTCTCTGTTACTCGTTCTGCTGGAAGAGGAGGCATTGGTGGTAGTTTGTATGGTCCTCCTTCCCATTTTTTGCAAGTCAGACATTTTTTGATAGTTTTGTAAACTTGAGATCTTCCATTTATGATCCAATATTCGTTCCGTATTGCAGCCAATGTATGCTGAATATCCGACATGAAACAAGTCTCGATGATAATTGTCAATCAACAAAGTTGTGAATTTATCGTCTCTTGGTAAGAGTTTTGGATACTTGGAGTTTTGAGGAAGGTTAGCATTCAATAATCTCCCACTGCATTTCAGTAGACCGGCACTATCCAGGAAAAGTTTCAGGTTTTTCTGTAACGAATCGTCTTTTTTAGTTTCAATGTTACGTATTGTTTGAATAAAATGCTTCTTCTGTACGTATTTTTCCCATTTTAATCTTGCTGAATTCATTTCCTCCAAAGTTACATTGCTAGATTGTGTGTTTACTTCTTGTTTTTTACATTTCAAAATAAATCTTTCACAATAGGACGTCACACGCAAGAGTTTCTTGAGATTAGAAAATCGTTCTATCTCGATTCCGAATGGAGGTTCCACAGTTATATCACCAGAAGATTCATTAAGTGCTGATATTTCTTCCGGCACGTCCACTGTGTCTTTAGGATTGAATTCCCAGGCTGGCCATTGATCTTCAGGTAGTTGAAGCCACAGTGGACCTGTCCACCACATTTCGCAATATTGTAGTTCGCTAACATTCATGCCGCGAGTTGCGATATCTGTTGGGGTTTCCTCAGAAGGAACATATTTAAAAGCGACATCTGTATTCAACTTTATCTCAGAAATTCTTCTTTCAATGAATTTAGGCAATATCTTGTGAGTGTTTAGCCAGTGTAAAACACACTGTGAGTCAGTCCAGAGGAATTTTCGTGTTACTGTTAAGTTCAAATTCTTTTCCACGAAATTCAATGCCCTTGTTCCAATTAAAACTTCAAGTAACTCCAAACAAGGGATAGTTATAGATTTCTTGGTTATGGGAGCCAAGTGATTTTTGGCAAACACGAGCTTAGATTTCGAAACTCCCTCATGTGTTATGCGAATGTAAACAGTTGTTGCGTAACATGCACTTGAGGCATCAGTAAAACAATGCAACTCAATATTTCGTTGATTTCATACCAACATATCGTGGGATACAAACTTTGGAAATTTCAAAAAGATCCGACTTTATGTTTTCCGATTCAATACATCTTTCTTCTGGCAATTGTTCATCCCAGTCAAAGTTTTCGTCCCATAACTTTTGAATAAAAAGTTTAGCCTTTAGACCGTAGGACTATAAAGACCAGAAGGGTCAAAGATTGACGACACAAGTTTTAAAACTGATCTCTTGGTACAAAAGGTTCCTACATGTTTAACTGGTTTTATTGATAAAGTATCATTATCAGCATCCCATCGCAAACCTAACACATTAACATTAGTTTGATCCTCCTTTGTAAGTTTATCCTGTGGTATTTTGTCCATAAGCGTGCTAGAGTTTGTACACCAACCTTGAAGTTTCATACCTGCTTGAAAAAATAAGTCTGTGGCGAAGTTGAAAAGGTTGACAGCCTCATTGTCATCATTTGCTCCGGTTACCAAGTTATCGACATAAAAGGAAGATTTTAGCTTTGTAGTCTCATTAGTTAAATCACTTTGGGACAAATGGTATTTTATGGTAGCACTTAACAAAAATGGGATAGAAATTATACCAAAAGGCACCCTGCAAAATCTAAATTCTTCAATGTTATGTGGTTCAACTGGCAAAGATGTGTCCTTTAACCACAGAAATCTAGTGACATTCCAATCAGGTTCAAGCAAGTTTAGTTGAAGAAAAGCCTTTTCAATGTCCGCTACAATACCAATAGGATTTAACTGAAACCTTAATAGTAAACCACAAAGATCCTCGAGAATCACTGGACCACGATAAAGGCAATCATTTAAACTGTTTACAGACTTTCTTGACTTTGCTGATGCATCATACACTATTCTAAGTTTAGTAGTAGTTTTTAAGTCATTGATAACAGGATGATGGGGAATATAGTGTGTGACTACTGAGTTATCGTCTAGAGGGACCTTTTCAATAATACCATTAGTGATTTGATCATCAATGATTTGGTTATACTCGTGAAGTACTTTGGGTTTTGTTTCCAAACGATGGACAAGAGACTTAAGCCGTCCAAGTTCCAAACGATGGACAAGAGACTTAAGCCGTCCAAGTGACAAAGCATATAGTTATTAGGTAAGTTTGGAGGGCACTCTTTCCAAGGCCAACCAACAGAGTACCTTCCACTTTCGAGTTTAACCTTTTCATTAAATTGATTTAAAGCTATGTCATCATCATTTTGAAAGGGGCAGTCACGAATCCCTAGGCTTTCTAGACTCCACAAGTCCTTAACATTTATGTCTTTTATCAACTGAGAATCCGGTAATTCAAAGTAATCTTCTAGTTTTAATGCGTTAGTAGGTTGAATTGTAGTAAGGAAAAATGCCACGTTTGCATGATTCACCTCAGCAAGTAAGCCTGGAGTAGAGTTCTCACGCCCACTCAAAATCCAACCTATTTTAGACCCCACTAAGTATAAACCTGGATGTACCTCTATCTTCTCGTTAGTAATTAGATCAAAGTAATAGTCGTTCCCTGTTAAAAAATCTATTTCAGAATCTTCGTTTTGACCATCAGCAAATGTCAAAGAGGGATAAAGTGACTTAATTTCATTTACGCCAATTTTAGTGCTAGTGCTAAGTTTCCCAGTTATGTGTGGTACAACATTGCAATCAATTTGGAATACTTTTCCATCATTAAGTTTGAGACCGGTAGTAACAGTTTTTGTTTCAATCATCTTGGCTTCTTTATTACCGAAAGTAAAAACTGACAAAAGTTGAGTATTTTTACCCTGAAGTTTAAGTTTGGAAGCAAGCCTTTTTGATATGTAAGTTCTCTGACTCCCGGTATCAAACAAAACCCTAGCAGATTGAGTTAAGCCATTTTCAGTGAGATAAACCTTAGCAGTTTGTAGAATTACATTTTCACTTGCCGAAACAAGAGAAGTTTCATTAGTTAAGTTAGAATTGATAGTAGAGACAGAATTGACAGCACATGTATCATCAAGTTTAGAACTTTGAGGGAATCGCTTAGAACAAAGACTTCTATGGTGATTTTTCCTTTGTTTACAATAAACACATATGGTTTGTTTACTTAACATTCCTTCAAAACATTACCTCCTTTCAGACAGATAAAACACATACCCTTTACCTTACCTTTTCTTTCTTCGACAGTTTTGTATTTCTGGCACTGGTCGCTCCAATGGTTCTCGTTGCAAAATATACAGGTTGGAGTGCTGTGTGAGGGAAGTGCCTGAGTCGTTGAGAGAATGGCCCGCCGTGACGTCTTCATGTCGTTTTGATTGTCTGGTTGAAAGCTGTGGAATTTAGTGGTATTTTCACCTTGAATTGTGACTTTTCCCTAGCTTGTATGATATTTCTTACAATGGTACATAAAGACTGGACTTCTAGTTTATTATTGACATTTTGTTCCTCAACTTTAATAACAATATCTAGAGGGAGCTTTCTCATGATAAGGGAAAAAAAGAAATTTGAGTTTGTGTCCTCACCAAAGTTTTGCTAACATCTCATGTGTTTTTCGATACAATCAAATAAGTACCTTAGCTTATGTGTTTCCATAGTTTTTACTGGATGCAGGTCCATCAAAGCCTTATAGTGAGTGTTTATAATAAGCTGGTTATTAGCAAACCTGTCCTTTAGAGTTGAGATGGCAATATCATAATTATCAGAGGTGAGTGACAGCCCAGAGATGCAAAGTTTGGCTTCATTCGTGAGTTGAGCATTAAGATAGTTAAATTTATCTACTTTAGATAAAGATATGTTATTGTGGACTCCTGATTCAAAAGAGTCCCAAAACTCCTGCCATTTTAGAATATTTCCGTGAAAAAAAGGAAGAGTAAGTTTAGGCAATCTCATAGAATTCAAGTTAGAAGTTGAAGCTGAATTGGTGTTATTTGGGAAATAAGAAGGAAGTTGACAAACCTGGATTGCATCAGTATTTACATTAGGCCGAGTTCCGCTTGATGTTGGAGTTTCTTTTTCCCTGAATGTGATACTGACCTTTAGTTTTTCTATGGTTTCATCCAAGTCCATCATCAAAGTTAAGTGTTCTTCAGTTGTCTTTTCATTTTCCTCTTGTTCTTCTGTTGATACTTCTAACTCGACAATATTCTTTTCAATTTCCTCCACCCTTCTTACATAAGTTCCAAGTATGTTGACTGTCGTGGTAAGTTTTTTCAGTGAAGTAGTTTCGCCCTCAAGAGATGTGTTGGCCTCATCAATTAAACCTCGTAGTCTTACTAGCTTCTGTGTAGTTTCTTCTAAGTCGCTGAGACATTTTCTTTCTTCTTAGAATTATGTCCGTCAAATGTTAACCACAAATAAATGGTTAACCACGCTCTGCTACCATGTGCAAAAAAGAATAGATTTTTTTGCAAAGTAAAAAGAGTTTGGTTCAGAGTGTTTAAAATTAGTTTTTATTTATTACAAAAGTTTCTTTACAATTTCAGTATTTTTCTTTTAATAATAAAACACCTATAATTTAAAACATCAGTTAAGATCAATTTAAATTAAAAGTATAAACATTTCACGTTCTTGGTTACACCACACCCGTGGTCCCGTTGTGCGGGCCCAGGCCCCTCCACAGCGCTTGTCTACCCCTAAATCTTGCGATTTTTCTATCAAAATGGCCTTAATTTGCATTGATCTAATGCAAAATCAATGGTTTTTTTTTTAGAAAAATTGCGGTAACTCTGTTATTTGTTATCAGATCCTTACAAATTTGGTACCATTGGTTAGATAATTTAAGTTGGCAACTTTTTTGTGCCATGTAAAATATTTGTGAAATTTACCGATTTTGAGACATTTCAGTTTGAAAATTTAAAACGGCCGCCATTTTGAAAATATACAGTGGAAAAATTAATTTTTTTCCTCCTACGTTGGTATGATAAAGATTCATACCAAATATGAATTGAATACAACCATCCGTTACGGAAATAAAAATAATTATGTGAAAAAACAAAATGGCGGCTAACGGCTTAACGATGGATTTTAGTGTGGTGTATCCCGAGCGCCGCGTCGCCCCAGCGCCATGGGTAAATTTGTATCCTGAGTGCTGCAACCATAAATTACTAAAGGATCTGCCCAGTGGGGCGTAGTGCACCTTGTACCACGGTCACTTTTGCCGATCGGGGGAGGGTTGTTAATCCGTCAGAAGTACAGGTCCGTCAGAAAGTGCCGAGGTCGCCCTGGGCCTTGGGTGACAATGGCAAAAACCGTCTCCATATTAGCAAAATCAATGCATATTTGCAGTTACTTGTGCTGCACCGTTTACCACGCGCTTAACAGAATGTTTGTATGAAACATATCCAGATTCTATATTAACCAAGCAATCCAGCAAAATGAATGAATATCTCTCCATTTGAGCGTTTTAAGCAATGTTTTTTTGAGGCAAAGGACCCGTCAAATTTTTCAGTCGACTTCCAACTGCTAGCATTGTTATTACAATGACTCTGTCGTATCAAACCATACAATGAGTACGGAGTACGGATTATTGTCGCATGTGTTCTACTCTGTGGAGGAGTTCATGGACTACACATGGAGGGGGAGGGGAATGGTTCCTGTTAATTATCTGGGTGGAAAGTTAAAAAAAATATATTTGGTGTCTGAATGTGACTTTTTAGTATTACAATCAAATGACCACTACTAAGAAACCAGAACTTGATACATTTTAGTAGTACCTTCATTGGGAAGGGATTATTCTATATTTGCTTACCTTAATAAGTTAACTGATTCCATATATGAGGAAAATAAAAAATACCAAATTCCGTTGAAACTTCGCCAAGTACATCTAGGTCTGAATCAATGGGGGTATTTTGGTTAAAGATTTTCTTGCTAAATCTATTGTAGGTACCTGTATTGTATTATCATCCATACTTAATGGCTTAATAAATAACTATTAACACGTTTGCTACCAGCCGCCGCATATATGCGGCGGTCTGGCCAATCCCACAGCCCACCAAAATAATCATGGACTTCCCTGTAGACCGGCCCTAGTGGTTGTGACCTATGCTACAGACCACGAATAGAAACCGTCCAAAATTAGTTTTCACACTTCAAAATATCTTAACTTCATTAAATAAAAAATATATATACAATTTTATCTTCATTTTTGGTAATGTTTTTAGCGCCGCACATTTGCGGCGCATGGTCAGAGACTAAGTGACGCATGTTAGCGTCGGCATTAATATAACCTTATTTTTAGTCATAACCTTTGAAAAGCGAAAAATAAAATACGGCTTATACATAAAAACATTTTATTGAAATATTTAGTTTACAAAAAGAATTGCTTACAATTCATTTACGTAGTATAATTATGATGTTTTACAAGTTTACAAAATGCAAATGTTTATACATTTTTCTTACACAATAAACTTTTTTCAATGTGTCATATAAGAGATTTGATGAATATTTGTGTAAAGATATGTCAAATACGTTAAAAAATGTTACTTTCAAAAATACATTACATAAAAATGTACGTAAAACATTTTAGTGACGTCAGTGATCGTTTTAGCCACAGACCAAGCGCCGCACATATGCGGCGGACTATCCCGTAGACCACGCCTAAACTGTCTGACCATTAAAATAGACCGCACTGAAGAAATTTCGTATTTAGTATCATAGAACCATCGCATCTGCGGCGGCAGTCTATTTTAATGAGCCCAGCCGCCGCAGATATGCGGCGGTGAGCTCTCAGTAGAACTCGCCCGCCGCAAAATTGCGGCGGCGGGCTGTGGTTACGATTTTTTTTTAACATTGTGGTAGCGAACGTGTTAAGTTATGACTTATCTTTGCAAAGTAAGGAATGCACTCATGTTACAGTAGTTTGGAAAGTGATAGTCTCGATAACAGACCCTAAAATGTTTTTTACTTTTTAAGATGAATTGAAGAGTCTTTTTATATCTAGGGTTTGAAATAAAAGACTAGTGTAAGGAGGAAGATATGCACCAACCACTTAGATCATTGCCATATCTAAAGCAAAACCATCAAGCTCCATCAACCAACATTTACTCCAGTAATACAAAATTTTAGGTATGAAACCATCAAACTGAAATGAACAGAATACCCAGTGTTTTTTTTTCAAGTGTTTGTAAAATTAACCATATATTTAGAATTCAAATGTTAAATAGGTTAAGGGTTAATAAAACTCACACCAGTGTCTACAAAGAAAACTATTATTTTATTTTTATCTAAATAATAACAATACTTGAATTAAATTAAGAACTATTTAAAACTATAACAAATCACAGGATGTGAATTACTAATGAGCAATAATGTTTGTTTTCCTATTAAATAAAACTATTAAAAATGCTTCTATTAAGAAACCTTTCAATATATTTAAAATGTTGTATTTTTATTTTCATTTCATTTGACCTACTAATAAAACTTTCGATGACAGATAACAGTATTATAGCTTGCTAGCATTCAATAAATACTTTTGAATCTTTACATTTAACATGAATTAAAAGCAAACAAGTTATGAAAGATTTCATCTTATTTCCTTAAAAACATTTAATAATATGTTCTAAACAATCTTTGAAATAGAATCATTAATTTAAAAAAAGAAAACAAAAGAAAAAAAGGAAAAACTCAAACCATTGTATTGTAATGACGTTCTAATTCGAAGTATGTAGGTGGCACTCAACATTTTGAAATTAAATTGAACTTTTTTCTTATATTTTTTTCAGTCTTATTTCAAAAACGCCACAATATGAAAGGTTTCACCTCTTTGTTTTCATCAGGTTCAATGTTTCTTACTTCGTCACCTTCGTTATCTTGTTTTACTTGCATTTTTGAACCAATGGAATTCCCCCACAGAATCTTCCACGTGTTTTTATCTGCTGAACTACGGGTACCTGCTTCAGTAGGCTTAAACTTTTCAACAGACTCGGTTCGGTCGAAAGGAAGAGTCATTGAAGAAGTCGATGGTGCTTGATTTTCACTGGATGATGAACTTTGAGAGATCTTTAATGTTCTCACTCTATTACCCTGGACATTTATTTCATCATGTTTAGCCGAAAACCTTGGATTAATTTCCAAATTGAGACTACCGACCAACTGAGATATCATAGGTGATTGAGGAGAGCTCGGAACAGGCAGAATACTGTGCTCTGTCTTTTCATCTCCTTTATTGTTACCCCACAAAACACGGCAGGGGTTGTATTCTGAAGGCTCAAATCCCTCATTTTTTTCTCCGTACTCAGGTTTCTTAGGAGGAGGTGAAGTTATGCTTGAAGGACATTGGTTTTCACCTGAATCTTTCCAAATTTTCAATTTTCTTACTTGCTTGTCGTCAACTTGAACATTTTGACGGTTTGAAGGATAAGGGTTGAAACTCAAACAAACAGGCAAGTGAGCTACCAATTCAGATATGGTAGGAGATTGGGGAACTGCAGATGAACGTGTTTTATTATCAGCATTACCCTGTAGATTCTGCAGGGGTTTGCGCTCTGGAAGGCTACACACCTCAGTAGATTTATGCCCACTCTCAAGTGATGATACAAATGATTTCGGATCATTCAGTCCTTTTGGATTGCATATTTGAATCAATTCTTTGCTTTTGCTGCATTGCATGGCAGGCTTTGAGGTATAATCGATGGAATCTTTAGGTTTCTCTTCTAGTTTAGAAGTATTTGATGACTTTGATTTGAACGAATTGCCTATGGATAAACATCTTGAGTACAGATCAGAGACTAAATCATAGGTAGGCCTGTGTGATTTAATTGATTCTGCCTCTGCCACGGTGTTAGGTTGGGAGGACTCAGAATTTTCTTTATTATTCATGATTTATAATTCTTTATTGAATTTCAGTAACAATCTGGGTCGATAAGGGCAGGCCAAAACAAATTAACTTAGCTCTAGGCCAATAAAATACTTAGCCTTTTAAATAAACTGCCTTTTGTAACTTACTAGGCCTACTGGGAAAGACGTCTTATATTCTACCACAAATAGTTCAAGTCAAACACAGAAAAAGTATTTCACAACAAATGAAAAATTCTCCTTCACTTATAAGTTAAACTTTCACACTGAGTTTACAAATAGTTTGACCAGAATCACAGAGACATACGTCTAAATGTAGGAATTTGAAGGAAAAGGAAATTAACTACCGGCCAGTACCGTAAAACATCGTTGTTGTATTAACTAAAGGCAGGCTTTAGATTTAGTTCTCATTACGAAACTTGTCCATATTTATCTTACTCCAATAATTTTATTTTTTTTTATATCTTTCTCAAAGTCAACCAAACGTTTTATTCTGTAGGATAAAATAATTTTTTACTAAGCAATTTACTCCTTCGGTATTTATTATACTCATTTGAAATATAATAAATCGGGTTTTCTAAGTTTTATCATTGAGTATAAACATTGATGATAGACATTATTAATATTTTACATATTTTATATAGAACTCATGGTCTATTCTACCAATTATCTTATAATTGTATACCCTACCACCTGAAATTAAATGTTAGCATTAATGAAATAACAATAAATGTAAAATGAAGTAGAGATCAGTTATAAATTAGTTATAGAGGTTGTCTTTACTCAACATCGCAGCCTAAAATTTGGGATATAGTCTAATAAATTGGCCCCTTGAAAACCCGAAAAGTATTAATTTCACAAGCGTGCGTACACTCTAGTGGTTGGAGTCCAAGTCTAAGCCACATCCAAACACACCAGCTCTCTCTGTAACCTGATTAATTCTCTTCCATCCACTAGAGTGCAGTGGGGTTTGTTTCAGATACCGCTTGGCTAGAGAGCGCTAGTAACTATCAACACCAGTCAATTACAGGTAGCTTCAATAGGAGTTTCGTGATGAGATTGTAGTACCGAAACATTGAATCTGGTCACTTTTTTGGTCAGTTTAGTTTAGTTTCTTCTTCCTTCAGTTTCAGTTTCAGTTTTCCTCTAACTTCAGTTTCAGCAACTGCATAGTGCTTTGCACACTGTACATACATAACTCCCAAAATTAAATTTGTACTTACTTAGCTAGTATTGTAAATTAAGCTGTGTCCAAAGATAAAAAATTGTTTTTCTTTCAAAATTCTCTTTCAGTTGTGTTAATAACTGGACCCTTAACTTATTCTGGGAAATGATATGCTAGGATATAGTTTGACAGGTAAGAATAAAATCATAAAACTATATTAGGCTAAGTGACTATTAACCTTATCCTATAACCTATGCTATGACTGTTGATTTCTTGTGAATAAAAACCAGTAACCTTCATACATTTTCAAATATATAGTCCCATTACTTCTCCAATACAATTTAGGTTGAACAAAATAAACGAAAATTGGTTTAGTATCTTGGGATAGGCCTATTTACAATATTTTTGTAGGGGCTATATAATAGGCATAGGCGCAATTCTACTTAAAAATAAATAAAAGCTTTATCGATAACCATTTTAAGATTAGCCTATGTTTCTTGAGTCTAGCTTTGTGATTTCAGGTTTAGTATCATAGTACCGTTTTAAGACCCCATTAACTCGGCGCATTGTGGACTAAGGCACCATCGAGTTTGGCCCTAGTTGAGTTTCACTGAGTCAACTTTACTCAAGCTGTTCAGACCAATTATGATTGGACTGCAGAAAAAAGTCATTTGTGATAGAACTACATTTGAAGTAAAAAATACCGTCAATCAGAATTAATGGCAGCTGTCAAATACGTCCGCACCAACATCAAGCGCAACACCATGCAAAAATTTGCATCTAATACTACCACTGGTCAAGCCTTTCAATGTTACAGTACATGCCCCTGGTGGACAGGACAAATTGGCAAATGTGAAAACTTTTTTTTCACATGGGCGTGAGGGGGACACAGCTGTTACAATTTACATCAGACTCGAGGCCTATTTTCATTTAACTTAATTTAAAACCAGAAATATTTTGTAGGCTATTTACTATTTATTATTTTTGTTTAGTCCTTTGTGCCTGCCTCACATGTTTTCAACATCTGTCATTACAATTTATTTATTTTGATCATATGTTTACTCAATGTTTACTTTTCTAGATTCAATTCTTTCTTGATGTTGTTTTGATCGTTTTTTGTAATTTAAAGTCAAATACACCTTTTGATTTGTAGTTCCTGATTATTATAATTTTATAATGGCATATACCAAAGGAATATCCACACTGGTGACCCATTAAATACGCGCCTTCCAAGCCACTATCTTGGACACTACAAGTATCTACAGGGTGTTTGAGGTCGTAAGTCTCAACTTAATTTTCAACTACCTAGAATCAACATCACTTTTGAATAGAAGTCAAATATCATGTCTGATTCCGATGATACCGTCATTGATGCACGAAATTCCAATGTTACCCAATTAACAGTTAAAATTCCACCATTTTGGAGGAAAAATGTTAGGGTATGGCTACGTCAAGTTGACGCACAATTCTTTACGAAAGGAATCACTCAAGAAAAAACAAAATATTACCACGTTATAGGTAACCTAGATACTGATGTAGCAGAATTGATCTCAGACTTCCTCGAGAAACCATTGAGCAAAACTCCTTATCAGGATCTATGCCGACGCTTGGTTTCCGAATTCGAGGAATCTGAAACCGGGAAGGTCAATAAATTGATGGATGAACTCGAACTCGGTTCTAAGAAACCCACTCAGTTTCTTAGGGAGATGCGAACCCTCGCGAGTGCACATGTCAAGGACGATTTTCTTAAAACTATCTTTCTAAAACGTCTTCCTAATCATGTTAGTACAATTTTAGCGTCCAGCTCAGACTCCCTTGATAATTTGGCAACCATGGCTGACAGAATTATGGAATATTCACCTTCTCAGTCTCACATTTATGCAGTTAAAAATCAATCATCAACTGTGTCTGACTCTGACCGATTGTCTAGACTAGAAGAACAAATTTCTAAGTTAACTAACGAAATCACTTCCTTGCATGTACGATCAAGATCCCAACCGTGATCCCTCCAGTCACGGAATTCAATCAGTAACAACCAAAAACAAATTTGCTGGTATCACAAGAATTTTGGGAAAAATGCCAAAAGGTGCATAACACCTTGCAACTATTCCTCTCCATCTGAACTTTCGGAAAACTAGTTCGGCACTGTCTTGATACGGCGGAAGACAGCGCAAAAGCACAACCTCGCCGTCTCTTCGTTTACGATAGTTCGACCAATATTAAGTTCTTAATTGATTCGGGAGCTGATATTTCTGTTATTCCTCCACTCAATAAATCGAAGCCCAAGCCGTCCGTTCGATTACTGTATGCTGCTAATGGATCCAGAATCGCTACTTACGGTGAGAAGCTCTTAAAACTCGACCTCGGTCTTCGCAGATCTTTTTGTTGGCCTTTCACCATAGCCGACGTTCAACAGCCAATTATCGGCGCAGACTTTTTAGCCGAGTTTGGACTGCTTATCGATATAAAAAATAAACGATTATTAGATAGTAAAACTTACCTTTTTCAACATGGTATAACGCCTAGTGAAACAATTCGGTCTGATATTCATGTTATTGACCCAAATAGCAAGTATTTTCATATTTTGCAGCAATACCCTGATTTGTTAAAGAGTACGCCTGGCCATAAAACACCACCCATTGATTTTTTTCATACCATCAGCACTAACGGGCCACCCGTTACGTCCAAACCTAGACGTCTAGCGCCAGATAAACTATCACAGGCAAAATTAGAATTTCAACAGATGATAAATATGGGTATTTGTAGACCATCGAAGAGTCCTTGGTCTAGCCCGTTGCACATGGTACCTAAGAAGGACGGATCCTGGCGCCCCTGTGGCGACTACCGTGCACTGAACAATATTACCATTCCAGATAAGTACCCGATACCCAACGTACAAGACTTCAACTCACAGCTCGAAGGTAAGACTATATTTTCCAAAATAGACCTTGTCAAAGCCTATCATCACATACCTGTGCATCCTGATGATGTACCGAAGACAGCTGTAATCACTCCATTTGGATTATTCGAATTTGTACGCATGCCATTTGGGTTAAAAAATGCAGGTCAAACCTTTCAACGGTTTATTCACCAAGTTTTACGGGATCTTCCATTTGCATATTCTTATCTTGATGACATCCTAATTGCTTCTAATTCGGAAAAGGAACACGAAGAACATATTCATTTACTTTTAGATTGTCTGTCCAATCACGGCCTCTGCATAAATGCATCTAAATGCGAATTTGCCGTTCCTGAAATCTCCTTCTTAGGTTACCGCATCAACGAGTCTGGAATATTCCCACTTCCTGAAAGAGTTCAAGCCATTCTCGACTTTCCACTCCCAGAGACAGTCGATCAACTTAGGCGTTTTTTAGGCATTGTCAACTTCTATAGGAGATCGTTGCCTAATTCAGCTTCAACACAAAAAGCTCTTTATGATCTTTGTCCTGAACCGATACGTAGGGATAAACGGAAGATAGTTTGGAACGACAGTGCAAAAGATTCTTTTAATACTTTAAAGAAAGAACTAGCAAACGCAACACTACTTTTTCATCCTTCAAGTAATCTTCCCCTTATTCTCACTGTTGATGCTTCAGATTTTGCGATTGGCGCATCTCTTCAGCAAATGAGAGAAAATGTACCAGAACCCATAGGTTTCTTCTCTAAAATACTTAGTAAAACTCAACAGTTTTACTGTTTATCAATGTGGACATCGTAGGTCCTTTACCCCTTCTAGAGGATATCACTACCTTCTAACGATCATAGATAGATTCTCCAGGTGGACAGAAGCAATTCCTATCTCAAATATAACTGCGGAGGAAGTAGCTCATTCCATCCTACAGTCATGGATCTCTCGCTTTGGCGTTCCTCGTTTTATAACAACTGACAGAGGCAGACAGTTTGACTGTGAACTATTTTCAAGTTTGACAAGTATGCTTGGGATCAAACACATCAAGACCACATCTTACCATCCGGCCGCAAATGGAGTTATAGAGAGATGGCACCGTTCCCTAAAGTCTGCCCTAAAAGCTCAGATGAACACAGACTGGGTATCCAAACTTCCTACAGTTTTACTTGGACTACATTCTCATATAATTCCTGAAATAGGGGTTTCGCCTGCTCAACTTGTCTTCGGGGAACCTATCATACTTCCTGTGAATTTTTTTGAAGATACAAAATGTTCAAAAGACGTCCCCACACTGCTACACCAACTGCGGGAACATACACAATCTGTTCGCCCTGCACCTTTTCATCATCGTAACAAGAAATCGATCTTTATTCACCCTAAACTAATGAACTCTTCACATGTCTTTATCAGACAGGATGCTCACAAGAAATCTTTACAACCAACTTACGAGGGACCGTTCCGAGTAATTTCAAGAAATGACAAAGTTTTCAAGGTCGAACTGCCACGGGGAGAAGACTCGGTTTCTATAGACCGCTTGAAACCGGCATTCCTTTTGCAAGATTTTTACCCAAAGACGGAAGAACAACCAGAGGATCTCATGAAAAATGAAAAGAACGAGAGCACTGATATTCAGGACGACACAGAAATCAACAAAAGTCCATCCAAAGAACCGGAAAAGAAGACACGCAGTGGACGCACGGTGCGTTTTCCTTCCAGATACAAAACATGAAGCACGTTGTTACTGGGAGGGGAGTATGTGCCTGCCTCACATGTTTTCAACATCTGTCATTACAATTTATTTATTTTGATCATATGTTTACTCAATGTTTACTTTTCTAGATTCTTTGGCATATACCAAAGGAATATCCACACCTTGATATTGCTTAAAGTATGAATATGATTGTAAATGGTTGTGAACGTTGGAAGAATAAATAAATAAATAAATATAGTATAAGTGGCTTGTCAAACTCTAAAATGGATTTGGTTTTTGAAACAACAACGTATAAAAATGAAATAATCTGCACACCAAATGGAATGTATTGTATGAATCTGTATGTAGAATATTTAGCATATTCTAATAATTTTTTTAAATATGTAGCATATTTAACATTGTATCACAAAGTAAATTGTTTTTATTATAACTGACAACATTCAGATCTCTGGAGGCTAATTGAGATTAAATTCTTCAATATTTTATCTCAACTACCTATGTAGGCTGGGCAATACTCTCCCAAACGCACCATCGAAAAAACTGTTCCAGGAGCAATTTTATTTGTTTTGTTGTAGTGAAATTCTTAGATATAAATTGGTGTTGATTGATTCCTATTACCAGTACTTCTAAATACAACTAGGGTCGCAGATGAGTAATATTTCAAGTGGTAAAGGTTGTCTTGCAGGGCTCGGAAAGTTTCACAAATCACTGATGTGATAACCACACATGGTGCAGCTGTAATCACCATTTTTAAATGACCCAGCTGATATTCACTAAGCTTAGCTGTCTGAGTGATAACATGATTCAGCACTGAGACAACCCATCTTTTATTTTCAATACCTCACTATCTGTGAATATAATTAATCACACACAAACATGAGCCTGTGTACTTTTAAGTCTATCCAATTCAAATTGTTCTACAAGGCTGCTGAAAACTCTGGTGACTGCTTACTACTTTTAACATAATATAGCCTGGCCAGAATTATAAAGTCTCCAAATTAAATGGGGAGATAAAAACTTTTTTTTATATATTTTAGTATTGAATGCCCACTCCACTGGGGGTCGGTCCTTGAGTAGTCAGTTCAGCAATATGGTTCCAATGATGTGGTTGATAGCCTGCCATTTCTGACTCAATTATCCACTCGAGATCGGGTTTGCGGTATTGCACTCTACTAAGCTAGACCTTTAAATTGATATCAACCTATGCTTATATATAAGATTATCGACTGACTCCTGATGGGCCGACCTCCCATCACACTTGGACACTCATTGATAACGTCAACGTTAAGAATAGATTTTAGCCCTCAACGTAAAATGGAGAGTCTTAAATTTCTAGTTTAGTTATTGATTAAAATATCAAGCCGTTTCCAGACTTTCATCACCACTGTATGGTATATCCAGTACTATATGCCTACGAGGGCCTATACAGCCAATGCAGTAGGCCTATATATTTTTTAAAAACAAAATACTGAATTTATTCATATTTGCCCCCTGGATTGATGATGACAATAATAATAATAGGTTACAGTACCTTTACGTCTTCAATCCAAAACATTTGTCTTCAGATGACTAGTTTCGGGACCTCGGTCCCATTTTCAAATCTTGCGTCAAAAGTTAAAAAACACTGTCAGTTCTCGTCAAATTAAAAAAAAACACATTACACTTACTACACAACACGGACATAACAAACGTACAAAATAAAAACATTTATACTCATCTAGTCATCTAGTCATCTGAAGACAAATGTTTTGGATTGAAGACGTAAAGGTACTGTAACCTATTATTATTAAAATACTGAAATTAATGATAGACCTGCAAAAAAGTGATCACCTCCATATTTCTATTTTAAAGTCTCTTTTGAAATATTTGATCTATTAAGAGGTTACTAATAGCAAAACTTTAGTAAGACAACAAGTAGTTACCATACAGGCAGGAATAGTTGTCTGCTATATATATATATATTTCTTTTTTTCATTCGGCAATGTTTTGAAAATTGTTTAGTTTAATTGCTATTAAAAGTTATGAAATTTGTGTGCCGTAGTCAGGCTAGTTCTTTTTGGCTTTTTATTAATTTTATTAATATTTTTTTATTGATTTAAGGATTGTGGGGCTCTAGAGTGAGCATGCTCTAAGCAGGAATTAATGTTACAGCTTTATTTTAGTACATCTTAGGTCTCCAAAAAATTGCAATTTGCTGAATTATTCTGAGTTCACTGTTTAATTAGGTTTTGTAATTAATTGTAATTATCAACATTTTGTTAACTTGGAAAAACCAATTTTCAAAATTTTATGAAACAAGATTTTTGGTATTTAATTTTATAACCATTCAAGTTATATTTACTCCAGTTAAATATTTTTAACAGTTAGCTTGATATTAAACTTTGCCCAACAAAGAAAGGGGGCCATCCTAATAATTTTGCTTGAGACTCATCAGAGCTCTCTGCGATCAGGCTCTAATTACTAAACACTTCATTCCAAGTGAAGGGCAATTAGAATCAATTAGAACTCGTTAATTATAACCAGATAATGTCTGAATCAGTTAGGCCTATCATATTTTGTCTACAGTTATCTTCATTTATATGCTTATAATGTTCTAAAAGGTTTTAATTCTTTCACAGTTTTTTATACAAGTAATTCTTCACGTTATAGGTTTTTGTTGTAACTTAGACTATTGAGTGATATTTTTGCATAAGTCAACCTCCAAAATCTAAGAAAGACCGTTGTAAGTTAATTAAAAAATTGAAGGGAAAAATTGATCGACATAAACAAATAGCCTTTAATTTTTTAATGATACTAAAATAACAGACATTTTGTGTGCTTTTGGGCTGGCATTGTGATATTTAGGCCTAGTCACTTTCAATGTGAGATTCATCATTTTTGTATTCCGATGGACCATTTAGCCGGTGTCTATTATTAGAAAGCAAAGTGTGTATAGCTCAGATAGGCTAGAGGCTATAAAATGTGCCATGTGCTGATTCAGAAGCAAAGTGAAACATTCTTAATAGCTTGCAATTAAATGAGAAAATTTAAGGGGTCTAAATTTTTTGTATTTCAGTAATGAACTGTGGGATAAATTTCAGACAGTATGCAAACTTTTACAGTAGATTAACAACTCCCAAATTTACATGTAGTTTGGGCTGATTGAGTGTTCCACATTTAGGCTTATCACTTTAATAATTTAACTTTGTGCACACTCTTATAATGTTGTTCTTTTTGTGTGGTCAGTGTCCTCATTCCAATAACGAAAGAAACGACCACACCAATATCTGCTCCCCAGCACACCTGGAGTGGATTGGAGTGTGGTGTGTAAGTAGCCTACTTCATTGCCTAATTGGCTTGGTGTGCGGATCTTGTTTGTCTCCCCTTCCTCGTTACCCTATTTGATTTGAGTCTAACATTTTTTCGCTTTCAGTACTTCAACTTCTTAACTCTTTACACCTTGCATTTGATTTCTGCATGCACTTGATTTTTACTTCTGTATTTTATTCTCATGCGTAATTGTTGACTCTGCTTATTTAGAAGTATTGTATTTGCCGTTTTATTTTTGTAAGCTAGTAATGTTTAAAGATCAAAATAAATTATTAAACAGTAGATTATGTCACCAAAATAATGAAAGGGATTTAAGCCTTAAAGTTGAATGCAATAGCAGTAAGTAATCAGGGCCGCCGAGAGAATTTTTGTGGCCCGGGGCAAAGTTCCGGTGTGAGCCCCCCCCTCCCCCCCCCCACCCGCTCGGTGCATCCCGCCGTCTGTGTTCGAACCAGATGCAATATAGGCTACACATTTTTATTTCTTTGGATACCACATTTATTTTGTATCTATGCACACAATTTGCTTTCTTTTCTTAAGTGATTCATAAATATTTTATTTGTATTATTTTAAGATATAGATAGGACAAATTTACTTAGGTTTACTGTAGGCCTACATGAAATAATTTGATCAAATTTGCACTTTGGCTGGGTTCGAGAGTGCTTTTTGGAGAGCTACCAAGTGGTTCTAGGCCTAGCTTAAGTATTTTGAAATGGCTAAGCTTACAGAAAAAATTATTAAAATACATTTAATTTTAAAATTGTTAATTAATTAAATGGTTTTTACTAAACGCTTTTTGAGCTTTAATAATTAGTTGCTTTTGCTTTATAATTAATTTATAAAATTGAAATAATTACGCAAGGTCCTATTTACTAGATAATAACCCTCAACTTCACTCCTAAGCCGTTAGATAATTCAGGGTTGGTTCTTAAGCAAAACTAAGTACCGTTCACAAAAACTAACCAACACGCAAAAGTGTCTTTCCTGCCTTCAATATGGCAAATTCATTGATGACATTATTAAAAGACACTTTTATATTATATATCTCGTTTATCTTATATACTTGGACCAACAAACGCAGACACGACAATATCAGTTGAAGCCGTGAAGGATCTGTTGCAAAATTTAATATTTTTGCAATGGTATAGCTGTCAAATACTGGCACAGTACGAGGCGGCGGGCGTGGCGCCGCGGCGTCTGTTCACCGACACAGGGCTCACGGAAAGCCACGGAGACTCATAATACAGGCCTGATATATAAGGCCATTTGATATACAGATATATACAAGTAATTTGATAGGCCTATATACAAATTCATAGGCTATACTTTGATACGGTTTGAAGATTTTTATAGGTCTTCAAAAACACATGGTGTTACTACATAGCCTATGCAGAGATTAAATTTTACTACCATGGATAGGAAAAAAACACCTGAAGATGAGGCCCCCTGTCTCTTGAGGCTCGGGGCAAACTGCCCCCCCTGCCCCCCCCCCCCCTCTCTCGGCGGCCCTGTAAGTAATCAAAAACAAAAGGCTTTGCTTTTTACAGCCTTTAAAATTTATATTTTAAATGTTATGTTACGGATTGAGGCAACAATATGCAAATACTTAATCATCAGCTTAGCTTAACTGGTTGTGGGGAAAGCTAAAACCCTATTCTGAAAATTTTCCTGTTATTCATACCAAGAATTTCCGTGTAGTAAAATTAATTTGTTAATTTAAATATTTTATAAAACCTAACTGGAACTTTCATCTAAGCAGACAAGATCTGCTAAAACATGGACTAGAGTGCTGAAAATCTACCTTTCAAACCAATAGTATTCTGACAGAAAAAATAATATGAATACACAACTCCACTGGAAATTTGCTGAGCACCCAGATTTGCTAGATTGCAGCTTTGTGAAGTAGGGGTTTTGTCACACCTCTCTAGAGAAAGATAAAACTGAGATTTTATTATTTAGGACTAAAAGTCAGTCAGTTAATTGACAAAATTGATGTTCTTTTATTGTACTTGCGACTCCAATATCAACAGGATTACTAAAAATTAAACTGTCTTTTAAGTGTGAACAGGTATGATAACCCAATGCTAAAGTGTTCATCCTGAAATTGCATGGTTTTTTATTTTCCTTCTGGCGTAGTGGTATTGTTTATCTGTAGTCAAAGTTTTAATTGCATCTTTTAACTAATTTCTGTCAGAAGTTAATCTACTCTCAATAATACCTAAATTCAGAAGTTACTCGTAAATTATTTTAGCTTATACCATCTCTTCATTTAAATGAATTTAAAGGTTAACCCAATTGGTTTGGAACCGTTTTTGTAAATACAATCAAAAAGTATTTAAAAAGTTTTAGAATTTTGTCAGTATGTCATATTGTCTTTAACAACAATAAACACTTGGTATAGATATCAAGTAAAGAAAAATACGATTGTGGAATTGTACCAAGAGAAGTGTTGGCTTTACCAATATCAAAGGTCAAACCCTCAATGCATTCCAACACTCATAAGAACTTTGATCATAATATATTTTTAAATAACATTTTATTTTTTCTCTAATAAGCTTAAAATTACTTATACATTACAATATATTATTCACTAGTAATATTAGTACAAATTTGAAATATATATCCTTGATAAAAGTAAATAAAGGTGAAAAAAGGAGAGGTAATTTTTTTAATGCATAGTCAAGGCTTCTTTGGTTGTTACCACAAGATGGCTTCTGATGTAGATCACGTTACAAAGCTGTTGACATTTGGTGACTTTCAGATTCATTATTGTACTCCATCAGTGATTCTTGTAGTTCACCGTGCAGCACTCTCATAAATTCTTGGATCCACTTCAAAATGATTTCAAGCCTCTGGATTGCTATATATCTAAAAAAAAACCTTCAAATTTAACTGTGCATAGAGATCTCCATTTTAGTGATGTCTGTTCATTCAGATACGTGTCACATATTACAAAATTTCATCCCCTAGTGAGGTCCTCTTAGTGTAGTGAAATACCCTTTTCAGTTAAGACAGTATTATTTTATTTTTACTGATGTGCAGCCTTTTGTTGTAAGGAAAAAAATGTTACAGCAAGATATTCAAACTGCGCACAGAAAAGCTTTGTTGCACTGTGCTGTATCACAGCTTGTAACAATTAGGAATAAATGCCAGCCCATTTTGCATTACTAAATATGTAGTTCAAACCAGATGACATCAGGGGGACCTGGGTGGCTGGCAAGCTATTCCCTACAGTTTTCTCTGGAGTCGATTTAGAGATAATTGTTCCCCAGCTTTATCAAGGTAAAAAAGTCGGATTCACCTTTCATATTTTTTTCTATGGTGGCTATTGTGTTTTAAGTAACATATATTTTTCAATCTCCTGTTTTAGCTCTAAGACGCAGTGGGTATGAAGTGTTGGAGGCACCATCGGTTCAAATTATCGATTGTGGAAAGGAAGAAACAAATCTGAAATGCACAGGTGGGTTTGAACCGGGTTGTTATTTCTTTGTATCTAAAGTAAATAAATGACTCAAGCATAAAGTAGAGTCTCGCAAACTCGGCCTAATGTTGACTGAAGGTTGGCGGGGTTTGTGAAATCACTGGGTTCAATGGTGTTAAAAAAAAATTAAAGTTTAAATTATAAAATTCTTTTAGTTATCCCTTGTTATTACAACAGTTGGCAAATGTTTCCGTACTACAACGAATGTGTCAGTTTTTAAATATTCTCGGTCATTCACGCTACACTCTGTGCCTTAAAAAAAAAAAAAAAAAAAAAAAAAATTGTCTATTGCCTTAATCTTTACTGAATGGGGGATTTTTAATCCTACCAGAAGTGGTTGAGCTATGCTGACTGCTGAGTTTGCTAGTCTCTCATTTAAATTTTAAATTATTAAAGCACCAATATAATTTTTTTTTATTTCTGAGTATTTCAATTCAACGGAAGGCCTTTCAATACTCAAACCATCATCCTCAGCCGTATAGTAAACTAAAACAATTTGTGTAAAAATAATACATATAAATTAAAAATTTAGGATTGTAAATGTTAATACAATATAAAGTTTGAATTATTTTACAATAAGTTAAATGTAAGTAGAGAATTTTGAATTGTTGGATTATCAATGTTCGTTATGTGTACTTGACGATCTTTTAAAATTTTTATTGAATCCTATGCGCTCAGTTTGTTTGAATTAGTTATATGTTTTATTACTTGTACGTTTTAGCCAATTTAAACTATAGAATGCGCTATTACGGTAGTAGCCATGGTAAGACCTAAGCCCATGGCCATGTTACTTTTTCATTTTGAGGTCCTCAGAAGCCAAAAACGACGTTAGTTAATTTTCATATATACAGGGTGAGTTTCTAAAAGTGATCCAATAGCTAACTTTTTTATTCTATACCCACTAGTATACTTCTTAAGGGGGACCCCCTTTAATATTTTATGTTGCTTTCAGGTATGTGTTTCACTTTTCAAAATGTCCCGCCATTTTTCCAATATGGCGGCCAACTTTAAAATTTCTTATGGAACACCCTACATTTTATGGTGTTTTTGAAATTTTCATGTAATTTTAATACTTTTTTATACTTTGAAATTTTTGTCTAAACCTAATGGTTAGGAAGCTAGAGGCAATTAAACTTCATTTTTAGTTCCATTACAGGGTGTCTACTGATACTGGAAATACTTGAAATACTGGAATTACATTTCCATACTGGAAATACTGGAATTATACTGGAATTTCATAATAGATACTGAAATTTTTAATGTTACTGTATTAAAATCTGTAAAGTTTTTTATGAATATAAAATAGATTTTGCCATTTGATTCGCACATATTCTTGCTGTTTGAGTGCAAATGTTTACAAGCAAAAATCATAAAACTTGTAGATCTCAAAATAATAATTAATTAAGAAATGTGTAAACATTAATGTAAAGATGGAGCTTAGAAAACGTTTGATATTTTTCACGAAATTTAAATTTCCTTCTTAAATTTTATTCATGTTTTTAGACTTTTAAGTATTTATGTAGTAAATAAATTTTCTTGTAGTTAAATGTAGGCTAATACTTTTACTATAATTTTTTTTATTTTTTAATAATTAAATAAATGCAAAATGATGTGGGAGGAACGTAGGACTTGGGGGGAGTTGGGAGACTCTCATAAAATATAATAAATAAATATAAAACAAATGTTTTTGTAGGGAAGCACTTATGCATCATAAGTGTTTAATCTTTACACAAAAATCTGTTTTAATTTATTTATCTGAACAAAATATCGTTGTTACTCTTTTTTTCAGGGTGTCTAGTAGTCTTGAAAATCTGGAAAGTCTTGAATTAGTATTGAATTTAACAATGGTCTTGAAAAGTCTGGAATTAGTCTTGAATTTGCCTTCTAGTCTTGAAATTCATAAAAAATTTTAATTATGGAGACGCTTGTGATTGCCGATCAAGATTGCTAACTAGAGACCCTTATGACCCCCAATCAAAATGCTTGCGACTGTAGACAGTAAATGCTCGCGACCACCATGTGAAGATGCTGGTATTGACTCTTGATTCAGTGTATGCTGAAAAATGGCCTAAAAATGGTGTTAACTATCATTGGCCTACAAGCTAAAGAGAAACGAGGAGAAGCAACATTTTAATTATTAACAAATATATGCAATTTTTATGTTTGATATCACTATTGAATTTGTGGAATTATTTATATTATTTATTTTAATAATAAACTAAACAGTCCTACGAAGGATAGGCACACAGCTAGTATTTAATAAAAATAGAATTACACACTTGTGCATTATTTTAATTCAAACCATTTTAATTTTCAATGTTGTTGCATAACTAATATTGCTTATTATTAATAAGTTAGAATTTAATGGTTTCATTTTAATAGTCTTGTTTTTGACAAAAAATATAAAGATTCATTGTATAGCCGCTGATTTGTTATTGAAGACTAAAATTTATTAGTAGCTGAACTGCTATTGAAGACTGAAATAGTATACACATACCTTCTGTCAAGCAGCTCAAATTTGTTGTTGTATATTATCACCACATGCTTTGCCGTGGATACAGCATTGTCAAGTGATACTAGAACATACTATCCATCGAAGGATTGGTCTTAAGGATTAAAATAGACAAAACATATAACAAACTCAGTTCAATTTGTCTATTTTGATCCTTGACCAATCCTTAAATGGATAGTATGTTCTTGTATCACTTGAAAATGTCGTATCCTCGGCAAAACATGTAGTGATTATATTCAACAATAAAATTTGACCTGCTTGACGGAAGGTATGTGTATACTATTTTAAAACAAATATGTTAGTGGCAACTATATAAATATTTTTTTTTATGTAAAATAGAAACTAATATGTCGAGTAGTGCAATAGTCTTGAAAAAACTAAAGAAGTCTTGAAAAAGTCTGGAATTAGTCTTGAATTTCGAAAGAGAAATAAACTAGACACCCTGTTTTTTGGATTAATAGTTTGCGAGTGGTACTAGAATTTTTTGGAAATCTGTACTGGAAATACTTGAAATATACTGGAATTCTAAAATCAGATTTTAGTAGACACCCTGCATTAGAATAGTATGGGACAAACTTTATCTGCCCATATCTCCGGAACCATTGATTAAAATAAAATGTACTCAGGAATGAAAATGTCTAAAATTGATGTTTTAAGAATATTTCACTCGTAAAAATGATCATTTACGCATGAATGAACTTATTTCCAATATGGCGGTCAAAAATAGAAATTGTTAAACAATTTTTATTATAATGAAAATAGGCATAAAAATGCCAGTTTAAGACATTTTTATTCTTGAGTATTTTTAATTTTAATGAATGGTTTCGGAGATATGGGCATACAAAGTTTACCCCATGTTATTATTATGGAACTAAATATGAAGTTTAATTGCCTCTAGCTCCCTAACCGTTAGATTTAGACAAAAATTTCAAAGTATAAAAAGGTATTAAAATTACATGAAAAACATAAAAAACACAATAAAATGTAGGGTGTTCCATAAGAAATTTTTAAGTTGGCCGCCATATTGGAAAAATGGTGGGAAATTTTGAAAAGTGAAACACATACCTGAAAGCAACTTAAAAAATTAAAGGGGGTCCCTCTTAAGAAGTATACTATTGGGTACAGAATAAAAAAGTTAGCTATTGGATCACTTTAAGAAACTCACCCTGTATATATAGGTCTATCTATAGCGGGTATCCACAAAGTCTTGCCCTGATAAAGAAACTGAATAGTATGAAAACAAATTATGGTAGGATAACGTTTTAATTTAGGTTTCAACAAGTGACATCTTACGTTTTTTACAGCTACATGTAGAAACTCAATACACCTCGATGTGTGCGCCTTGGGTTACTTTTAAATATTCTAAGCAACTTTTTAGATCATTCCAAGGTTTGGTTAACATTTTCTAAGTGGCACACACTGCCTCTTTCATAAAAATGTAAATACCTCTTGATACTTTTTACATTAGGATGTTCAATGTTCACATGAAAAGTCTGTCTTTTGATAGTAATATAATATAAGTATGGCTTATACTTATGACATTTAAATAAAAAATTCAAATGCCAATACAATAAAAAAATAAAATTGCTGTACCATAAAGTTAACTTGAAAATTTTGAATTGTTGGATTATCACAAAAAAAAGGAAATGGCAGATTATCACCTTATGTGGTTTACTTGACGTTCTTTTAAAAACTGTATTGGTTAATATTTATTCAGTTTGTTTGAATTAGTTATATGTTTTCTTACTTTTATGTTTTTAACTATATATGGTTATTCTGTACACAATGATTTGCTACTGTAATTTTTTGTGTTATTTCTAGTTTTAAATCCTTAAAATGTTCTTTAACTCTAGTTTTTATGTTCACTCTTATTTGTCCAATTTATAAAGTTCACAGTTCACAGCAATTCTTTTTTTTTAAGTTATTTTATTTTATTTTTAAGGCTATCGCAAAAGCTGGTTTTGGGCAGTGGTCCTACATACGTTTGCCATCAGTCTTCTTGGGATTCCATATTTATTTTTGAGATGGTATCCCAAATATTTCGCCTACATCGGGCTTCGGCGCTGCTCGCTCGATATAGCTGACACTGTCTTGATACAGGTGAGGGGGAAACATTAAAAACGGTTTTATGATTGTAAAATCTTTTTCCTGCCATAATTTTTTTTTATTGTAGCATAACATAGCTAAGTAGAACAGACATTTTCAATATAAATTATATTAATAATTATTCAAGAAAAACAATGAATTAATGGACAATCTCTGTAATAGAAATATTACAATTTAATTTAAAAACAAATTGCTGATAATAATTATAAAAAAAACTGTAAATTAAAAATATTCAATGAAAAATCCATACTGCTGTTTGACTGAATTTTTTCGTAGGGAACTTCTGATTGAGATGGTTATATTTTTTTATAGCCATGATGATTTTCATTCCGTTTTTGTGACTAAGACTAGCGTTGTTCAAGTATAATTTTTTTCATTTTGACTGGGACATTGGTGTCATCCTGTAATCCAGCTACTTGGAGGTCATGAATTGTGGATAGTTATAAGCGATGGCTTGTGAATGAGATATTCCCTAGTGGGGATTAGCGTCCGCTCTAGTGAATACAAGTTCATCCATAAAGGCCATCCTCATAATTAGACCAATTCATATATATGAGGTTGAAATTGTGATTCGGATCCCAGGTTAAACTTTAGGTCCCTAGATACTATTTGCTGTTGGGCTATTAATTAACAGTCCTGTCTAAGGTGAATGTCGGCCTTAGTCAGTAACAAGACTACAAGATCGCGCCACAATCATCCTACACTCAACTCTCATTCATATTTAGGTTAAAATACCCACTTTGTGAGGTCCCTGTCTCAAAATAGTGATATAGTGATTATTTTATTATTGTATCTAGTTTTGTGTTTTTGTCTCTCATTTTTTTAAGCTAGTCCATAAGGTTTATTGATGCTATTAATTTGTGTTATAAGCTCCATAAAGTTTTTAAAATAAAGATATTTTGATTGATTGATTGTTAATAAATATCCCGGAGAACATTCGGGATATTATAAAGTTCAAAATACTTTTTAACCTGTCTTTGAATAATGTTTGAATGTTTTTTTAAGAAAGTTTAGGATCTTGTTACACAGGCTTCAAGCCATTGTATGTTTGAAATACTGAAAATAGTTTGGGTATCTTGTTTGAATTTTTTATAAATTTGTTTATCAGAAAAATTATGAGAATCAATTTTTAAACATTTTTAACCATCAGTTTGTTTATATTCTGGAAAAGAAACTGACTTGAGCTCTTCTTTTTGTAGCAATCATAGTTAAGAGGTATTTATGCTAGCTTAAAAATAATTAAAAAATAATACTGTTGAAATCTAGTTCAGAAGTTTATTACAAGATTATGTAAAATTCCTCGTTTTGAAGTTTATATGAGGAGGTGTAATGGAAATAATTTGTTAAGGAACGAATATTTTGATGATAAATACTTATTGAGTTTTAAACGAGTAAATTGTACAACTCGTCACAGTTGGCAGTTGGAAATTTTAGTTATATTTTTTCTATATTATTACATAGTGTGAAGTAACTTCAATTCTCTTTGTGTTATCTAAGCAATTTTTGAATCTACGCATAAAGTTATAACATCCTTATATAACATTTTCCTTTTGGGTCATCATGAAAGTGGTAAGTGTTGTTAGATAAGGGGCTAGTAAAGTGATGAATCAAATCATGCATCAATAATTCTAATCAATCTAACTGTCTTTGTTTAATACTTATCACAACATTCAAGGCAATCTTGTCTTATAATAAGAAAAAGACATCGTGTGAGATGTCAAGGTCAGTTTACAGACAAAAATTTGTTTGTTATTTGTTTTTAACAATACCTTTTCAAGAATGACAGGAAAATCATTATCAAAATCTCACTTTTTTTGCAATAATTTTGTAATTTTCTGCTCTTGCACATATTTTAAACTTATTTTGAGAAAAAATCCCTTTTCAGTTGATTTATTCGGATTTTGGTTTGTGTATTTTGTAAATTTATGAGCTTTTCAAAACAACTCCATAGAGCTGAATAAATTTATCTCTAGAAGTTAAGAAAGTCTAAATGTGTTATGTTTCATGGCAATTCACTATTCAATATTAAATGAAAAGCAGAAAATAGTTCTTGTTTTGGTCCAGTATAAAATTAAAACAAATACAAAAATTGATGCGGGAGATAAAAAAATTATATGCTTTTTAATGTGTATGTATTTTTCACTAGATAATAATATCGTTATATATTATAAATTTCCGTATCTTTTTTCAAAAGATCCCATTTTATTACTTCATCAATAATAGTGAACATAACTATAATCACTGTCAACAAGAGGCCCCTTTTTACGTTTCCACCTCACACATTATGAGGTTATAAAGACACGCTGACACTTGTACTGATCAGTTAAAGGTCACTTCGAATGAAATCGGTTGAAAAATGTCGTATGAAAAACGCTACTACAAACGCATGTTTTCGACCTTTTTTGCGATTGTGTTGAAGACTGTTATTTTTATTTATATATTTAAAAGTTTAAAAACATTACAAACACCGGTCTCGATAAGTTAACTAGGTAGACCTACTTATCATCGTGGTCCTAATCTAACAAAATTCAACAACATTTAATACATGCATAATTCATAAAACTAACATGGTGTGGCATAAGGCTGGAACACCGGTCTCGATAAGTTAACTAGGTAGACCTACTTATCATCGTGGTCCTAATCTAACAAAATTCAACAACATTTAATACATGCATAATTCATAAAACTAACGTGGTGTGGCATAAGGCTGGCCTATCAATACTACTTTATTCAAATTGCAAAATTCGATTACATGTATACTACGAAAAACCCCGCCCAGCATCAATGCAAACAATTTTTAGAGTGGCAGCACTGCTCTCCCCACCAAATCGAGGGAAAAGCTTATCACGCCACCATACCAGCTGTTTCTTGAATGAACGACAGAACATAGCTTGAAATTGCAGGGTGTGTATTGCGGTCACTGAAGTCACCGAAAGTCACTGATATTAGTTAATGGTCTCGGAAGTCACCAAAAACTCACTTGCTTTTAATAAAAATGCAAGAAAAGTTACAGATTTTTAGTATGAATTGAGAAAATAATGCGATTGTGAGCAACAGTTTTGCAACTTTAACAATTTCTTCCTAAAATTTTCCATGAAAAGTCACAGATTTTTTACATATTTCATCCTCAAAAGTCACCAAAAAGTTACTTATTTTTTATCTCTTTGGCAGTAGACACCCTGAATTGAAAATATGCAAAACTACTGAAAAACTATGATTAATAACTATGAAACACCTTAAATAAATACAATTGATCCTATCCATTGTACAATTAACTTGGACAATTAAAAAATATGCTGATTTATTTATTGTTATGAAATGAATCAGTCGTGGATCAGAAATGACCTTAACCTGCTATTAACCTTGGTCAAAGATGTGATGAAATAAAAAAAACAAAGGCTTATCTCTAACTACCGTACAATGTTTCAGTTAGTTAATTTTATTGAATATTTGGTGAGTTCATACAACAAGAAATTGTTTGTTAACAAAATTTATAAGGTTATTGTTTAAGATTTAGGATATTTCAGATTGAAATTAGTTCTGTTAAAAACATGTTGAATAAATATTTCGGTTAATATCATATCATTGATACTTTATATAATGGTGTTATTTTCACATGGCATTGGAAAATGAAAGCCAATCAATAACTAAATTTAAAAAAAATACTAGATAATTTGAGTATAATGAGAATTTAGCATGTACATATAACTGAACAGTGATTGTTTTAGGTGCCATGGGGTCCTGATACGCTCCACAAAGTGTACGTAACTGCGGGCAGTGAAGTGCACGGCGCGGGGTGCCCGATGCGGTTCTTCGTTCACCAGCTACGCAAGTTCATCTGGACGCCAGAGGCACGCGAGTTCAGACTGTTGCAAGGATTAGCCAATGACAAAAATACACTTCAGTACCTGCTAGATAACTATACCAATGGCCTCACTCCCCAAGAGCAGAAACAACTGTATGTTGATCTCCCATACTGCTTCATATGTCTTGTTAGGAAAATAGAATAATTCATTAGGCTGTCATCGCTTTGTTATTTTTTGCATTTTTTATGTTTATAAACAAGCATGTTAAAAGTGTTGTTACTTTTTTCAATTATAAGTGTATCTTTGTACACAAAATGACCATGGCCAACAAATGATTACAATACAAGAGAAAAATTTTAAGGCATGTCTGGCATCTGTCTTGTCAGACGGCAGACTCCAACATTGTATAAAAGCTTGATAAAGTTCAAGGTTACTCTTTTTTACATGAAAAAATTATGAAAAATGCCTTTCTTTTATATAACAGATATTATGAAAAATCAAACTGCTAACGCAAAACGTTGCTAAACCAATCTTTTGACTTAATTAGGATACTATTAAATGATCAGTTATGACTGTGCATCCACTGTCCATATCACTTATCAGTTTGCTTTTAGATCAAACATCAAGCTAAGTTTCTATCCTAATTCAATAACATCATAAATGAAAACAATATTTGTAAGCCATGAAAGACAGAAAAAATGTTGAATATGTGTTTTTTTTTTTTTTTTCAAACAGCCTTTGCAAAACCCAATAGCGCATGATAAATATCTCTAGAAAAAAAATTAGGTCATTTCTGAAATAAATATCTGGTAATATGCTCTGTTTGCTGATGTATGGCATAACCATTGTCGATGTATGGCACAAACACTGCCCGCATGAGCAACTTTATTGCTTGCACATATAATTAATGAAACTGAAAGTGCCGCCATTGGCAAAGTTTACATTGTTGAATGTAAATTTGTTCAGGAATCTTTAAATTATTTTATTATTTTTTTCTGTCATGTGTCTATATTTTTGCTAAACAAGCTAAAACGTTTAGGTGGAAAAAAGTCTGCAAATGATTTGAAATGTGTTCAAACCAATTTTTATTAAAAACTTCAACTTTGCAAAATAACATAATGGCATAATGGGTTGAAAACAACTACTTTTAAAGAAATTACTGACACTGTACACCTCCGAGGTATGCCCCTTCAGGGTTCAGGAGAAAATCTTAGATTTTAGAATAGGGGGGGGGGGGGGGCGGGGGGATAAATCAGATTAACCCTCCAGAGGATGTTTAAATTTTAAAATGTTGACACTGTCTTGAGGATGCCTCCGGGATGTTTTTAACCACATGTACCATCTCTCGTTAAGGGATTTAGAAAATGAAGTAATTCCATAAATTAAAAATAAAATTGTTTTTTATATTAATAAATAAATGGATATGAAATTGATATAAATATATCATCCTTTTTTTTAACCACTCATAACATAACTTGTTAAGCTGAGGTTACATCTGAGTTTCCTCAAGCACTCAACTTCAGTTCAACTGACATTAATCTTGGACTGCAAATTTTAGGAGGTGGGATAGCCTACTAACTGTTTCTACTCGTAGGAGAGGGGTGAGGCATACCTAGAAGGGCATTGCTGTCCGTCCCAAAATCATCAACACAAATCAAAATTGACCCGGAGGATTCCTCTGTATAGCTAAGAGGATTAAAAGTATTTTTTAGTAGATAAAATGCTCCTAAGTATCATGGAATGGTAACCAGGTCAAAAATCGCAGGCGATCAACATTATCATAAAAATATTACTGACAAAACTTGAAATGATATTACCATAAGCTTGATTATATTATGATATATCATTTATAAATTCTCTGTATGCTTATGAATTATTTGTGAACTCAACCACTGAAGGTTAAATATGTCGGGAATTGTTGCATTTTAAATTTTTGTCAATGTGATTCTTGCTAAGTTATTTAATTAATATTGTTTGACCAGTTTATTCAGTCTATTTTGGCCATGCCTTGTTCTCTGAAGAATGCATTGTATGCATGTCAGAAGACTCCGCTTTTGTGTACACTGTCAGTTATCGCTTTACAAATTAGCTTCCACCCTGTATGTTGTTTTCAACGTTTTATTAATTTAATACAATATATTTTGAAAGTTTCAAACCATTTATAAACTTTCTTCCACCCTGTAAAATATTTTATATTAAGATAGTGGAACCTCGAAAAACTACTTGGGGGATTTATAATCCTTGGCAATCAAAATTTTTCTATAAACTAGAAACGAAATTAGAAAAATTTATTTTATTTTTTACGTAGCTTTTGCCCGTATGATGTATTACCATCTACCAATCATAATGAGGTCATTGTGCAGTACAGGCAACATTGGCTATTAGGAAAGTATATTTTGTCCTTTGGACTAAGCATTTTGATGATTTTCCATTTTTAACCCAGCTCTTTCATTCCTCCTTTTTATATATCGTAGCAACTGATTTTTCAATTTTATATTTAAAGTTGGATATTCATTGCACAAATAACACAAAAAATAACAATATAAAACACTACGAAACACTAACATTTCTTGCACTGCGCGCCACGGGGAACCGGCAAACGAACCGAGCACATGGACTGCACCAATAAGCGGCGAGCAATATAAACTCTCCTGTGAGTGGCTAAAGCCCACACAAAATGAATGAACCAATGTTACACAATCCGGGAGTGTTACTTAATACTACGCAGGCCGCTGCACGCGCCGCTGCCCTCCCCACCCCTTAAAAAATGGCAGACTCGGAAACAAACTACGCTGTATTGAGTACATGGACTGGCACAACAGAAGGTGAGAAAATCGACCTCTCCGGCAATGGCTAAGCCCTCACTAAACCATTATGTTCCAGACAGGAGCGCTACATAAATGAACGTATGCCGCCAACCGCACCACTGTGACACTACGTTAATTAGCGTACCGCACACTCAACATGTTAAAGAAATTAAATTGCGTCCATTAAAGCGTTAATAGCTGTAGCGGAGCTGATGGTGCTCGAAATATTAGCACCGTTAGCGGTCACTTTGATTTTTAATCATAGCACACAGCTCAGTCTTACCAACCTCTGGGACTTATAGATAGATTTATAAAGAGGTTATCCAACCAACGTTGGCTTTTGCATGGCTGTATCTTGATCTTTTTCTTCATCAGTTAAAAATGGAACAGAAATATATCCCAACTTTCCTATCCATGCAGAACTGTTCTTTCCAATAGTATTTCTACAAACTATATTCCTAATAGTTCAAATAAATACATGACCACTTAGTTTTTCCATTCTTCCTAATTTGTTCAGTCATTCAAAATCTAAAAAATAAAGACCCTATCAAATTAAATACCTGATACCTCTGGTTAGTTTGGCCTCGGTGATAAAAGCTACTCAAGAGTCATCTTCACCTTAGGGCCAGTTGCCCATTGATGTGCAGTCGGCAATGCTAACCATATTATTATTGCTTTTAATGCAAAACATGGTATTTTATTTTCTTGTTTCGGACGCTGTTTTTCAACCGATTTTCTTTAAACTTGGTAAGTGTTTAGTTGAATAGTTATATTAGACCCTCATACCTCGAAATTTTTAAAATTTAACAAATATTACTAAGGAAAATCGAGTTACTTTGCGACGTCACAGAGAGTAATATTTGTTAAATTTTCAAAATTTCGAGGTATGAGGGGCCTAATATAACTATTCAACTAAACACTTACCAAGTTTAAAGAAAATTGGTTGAAAAACGGCGTCCGAAACAGGGGAATAAAATACCATGTTTTGCATTAAAAGCCGTATGGGTAAAATTGCCGACTGCGCAACAATTGGGCACTGGCCCAAAGGTGAAGATTACTCTTAAACAATTACGGTATCACAATTATAAAATTCCTACTTATGTTTTCTACACACACAGGGCAAAAATATCCCCTTCATACTGTACCTACGGGCAAAAATATCCCCTTCATACTGTACCTACTATACAATTGTTAGAGTATTTTGCAAAACTTCTGCCTCAGTAAAATTTTTGGGAATTGGAATTCAGTTTGATCATTTTCAAGGTTCCATTGTATAAATAAATAAATAATACCTAAATGCAACATTATTGTGATGATAGTGATAGTTTGAAAATGTTATTGCTTGTCTAAATGTTGGAGTCATTATATTTTTTTGTTAAAATTATTCTTTTCTAGGCTTGCCGTGCATGGAAGAAATCAAATTAATGTTGATATAAAATCATACTGGCGTTTGTTAATCGATGAAATATTAAATCCGTTCTATGTTTTTGAAACTGCCAGTATCATCTTCTGGTGTTATGATACTTATGTTTTCTACTCTATCTGCATTATTATTATTTCTGCTTACTCGATTATACACACTCTCATTCAAACTCGCCAGGTATGTAGTTTCATCATTTGTTTACACATTTTTTCAGTAAGTCAATCTGTAACAATTAGCCGTAGCAATTGAGCCAAACCAAGCTTGTATTAAAGTAGCAAATAGTGGATGAGAATCGTTAGTTTTTGGGACATTTAGAGGTGGTTTGAGAGCTCGCCTTTAGCCTAATAACGGGTGTAAATTCTGATTACAACAAGATTATGCGTGGCAGCTAAAAAATTGGGTTCGGGAAGTCGGGATTACACCTGCTATGTAAGATTACTGCGAGCTAAATATGGGAGGGATAAACTGCGGCCGAACTATGTCTAGAGACCGGTAAAAGATTTGGTAAACCGGGCGTAAAAGATAATCTTTACGCGTTTGAGAGTCCAAGTTATGGAAACTAAAACTGTTTAAAAAAATAAATACATGCCTGCTGTAAGTTTTTCTGGTTGGTAGTGAAAATAAAATAATCTTGAGCATGAATAGAGCGATTTTTCACGGCAACTTGAATCTGCTTGGGGGCAGGTCTAACTAGAGCGTAACTAATTTTACGTATCTCATGCTTGTTATTTATCAGGGAATTGATAGTAATAACATTATTTTTTATTTCATCCTTATTTTTGTTCGTTAGTTAAGTGTAATACCTATATATTCAATCTAACCATGGCATTCCAAACAATATTAATTCTATCTTTTTTTAAATAAAATTATATGGAAGGAAAAAATAAAACAAAACAATAAACTAATTTAATTGAATTGAATATTATGTATTGAATTGGGTGTTAGGAGATTTATGGTATAGTTTATAATATCCTGATTCAATAACTTCCACAACACCCAAAGTTGTTTTAACACACTGGTAGGTTATCATCTGCTTCTGCAATAAAAATTTTTACACATAATTAATATTTCTTGTCACATTTTTCCGATGATGCTCCGAGTGAATAAAGAAAATTTTAAAATAAATTTGTGAGACTATTTTTTGCTCAGACAACAGGCGTGAGGGGGGGTCTCTACAACAATGCATTCCACTATTCCACTGATAACGTACGGACTCTGGTGGGAGCAGTCGCTGTGCAGTGTGTTTAGTGAGGGTTGTTCAACATGGAACAAGAACTTACTTGAGAAGACAAACACCTTTGCCTCCATCTCTTATAATAATCATAAAGAGACCTAACAGAACGGTAATACAAAGAGAGGTGCTAGCCCCTCAAAGAATGTGATAGCCCCTAGCACCTAATCACCTAATTGCGAAACCGGTGACTTGATAGACGGTTTTGAGGCACCAGCTCGTGTGATTGTCCACAAAGCAGCGTATTTTAGGAATACATTTGGAGATAAAGGTGGAATATTATTGTATTTTCAGCTGGAAATTATGCCAGAAAAACAGTTTTTTTAGACTTAAGGAAAAACACAAATTTATTTACCATAGTCTGACTCTCACATATTAAACCATATTGTACTCTTTTAAAAATCAATTTTTCTACAACCTCCCTTCCTCCAAAATAAAAGAATTCATGATGTAAGGGACAGTGAGTATTAAAAATATGACCATTTTACCAAATACTGTATTTTCAAGTACAATTTAACTATTGAGTTTATTCATAATCGGTTCCAGAATTTGTATAGAAATTCAAGATAAAACAAGCCATCAATTTCATTCAAAGTTGAAAAATAATTTGTTTGCTCACTAAACAATGAAAAAATTGTCACCACAAAAACTATCTTGACAACACACAGAAGTTTTATGTATAACACAAAATTTATAATAATAACATAATTAATTACAATGTTTTAGGGACACATTTACTGTTCTCAATGAATAATGTAAATAAAGAATTATTGTTTATTGTCAATATAACCAAGAACACATCTAACACAGAGTGATTTTCAAACAGAACTAAAATACTGATCAAAAGAAAGAGAATGTAATCAACAGAATTGTAAAACCTCCCCTTCATTCCCCTGCACGTTGTCGCCAATCCCATTGCTTTGGGATGCGTCAAACAATACTGCCGCCGTCGGGGTATCCAGCAGGCTGTTGCCAACCTTCCAACACAAAGTTCCTGCGATTCCCTGATTCCCTGCCCTTCAACCTTCAGCTATAGTTGCGCTCGAACAAGGATAAACTCGAGCGGAAGATGTTACGTGCGAGCTCTCAAACCCAATTTTTAACTGCTGACTACGTTAACCAGCGCTTAGAGGTATATCTGGAATACCTAGGCGTGAGCTCTAAAACCGCCTCTTACTGTTGTTTCAGGAAGCACCACAACCAAAATTGTCGACTCAATCTCTAACCATCATTTATTCAAACAAAACTTTTATTTTTACTTTAGTTATAAATTAGTATATCACACACACATTTTGTTTTTATCACATTTTAAATTGAAGGGTCCATTTCCACTTGTTTTTCCAGTTTTTTGTATTCAAAAGAAGGAACCATCCTTTTGGGGAAGTACTATGCAAAAAATATGGATTTTAAAAGACTTTTGCTTTTTTATCTACATTATTAAATTATAATCACTATTTCACTTACATTTATGGATTTAATTTTTTTTTTCAAGTTTTATTGCTTGTGTGATAATCATTTGTCTGATTGCATTTGACCTGTGATCCTTAATGCTTAAATTATTGACACCTCAGTGCTTCCTGATAGTTCTGCATGTATATTTTATATCTGAACAGACATCCAGATGCATTTTTAGGGATTTAAAAGACAATGTTTAAAATAGCCTCCCTTCCCTTTTCTACAGGATGAATTAGACTTGTGAAATTTTATAACGCCATTGGATTTGTTGACCATTGTTGTGTTGATGTTTCAGATTAGTATGATGACTCATGAACTTGTAGCAGAAAGCAACTCTGATTCGGTGACAGTGAGCTTGGCAGATGGAGGTAAATGGGATTGTTTATAAGTCGTTATGGACTTGATCATCTCTAAGGAAAATCCAATTCGAACTCTTGTAGCACCCAACTCCTGAACATTCTCCATAAAAACTTACCAGTTCCACAAAAAATGTTTAATAAATCAACAATCTATAAAATATCAACTGAAACAAACATCACTTAAAAAAATATATAACCATAAAACTACTGAAAATCCCAGATCCTGCATAGTCTGTTTACATGCAACAAAAGCTCAGCTTAAGACTTCAGGTGAAAAACGTAAAAGTTATTCCACAAAACAAAGAAGTGAGTTATATATGTAACAATGGACCTCTGTAGAGACAGCAAGCAAAAGACAGTGAAGGATGTGACTACAGTATAGACATAAATACAAGAGCCTTTACTGTACAATGAATACAGTACCTTAACATTACTGAACTAGTATGGCTAAACTGGAGGTCATACGTAAACTAAAATGAATTTTGGCTAATCACAATGGTAAATAGCAAAGTAATCTGAGCTGATGTTTTGTAATAATAATTCACAATTTCTCAAATTTGAAAATTGTTATTGACTGATAGTGCAATTACAGTACACTCTCGTTCATCGGAACTAATGTGGCGGACGGCCGGTTCGGATATCGCAAAATTCCGATGAAGCGGAGTCCGTTGTCACTCATCATTTCCGCCCGTACGGTGACCTATCGTGATTGTATTCACTCTTGTTTTTAAGATAACACAAGAGATTTTATGAAAATAAGGCACTCAAACTTTGAACATACTGTAGTAACAATGAACCGATAGGAATAAAAACAACAAAGGAAATAAAGATCCAAAATCTTTATTCTCATATTCCAGCAGTCAACTGACTTCCACGTGACACAGGTCGCGACGCGAGACAGACTGAATGACAGTTTGGGAAGCGGTCGAAGCGGATGTATTGTTCACTTCCTGCCCCCTTCCTCTTTCTATTTTTGTGCGAATACTCCACGGCCTCGTAAATCACATCGATGGGTACAGATTATGGAAAACGCCTGATGACTTTTGATGCAAAATGTGATACTTCACTGTTGTGCGGATAGAAGGAATGGAAATTGAAGGCGCCAAAACGGAAAAATTACAGTATTTATTTCGTAAGAAAAAAAAATAATAATGTCCAGATTTTCAGTTCCGATGAAGCGGAGTTCCGATGTCGCCGAGTCCGATGAACGAGAGTGTACTGTATTGATATTGATCACATTGTGTTAAGTTTTTGTTTGTCTTTAATTCTAAGTAAATAAAAATTAAGAAAACGTGCATATTTGGTTAAAACATTTAAATTATATACCAGGTGTCCCAAGAAGAGGTCCCTATTTTTGAACTAGTATGCCATTCGTTTTGAACACACTACAAACTGGAAACCACGGGGGTATATATTTTTCTTATTTATTATTACAACTGGGGAGTTTCCTTGTTTTAGCATGTTCTAAACGTCTGGCATACTAATAAAAAATAGTGACCTCTTCGTGGGACACCTGGTACTTAACAGTAGCCCGGGATTAGCCCACTAGTGATGAAATATACTATTCCCATCTTTCATAGGTTTGGGATAGTATACTGAAGACTCGCCTACGGCTCGATATGCCCCCTTACGAAGTTGTCCCAATTTTGTTAATTACTCTAAGTCTTAAGTGCTGAACAGGCTAGATGGGGCCTCCACCAACATGCTATCCTTGTCTTCGCTGACTTAGGTTAATAGTTTAGGAAGTCAAAATAATTTAAGATATTCTCTTGATATTTAAAGTTTAAATTGATACTTTTGTTTTATATTTTATATAAAATGCTCAGGGTATGTGTGTGTAGCTAAATTTCAGGCATCTTAAGTGTCAAAATTAGGTACTTCGAATTTCGAAGTTTGAGTTTTAGGTATCATAATGATTATTACTCACCGTCAAAGCAATCCAAGTTGTATTAATCCTTAGCAGCCAATTGTTTGTCCCTCTTCATAGGAGCATCATAACACACTTTTCAGATTGAGGTTAAAACACAGTTGAACCATCAGTTCTCGTCATTAAAACACATAAAACACATAAACAATGAATGAAACACGGACACAAGACGAATACATTAAAAATTCACATTACTTACTGCACTGGCCGGTCAAACCTAACTTTCACTTGACGGACGATGACTCGCGTGAACTGATGGATCATCTATGTTTTAACCTCAATCAAAGTGTGCTGATGATGCTCCTATGAAGAGGGGCAAACAATTGTCCGCTAATAATTAATACAACTTGCTTTGACGGTGAGTAATAATCATTACTTAAGATGTAACGTATAACAACCTGGCACTCCAGTAGCTTAAAGTGATAGTGAGAATAATTCACTAGCACACTTGGCAATCGAGTTAACTCTACAGCTAATCATGACACTGTCAAAATCCAATTGTTTCTACTCAATCTGGTTGAGTCGCTAACGGATCAGATTTGTGAAAAAAAAAATTGGCTTGAGAGCGCTAACAACTTTAGGATACATAGTTTAGATTTGGATAATTGGGAGTGTAGTTATTACGTTGGAGGGTATAAATCAATGACAATTGAACAGCTATTTTATGATAGTATACTCCTGTGCTACCAACACTACTTTTCCTAGAATAACAACTAGTGTCAAGTATCATAACTAATTACTTTTATGGTTAAAATCTCCAGCTGATTTTCCCACTTGATTCAAAAAAATATTTTCTACACTTGAAGCTTATATTAAAAACAGCTTTTTTCTGTACAGTGTGATGAAAAATATTTGTTAATTATTGCAATCAGAAGCTTTTTGTTGAAAGTGGAGAACATACAAGGGACTTTCCCTACTTTACTCTGATCATTGTTCAAAGTTATCTATGTTTACAGAGACAATAGAAATTCTGTCAGAGGACCTAGTGCCTGGAGATACGATAGTCATTCCTCCATACGGGTGCCTTATGACATGTGATGCTCTCTTGCTCAGCGGGAACTGCATTGTTAACGAAAGCATTCTTACAGGTAAACTAGGGAGCCTTATCTATTTAAAAGTTTTCAATCAGTCATCTTAAGAGGGTGTTGGAGTCAATCCTGATTCCCTCTTTTCCCCATAATTGCAATTTTAAACGGGAAACACAATAACTCCTTTATTTATTGTTAGAAAATTATGGTTTATAAAAAACCATAAATTATGGTCTAAATTAAGGGTTCAAAACACAATTCTTCCTATCTACAAAGGAGCAGCACAAAGGTTTAAAAAATCTATCTAACAATACAGTATATACATGCACAGTGTTTGTTCACCTGCAAACCTTCACACTCCTCCCAATTTTTATATGAATCTAATAGCCTAAATTTAAGTAAAATTAAAACCTTATCCTGATTACTTGATACCTTTGTACACCATAATGCTCAACCTTTTCCCCGTTAAACAGTATTTTACACAATTTACAGTTATTAGACACAATGTAGTCAATTGCGGCCACTTTCTATTGTTCGAATGTCTTTGACAGATGAGGTTAATGTTTAGCTACGTAGCTCACAAAGTAATCCTTATTTTGTGAAGATCGGCGGACGTTGACACTCTAATGATGGTTTATTATGGGTATATTTATCCTATTCTTAACTATGGTGTAGTATTTTAAGGAAATTCCGATTGAAGAGAAAGAGTTTTTAAATTACAAAAACGAATTATTAGGATTATTAACCCTCTAAAATCCAAAGAATATTGCAAAAGTTCATTTAAAAACAATAATATCCTCACATTGCCTAGTATACACATTTAAAATTTAATCATACTTCTTGTTCTGAAGGACCTTATTGGTGGGGTGTTTAATATTTAATCTCAATTATTGGGCACTACCCTCCTCCAGGTTTATAGCGACCGTCAGAAGAGCTAAAATATAGCCAGATATCCTCTTGCCAGAAAAATAAAATTGTTTTAAATTTACACAAAACACAAACACATGAACATTGACGCCACAAAATTGTTACCCGACATTTTGAGAAACCGCACAACGAACTTGAGATTGATCTATCTAGGGCGAACTTGAGATTGATAATTCACATGATTACGTAACCTTGCCGAGCACCGAATCACGACTGTTTGGCGCTGTTTGTGGTGCTGCGCTCGGCAAGGTTACGTAATCGTGTGAATCATCAAGTTCGCCCTAGATAACGGGAAACGTTGGGCGGTTTCTCAAAATGTTGGGTAACAATTTTGTGGCGTCAATGTTCATGTGTTTGTGTTTTATGTCTTATATAAATTTAAAACAATTTTATTTTTCTGACAAGAGGATATCTGGCTATATCTTTGCTCTTCTAACGGTCGGCATAAACCTGGAGGTGGGTAGTGCCCAATAATTGAGGTTAAATATTAATCATATTTGTCAAACAAAATATCACGAAGTTTTTCATCGGTTCTTATTACCCAGTTTAAAAAAAATACAAGACACAAGAGTAACCTTTCATACCCAAGACATAAAACTTCTATGCTCGAAAACTCCCTATTTTATTCAGGAATTAAATCAGACAATGGCCTACCAGCCTCAATAAAAGGTGCAACAACAATTAAAAAAAAGGTTAATTTCATAAGTAAATAATGTTGTTATAGGATTGATGATTTTTTTATATTAGTTTATGTAATTTTAGTTAGACTGATTGACACTATTCATGAATAGAAATGTACTGAATGAAGAAAGATTGTTCTGATTCTATTCAATCGGTATTTATGTAAATTAGACTTGTAATTACGATCAGCTGTCTGAGGTAATATTACATGATCTCATAGATCAAATGACAAACATCTAAAGTATCCTAATATCAGCTCTGGGAATTGGATATTCGCCAAACTGGACAGTCCACATTGTTCATTGTCGAGCTTTTGGGGTTCTACTGCAATTATTTTTTTGCATATTTGTTATCCAGGAGAGAGCGTGCCTGTGATGAAGAGTCCGCCCGCTTACGTCGAGGAAGTGTACGACCCTCATGCCACTCACAGTCGCCACACGCTCTACAGAGGCACACGCATTCTACAGTCACGTTTCTACGAGAACAACAAGGTTCTTATCCTTTCAATTTGGACGAAATTCACAACCTTTGGTAAATTTGGATCACCTTAAATTTGGTAAATTTCTGTCATAAACACGTATTTATTGGTTATGGACAGTCACCCATCCAAAACAGGCAAACCCTCATTGTCTGAACACACAGTCTGAACGCCTCCTGCTATTTTGATTCCTGTCATCAGGTGTTGTCAATATGTATTATAATAAACGTTCAAGTTATAGACATCAATGACGTCCAGGCAAATAATCCAGTGGTAAAAACGTGCATCAGATGATTCCATGCTATAGACCTCCATAGCAGTCACAATACAACATAGCGTTGCTGCATATTACTATCACATATGTGTATATGTTGCCGTATAACATGTAAGTCCAAGGTACATGGCTTATGTACAAGGATAATTAGCTTTTGGTCAGCCAATTGCAATGATAATGACTCAATCTATGCATTCTGTTGTGCTCTGAATTTGATTAGTCTTTAGTAAATGCTGTTTGAATTATATCAAGTCAATGGATATTTAAATTGTTATCTCATCTTTGGCAGTGTTTGATGCAATGCATCAAATTTATTCATTATTGATTCAATGCGTATTAATTTATTCGTCGCTCTGTAGTAAATGTGTTGAACTATATGACCAGACTAAATTATTTTATGATTTTTGCTTTCAACAGTCAACTGGTTTAAACCTAAACCATTAGCTTAATGATGCCTAGGTGGTGAAGGATAATTGGTAAGCCAACCAATGTACGTAAATGTATCTGATCCTAACATTCGGTAGGTCCAGCTATTGATTATGAGAATTAGGCCTTCGCCTTATTGACTTTTTTGGAGTAAATAGGAAGAGTAGCTTAAAAGTTGGTAAGAATGGAGAGAATACGCAAAACATTACCAAGTTGAATATTTCAGATTCACTGAATTCTTTGAATGGTCTTCTACAACATCCTGAAAAAAATCAGTGGATATATAATTTTTAACTTTGTTTTTTATGCTGTGTCATGTTAAGTCAATTAAGCTTCACCATCAGCTAGTTGATTAATAAAGTCAGTCTGTGCATTTACTGTAGTGAATGAGGATTTTATGAATTCAGACTAAAAATTTCATTGCCAAACATGAGGAAGTCAGTTTGTGTAAACTGTGATAAAATTAAATGTTTTTATACGGAAACGTATGTTTGACTTCTAACATAAAAATAATTTTTAGATAATTTTTGCATTGGCTTGCAAGGCAGAAATTTGTAAATCCTATTGGTTAGTTTGACGGTCGGTTGATCTGAGGTCAGTTAAAAGAGCTTCCACTGTATATGCAGGGAAAATTACATTTTTTTTAAATGTTTAGAAGTCCTGCAATGAAGCTTAGAATATGTGTCCCAAAGTGACATGGAATGGGTTGCCGCCCTCTGCTGTCACTGCAGAATGCCATTTGTACTTGGATAAGTAGGAATCAAGGTGTTGGTCTAATTACAGGTATGCCAACAATGTCACGACACACAGAGGACAGTCAGTGACCTTGCGATCTTGGCCTAGTTTTAGAGGGGGGGGGGGGGGGAGAGTCTTATTTGCTAATAGACACTGGACAACAATAGATCAAACTGCCCTTTGCTAATTTGAATTAAAATTGATGTGTGGTCCAGCTAATTAAAAAGTACCAACGTTTGTTCTGGAGGTGTTTATTAAACTAATGAACCGTTCTTACTTCCTTTACAAGCTTCTTGAATACAAATCTGTGTTTGTATGAAATACCCTGTGTTAAAAAATCACAGGATGAGAATTCAAGAAAAATCTGTGTCATAATTGGTTTTCTGTTGTTTATCAACGAAATTTTTTATTTCAGGTTCATGCTTTGGTCGTACGAACTGGCGCTGATACAGCCAATGGACAGCTGGTCCGTTCCATTCTGTATCCTAAGAATTACGGGTTCCATTTATACGCTGACAGTATAAAGTTCCTTTTCTTGATGTTCGCCATTGCCCTTATTGGCACTGGGGTCAGCATCTACCTATATATATTACACGGGGTGAGTTGTTTTAACCATGACTATGTATTTTATAGAGTTCCTTGTGTTGTTTATCCGGAATTTATCCAAGTTTCATCACATTTCCCTGCATAAATAAAGCTTTTAACAATTGACATAACTAAGAGATTTTAAATATGTTTAATTTCTCCAAAGGGACCTGTCTTGACTACTCATCTTCATTGTTTGCCCAGATATGAATAAATATCTTGAATTCAGAATCTGATGAAAATGATATATTTGTTCATTGTTTTATTTATTTTTATTTAATTTAATTAAAAAAAAATTATTTAACTGGAATTTTTTTAGATCTTTACTTCACTCTTATAGCTAGTTACATGCAAAGTATCAGTGCTGTGATGGTTGACTTAAAAGCTGAAGAGCAACTGTATCTTAACCCTCCAAGCGCTAAACATCGCGATCGCGACGCATTTCGGCAACGCGTATAGCGCTATCGTCGCGATCGCGATTCATTTACAAGGGTTTACTACGATCGTCACAGATCCGTTGTTTATTGACGGATCGGCATATATTTTATATAGTATTGAAGAGAAAATATCATTCTATCTGAATACTTTTGGTTCAATACATATTTCAGTGGAAAATCAAAGTTGGCTAACTTGTTTGTCAACATCAGCTGTTTTTTGGTCGTCTGAAGTACAGCTGCTACATCGCAAATTGTTATGGTTATGTTATCTTTTTTTGCTAAGAACATATAAACATTATATATCACTGGAAAGGTAATAAAATTTTCAACATTTTGGCTATCTCAGATTTTTTTATTTGACTATGTAATTATGCCCTGAAATGGAAAAACCTGAAGACGAGGGTAACAAAAAAAAAAAAAAAACTACCCCTTTATTTCTAGAAATTAAAAAAAAATAAATGGTAAGTATGATCTAATGAATCATATTTTCTAATAGTAGACATTTTTCTGAACAAATTGATATGCAATATGATATACTTTTCATATCATTAATAACTATTATGCACATTTGCTTAAATGCTTGCGCGAAACTTAAAAAATGGTCAGCACTTAAGGACTAATATACGTAGCACTTGGAGGGTTAATCTGTCAATAAGTTGTAAAATCTTCTTCAATTTGTCTAGGGTTTAATGGTGCATAAAGGTTGACAGTTTTTATCTGAGCTGTAAGCTTACAATGTGCAGCACTCCCTATAAGAAAACGTGTTGGGGAATCGACTGACTTTATCTTTACTATAACTAGCCTAGATGCAATATTTTGGTTATAAACATAATCATGAATATCCCATAATTTTCTTTATCACATTTCACATAATTTTGAGTGTGAACTTAAAGCATTTGAGAAAACTTGGGCTTAGATTAAACTTAACGGTTTTATCAAAAGTTAGATTACTATAGCTTATTCTCTTCCATGAAACACATTACAACTTCCTTACTTACCCTTGCACACATCTTGTAGCTCAGATGAAAACTTACAATCGTTAATCTTCATTATGTCATTATTCACTAATCCCTGTGTTTAAGGCAGCATTAGAAGACATGATCTTACGAAGCTTGGACATAGTAACAATCGTTGTGCCACCGGCTCTCCCAGCCGCCATGACAATCGGCAACAACTACTCGCTCAAACGGCTCAAGAAACAAGACATTTTTAGCACTTCCGTATCACTCATTAGCATATGGGGAAAAGTGAAACTTATTTGTTTTGACAAGGTATATGTAATGTGTTTATCCTGCTAGATTATATTATATTGGAATTTATTTTTTATTGTAGTTATTATTGAAAATAACTGTTCAAAATTTTGTTGTTGTAATTAAATTATTTAAGTAACTTTTAACTTTTAACTTTTAACGTCATGTAACTTTTATTTTTATTTTGTAAACTTGTCAATACAAGGTTTGTAAATAGATGTTATGTATTAGTTTTGTAGACATTGCAAGAATTTCAAAATGTACTTGATTATTCTTGGGAATACTGCAAATAATTTAATTCATTACATTTTGCTATAATAATTAGTCTTAAAATTTCATATAAATTTTCTAAATGACCCTTGATTTGTGTCTATTAGCCCTAGGGTTACTAAACTGAGGTTTTGGTATTGTAGCCAAGTTGGCCTGGAAGTAATGCAATGCCTTTTGTGTATTTGGATCGAGCAGTAGAGTTTTACTTTATGTTGAACCTGAGGTCTTGGCGAGTTAATATTTTTCAAGTACTGCTCAACCGTGACCAACCAGCCCAGCTTGTGCCTTCATGGTCCAGTATTTAAAATGTCCTAGTTAAAAGAAAAATTGAGTTTAGAAACACCATTTGGCAGAAAATGTTTGAAGAATTTTCTTGTATGATTTCTCTCAGTGATGCATTGGGGGTTTATCATTGAAAATAATCTGCTGAAAAGATAAACTATCACAGGTGATGGTTGATGTCTCACTTTTTTTATGAATGGTCCTAAATAGTGCCTTAATATTTTTATTGATTCACCACTAATCCTCTTAACTACATAATCTCACTGAATTAGTCGGCAGGGGATGACTGAGTTATCTGAACTGCCGGATTAGCAGGTGCCACCGTAACAGTTGGGGGACTGTATTTTATGTACAAAATCCCAAAGCTTTATTACATCTGTTTTTAGGCGGATGAATGTAATTTCCTTTTCTTTATCTTTTTCTTTAATTTATAATTTTTTAAAAAGGCTGACAGTCTTTTTTAGATTTTTAGTGTGGAATGCCTGTCCACATAGACTACAGATGTGTGTATGGTGTGTTTGACACTGGAGGTAAACTGTTTCAGTACAGGTTTTGATGAAAACCGGCAGAGGAGGGTTTTCAACCTTATCATGGCCATGTTTCCAAATTCCGTTGTACATACTACGCCAGTAAATCCTCCAACCTGTTAGACATTAAAATAGTTTATTTTATCATATAACATGAAATGAAATTCTGTCATAATAAACATTTTTACATAATGTCTAAAGATGTTATTATTTATTTTCAGACTGGAACATTAACTGAAGAAGGTTTAGATGTCCTCGGGGTTTTACCCAGTGGCAACACCAACCTGGATCCTAACACCATCATCACGGATCTCTCCACCTTGGACACCAAATCCCCCCTGGCTCAGACCATGGCCTGCTGTCAAACCCTCACCTACATCGAGAAGAAGCTCTGTGGCGATCCGCTTGATCTTAGTATGTTCAACGCTTTGAAATGGGTTAGAACTTAATTATATGTGTTTTTCTTATTATTACTAATTTTCAAGACACTTTAAATTCAAAAAGTAAATTTTTTGCTTGTTACTTGGATATGAAACGATACTTTTTTGCAGGTTCTAAACAATAATTTTTACTACAGTGACCTTGAAGTCTAGCATAAGACTTAAAAAATAAAAATTTTGAGTAGATTGTACTTGCACATAGGTTAAATTTTATATTTATTAAATTCAAACTACTTAGGATGACTTCAACCAATAAACATGAAGTGTTTGATGTTTTAAGTCATCTTAAAGTAAAATTTATTGAATTGCATCTTTTTATTGTTGCAAAACTGTAATTTTTACATTTTCAGTAACTTTTTACTTTAGTTGATTTTTTATAATATAAAAGGTAGTACAGTTTTAAGGGTCTGCGGCACAACAATTTTCAGGTTAGTTTTCAAATACCTACCTCATTTACCCTATATTTTTTTATAAAGTCAAATATAAATAGAAATACCTTAATATTTTTGACATTTGTAATCTGTACCGAACCGAATTCGTACCTTACCGAGCTGATGACAGTACTTTGTCTCGTACCGATACAAAATACTCAGTGCACCACAGACCTCTAATAGATTTAGTTACATCTTCTTAAAGGTGCGGCTACACATAACAGGAAAGGACATGGAAAGGAAACGGACGGGAGAGTTTCTAATGAATGCTCCCTGTGTTATCAAATGGGAGCAGCTACACATAACAGGACGGGACATGGAAAGGACACGGACAGGACATTCGCCGTGTCGGATGGATCACCAAATGAGCATTCATCCGCCAATGTCGTGTCCTGTGCGTATCCCGTCCTGGTATGTGTAGCCACCCCTCTTGACACTATCAGAAAAATTCTGACAGTAGCTCTGTGTAGTGAGTGTGGCGGCCGGGGGATGAGCAGTGTCGGACGGTTGCGCGTGCAGCCTCCCGCCTCAGAAATGTTCTGTCCGTATCCCAAAATGTGTAGCCACCCTATCAGAATTTTGTCTGTGTCCTTTCCATTTTCTTTCCGTACATTTTCCTGCTATGTGTAGCCGTACCTTAACTTGTAGTCCAATGACAGATTGATACCTTCATAGATTCGGTTTTAGATAAATCAGTTAAACACCAGATATAAAGTGTATTGAATCTTAACAGTCCAGCATGGACGCCATCTTGTTTCCCGGAACTTCCTGCACCAATAGTATTTCAGCAAGGACGCCATCTTGATTCTCTCAGTCTCGGAGTGGGCCTGATGATGACCAGTGTGACTGGTCCAAATCGATCGCCATTAAATATCTTTTATATTTATTTACCGTTTTGTAAACAATTACAGTATAAGTGTAAATATATCGAGTAGTGTTGGAAGACGTTTTAATATTTCAACCTGAATAAACGTAAATTGCTCGATTGACAGCAGATATGTACCAGTAAATAGCAAATACAAGTAACATCATACAAGTGTCAGATGAAACAGAAGTAAAAAATTAACTGAGAGTATATAACAGCCTCAAAAGTCTCACCAGCGAAAACACAATAGAGACAAAATTTTCAGTTGTTGCAAGAAGTTCCTGGATGTGGTAAAACCACCATCATAAATACTACTACAAGGGGGGGGGGTGTACTATTCTTAACAGAAAACGCAGCTAACAATTTTCGCAAGCAGTTACCACGTTCACCGCTGACGACTCGGATTGGAGTCATGCTGTACTGGCGCTGAGTGTGTACGACTCCAGTCGGAGTCACGGTTCAACGTTATACGGATTGATCTACTGTGACCTCCGCTTTTTTTGGGGATCAACTAAACTATGTGAGCACATTGTGCTGGTCCCATACTGTATTTCAGTTGAGTTCGTTCTCAGTTCCCCTCCCCTGCCCACCTGGCGGCCGCAGCAGTATAGGCTTTCAGCAGTTTAAGATCGCGTTGTTACGAATTTTCAGCAGTGAATGTTTTGAAAGGAAGCACTTTGAGGTGTCTATTGAAGACATCAAAGAGTCATGTCGAACAATTCACTCTTTTTTAATTAACTCCATAGACTACCAAAATTGGGAGACAAAAACAAGAGAGCGATAGTGGATGAAGCCCTGATGCTACATGCTGCTGGGATACTACTTGTTGGACAAGAATACATACAATACATTACATAGGGGACAATAACCAAATACATTACATTAACAGGACACCCTATGACCTTAAATACCTTAATATCTTGGAATTGGTAGAATTCCATTAACATTCCATTAGCATAACCCAAGTCTTTTGCCACTCATACCATAAGTAGGTTAGCAGAAATTCTCTCACCTTTTTACTAATAGGGCGTAACAACCAGTGAAACAGATGGAAGTGAATCACTATCAATCTGCTTTAATTGACTCACTGCAAAATTTTGTTTTCAAACATTAAGGAAGTTGGGGTTTAATTTTTTTAATGGTTCATGAATTCCAAGGAAGGAAGTCAGAGCATATTGCAGCAGTACGAACATTAGAGAAAAAGGAAGAGATATGCGATCCCGTGCCTCACTGCTTGTTTGCTATTGTGAGACATCAAAGTCAAATTCTACTTAACATGCACATACAAAAACATTCACCCATTTCATAGCAACAGAAGACCTACTCAGTAGATGGCTAATAAATATAATGAACAAAAGCCAAGATACTGTCCCTGTTTTGATAAATACAGGCAAATATTTTGTATGTTTTTAATCTTTTGATGATTAACAGGAACTAGAAGAGCCGGGAAAGGATACAGCCAAGTTCGATCTGCTGACACCCACCGTGGTGAAGCCCAAACGTTCTTCAGCAGCTAACACTATAGTGGTAAGTACCAACACCACTTAAATTTAATCAATGATAATTTTTTTATAATTAAATGAGAAACGTTACAGATGAAGTAGACATACAAGTCTAATTTGTTACAACCAATAGAGAAAAAGTCTCCCAGCACGAGGATTAATATGTGATTGTAATTTTGTTATATCTTACATACTTAAGTTTCAATTGGAAATTTTGTTTTGCCCAGTTGGTTTAGGTGTTGTTTTAATATTTTTATGATAGTGTGTCATCTAGAGTTGCCCGCTTAGTAATTTTCGATGCAACAACATATGTCTATAGTTCAATATTTTAATTCAACTGAGAGAGAACGTAAAATTATGACTAAATTTTTACAGAGGTTTCAAATTTTATAAGAGGCACAATCCCTCATGGACATAAGTGCAAACAACGTGTAGAACATCTTTGATGCTGGAAATAATTTGTCTGTTCTGTTTATGACTTATTATTTAGCAATAAGTTTTGAATTTTATTATTAAAATATAGATAAATAAAAATTGTATTTGTGTATTATGTTTAATATGTAGTTTCAAAGCAATGTGTAGTTCGATGATCAACCTATATTTTGTCGATGTTAAAACATTGTCAGATCATATAAAAGAATGAATTAAAGAAATCCATAAAAAAACATGAATACGACACAAATTGCACTTGGTTAAGGTGCTATACCCTTGAATAAAAAAAAAAAAAACTTCATCTAATTATAAACAGTATAAATATAACTTTCGTGAAATTTTTCAAATGTCGTTAGTTTTTAGGTGCGTTCCATCTCTCTTAATTGCAATTAGCGATTGGATTAAAGATCTAAATCAACTAGGTCTATAATAATGCTTTTTGGGTTTTTCTTTCAACCTAGTTTATTACCAAAAGAGTTTTGTGTCATAAAGAATAACTATGTCCATGTCTTACTAGTTACAGTAATTAATTACTTGAATCACTTAATTAAATATTTATAGTTTTAATCTAGATTGAATTTTAAAAAGTTGTTTCACCCACAATTACAGTGAGTTACCCTGGGTAACTTGAAATTTTGAATAACCGGGGCTCGGATAACCGTGAAGCCCTGAGATTACTGTACAGTAGAAGCCCTCTAGTCCGGCCTCGGATGGTTCGGCCGCCGAATAATCCGGCCGCGATATTCCGGAAATGAAATGTTCAGTCCCGGGCGCTTCCCACAGAAAATAGAGACAAGAGTCAACTTGTCTAATGTTATATCACTAAAATATATCAATTCAATTGACAATTTCCGGACTATTCGGTTTCGGATGTCTTCTAAAACTTTTTTTTTATTTTTTAAGTGTGTTACTTTTGATCGTTATTTTTTTGTTGGGTGTTTTACGGCTCAATTGTCAATGAAACACGGAAGTTAGGTCACTCGGGCCCATTATGTTAGGGCCTTTGTTGACAGAAGACCAGTATTATTGTCTGTTAAACGCAGGTTCATCGCTAGCGACCACTTGTCCGTTTCTGATCGTCGTCATTTCGGCGCTACATTGTCTGGGAGGGAGCAAATTATGATTGTGCAAGTATGATACCCTTCATTATTAAATACATGTTAATAGTTCATTGTAGGAACACACATATAATACAGATCTCTGTTTAACGCCTTTGATAAACCGCCGGTTAATCCGACCATTTTGAAATCCGGCCAGTCGACCAGTCCCGAGGTGGCCGGATTTTAGGGCTTCTACTGTATTTCATTTTATTGGCTCCTATCCGCTCTATATATTCTATGTTTTCAGATCCTAGATGAGATGCTGGATAACATGGAAGAAACAGGGGAAAACTTTGAAGTAAGTACCCATGCTGTCTAGTAACTTATGTTAGGCCTAGTTACTTTTATAATTAAGTTTTCCATTATATTTGTATGGGATGGATGGAAAATAAAAAAATTTATATTAGTTTTTTATGAAGTGAACTAATGTATTTCTGTTGTTATCGTAGGTGCCTTATGAGATTGGTATTGTGAAGCAGTTTCCATTCAATACAACGACGATGACGATGACCGTGATCGGGCGAGTGCTCGGCTCCCCTCACATGACCGTGTTCACCAAAGGTGCTCCCGAGAGCATAGTCAACATGTGCCTTCCTACTTCTGGTCAGTTTTCTGTTTAACAAACAGGTGTTATTGTGTAAAGAAAAATTACTTTATCCAAGGTAGAAGTTAGACTGGAAAATACTCTCTATCTCTTAACTCCAGAGAAATTCACATCACTATTATTTCGTCAAGATCGTGATTTTAAAAAACTACTCATTCTCTTTTTAATATGAAACTCTTGGGATTTTTAAAAGCCTTTAGTCAAAATTGACAATTTTTTTTAAAGAGAGTGCAAAAATTTTACAAGCACTTTGTACTACACGTATAAATTGAAATTTCTTTTTTATCAATCTCAAGCCATATGCCCTAACTGATGTACCACTTTTAAATTTAGAATCAACATTGATGTACTTGGGTTAAGAGAACCCCATTGCACCCAAACTTTTTTGTTATTACAGTAGAACCTCCCATATCTGACCATGACAAAACTGGGCCATGGTCCGAACAGCCATAAAGTTCCATATCGGGAGGAGCAAATAAAACACATTTCATAGGTAAAGAAAAAGCTATAGGCCCTACAAGATTGTAATACAACTTCATTGAACCTATAACACATTAATTTAAACATCAAGATATGTATAATAACTGAAAAATGACCAAATCCATACGTGTGTGTAAAACTAAACGTAGTGAATAGAATAAATCTTTCACATTTTGATAGTCTCACCAACGAGGGGAGCGTGGGAATCATAGATAGACGGTCGGATATTGGAAGGATTCGGTTATGATAAGGGAGGTTCTTCTGTACTTTGTTTGAATTATCGGTGTCAATAAACTACTGTCCAAAGTATCGGATATAAGAATTTTTGCCGTTTTCCAATTATTAATATTTAAGATGTTTATTGTCACATTGCTTTCATACATGTTTCAAAATATACAATGATATCTGGAAATGAAAAGGTGACTAGATGTATTTGTTCAAAAATGAGGTTTGTATATTTGAAATTTTCAAGTTGGCCACCATTTTGGGAAATGACGGTTGAATTAAAAAAAATTCATATGTGGTTTGGTCTTAATAAGGTTTTTAACATGGTCCTTATTAAAATTTTCTATAAATATTGTAGTTTGGGATTTATTAATGGTAACACAGTAAAACAGATCACCCCATGAATACATGTAACTTTATGTCATACAACGTTAACATTGTAAATTAAAATCATTATAGCTAATATTTATTTTGTTAAAACTTTAATACTTACATTGTTACAGTACCTGATAGCATAGAAACAGCACTCAGCGAATACACTGCCTGCGGTTACCGTGTGATAGCTCTTGCTTATAAGAAGTTACCTCGAAAATTCACCTGGGTTCAAGCCCAGCGCTCCCAACGCCATGAGGTATGTGTTAACCCTTCAAAGGTGTCCCAACAGATTTTTCCTCCAGGTTCTTTTACTTTTGTAAACAAATATCCATTTTTGTTGTTGCTCTGAAGCAGTACCTCACGCACCTCTTACCAGGAACTAACATGACCTCATCACACTCTCCGAAACACTCCCGCACTACCCTTTCTATTCAGTTGGAGCATGAGCGTACCGTGGAGGCCACTTCTGTGTGTCACCACTAGGCTCCCAGAGCGTTGTTCCGTGCGTCACCAATGGTGGTGTTGTTTTTGTATAGATTTTTTTGTGATAGTTAACACTTTTGGTTTTTATACAAATTGTTAGTAATATACATATATATCCTTATTACAGTAAATACCAATCGGCTATTATATTATATTCAATATAATCAAACAAGAGAAAACATTTACCAGCTATAAAAGTTTATATTTAGAATAAATACATCGTTTTCAAGACTTAAGCTGGTAATGGTTAAGACAAACAAAACAAACTAATGTTGGTAAACGTAAGAAAACAGATGATTTTGAAATTATTATATAAACTATTATAATTATTATATTACAATATGAAAAAAAAAAAAAAAAAAAAAAAAAAAAAAAAAAAAAAACAATACTAACAATATGAATTCTAGTGACCCAAAATTCATAACCGAGTATTACCCGGGCCTTCACAAATTAAATAGAATTTTAAAATTATCCTTCCCCATTCTCCAGAACTCCCCAGATACTCAAAATTTATTTTCAAAAATCCCTAAAATTATTTTCAAAAAACCCCCCAATCTCGAAAATATCTTGTCTAAACCCAAATTTAATAAATGTAATGAGGAAAAAAGAGAAGATGGTTCCGACAGAACAAAAATGAATACATGTCAACCTTGCCAAAAACCTAGATGCGGTACATGCAAAATGATGCTTGACTCTGATTCATTCATAAGTAGTACAACTGGAAAGACCCATCCCATCAAGGATAGACTGTAATACAAGTAATGTTGTTTACCAGCTAACATGCAAGCACTGCACTAAAGAATATATCGGGCAAACCATCACGCCACTCAGAGTCCGCATTACAAACCATAGGTTTGATGTTGCTCATGGAAATAAAAACCGACCAACCTCAGCACATGCTGTAGAGCATAAAAAAGTAAACTTTGATGAATGTTATACTCTAAAAGGCATCTACCACGCCAGGCCTGATCCTGACAAGAACACCAATATTCATCACTTAAGAAATGTGGAGATAGCACATCAACTAATTTTAAAATCTAGGCAACCGGACGGCTTGAACATTCGGTGATTTCTTTTAACAATTTACCTTCATTTATATAATAATTTCAAAATCATCTGTTTTCTTACGTTTACCAACATTAGTTTGTTTTGTTTGTCTTAACCATTACCAGCTTAAGTTTTGAAAACGATGTATTTATTCGAAATATAAACTTTTATAGCTGGTAAATGTTTTCTCTTGTTCGATTATATTGAATATAATATATATATATATATATATATATATATATATATATATATATATATATATATATACAATTATATTGCTTTTCTATTATTTATACACCTGGAAAAAACTCTCTGGGTCACCTCTCATGTTTTGAAATCAAAGACACCCATAAAGGGTTAAAGTCAAGCCGAATAAATAAGTTCCCAAAGTTACTTTTAATTTGGATTGTTTTACTTATTGATTGTTACTAGTATAATTTAACTTTTAGCTCAGCTAAATTATGCTTTGATTATTGCCTGTGTTTTAAATATTTACATTTCTAACCATAGTATGTGGCGTAGATTGATGAAATGCTTAAAAGTTGTTTTACTTGGTTTATTGGACGTTGTTAATGTTGATCTGTTGTCAGCTGGTGTATACAGCACAGTACATAAACACACACTAAACAAGGGGTAGTTAACTGGTACAGTCAACACTCGAGAAAAAGAAATCAGCACCAACAGTTCATAAAGCTAACAAATTGAACTCCACGATCCTGGCCTACTCCAAAACACTAACTGTCAACACACAATTCTAAATATTGGTTTTAACTAGAATGTGCCTCAATTTAGGCCCAACTTTTCAGTTAGTATAAAGTATTTTTATATAAAACTTTTACTTACCATACACATTTTATGGCAACATAGTAGAAGGCAATCAGTTAAAACCAGGCATTATAGT